>CM073121.1:35201129-35934463 GCA_037039145.1 Fundulus diaphanus | reverse complement strand
CTACTACTACTGATGCTACTGCTGATACTACAACAACTACTACTGATACTACTACTATTACTACTACTACTACTCATACTACTAGTACTACTGATATTACTACTACTACTACTACTACAAATTCCTTCAAATTCTTCAAATTCTTTAAAAACTGATACTACTACTACTACTGATACTACTCCTACTACTACTGATACTACTCCTACTACTACTGATACTACTACTACTACTACTACTACTACTACTACTGATACTACTACTACTACTACTACTACTACTACTACTACTACTACTAATGATACTATTGCTGCTACTGCTACCACTACTGCTACTACAACTACTACTGCTACTACTACTATTACTACTACTAATACAACTACTACTACTACTAGTACTACTGATACTACTACTAATACTACTACTACTACAAATTCCTTCAAATTCTTTAAAAACTGATACTACTACTACTACTGATACTATTACTACTGATACTACTACTGTTACTACTACTAATACAACTACTACTACTACTAGTATTACTGATACTACTACTACTACTACTACTACTACTACTACTACAAATTCCTTCAAATTCCTTCAAATTCTTTAAAAACTGATACTACTACTACTACTGATACTACTACTACTACTACTACTGATACTACTACTATTACTACTAATAATACAACTACTACTACTACTAGTACTACTGATACTACTACTACTACAAATTCCTTCGAATTCTTCAAATTCCTTCAAATTCTTTAAAAACTGATACTACTACTACTACTGATACTACTACAACTACTACTGATACTACTACTATTACTACTAATAATACAACTACTACTACTACTACTACTACTACTGATACTACTACTACTACTACTACAAATTCCTTCAAATTCTTCAAATACCTTCAAATTCCTTCAAATTCTTTAAAAACTAATACTACTACTACTGATACTACTGATACTACTACTACTACTACTACTACTACTGATACTACTACTACTAGTACTACTGATACTACTACTACTACTACAAATACCTTCAAATTCTTTAAAAACTAATACTACTACTACTACTGATACAACTACTACTACAAATTACTTCAAATTGTTCAAATTTTTCAATTTTTTTAAATTCTTCAATGTTTTTCAGCTATTTGTTTTCTTCGGCATGGATCTTCTGCATCTTCTCCTCAAATCATTTTGCAGATTAGCATTCTCACTCGCTGTTGCGTAGGAACAGCTTTTTCTAGTTATTATTATTATTATTATTATTCCGTCGGCGTGTAACTACTCCCACATACTTCAACCGATTTCAACAATTTTGGTGTCAAAACGTTCAGCTCCTTCCCGACATTCCTGCTATATCTCATCATTATTCTAACTTTAATACTTTTTAAAATATTTGTACTTTTTGTGCGTACTTTTTTCCCATTGAAATGAATGCAAATTCCTTCAAATTCTTCAAATTTTTGATATTCCTTCAAATTCCTTCAAATTATTTTAATCATTCTTATTGTTCAAATTGTTCAAATGGTTCAAATGGTTCAAATCTTTCAGATTTTTCAAATTTTTTCATATTTTTCAAATTTTTTCAAATTTTTCAAATACTTCAAATTCTTCAAATTTGTCAAATTCTTCAAATTTTTCAAATTCCTTCTAATTCTCCTGATACAACTGATATTAATACTACAACTACAACAGATACTACTCCTACTACTACTACTACTACAACTGATACTACTACTACTGATACTACTACTACTACTACTGATACTACTACCACTACTACTACTACTAATGATACTACTGCTGCTACTGCTACTACTACTGATGCTACTGCTGGTACTACAACTACTACTGATACTACTACTATTACTACTACTACTACTACTACTACTAGTACTACTGATACTACTACTACTACTACTACTACTACTACTACAAATTCCTTTAAATTCTGCAAATTCCTTCAAATTCTTTAAAAACTGATACTACTACTACTACTGATACTACTCCTACTACTACTGATACTTCTACTACTACTACTGATACTACTACTACTACTACTACTACTACTGATACTACTACTACTACTGATACTACTACTACTAATGATACTACTGCTGCTACTACTACTACTGATACTACTACTACTACTATTACTACTACTAATACAACTACTACTACTACTAGTACTACTGATACTACTACTACTACTACTACTACAAATTCCTTCAAATTCCTTCAAATTCTTTAAAAACTGATACTGCTACTACTACTGATATTACTATTACTACTACTAATACAACTACTACTACTACTAGTACTACTGATACTACTACTACTACTACTACAAATTCCTTCAAATTCTTCAAATACCTTCAAATTCCTTCAAATTCTTTAAAAACTACTACTGCTACTACTGATACTACTACTACTGATGCTACTGCTGGTACTACAACTATTACTGATACTACTACTACTGATGCTACTGCTGGTACTACAACTACTACTACTACTACTACTAGTACTACTGATACTACTACTACTACTACTACTACAAATTCCTTTAAATTCTGCAAATTCCTTCAAATTCTTTAAAAACTGATACTACTACTACTACTGATACTACTCCTACTACTACTGATACTTCTACTACTACTGATACTTCTACTACTACTACTGATACTACTACTACTACTACTGATACTACTACTACTACTACTAATGATACTACTGCTGCTACTACTACTACTAATGATACTACTGCTGCTACTACTACTACTGATACTACTACTACTACTATTACTACTACTAATACAACTACTACTACTACTAGTACTACTGATACTACTACTACTACTACTACTACAAATTCCTTCAAATTCCTTCAAATTCTTTAAAAACTGATACTGCTACTACTACTGATATTACTACTAATACTACTGATACTACTACTATTACTACGAATAATACAACTACTACTACTACTAGTACTACTGATACTACTACTACTACTACTACTACAAATTCCTTCAAATTCTTTAAAAACTACTACTGCTACTACTGATACTACTACTACTACTGCTACTACTGATACTACTGATACTACTACTACTACTACTGATACTACTACTACTACTGCTACTACTGATACTACTACTACTACTACTGATACTACTACTACTACAAATTACTTCAAATTGTTCAAATTCTTCAAATTTTTCAAATTCTTTAATATTTTTCAGCTATTTTTTCTCTTCTGCATGGATCTTCTGCATCTTCTCAAATCATTCTGCAGATTAGCATTCTCACTCGCTGTTGCGTAGGAACAGCTTTTTCTAGTTATTATTATTATTATTATTATTATTCCGTCGGCGTGTAACTACTCCCACATACTTCAACCGATTTCAACAATTTTGGTGTCAAAACGTTCAGCTCCTTCCCGACATTCCTGCTATATCTCATCATTATTCTAACTTTAATACTTTTTAAAATATTTGTACTTTTTGTGCGTACTTTTTTCCCATTGAAATGAATGCAAATTCCTTCAAATTCTTCAAATTTTTCATATTCCTTCAAATTCCTTCAAATTCTTTTAATCATTCTTATTGTTCAAATTGTTCAAATGGTTCAAATCTTTCAGATTTTTCAAATTTTTTCATATTTTTCAAATTTTTTCAAATTTTTCATATACTTCAAATACTTCAAATTCTTCAAATTTTTCAAATTCTTCAAATTTTTCAAATTCCTTCTAATTCTTCTGATACAACTGATATTAATACTACAACTACAACAGATACTACTCTTACTACTACTACTACTACTACTACAACTGATACTACTACTACTGATACTACTACTACTACTACTGATACTACTACCACTACTACTACTACTAATGATACTACTGCTGCTACTGCTACTACTACTGATGCTACTGCTGATGCTACAACTACTACTGATACTACTACTATTACTACTACTACTACTAGTACTAATGATACTACTACTACTACCACTACTACTACTACTACTACTACTACTACTACAAATTCCTTTAAATTCTGCAAATTCCTTCAAATTCTTTAAAAACTGATACTACTACTACTACTGATACTACTCCTACTACTACTGATACTTCTACTACTACTACTGATACTACTACTACTACTACTACTACTACTGATACTACTACTACTACTGATACTACTACTACTAATGATACTACTGCCGCTACTGCTACTACTACTGATACTACTATTACTACTACTGATACTACTACTATTACTACTACTAATACAACTACTACTACTACTAGTACTACTGATACTACTACTACTACTACTACTACTACAAATTCCTTCAAATTCCTTCAAATTCTTTAAAAACTGATACTGCTACTACTACTGATATTACTACTAATACTACTGATACTACTACTATTACTACTAATAATACAACTACTACTACTACTAGTAGTACTGATACTACTACTACTACTACTACAAATTCCTTCAAATTCTTCAAATACCTTCAAATTCCTTCAAATTCTTTAAAAACTACTACTACTACTACTGATACTACTACTACTGCTACTATTGATACTACTGATACTACTACTACTGATACTACTACTACTACTACTACTACAAATTACTTCAAATTGTTCAAATTCTTCAAATTTTTCAAATTCTTTAATATTTTTCAGCTATTTTTTCTCTTCTGCATGGATCTTCTGCATCTTTTCCTCAAATCATTCTGCAGATTAGCATTCTCACTCGCTGTTGCGTAGGAACAGCTTTTTCTAGTTATTATTATTATTCCGTCGGCGTGTAACTACTCCCACATACTTCAACCGATTTCAACAATTTTGGTGTCAAAATGTTCAGCTCCTTCCCGACATTCCTGCTATATCTCATCATTATTCTAACTTTAATACTTTTTAAAATATTTGTACTTTTTGTGCGTACTTTTTTCCCATTGAAATGAATGCAAATTCCTTCAAATTCTTCAAATTTTTGATATTCCTTCAAATTCCTTCAAATTCTTTTAATCATTCTTATTGTTCAAATTGTTCAAATTGTTCAAATGGTTCAAATCTTTCAGATTTTTCAAATTTTTTCATATTTTTCAAATTTTTTCAAATTTTTCAAATACTTCAAATACTTCAAATTCTTCAAATTTGTCAAATTCTTCAAATTTTTCAAATTCCTTCTAATTCTCCTGATACAACTGATATTAATACTACAACTACAACAGATACTACTCCTACTACTACTACTACTACAACTGATACTACTACAACTGATACTACTACTACTGATACTACTACAACTACTACTGATACTACTACTATTACTACTACTACTACTACTACTAGTACTACTGATACTACTACTACTACTACTACTACAAATTCCTTTAAATTCTGCAAATTCCTTCAAATTATTTAAAAACTGATACTACTACTACTACTGATACTACTACTACTACTACTGATACTTCTACTACTACTACTGATACTACTACTACTACTACTACTACTGATACTACTACTACTAATGATACTACTGCTGCTACTACTACTACTGATACTACTACTACTACTATTACTACTACTAATACAACTACTACTACTACTAGTACTACTGATACTACTACTACTACTACTACTACAAATTCCTTCAAATTCCTTCAAATTCTTTAAAAACCGATACTGCTACTACTACTGATATTACTACTAATACTATTGATACTACTACTATTACTACTAATAATACAACTACTACTACTACTAGTACTACTGATACTACTACTACTACTACTACAAATTCCTTCAAATTCTTCAAATACCTTCAAATTCCTTCAAATTCTTTAAAAACTACTACTACTACTACTACTGATACTACTACTACTACTACTGCTACTACTGATACTACTGATACTACTACTACTACTACTGATACTACTACTACTACTACTACAAATTACTTCAAATTGTTCAAATTCTTCAAATTTTTCAAATTCTTTAATATTTTTCAGCTATTTTTTCTCTTCTGCATGGATCTTCTGCATCTTCTCCTCAAATCATTCTGCAGATTAGCATTCTCACTCGCTGTTGCGTAGGAACAGCTTTTTCTAGTTATTATTATTATTATTATTATTATTCCGTCGGCGTGTAACTACTCCCACATACTTCAACCGATTTCAACAATTTTGGTGTCAAAATGTTCAGCTCCTTCCCGACATTCCTGCTATATCTCATCATTATTCTAACTTTAATACTTTTTAAAATATTTGTACTTTTTGTGTGTACTTTTTTCCCATTGAAATGAATGCAAATTCCTTCAAATTCTTCAAATTTTTCATATTCCTTCAAATTCCTTCAAATTCTTGTAATCATTCTTATTGTTCTAATAGTTCAAATGGTTCAAATGGTTCAAATCTTTGAGATTTTTCAATTTTTTTCAAATTTTTCAAATTTTTTCAAATTTTTCAAATACTTCAAATTCTTCATATTTTTCAAATTCCTTCTAATTCTTCTGATACAACTGATATTAATACTACAACTACAACAGATACTACTCCTCCTCCTACTACTACTACTACAACTGATACTACTACTACTCCTACTACTACTACTACTACTACAACTGATACTACTACTACTGATACTACTACTACTACTACTGATACTACTACCACTACTACTACTACTTATGATACTACTGCTGCTACTGCTACTACTACTGATGCTACTGCTGATACTACAACAACTACTACTGATACTACTACTATTACTACTACTACTACTCCTACTAGTACTACTGATACTACTACTACTACTACTACTACTACTACTACTACTACTACAAATTCCTTCAAATTCTTCAAATTCCTTCAAATTCTTTAAAAACTGATACAACTACTACTACTGATACTACTCCTACTACTACTGATACTTCTACTACTACTACTGATACTACTACTACTACTACTACTAATGATACTACTGCTGCTACTGCTACTACTACTGATGCTACTGCTGATACTACAACAACTACTACTGATACTACTACTATTGATACTACTACTACTACTACTACTACTAGTACTACTGATACTACTACTACTACTACTACTACTACTACTACAAATTCCTTCAAATTCTTTAAAAACTCATACTACTACTACTACTGATACTACTCCTAATACTACTGATACTTATACTACTACTACTGATACTACTACTACTACTGATACTACTACTACTAATACTACTACTACTAATGATACTATTGCTGCTACTGCTACCACTACTACTACTGATACTACTACTAGTACTACTACTACTACTACTACAAATTCCTTCAAATTCTTCAAATTCCTTCAAATTCTTTAAAAACTGATACTACTACTACTACTGATACTACTCCTACTACTACTGATACTTCTACTACTACTACTGATACTACTACTACTACTACTGATACTACTACTACTACTACTACTGATACTACTACTACTACTACTACTAATGATACTACTGCTGCTACTGCTACTACTACTGATGCTACTGCTGATACTACAACAACTACTACTGATACTACTACTATTACTACTACTACTACTCATACTACTAGTACTACTGATATTACTACTACTACTACTACTACAAATTCCTTCAAATTCTTCAAATTCTTTAAAAACTGATACTACTACTACTACTGATACTACTCCTACTACTACTGATACTACTCCTACTACTACTGATACTACTACTACTACTACTACTACTGATACTACTACTACTACTACTACTACTACTACTACTACTACTAATGATACTATTGCTGCTACTGCTACCACTACTGCTACTACAACTACTACTGCTACTACCACTATTACTACTACTAATACAACTACTACTACTACTAGTACTACTGATACTACTACTAATACTACTACTACTACAAATTCCTTCAAATTCTTTAAAAACTGATACTACTACTACTACTGATACTACTACTACTGATACTACTACTGTTACTACTACTAATACAACTACTACTACTACTAGTATTACTGATACTACTACTACTACTACTGATACTACTACTACTACTACTACTACTACTACTACTACTACAAATTCCTTCAAATTCCTTCAAATTCTTTAAAAACTGATACTACTACTACTACTGATACTACTACTACTACTACTACTGATACTACTACTATTACTACTAATAATACAACTACTACTACTACTAGTACTACTGATACTACTACTACTACAAATTCCTTCGAATTCTTCAAATTCCTTCAAATTCTTTAAAAACTGATACTACTACTACTACTGATACTACTACAACTACTACTGATACTACTACTATTACTACTAATAATACAACTATTACTACTACTAGTACTACCGATACTACTACTACTACTACTACAAATTCCTTCAAATTCTTCAAATTCCTTCAAATTCCTTCAAATTCTTTAAAAACTAATACTACTACTATTGATACTACTACTACTACTACTACTGCTACTACTGATACTACTACTACTGCTACTACTACTGATACTACTACTACTACTACTGATAGTACTTCTACTACTACTACTACTACTACTACAAATTACTTCAAATTTTTCAAATTCTTCAAATTTTTCAAATTCTTCAATGTTTTTCAGCTATTTTTTCTCTTCTGCATGGATCTTCTGCACCTTCTCCTCAAATCATTCTGCAGATTAGCATTCTCACTCGCTGTTGCGTAGGAACAGCTTTTTCTAGTTATTATCAGTGAGAATGCTATACAGCATTCTCACTTATTGTTTTCCTGTTTTTCTTTATCAGTGAGAATGCTATACAGCATTCTCACTTATTGTTTTCCTGTTTTTCTTTATTATCAGTGAGAATGCTATACAGCATTCTCACTTATTGTTTTCCTGTTTTTCTTTATTATTATTATTATTATCAGTGAGAATGCTATACAGCATTCTCACTTATTGTTTTCCTGTTTTTCTTTATTATTATTATTATTATTATTATTATTATTATTCCGTCGGCGTGTAACTACTCCCACATACTTCAACCGATTTCAACAATTTTGGTGTCAAAACTTTCAGCTCCTTCCCGACATTCCTGCTATATCTCATCATTATTCTAACTTTAATACTTTTTAAAATATTTGTACTTTTTGTGCGTACTTTTCTCCCATTGAAATGAATGCAAATTCCTTCAAATTCTTCAAATTTTTCATATTCCTTCAAATTCCTTCAAATTCTTGTAATCATTCTTATTGTTCAAATTGTTCAAATGGTTCAAATGGTTCAAATTTTTCAGATTTTTCAATTTTTTTCATATTTTTCAAATTTTTTCAAATTTTTCAAATACTTCAAATTCTTCAAATTTTTCAAATTCTTCAAATTTTTCAAATTCCTTCTAATTCTTCTGGTACAACTGATATTAATACTACAACTACAACAGATACTACTCCTACTACTACTACCACAACTGATACTACTAGTACTGATACTACTACTACTACTACTACTGATACTACTACCACTACTACTGATACTACTACCACTACTACTAATGATACTACTGCTGCTACTGCTACTACTACTGATGCTACTGCTGATACTACAACTACTACTGATACTACTACTATTACTACTACTACTACTAGTAGTACTACTGATACTACTACTAATACTACTACTACTACTACTACAAATTCCTTTAAATTCTGCAAATTCCTTCAAATTCTTTAAAAACTGATACTACTACTACTACTGATACTACTCCTACTACTACTGATACTTCTACTACTACTACTGATACTACTACTACTACTACTACTACTGATACTACTACTACTACTGATACTACTACTACTAATGATACTACTGCTGCTACTGCTACTACTACTGCTACTACTACTACTACTACTGATACTACTATTACTACTACTAATACAACTACTACTACTACTATTACTACTGATACTACTACTACTACTACTACTACTACTACTACAAATTCCTTCAAATTCTTCAAATTCCTTCAAATTCTTTAAAAACTGATACTACTACTACTGCTACTACTACAACTACTACTACTGCTACTACTGATACTACTACTACTACTGCTACTACTGATACTACTACTACTGATACTAGTACTACTACTACTACTACTACTACAAATTACTTCAAATTTTTCAAATTTTTCAAATTCTTTAATATTTTTCAGCTATTTTTTCTCTTCTGCATGGATCTTCTGCATCTTCTCAAATCATTCTGCAGATTAGCATTCTCACTCGCTGTTGCGTAGGAACAGCTTTTTCTAGTTATTATTATTATTATTATTATTATTCCGTCGGCGTGTAACTACTCCCACATACTTCAACCGATTTCAACAATTTTGGTGTCAAAACGTTCAGCTCCTTCCCGACATTCCTGCTATATCTCATCATTATTCTAACTTTAATACTTTTTAAAATATTTGTACTTTTTGTGCGTACTTTTTTCCCATTGAAATGAATGCAAATTCCTTCAAATTCTTCAAATTTTTCATATTCCTTCAAATTCCTTCAAATTCTTTTAATCATTCTTATTGTTCAAATTGTTCAAATGGTTCAAATCTTTCAGATTTTTCAAATTTTTTCATATTTTTCAAATTTTTTCAAATTTTTCAAATACTTCAAATACTTCAAATTCTTCAAATTTTTCAAATTCTTCAAATTTTTCAAATTCCTTCTAATTCTTCTGATACAACTGATATTAATACTACAACTACAACAGATACTACTCTTACTACTACTACTACTACTACAACTGATACTACTACTACTGATACTACTACTACTACTGATACTACTACCACTACTACTACTACTAATGATACTACTGCTGCTACTGCTACTACTACTGATGCTACTGCTGATACTACAACTACTACTGATACTACTACTATTACTACTACTAGTACTACTGATACTACTACTACTACTACTACTACTACTACTACTACAAATTCCTTTAAATTCTGCAAATTCCTTCAAATTCTTTAAAAACTGATACTACTACTACTACTACTACTGATACTACTCCTACTACTACTGATACTACTCCTACTACTACTGATACTTCTACTACTACTACTGATACTACTACTACTACTACTACTACTACTACTACTACTACTGATACTACTACTACTACTGATACTATTACTACTAATGATACTACTGCTGCTACTGCTACTACTACTGATACTACTACTACTACTACTGATACTACTACTATTACTACTACTAATACAACTACTACTACTACTAGTACTACTGATACTACTACTACTACTACTACAATACTACAAATTCCTTCAAATTCCTTCAAATTCTTTAAAAACTGATACTGCTACTACTACTGATATTACTACTAATACTACTGATACTACTACTATTACTACTAATAATACAACTACTACTACTACTAGTACTACTGATACTACTACTACTACTACTACTAAAAATTCCTTCAAATTCTTCAAATACCTTCAAATTCCTTCAAATTCTTTAAAATTACTACTACTACTACTGATACTACTACTACTACTGCTACTACTGATACTACTGGTACTACTACTACTACTACTACTACTACTGATACTACTACTACTACTACTACAAATTACTTCAAATTGTTCAAATTCTTCAAATTTTTCAAATTCTTTAATATTTTTCAGCTATTTTTTCTCTTCTGCATGGATCTTCTGCATCTTCTCCTCAAATCATTCTGCAGATTAGCATTCTCACTCGCTGTTGCGTAGGAACAGCTTTTTCTAGTTATCAGTGAGAATGCTATACAGCATTCTCACTTATTGTTTTCCTGTTTTTCTTTATTATTATTATTATTATTATTATTATTATTATTATTATTCCGTCGGCATGTAACTACTCCCACATACTTCAACCGATTTCAACAATTTTGGTGTCAAAACGTTCAGCTCCTTCCCGACATTCCTGCTATATCTCATCATTATTCTAACTTTAATACTTTTTAAAATATTTGTACTTTTGTGCGTACTTTTTTCCCATTGAAATGAATGCAAATTCCTTCAAATTCTTCAAATTTTTGATATTCCTTCAAATTCCTTCAAATTCTTTTAATCATTCTTATTGTTCAAATTGTTCAAATGGTTCAAATGGTTCAAATCTTTCAGATTTTTCAAATTTTTTCATATTTTTCAAATTTTTTCAAATTTTTCAAATACTTCAAATTCTTCAAATTTGTCAAATTCTTCAAATTTTTCAAATTCCTTCTAATTCTCCTGATACAACTGATATTAATACTACAACTACAACAGATACTACTCCTACTACTACTGCTACTACAACTGATACTACTACAACTGATACTACTACTACTACTACTGATAGTACTACCACTACTACTACTACTAATGATACTACTGCTGCTACTGCTACTACTACTGATGCTACTGCTGGTACTACAACTACTACTGATACTACTACTATTACTACTACTACTACTAGTACTACTGATACTACTACTATTACTACTACTACTACTAGTACTACTGATACTACTACTACTACTACTACTACAAATTCCTTTAAATTCTGCAAATTCCTTCAAATTCTTTAAAAACTGATACTACTACTACTACTGATACTACTCCTACTACTACTGATACTTCTACTACTACTACTGATACTACTACTACTACTACTACTACTGATACTACTACTACTACTGATACTACTACTACTACTGATACTACTGCTGCTACTACTACTACTGATACTACTACTACTACTATTACTACTACTAATACAACTACTACTACTACTAGTACTACTGATACTACTACTACTACTACTACTACAAATTCCTTCAAATTCTTTAAAAACTGATACTGCTACTACTACTGATATTACTACTAATACTACTGATACTACTACTATTACTACTAATAATACAACTACTACTACTAGTAGTACTACTGATACTACTACTACTACTACTACAAATTCCTTCAAATTCTTCAAATACCTTCAAATTCCTTCAAATTCTTTAAAAACTACTACTACTACTACTGATACTACTACTACTACTGCTACTACTGCTACTACTACTACTACTACTGATACTACTACTACTACTACTGCTACTACTGATACTACTGATACTACTACTACTACTACTACTGATACTACTACTACTACTACTACAAATTACTTCAAATTGTTCAAATTCTTCAAATTTTTCAAATTCTTTAATATTTTTCAGCTGTTTTTTCTCTTCTGCATGGATCTTCTGCATCTTCTCAAATCATTCTGCAGATTAGCATTCTCACTCGCTGTTGCGTAGGAACAGCTTTTTCTAGTTATTATTATTATTATTATTATTATTATTATTATTCCGTCGGCGTGTAACTACTCTCACATACTTCAACCGATTTCAACAATTTTGGTGTCAAAACGTTCAGCTCCTTCCCGACATTCCTGCTATATCTCATCATTATTCTAACTTTAATACTTTTTAAAATATTTGTACTTTTTGTGCGTACTTTTTTCCCATTGAAATGAATGCAAATTCCTTCAAATTCTTCAAATTTTTGATATTCCTTCAAATTCCTTCAAATTCTTTTAATCATTCTTATTGTTCAAATTGTTCAAATGGTTCAAATGGTTCAAATCTTTCAGATTTTTCAAATTTCTTCATATTTTTCAAATTTTTTCAAATTTTTCAAATACTTCAAATACTTCAAATTCTTCAAATTTTTCAAATTCTTCAAATTTTTCAAATTCCTTCTAATTCTTCTGATACAACTGATATTAATACTACAACAGATACTACTCCTACTACTACTACTACTACTACTACAACTGATACTACTACAACTGATACTACTACTACTGATACTACTACTACTACTGATCCTACTACCACTACTACTACTACTAATGATACTACTGCTGCTACTGCTACTACTACTGATGCTACTGCTGGTACTACAACTACTACTGATACTACTACTATTACTACTACTACTACTACTACTAGTACTACTGATACTACTACTACTACTACTACTACTACTACAAATTCCTTCAAATTCTTTAAAAACTGATACTACTACTACTACTGATACTACTCCTACTACTACTGATACTTCTACTACTACTACTGATACTACTACTACTACTACTACTACTACTGATACTACTACTACTACTGATACTACTACTACTAATGATACTACTGCTGCTACTACTACTACTGATACTACTACTACTACTATTACTACTACTAATAGAACTACTACTACTACTAGTACTACTGATAATACTACTACTACTACTACTACAAATTCCTTCAAATTCCTTCAAATTCTTTAAAAACTGATACTGATACTACTACTGATATTACTACTAATACTACTGATACTACTACTATTACTACTAATAATACAACTACTAGTACTACTGATACTACTACTACTACTACTACAAATTCCTTCAAATTCTTCAAATACCTTCAAATTCCTTCAAATTCTTTAAAAACTACTACTACTACTACTGATACTACTACTATTACTACTAATAATACAACTACTGATACTACTGATACTACTGATACTACTACTACTACTACTGATACTACTACTACTACTACTGCTACTACTACTACAAATTACTTCAAATTGTTCAAATTCTTCAAATTTTTCAAATTCTTTAATATTTTTCAGCTATTTTTTCTCTTCTGCATGGATCTTCTGCATCTTCTCAAATCATTCTGCAGATTAGCATTCTCACTCGCTGTTGCGTAGGAACAGCTTTTTCTAGTTATCAGTGAGAATGCTATACAGCATTCTCACTTATTGTTTTCCTGTTTTTCTTTATTATTATTATTATTATTCCGTCGGCGTCTAACTACTCCCGCATACTTCAACCAATTTCAACAATTTTGGTGTCAAAACGTTCGGCTCGTTCCCGGCATGCCTGCTATATCTCATAGTTATGCTAACTTTTATACTTTTTAAAATATTTCACTTTTTGTGCGTTTTTGGTTGCTCCCATTGAAATCAATGCAAAATCCTTCAAATTCTTCAAATTTTTCATATTCCTTCAAATTCCTTCAAATTCTTTTAATCATTCTTATTATTCAAATTGTTCAAATGGTTCAAATCTTTCAGATTTTTCAAATTTTTTCAAATTTTTCAAATTTTTTCAAATTTTTCAAATACTTCAAATACTTCAAATTCTTCAAATTTTTCAAATTCTTCAAATTTTTCAAATTCCTTCTAATTCTTCTGATACAACTGATATTAATACTACAACTACAACAGATACTACTCTTACTACTACTACTACTACTACAACTGATACTACTACTACTGATACTACTACTACTACTGATACTACTACCACTACTACTACTACTAATGATACTACTGCTGCTACTGCTACTACTACTGATGCTACTGCTGATACTACAACTACTACTGATACTACTACTATTACTACTACTAGTACTACTGATACTACTACTACTACTACTACTACTACTACTACTACAAATTCCTTTAAATTCTGCAAATTCCTTCAAATTCTTTAAAAACTGATACTACTACTACTACTACTACTGATACTACTCCTACTACTACTGATACTACTCCTACTACTACTGATACTTCTACTACTACTACTGATACTACTACTACTACTACTACTACTACTACTACTACTACTACTGATACTACTACTACTACTGATACTATTACTACTAATGATACTACTGCTGCTACTGCTACTACTACTGATACTACTACTACTACTACTGATACTACTACTATTACTACTACTAATACAACTACTACTACTACTAGTACTACTGATACTACTACTACTACTACTACAATACTACAAATTCCTTCAAATTCCTTCAAATTCTTTAAAAACTGATACTGCTACTACTACTGATATTACTACTAATACTACTGATACTACTACTATTACTACTAATAATACAACTACTACTACTACTAGTACTACTGATACTACTACTACTACTACTACTAAAAATTCCTTCAAATTCTTCAAATACCTTCAAATTCCTTCAAATTCTTTAAAATTACTACTACTACTACTGATACTACTACTACTACTGCTACTACTGATACTACTGGTACTACTACTACTACTACTACTACTACTGATACTACTACTACTACTACTACAAATTACTTCAAATTGTTCAAATTCTTCAAATTTTTCAAATTCTTTAATATTTTTCAGCTATTTTTTCTCTTCTGCATGGATCTTCTGCATCTTCTCCTCAAATCATTCTGCAGATTAGCATTCTCACTCGCTGTTGCGTAGGAACAGCTTTTTCTAGTTATTATTATTATTATTATTCCGTCGGCGTCTAACTAGTCCCGCATACTTCAACCGATTTCAACAATTTTGGTGTCAAAACGTTCAGCTCCTTCCCGACATTCCTGCTATATCTCATCATTATTCTAACTTTAATACTTTTTAAAATATTTGTACTTTTTGTGCGTACTTTTTTCCCATTGAAATGAATGCAAATTCCTTCAAATTCTTCAAATTTTTGATATTCCTTCAAATTCCTTCAAATTCTTTTAATCATTCTTATTGTTCAAATTGTTCAAATGGTTCAAATGGTTCAAATTTTTTCATATTTTTCAAATTTTTTCAAATTTTTCAAATACTTCAAATACTTCAAATTCTTCAAATTTGTCAAATTCTTCAAATTTTTCAAATTCCTTCTAATTCTCCTGATACAACTGATATTAATACTACAACTACAACAGATACTACTCCTACTACTACTACTACTACAACTAATACTAATACAACTGATACTACTACTACTGATACTACTACTACTGATACTACTACTACCACTACTACTACTACTAATGATACTACTGCTGCTACTGCTACTACTACTGATGCTACTGCTGGTACTACAACTACTACTGATACTACTACTATTACTACTACTACTACTACTACTAGTACTACTGATACTACTACTACTACTACTACTACAAATTCCTTTAAATTCTGCAAATTCCTTCAAATTATTTAAAAACTGATACTACTACTACTACTGATACTACTACTACTACTACTGATACTTCTACTACTACTACTGATACTACTACTACTACTACTACTACTGATACTACTACTACTAATGATACTACTGCTGCTACTGATACTACTACTACTAATGATACTACTGCTGCTACTACTACTACTGATACTACTACTACTACTATTACTACTACTAATACAGCTACTACTACTACTAGTACTACTGATACTACTACTACTACTACTACTACTACAAATTCCTTCAAATTCCTTCAAATTCTTTAAAAACTGATACTGCTACTACTACTGATATTACTACTAATACTACTGATACTACTACTATTACTACTAATAATACAACTACTACTACTACTAGTACTACTGATACTACTACTACTACTACAAATTCCTTCAAATTCTTCAAATACCTTCAAATTCCTTCAAATTCTTTAAAAACTACTACTACTACTACTGATACTACTACTACTACTGCTACTACTGATACTACTGATACTACTACAACTACTACTGATACTACTACTACTACTGCTACTACTGATACTACTGCTACTACTGATACAACTGATACTACTACTACTACTACTGATACTACAAATTACTTCAAATTGTTCAAATTCTTCAAATTTTTCAAATTCTTTAATATTTTTCAGCTATTTTTTCTCTTCTGCATGGATCTTCTGCATCTTCTCAAATCATTCTGCAGATTAGCATTCTCACTCGCTGTTGCGTAGGAACAGCTTTTTCTAGTTACTGTGAATGCAGTAGGCATTCACAGTTATTGAGATCCTCTTTCGCCTTTTTACTGTTTAAAGTTTGATTCGCTTCTCCTCCTACAATTTTTCTCCGATTTCAACCATTCAACTTTTAAACTATTCAGCTTCTTCTGGAATCGATGGCTATATCTTTTTGTACTTTTAACTCTTCAACTTTTTAAAATATTCAGCTTTTTCTGCAAATTTTCAGCTTTTTTTCTCCCATAGGAAATGAATGTAATTCACTAAAATTCCGCTCATTTCAGCTGCTTTTTGACAGCTTACTGCTTCAGCCTACTTTCAGCTAGAAACGCCATTCAACTTTTAAAATGTAGTGATATCTTTCAGCTATTATGGTCTATTTCAGCTTTTTCATATCTTTTACCATTTTCATATAGTACCTCCTTAAAATAATTTTGGCTTTTCAAGAAATTCAGCAAATAACATGCGTTGCTATGGTCGTCAAGGAGGCAGTTATAGAGTGCACACTCTAGAAATTCAACAAATTCTTCTTCTCCGAACAACTTCTTCTCAGTCGCTCAATTTTCAACCTATCCACATAAATTATACATCAAAACGTAGGAATTTTTGTCTGGATTCAGGAAATGTAACCCTCATTGGTGTAGCATTTGTAGATTTTCCACAAATCACCTCAGAGCGACACAAACCCAAAACCTCCCCCATTCATTTCCTATGGAGCGGTTTTGAAAAATGACGTCTGAAAATCCAAAACATCACACGTTTTCGCATCGTCGCTACTCCGAAACCGTTTCATGTACAAGCATGAGACTTTCACACATGAATGTCCCGACCCTTCTGGCACTCATAAAAAAGGAATTGTTTGGATAACTGTTACGGTTTTACCGCAGGAACAATTTGTTCGGGAGTAGCGAATGTGCAAATTCCTGAAAACGCTTTTCAGCTGCATTTTCCCACATCATCCACTTTTTTACATCGTCGCTGTGCCTACACCGATTTTTGTACAAACATGAAAATGGGCACCATAGTCCTCAAAAGCCTGCTGATACTCATAGTGAAAGAATTATTTTGATATCTCTTATACTTTTTCAGCTACAGCGATTTGTTCGGGACCGTTTTTAGAGGATTTCTGAAAGTCCATAAAAATCACCTTTATATCATAATTTTTCACGCCTTTATTAAACTTTTTCCAGCAAAAACCGATAGCCTGTCTTCTTCCCCTATCCGTTACGAAAAAAACGCAGAAAAAATTACGTCTCTACCATTTACGGATCAGGAGATATGGAGCGTTGTTCGGGGCAAAGTTCTCCATTATAATCCAATGGGACTTATTGTGAGCAAAGTCTCTGCACTTCGGTAGACTGGCCTGCAGCAGAGGTGTGAGTGAGTTTCCATGACGACGGAACTCTGAGGGCCAGAGGGAGAAGCTCCATTGGGATACAATGGCAACTTTCGACGCCCGCTGCAGCGGCTGTGATTAATGTAGGAATCTGAAATTCGCACAGTCACTTCCTCTTAACATTTTTAAATTTTCAAGTGACTTTCAGCCATGTGTCACTTTTCTGTCCCATTTTGGATTTCACATGCTTTCCTATTGGGCCTTTGCTTCCAACAGGATCTGGCATGATGCCCAGACACGACATAATTGGCCAATACAGCACCACCCACATGTGGGAAATGGCGCTACTGACCATTTTGGTCAAATGTTGAGTTCTGGGCCCAGATGTGGTGAGGCTGAGTTGCTAAAGGAGGCCAATCTGACTCATGACCTTTGGTGACCTTTGGTGACATTAAGTATTGGCACCCTTTTTGAGGCACTTCCCAGTACAGGATTTGGACCAAACTGACAGAGTAAACTCACCTGGTGATACTGAACACAACCCTGTTAGCGGCTAACTGTTAGCATGTTGCTAACCGGAAGTAGCTCTAGGAAGGTCCTACAAACTTCTGCTTTACAGAGTCTTTACCTCCTTTATACAGAATGCTCCACTATAAATTTGGGCCACGTCACGTAAAGCATCTCCAAGCTAGGAGGTGTCAAACATCCAATGCTTTTCAATGGGGGCGAAACCCCTTATACTCCCTAGAAATGCAGGCCCACATATGGCTACAGTATATTCAAGTTTGAAATTCTACTTCTGCTTTGTTAAATGATTCAGTGTTTAGAATGAGTTAGCAAATGTTTGGTGCCTTACCCTCAGTTTTTTCTTCTTCTAATCATTCAGCTATTGTTCTTTCATGTTCAACTTCTTCAACTTTTTCAACTTCTTCAATGCTTTTCAGCTATTTTTTCTCTTCTTCAAAGATCTTCTGCATCTTTTGCTCAATCATTCAGCTATCTGCATTCACAGTGCATTTTCGCAGGAAATGCAAATTTTTCTAGTCAGTGAGAATGCTATACAGCATTCTCACTTATTGTTTTCCTGTTTTTCTTTATTATTATTATTATTATTCCGTCGGCGTCTAACTACTCCCGCATACTTCAACCAATTTCAACAATTTTGGTGTCAAAACGTTCGGCTCGTTCCCGGCATGCCTGCTATATCTCATGGTTATGCTAACTTTTATACTTTTTAAAATATTTCACTTTTTGTGCGTTTTTGGTTGCTCCCATTGAAATCAATGCAAAATCCTTCAAATTCTTCAAATTTTTCATATTCCTTCAAATTCCTTCAAATTCTTGTAATCATTCTTATTATTCAAATTGTTCAAATGGTTCAAATCTTTCAGATTTTTCAAATTTTTTCAAATTTTTCAATTTTTTTCAAATTTTTCAAATTTTTCAAATACTTCAAATTCTTCAAATTTTTCAAATTCTTCAAATTTTTCAAATTCCTTCTAATTCTTCTGATACAACTGATATTAATACTACTACTACAACAGATACTACTCTTACTACTACTACTACTACTACTACTGATACTACTACTACTGATACTACTACTACTACTACTGATACTACTACCACTACTACTACTACTAATGCCACTACTGCTTCTACTACTGATGCTACTGCTGATACTACAACAACTACTACTGATACTACTACTATTACTACTACTACTACTACTACTACTAGTAGTACTACTGATACTACTACTACTACTACTACAAATTCCTTCAAATTATTCAAATTCCTTCAAATTCTTTAAAAACTGATACTACTACTACTACTGATACTACTTCTACTACTACTGATACTTCTACTACTACTACTGATACTACTGATAATACTACTACTACTGATACTACTACTACTACTACTACTGATACTACTACTACTACTAATGATACTACTAATGATACTACTGCTGCTACTGCTACTACAACAACTACTACTGCTACTACTACTATTACTACTACTAATACAACTACTACTACTAGTACTACTGATACTACTACTACTACTACTACTACTACAAATTCTTTAAAAACTGATACTACTACTACTACTGATACTACTACTACTACTACTGATACTACTACTATTACTACTACTATTACAACTACTACTACTACTAGTACTACTGATACTACTACTACTACTACTACTACTACTACTTCCTTCAAATTCCTTCAAATTCTTTAAAAACTGATACTACTACTACTACTAGTGATATTACTACTACTACTACTGATACTACTACTATTACTACTAATAATACAACTACTACTACTACTACTACTACTACTGATACTACTACTACTACTACTACAAATTCCTTCAAATTCTTCAAATACCTTCAAATTCCTTCAAATTCTTTAAAAACTAATACTACTACTACTGATACTACTGATACTACTACTACTACTACTACTACTACTGATACTACTACTACTAGTACTACTGATACTACTACTACTACTACAAATACCTTCAAATTCTTTAAAAACTAATACTACTACTACTACTGATACAACTACTACTACAAATTACTTCAAATTGTTCAAATTTTTCAATTTTTTTAAATTCTTCAATGTTTTTCAGCTATTTGTTTTCTTCGGCATGGATCTTCTGCATCTTCTCCTCAAATCATTTTGCAGATTAGCATTCTCACTCGCTGTTGCGTAGGAACAGCTTTTTCTAGTTATTATTATTATTCCGTCGGCGTCTAACTACTCCCGCATACTTCAACCAATTTCAACAATTTTGGTGTCAAAACGTTCGGCTCGTTCCCGGCATGCCTGCTATATCTCATGGTTATGCTAACTTTTATACTTTTTAAAATATTCCACTTTTTGTGCATTTTTGGTTGCTCCCATTGAAATCAATGCAAAATCCTTCAAATTCTTCAAATTTTTCATATTCCTTCAAATTCCTTCAAATTCTTGTAATCATTCTTATTCAAATTGTTCAAATGGTTCAAATGGTTCAAATCTTTCAGATTTTTCAAATTTTTTCAAATTTTCAATTTTTTTCAAATTTTTCAAATATTTCAAATACTTCAAATTCTTCAAATTTTTCAAATTCCTTCTAATTCTTCTGATACAACTGATATTAATACTACTACTACAACAGATACTACTCTTACTACTACTACTACTACTACTACTGATACTACTACTACTGATACTACTACTACTACTACTACTGATACTACTACCACTACTACTACTACTAATGCCACTACTGCTTCTACTACTGATGCTACTGCTGATACTACAACAACTACTACTGATACTACTACTATTACTACTACTACTACTACTACTACTACTACTAGTACTACTGATACTACTACTACTACTACTACAAATTCCTTCAAATTCTTCAAATTCCTTCAAGTTCTTTAAAAACTGATACTACTACTACTACTGATACTACTCCTACTACTACTGATACTTCCACTACTACTACTGATACTACTGATAATACTACTACTACTGATACTATTACTACTACTACTGATACTACTACTACTACTAATGATACTACTAATGATACTACTGCTGCTACTGCTACTACAACAACTACTACTGCTACTACTATTACTACTACTAATACAACTACTACTACTAGTACTACTGATACTACTACTACTACTACTACTACAAATTCCTTCAAATTCTTTAAAAACTGATACTACTACTACTACTGATACTACTACTACTACTACAAGTTCCTTCAAATTCCTTCAAATTCTTTAAAAACTGATACTACTACTACTACTACTGGTGATATTACTACTACTACTACTGATACTACTACTATTACTACTAATAATACAACTACTACTACTACTACTACTACTGATACTACTACTACTACTACTACAAATTCCTTCAAATTCTTCAAATACCTTCAAATTCCTTCAAATTCTTTAAAAACTAATACTACTACTACTGATACTACTGATACTACTACTACTACTACTACTACTACTGATACTACTACTACTAGTACTACTGATACTACTACTACTACTACAAATACCTTCAAATTCCTTCAAATTCTTTAAAAACTAATACTACTACTACTGATACTACTACTACTACAAATTACTTCAAATTGTTCAAATTTTTAAATTTTTTTAAATTCTTCAATGTTTTTCAGCTATTTGTTTTCTTCGGCATGGATCTTCTGCATCTTCTCCTCAAATCATTTTGCAGATTAGCATTCTCACTTGCTGTTGCGTAGGAACAGCTTTTTCTAGTTATTATTATTATTATTATTATTATTATTATTATTATTATTATTATTATTATTATTATATTTGGAAGCGTTGCAGCGTTTGGACGTGTGAATGACAGGTCGACGGGAGGAGCCGAGCTAACGCTGAGTCATGCTGACGTAACTTGGCTCCTCCCGGAGGGGTCACGTGTGTAAATCCCGTTCATATGTTCAACACAACGTAACTCTGCGTAGAGCGGGCGGTCTGTCTCGTAGAAGGCAGAGTTCAACGGTTCACCTTGCTGCCAACCTGCGGTGGGAACGCAGAGTAACATCCCCGGTACGTCGCTGTCAGCCAAACCGACGTCACCCGTCCCAGCCGAACTGGTCCAGTTAGTCCCCAACCGACGGGGCAGCGCTTTGCCGAGCTAACCAGACGTTAGCAGCCGGTGATGAGCGGGTAGGGGGCTGTCTGCTCAAGGATACCCAGTTTAAGGTTGCCGAACAGGCGCGCCGCTTGACCAGCATCAGCAGACTCTTCCTGGGACCTGTCCCGCTCCATCCAGAGGGAACCGGACTTCACCGCTTGTTAGGACTCAGGCTTCATGCTCGACCCTCGTGAGTCGGACCCACTAGCTAGGTAGCTAACGGTTTTGGCGTTCAGTTCATAAGCAGCCAGCAGGACACCGGCCGACTGTCCGTCTGCGCCATGGGGCTGCTGTCGCAAGGATCTCCGCTGAGCTGGGAAGAAGCAAGGAAGTATGCCGACCACATCCGAAAGCATGGCATCATTCAGTTCCTCAATATCTACAACAAGGTCAAGGATCGACAGAGAGATGTGCTGAAGTGGGGGGACGAGGTAATGATTTGACTTTTGGCAGACATGATGCAACAAGGCTCCTTTACTGATGCATCAGCCTATTTAATGTTTCTTCCCTCAGCTATAGGCGCTCAAGTCAGCAAACTTTTACGTCTGCCTGCTTACTTTTCAGCTAAACTTAATTTTTTTTCCCCATAACATTTGCCTTTTGGTTGGTCAATGTATATTTTGTTTGATTTTAAATTAGTTTGTTTATATAGCGCCGGTTATCTAGACAGTGTTGTCATTTCACTTTTCCAGACGCAGAGCTGTATGGAGAGACGAGATCAAAGCAATAACCAATAAACTGCTTTCATTTACTTCTTTGAGTTTATTAGCTATCAGATAAAGTTCTAGGTTAGGGTTAGGGTTGGTGTGCTGGTCAGCATGGCAGGGATCAGCGTGAGACCATTTTTGTCTCGATCAGAGATCATCCTGTCAGTTACGGAAATAATAAATGTCCATCAACACCGTGTACCGTGGGAAATTCAGAAAAAGGTCAATTCGGACATAGATTTCGGCGCATAACTGACGATAATCTTCTCATTTTCTTGATTTGTATTGATTTATTTCAAAGTTGCTATTGTATGTGACGTGTCGAACAGATTAGAAAGACCTTTATTGTCCCGTAATAGGGAAATTCAGGTGTTTTTATTTCAATTTTTTAATTGTAATCCATTCAAAATGTCATGTCAAAAAAACACATCAGCTAAGACAAGTGCAACAGGTAAACTTATGCAATCGTACAGAGATTCACATTTAAAAAACGCCCGGTCCAATTCAATCCTAGTTGTTATGCCCATTTGTAAAAATACATCTTGAAGCACAGCCAATTGTATCAGGTCGATGATTCCTCTCGGACAAGCATCCAGCAACAGTGGAGAAGAAAAACTGAAAGCGGCGTTTATAGTAGAATGGGACGGAAAGCAGAATGGATGCATTTCCACAGTTCAGGAACAATGGTCTATTAACACGGTGTCTTCTCAGGATAATGCTGCATTTATGGCCCTGATCTGCTGCAAGTCCAAACAAACTCGCCCACGGCGGGCCCACAAACATTTGCATTCACGGGCAGCTTATATGACGGTGCTTTGCCTGCGGCGTTTTTACTCCGTGTTGCAGAGTAGCCGCTCTCATTAATCCAGGCAATGCCGCTTCTTAGAACAAGAACCAACCCCTTTGCTGAGTAAACGGGGAACTCAATCCCTCCTACACAAAACGGTAAAGATCTTTGGGCTGGACTCCTCGTCGTCCTGTTTGCGTTTCCAGCTCCCTTTTTTTGTTTTTCCCTCCTTGTTCGGCCTTTACTGACTAACAAAACCTCGCCGTGCTTCAACTTGAACACGGGGTCTTTAATTTGAATCGACGTGGAATGCTGTTGTTATAGATTAATCCCTCTTTCAGACAGGGGATTACAGCCCCGCAGAGTCAACGTCAAGGAACCCTTACTGATGAATTGGAGTTGATGTGACGGCTCGCCGTACAGCCAGTGCTCACGCGATGTTTTTCTGCGCGTGCGTTTCCGTGTTCTAGGTTGAGTACATGCTGGTGGAGCTGGACGACCACGACGAGAAGGTTCGACTGGTGTTGACTGGCGGAGATCTCCTGGAAACCCTCCAGGAACAGGGAGAAAACGCGAACCCCAAGTAAGTGACCCGCGCAGAGATGCCGACGCACGCTTTTTGTCTTTTCGTACGCTTTAAGGTGCACGGGGAACGCCGTCGTGAAACCAGCCGTAAGCCATTCATCAGAGATGCGAATACACGTAAGGATCGGCGACTGGAGGAAGCCGGGTTTTTAAGTATGCATGGCCAATCGTGTGGTTTGGGAGGGGTGAAAATCTTGACTTTCAGCATGTTAGAGGTTCGACCAGCTGTCGCTCGTAAAGAACACGATATTCTTTTGCTCTTGCAACAACGCACACCGTCTCTTATGCGTTTGGGTGAGCATCCGCACAAATATGCACTTTCTGCTTTTTAGGGTTCACGTTAGGGTGCAGTCTTTAAGAGACGTCTAAAAGGAAGAAATACCTAACTGAACCCGCCACCTGTCGTAGGCGTGTCTTTTTGTCAGTGTAATTCACACTTGCGTGGCGTTGAGGATGAGAAGCATTACCTGATCCGACATCTGACCCAGCTTTAGTTCCAGCGAGGATAAACGGTGAAGTTGCTGGGGGCCCATAGGTGTAATTTTTCATCACGTTCAAGGAGAGACGTGTATCCATGAGGAGTACATGCAACACGCTGAAACCTTGGTTCTCCTTAATGGGAGTAATTAGCTAATGCCTGCCCTCTAACAGGTCTAGAGCTTCTGACCTCAGCTCTAAAATGAGATCAAACATGATCCACAATGATTATTTGGAGAAAACTTGTTGCATTTTAAAAAAAAAAAAAAATTTCGATCTTTTCTGGGTCTACAGGAAATGCCGCCTCACTGTTCGCTACTGCCATGCAGAGGGAGTTGTGATTAGTCCAGTCCTGCTAGCTAACCCCAGCATGCACGCCTGCTGCTGCTGAGCCTGTGCCAGGGGCCTGCCACCTGTGGCCCTCTGGGCCCTTCACTCTGGCTTTAAATAGCTTTGGCCCAAAGTAATAAACAGATGACCAAGAGGGATATTAAGATAAGCTCATTCTAGGAGTTCCTTTTTCCTAAACAAAATCAGACCAGTGGTACAATTAATATGGCTACAAATGATGTAATTTATTTATGTTTGCTTTTTTCAGTAATATGGAGGATTATCTAAGAGAGAGTTACATTTATACAGTACAGGTAGGTCGTTTTAAAGCTCGATGAGTTATGCAACATTTCTTCAAGGGGACATTTAAGTGTTGCAGCTGTTGACAGAATTTATTTATATTGGTCCCGGGTGCAAAAGCGGCTCTTGGGATGGTTAAGGTTGGGGACCGCGGCTTATATCGACTCTGTCTTTCCAGTCAGCATCACTCAGCAGCTACAGCGAGAGAAATTAGGTGGGAGAAGGACTTAATCTGTCCTGTATACTACAGTGGATTTATTCCAGAATTTATAATACAAGCTGAATATACAGAGGAAAACAAGCCTTGAGGCCCAGTCAAAGGAAGGTTAAAATTCAACCCAGAACACAAGTAGATTATCGCAGTTTGGATCATAAAGAAAATCGTTGTCTTTGCCTCTGCTTTGTCAGGTATGTTAGCATCAATCACGCCTTGGTAGAAGTGCTTTTAATTGTGACACATCATTCATCCGAAGCAGGAGAACAGCTCTGACTGACGAGAACTCAAAAGCTTCAGATTTCTGATCAGAATCTGCCTAAAGCTGCTTATTTACCTACTGATAAACTGGAGCTCACTGCTTACTGTTGGTCCTGACTGGTTAGTGAGGATTACTGGACAACCTGACTGAAATATGTTCTGGTTGTTGCATAAATATCAGTTTGTGGTTAAAAAAAAACTTACACAGCTGATCTGTCCAATAGGCAAAGCCTAGATATGCACGTACAGAAACTACTAGACTTACAATTGAGGCCTATATTCAAATTTTCACCTACTCCACCAAGAAAGTTGTAAATGTTTCTTGTAACGGTTGTGAAAGTCATTCATTTTTCCTACTGCAGCAGGTGCGGGTGCTTTGTTTTGGTTTTCTTAGTCATGCATCAAGCCTCGTTGACAGCAAGAGAAAATGACTTCCACTGGATTGACCCTTTTTACAGGCTTGGCACTCGCAACTTTTTAGTTGCATATCAGCCAGTAGCTGATATGTTGAAAGATGGCGCCAGTGTGCTTGGCAAGATGTCTACAGCTCCACATCATTGTGTTTTTTATCGTTGTGTCTGGTTTAGCTCTTCGGTGGTTTAGGTCCCACCTTTCTGAAAGACGTTTTAGTGTGATGATGGATGGTTTTACCTCTGCCTCTGGGGGGTACCCCAGGGCTCCATCCTTGGTCCTCTCCTGTTCACTTTATCTTCTGCCTTTACGCACTTAGGTTCCTCCATTTTAATGAAAAAACAGACTGAGGTCATGATTTTTAAATCTGGTGGTTCTGGTCATATCCCCACCTTTTGATTTTACCTCTTTGGCCCCATACGAAGAGTCCACTATCACAAACTTGGGGGTGAACATGGACCCTTGCTTGAAATATGACGGTCAAGTCGTCTTTCTTTCAGTGGAGGCGCCTGTCAAAAATCAAACCCTGCCTTTCTACCCTACCTTTCTAGGCCTCGCTTAGTGATCCACGTTTTATTACTTCACGTCTGGATTACTGAAACTCTCTTTTGATCAGTCAGTCTTAATGCTTTAAAACGGCAACTTTAAATTAAAACAGACGTCTAAAACTCTCAATTAACTTTATATACCCCTGTTTAAAAGTAAAACCGTAATAGTAAAATGCTGCAGCTACTTTCCTTGGCTTTAACTTCTGAAGTGCAGTTCTTGAAATTTGCAAACATTATGCAAATCTTATTTTTCCTGCTGAGCTCCTCGACATGACGCTGATTTCAGACCTGGATGTCAGTAACGCGACGAGAAACTTGGTTCTGACTCTGAAAAAACCGTCAGGTTGGATTTTAAATGCTATCTGTCTCTGAATAAATTTGAGGAAAAGAAAAGGGAGAGGAGCCAAATAGTCTTTTCAGGTTTTCCCTGTTATACCTGCGCTGCTGCCTCTGTCTAAAAGGTCCAGCTATTCCTCCATCTACTCGTGTCATGTTTATTATTCATTCAACCATTTATATCTATCCCTCCGTTTGTCCATCCATGGATCTGTCCTTTCCTTCATTGATTTATCCATCTATCCGTGTCTGTCTGTCCATCCATTTGTCCATCGTTGATGTGAATGGACGAATCAGTGGACAAACGGACGGATCGGCAGAAAGACGGATGGACACCAGTTATTCGTCTGTCAAGCGTTTTAGCCTTCTGCCTTTCTCTCTAACCTGCCTGTCCATTTATCCATCCATACACAAAGTCTGACCGCTGCAGACACGTCCGCAGTAAGTTCACTCTGAACTCAATTTATCCTAAAATAACCGAGAACGCTGGAAATTTGATTATGTAAAAGTACAGATATAAAAAGAAATGTGTAGGACTCTGGTTTAAAGACCAGCCATCCGCAGTCCCTCTCTGTGTTTATAGAGGCTCCTGTGTTGTGGCTGCCCATGACGTCAGTGTAAATCTGTATGGCTAACTTGACTGGGGGGGGGAATACCAGCAGCAGTGACAATGGTAGATCCCATGCATACCTCATTACTGCCCCCCTGTTGCACACACCAAAGAGCACGCTCTGAAGCACAAAGGCATCACGTCTGTTTATGGTGCCAGGATTACTGGTGCCACCTTCATGAAGGCAAACTAAGTCTTTTTTTTTTTTTTTTTTTTTTTTTTTTAGTAAATAAATAAAAGGTGTTTTTTTTTTTCTGACTTCTCGAGGTAGCACAATAAAACAAAAGGTTTCACAGCATATTTTCCATTCCCACAGTCATCCAACACTCTGGAGGCCGGAGTATGGGAGCTACATGATCGAGGGAACTCCAGGGCAGCCTTACGGGGGAACCATGTCAGAGTTCAACACTGTGGAGAGCAACATGAGGAAGAGACGTCAAGAGGCTTCGGCTTTGTTGAAGAAGGACGAGACGCTCTGCACCATCACCTCCTTTCCAAGGTTACTTCCAACACCGACGATCATGAGTTGATGCAGTTAATGGGGCCACCGTTCCTCAGCTTGTAGAGTAGCCACCTTACAATCAACAAGTTGTGGATTTCGTTCCAGCCGCCTCCTGCCGCAGGTCCATGTGCCCCTGGGCAAGGCGCCCAACCCCAAGTTGCCTATCAGTCTGCGGTGTATGAATGTGTTTGTGGCTGGGCGAATGTGGCTCTGTTGTAAAGTGGTCGGCATGTATATAACGGACTAGTCCGTGCCCCAAAGCAGAGTAGCTGAAATGTTCTTTCCCTTTTTCAGGTTAGGTTGTCCAGGTTTCACCAAACCAGAGTACCGACCCACTCCTGTTGAAAAGGGAGTGTCAAAGTCTTTGTTTTTCCCCGATGAAGCCATCAACAGACACCCAAGATTCAGGTATTCTTGCTGAGTGTCCGAGCTTTCATATTAATTACCACTTCAATACTAAATAATTTGTCATATTATATTAAGTGTTGACATTAAGATGTTTCGTACTGACCTTAATATAACATTAAAATGATTAGGCAATAGCAGTTGCTGTAATAATTGTTGCAATTCTGTATTTTATGGGGATTCTATGTCTTAGGGCAACACAAAGTAAGTGTATTTAAGCAAAAATGTGTGTATATATAAAAATATCCTGTGCAATTATCAGCCTTCAGAAATAACCTAACTAGTGAACAGCTCACCTGTGTGTCATTTCCTCTCTGTATAAATACAGCTGTTCTGGTGAGGTCCGTGTTAGAGAACATAAATAAATGGCATCATTATGTCATAAAATGGTATCCTGAGATCTGAACATCTCGCAGAGCGCTACTGAAGCCACTACTGAAAATTAGAGTTTGGCATAACTGTGAACCTACCAAGACACCGCCGTCCACCTACAGGGAGAGGTTGGGCCAAGGAGCTCTGGATGAGCTGCAGTGACCCACCGCTCAGGTGGAAGAACCTGTTGAAGATGAGAAGGAAGCCATTAAAAGCCAAAAGAAATCCTGCTTAAAATTAGCTAAACACCAGAAAGGAGCGAGGCAAACATGTGAAAGGAGGGGCTCTTCAAAGCTCTGTGTGGTAGAAAACTCACCCTGCAGATTCCCCTGAACACACCGTCTCCAGTGTGAAACATGGTGGTGTTGGTGGCACCATGCTGTGGAACACAGACAGGCGAGCTACTGGGTTGAGTTGCTGGGAAGATGAATATTGGACAGTCCTGGAAGACTGGCTGCAAAAGGTTAGAAACTAGGCCAGGTTCCCCTTCCAGCAGGATGACGACCCTAAACATGCAGCCAGAGCTCCAGTGGATGGGCGTTGCTCAAAGCTTATTCATGTATGCAACGTCTAGCATTGAGTCTGGGACAGGATGCATAGGCAGAAAATACATTTACAAAGTATTGACCCAGGGGAGCTGAATAGACTTTAGTTGTTATATTGTTGGGGGGGGGGGGGCACTTTTGTAAGGCACGGTATATCAACATCTAATTCTTCTTTTCAGCACCCTGACCAGAAACATACGTCATCGAAGAGGAGAGAAAGTAGTAATAAATGTGCCAAGTAAGCTTGAGTCTTTTCTGTCATTACCGTACCACTAACAGCTGATTTATAATCTTTAGTAAATACAGGCAGGGTTGAGGGTGTAATGGTGGTAGACCATGCCTGCTGCATAGCAGCCTCACGCGCTTCATTTATCAGACTATAGGATTTATACATTTATATAAATGTATAATTTATATTAATGTTTGCTTTAATAAAACACGAGATGTGATTTAGCTGCTTCTCGTGTTCTAGTCTACAGAGATAAGTGCACCCCGTCTCCGTTTGTGGAGGACTTCCCTGAGGACGACGGCGAAGCGGCGAGGGCAGCCCTGCCTGACCATATCTACATGGACGCCATGGGCTTCGGCATGGGCAACTGCTGCCTGCAGGTGACTCAAGTTCACTGCAGCTTAGTTGTTGTTTCATTTCTTGTTTACTTTTTTTTTTTTTTTTTTTATGTAGTTTTGAAAATGTAATTTCAAACTCTGAGAACTTTGGCCACAGCCGCACCATCTCAATTAGTGATTTATAAAAGGACTTCAGCCTCATTTATGATGCTTTTGCAGGTGACTTTCCAAGCTTGCAGCATTGATGAGGCAAGGTATCTTTATGACCAACTAGCAACGTTCTGCCCCATTGTGGTGAGTGGCTGCATGAAATGTGCGCTTCCTGTCAGTTACCTATTATTCAGCTGACCTCCTTCTTAAAAGGATTGTTGTATAACTTGTGATCAAGAAATGCAGAAAAACACTTTTTTTATGCGTCTTCCATATCTTGACCTAAAAAAAAGACTGGGTGTTAATCAACGGTAGACGTTTTTAAATAATTGAAACTTTTTCCTGGTTTTAGATGGCGCTGAGTGCTGCCTCACCCTTCTACAGAGGCTACGTGTCTGATAACGATTGTCGCTGGGGAGTCATCTCGGCCTCAGTGGATGACAGGACCCAAGAGGAACGTGGACTGAAGGTGAGGACAGGCTGCCTCTGAGCTCCTGCTGGCCGTTCTGAAACTACAAATAAAGACGGCAATATCCGGCACAGCTGTGAGCGAGCTGAAATAGCTGGCAGTGGCGTCAGCACTATGGGAAACGATCTGCACCGAGTGTAGCTCTCCGGTTGTTAGCCGAGCTCATGCTTCAGATGTAAATTATATACCCAACCGTCGGAAATATTTTCCAGGGCTTGTTTAGACTTTTAAATCCCGCTTCTGGTTGGTCACATGAACCACATGACTCCTTTCATAAAACCCATGGTGACGGGGTGAAAAAGGCATCTTGATCCTGCATTTAAGTGTTTTGTGAAGGAGGATGTTCCTCCATGAGTACCAGCAACACAACTTTCCAATTCATTTTCTTTTTAACCCCTGGAAATATTTCCAGAACTGTCAGATTTCTGATTCTTGTTAGCAAAGGCAAGGCAAATTTATTTGTATAGCAAATTTCATGATTAAAATATAGGGAAAAAAAAACAAGTTGGAATAAAATGTGTAAAAAAAAAAAAAAAAAAAAAACATGGAAAAATATAATCTAAAAGCAAATATTAGAAACAGTTGGACTACAAAGTTGAACTAATGATGTTTCAGTCATGTCATGCTTTTAGGCCCATGCTTTTCATCATGAAATCAAACTTTCCACCCTGGGGAAAAGATTGGCCCTGGAAACTTTGCTACACTTTTCATTTTTCAAAAGGGAAAGTGTAGCAATTGTCTTTAAGCCAGCTGATTGGCAGTGTGCAGCAACAGGCGTCAGAGCGGCAGCGGTGCACTGATCTGTCCTCCATACAGCCAGGGAACCTTTCTCTCCAGCACGTTCCTTGGTGCCTTATTGGACCATAGAAACGTGATGATGGAACATTTGATCAAGGCTGAAAGAGTTTTTTTAAACCTGCCTTCACCTCCATCCTGGTAACCGACCCAAGCCCGACTGAAAATACCACAAAAAATAAGTCAAACGTTCTGTTTCTTCATGCATTATAGAAACTGAGCACAGCAGCAAAGTGCTGAAAAGCCCAAAGGAAGCTGTGGCGTAGCTTTATGTTTAGCCTGTGGGAATGACTGATGAATCAGTGACTGAGAGAGCCTGTCTGTCACAGTCTATTGGATGGTAGAGCTGTTAGTTTCCCTGCAAAATACCAGGAAGCGTGGGTCTTTTTCTCTGTACTTCTCAGCTCATGGTGCAAGATAATAAACTGAGGGTTATTCATTAGGTAGACAACAGGTGAGAACCTGAACACCAGCTCCTCCCCACTACTGAGGAATGTAGAAGGGAAGACAGTTTCTAAATGCAGCTTCTGTGGTTATACTCTGTATGCATTAATTACAAATGAATTTACCCGAATACAGTAACAAAGTTTCCTTATTTAAAGTCTTCTCCCAAACGTTGCCCTTTACTCTGCAGCCAACAAACACTCACGTTTTTGTGATGCAAATTTTAATTTACAACAACCAAACGTAGTTCTGTTGAAGAATAAAGATGGGGGCAAATACACACCGAGCTCAAACAGGCTTTTAATTAAATTGCCGATAAGCTCGGGGCACTGCTCTTCCCCTTTGGCAATCCTGTCGCACTTTTTGAACAGGTCAAAGTTGATCTTGTCAGTAATGACGCTGTCCTGCTTGTACTGAGGATGCTCAAAGAAGATCAAAGTAAAAAAAAAAAAAAAAAAACTTAACAGACTTGTTTCTGTTTTGCAGCCACTGAAAACCAACAAGTACAGGATTTTCAAGTCCAGGTATGACTCGATTGACAGCTACCTGTCTTGCTGTGGGGAGAAGTACAACGACATCGATTTGACGATAGACGAGGAGATCAACAAGCAGCTGCTCGCTGCAGGTGCTCATGTCTCCTGTAGACGCTCCACCTCACGCTCCGCTCTGTGCAAAGCATTACAGGAACGTGCGTCTGAAATATGTTTTGTTTACAGGGATTGACAAGCTTCTGGCTCAGCACATAGCTCACCTCTTCATACGAGACCCGCTCTCCGTGTTTGAGGAGAAATTACATTTGGACGACGAAAACGAGTCGGATCACTTTGAGGTGATGATTTCTGAAATGTTTTCTCTTTTTTTTTTTTTTTTTTTTATCTCATCGTTTTTTTTTTAAAACACAAAACCAGTTTCAGGCCAGTCGATACAAACTTTTCTCCAAACTTTGTGTAGAATCTCCAGTCGACCAACTGGCAGACGATGCGCTTTAAACCTCCGCCTCCAAACTCCGACATCGGCTGGAGAGTGGAGTTTCGCCCCATGGAGGTATTTAGGATATTTCTATTTATTTATTTTTGTCAGGGCTTATTTTGGAGGACTTTAAATAACCAGTTATGTTTTGGTTTTACGTTGCAGGTTCAACTGACTGACTTTGAAAATGCCGCGTATGTGGTTTTTGTTGTGCTGCTTACCAGAGTGATTTTATCCTACAAACTGGATTTCCTGATTCCCCTGTCAAAGGTAGGAGCATCACTCTGATTCGTTGTTTTCATCAAACTATTAGTTCCATGATTCAAATCCGGCGACAAAGTCTAATGAAACGTGTAATTTGTCAGGTCGACGAGAACATGAAGGTGGCGCAGAAGAGAAACGCGGTCCAGGAGGGCATGTTTTATTTCCGCAAAGACATGTTTAAAGGTGGGCTGAACAGGAAGTGGAGCTCTAATGAGCTCGACACACGGGACGTGACAGCGACGCCAGCGTTTCAACTCGAGCTGTTCAATCGTCTGTTCCCCATAAATGTTGGTTATAAAAGCAGTCCTTGACCGACAAGGATGAAGAGTTGCTGGATTAAAATCTTGCCTTTATGTCTGCTCTACAAAAGAAAAATACAACTGGGTTCCTTCTATATCACAGACAAGGAGACCGCGTAGAGCAGGGGTTCCCAAACTTTTTTAGCCATGCACCCCCGTCCGTATCCCAACCAGGTTGACACACCCCCAAGACTAAAAAAAATAAATACATTTATATATAACGGTTGCAGTTACAACTCAAACGTAGTAACAAAGGTTATGTGAAAAAAATTGAACATAATTTTAATTAATTTATCAATTTATTAATTAGTTTATTGTCAATTTATCACTTTATTTATTTCATGTACCTGCTTGTAAATCTGAGTCTGACGCACAATTTGCGCCGCAAAATACAAACACGAAGTAGTTTGCTTTGATTTGTGTCCGATGACGAGCGAGCGAGCCAGCGAGAGAGAACTGGTGGAGCAGCACAGAGGAACAATAACAGAGCGCTCCATAAAGATGTTATTAATCAGAGAAAGTTTTCTGATTGTTCCACAGCGGTTACATCCGGCAGGTAAACACGCCCACGGCAACACACCTCGGCTCCCCGCAGACCCATCTCTGGTTTCGCTGTTTCTGTCTGAATATGTGCTAAAACTGCCTCTTTAAAATGAACTGCGCCTATCTGAACCGCAGTGAAAAGTATTACAGATAATCAAGAACTCACGCCTATCACCACTAACCCCAGAAGCCACACATTTCTTCCGGTATAAACCCAAAACAACCTAACTTAAAGAAACAGTAAGTGTGCAACAGCACTTCGCAATAAAGTCTAATACGGATCATTACAATACACTTTTAATTATTGCTTAAATTTACAGTTTTTGATTTTCAGCTTTACAAAGGCAATGCTTATTTACACGTCTTTATTGTGTGGGGGGGATAAAACACGGTCAGAGCGCCATTACAGTTTTCGTCTCGCACACCCCACGCTTTGGGAATCCCTGGCGTAGAGAATATCTTCATTTTAGGGGCTCACCTCACGGCTGATCCACATAAATGCCTGTAGTGCCTTGTGACGGCGACAAAAGTTGAACATTGTTCAACTTTCTCGTCGCGTCACAAGCCCGCACGTGTACCAGCTCAAAATTTCACACACAAATTTTGTCGGTCGCTTGGCCAGAGGAGGGCAGGCGATTGTCGCCTCATCGCACAGGTTAAATAGGAAATGAGTGGAGAGGGAGCGACGTCGCTCCCCGTGTGTCGAGCCCAATAAGTGGCTTTGGCTGATCCAGGTAGAGGTGACTGTGGTGCTTTTTCCCTGCAGGCTGCAACCCGGGCTTGGATTGTGCTTCTTCTGCTCAGAATGGCGTAGAGAATGACGGCGGGAACGAGGACTACACACTGATGAGCATCGACACGATCATCAATGGAAAGGTGATTTATGTTTTTATTCTAATCCGGGTCTAAGGAGTTGCTCCTACCAGAGCTGTGCCAGTCTTCGGTGTTACATTTGAGCCAAATTTCTGTTGTGGATTCAGGAATCCAACACTTATTCCCTTTTTTCTTTATTAGTGGAGCCGTTCGGAAAGTGTGACGCCTCTCTTATCATAACGGCTCTGGTTACTAGACGTAGGTCATAGCCGCTGTCACACTCTGAGATAGTCTTTCTAAATATTTGACACTCTCAAATATTGATCGCAGGTTCTCTTTGGTCGCAAGACGCTAACAACGGCCGTCCTTGAACCTGTCCCGCGTTGCGACGTAAGACTGCAAAGTTAGAGCCTCGACCAAAAATTTCTCCACGGTTTTCCTTCAGTCCTCGTCCTTCTGCAACGGCCCAAAATAGCACAGTGTGTATGGAACAAAAACAGAGATTGTAATTATGTACAGACGTCAACAGAACACGGGACAAAAGTCCTGTTTTCAATGGATCGCTGTCGTGTAAACAGGGCCTCTGTATAAATCCAGCTGCTCTGTAAAGATCTCAGATGTCTGTTGGAAGCCATTAGTGAACAAATCGCATCACGAAGACCAAGAACCACAGCAGACAAGTCAGAGATTTAGTTGTAGAGAAGCAGGACTAGGTTGTAAAACACAATAAAATGTCCAGAACTAAATCCAGTTAATGTATAAAAGCACATAACTCAATACAATGTGGAGAGCAAAATAATAATAATAATAATCTTTATTTTTCACTGCATCTTTGTACACTCCAATGAAACTTGTCCTCTGCACCTAACCCATCCCTTAGGGAGCAGCAAGCTGCCACTGTGCGGCTCCCAGAGAGCATTCTGGGGCTAGGGGCAGTGCTCAGGGACCCTGAGTGACAGTGTGTGGGATTCAAACCAGGGACCCTGCAGCCTTCCCAGGACGCAAGCACCCTGCTCCCTAACCACTAAGCCACCACTCCCCCTTAGATGGTTCTACAAATTATAGGCTCAGGGGGGCTGAATACAAATGTAAAGCTAACATTTCAGATTTTAATTTGCAAAGTGTTTTTTTGAAAACCGTGTGCTAAAAGAATATTCACTGCTCTGTGTTTATCACATAACATTTGGCAGATGTTTGTGCTTGTAAGGGCAACAGGGGGAAGGTTTAAGGGTTATCGATGCTGGGAGGCACCGTATTTGGTGACACCTAGTGGTAACATTGGGAATTACAAGACATTTATTCAACAGTGCGCATTCCTCTTTTACTTCTCACGTCTGTAAATTTCCGATCTCGTTTCAAGTTATTTGTTCACACCCGCAGCTTCATTCTTTTTTTTCCCCACCAGGAGGGAGTATTTCAAGGGCTCATCCCAATCCTTAACTGCTATCTGGAAAACATGGAAGTTGACGTTGACACCAGGTGCACCATTTTGAATTATCTGAAGCTCATCAAGAAACGAGCCTCAGGTAAAGTGGCAGTAATGTTTTCATTTAGAGGTCAAAAGAAGAAGGAAAACAAGTCTGTGGCCCTGTGTTTATTTCTGGCTGCTGATCCCTTTCTTTCTGATCTGCAACAGGGGAACTGATGACCATGGCCAAGTGGATGAGGGAATTTGTTGCAAAGCATCCTCAGTACAAGCAGGACAGCGTCATTACTGACAAGATCAACTTTGACCTGTTCAAAAAGTGCGACAGGATTGCCAAAGGGGAAGAGCAGTGCCCCGAGCTTATCGGCAACCCAGTGAGCCGCGTAAAATGAGAACACGCCACACGCTCGTATAATTCCCCCCCCAACCATGCACGAAGAAAAAAGACCAAATCGAAGAGGTCCAACAATTAACGAATGCAGCTGCATGAGTGTGTTGTGAAGAAACACATCTGTATATACGCTGTATGAGATTTTTATGATTACAGAATTATTTTAATAGGACTACGAAAGGAGTATGTAATAGAAAATCAGATGTGTATTTATTTTTGTCTAAAAAAAATGAAAGCACATCTATGTGATATTGTAAATGTAGCGGAGTTGTACAGTAGGGTGCTTTCAATCCTGTAAATACTGAACCTTTTTTTTTTTTTCTCCTCCTTAAATCATTAACGGTATTTGGTATGTTTTTCTTACTTGTTGATTAGAAGTTTAACATTAGGTTTGTTTTTCTTTGTTTTGCATTTTGCTTTGCTCTGCTCACCTCTTAGTGGGACCTGGAAACTACTGTCGCATTCAGATAGAAATGCTGAAGCACTGTTTGCAATGCGATGCTCTTTCCAAATAAATCTATGAATCTGTAAGCCAGTCTGTCAGCTGTTACGGTGCTCTATTTCCTTTGGTTTAATGTGTTTTCTTCTTGTTGAGAAACTTGTCACCCTGAAATTAAGCAGTTTTTTTTCTTTAAATACCAGAGAGAGTTAAGATCAGGAGAGCTGGGCTTCTTTAGTGTTAATCATAGATTTCACCCAACATGGAGAAGGATTGAATAAATTCTAAATATAAATATCCATCTTCAGATTTTGGTTAGGGGAAAAAACAAATTAAAATCAGACAATTGCATAATTCAACATTAGATTCTGAGTGTTGGTTAGTTTATTTGTAGCAAATGCACATGAGTGGGGAAATATGTTGATATAAATGAGAATATAAGTCATCAATTCTGTAAATTATTTTAAAATGTGGATTTCAGATGTTTAGGGTTCATTTAGGGGTCTCCTTGTTTTGATGATTATAGCCTAAAGCTGATGAAAACCCCAAATCATGTTTCCAAAAAAATTAGAATATTACATAAAAGCAATAAAAAAGGGATTTTTAATGCAGAATGCCAGCCTACTGAAAAGAATGTCCAGGTATTTCTCCTTTATATGTTCTCAATACTTGGTCTGAGGCGGCTTTTGCATGGATTACTGCATCGTTGTGGTGGGCGGGGAGGCTGTCAGGCTGTCACATTGCCAAGGGTCTCTCACCTTAACAACGCCAAAGGATTGGGTTTCAGGTTCAGATCAGGAGAGTTATTTATTCATTTTAGTGGCCACATTTTTTTTCTTCCAATAGCAAAAACCTTTTGGGACTTATCCTATTCTTGAGAGGTCTCTATAACTCAGTAGCAATTGTCAAGTTGTCTTTCCCTGTCCATTTTTTTGTATCAATTTTTATTGGTTTTGTGTAAAGATTTTTGGATTTTCATTTGTAGTAATCATCAAAATTAACAAACATTTGACATTACTTTGCATGTAATCGGTCTAATATATAAATTTGGCTTTGAATTAAATAGCCAAAATAAAGTTTTTATTAGTCTATGAAGACGTAGATCTATCTGGCTGTATGAAAACTAAAGTGGGGAATATCATGTTCAACCACAGGGTGGTGCTGTTGAGCCAGAGGCCGCTGCAGCGACAGATGAGAGTATTACCTCAGTTTGACCTCTTAGATAAGATAATGATTATTGCTGCTGCAGCAGACCTGCCTGCCGGACACACAGCTCTGGGAACATTTGTTGGTTTCCGACAGATTAATGTCACTGATCTGCTAAAGTTGCACGTCCTAAGTGGCGACTGCCACGTTTTTTATCACTTGTGACAAATCAGTCATCAATTTCTAACTAATATGGTTAATGTCATGAGCTAGGAATATTTTAACATGTAGAAAAATGAAATACAGTTTAATGACCTGCATGAAAAGCCCCCTGCCAGTGGGTTTGTAATTTCTGCTTGATCTTTGAATTTTAAAATCTCACTCTCAAATATCTGTTTGGAAAAGAAGTAACCACAGATTTTTGATTATATTTCAAATGCCTTATTTAAATGAAAATCCACAAAACAAGTATATTTCCTTGTTTTTAATCACATAAACATCTAAAGTGGCCCTGAAGAAGACCAGCAGTGCTCCAGATGAAGTCCAGCAGAAAATGGCTATCAAAGCCACACACTTGTGGAGTCTCCAAGTCTAAAAAAGGATCATATACAAAAGTCTTATCATGCTGCTTGTCACAATGCTCCAGTTACACATGAACAATCTTTTTAGGTTTAGATATGATCCCACACTCGCCGTTGCAAGTGGCTTTCTTTTTTTCATCTAAACCACTACAGAAAGGTCAGGGATTTTCTGACTTTTCATCACCACACTTTGGCATCTTCAGTAATCATTTATTTAATTTCTGCCATACAATGAGATGTTTCCATTATTTCATATGTCAGTGTCAGTATGCTGAGTGGGAGGTGGTTCCTCCTGATCAGGCCACTAAAGCGACCAATCAGATCTGGTGACCGGGTCTCTCAGGAAAGGGGGGCTCGCCCTCTTTCTTCTGCTGGAACAAGACATCTGTAAAGATTACAATGTGCTCGGTTTTCATTAAGCCTCCGATTTCTCAGGGTCAGACAATAGAATAACAGCTTGACTTTATGTTTAAACCCATGAAGGTGTACCTGTTAGCAATGTATTAAAAATACATCAGATATAAAGCCTCACTTTGTTTTACAGCTACTAGTCAGACTTCTTTGCTTTGACAAACTCTCTGTGAAGATATTTTGTCACCTACAGAGCAACATGCCATGGTCTGTTTGTTTGATTTGTTTTGAGATTTTGTTGTAGATCATTCGTTCCAGTAAAAAAAAATAAACATATTTCCTCTCAGAACCAACCGTCCATGCACACATGCCTCCAGCAGCATCACGTTAGACAATGTATCAGATTTCTTTTGATCATTTGGATGCATGTTTGAATGTTTTTAATCCATACTTCCTTCCCAAATGTTTTGTCAGCTTCATCAACATGTTTAAGCCCCATGTGGGGGAAAAAAACGGATGGATTTTAGGAATATTTGGCACATCTTTTTTAACCTGGAACCATACAATGTTGATAATTTACTTGTTAAATCTGAGAAAATTAAAACATCCTTAAACAGAAGAGGCTAAACAAGAAGCATTGTTATAATTTATGTGTCAATGTTATAGTCAGAGTTAATTAAGCGTTGTCAGGTTGGGTAGATGGGCTGTGCGCTGGAGCAACAGGAAGGTCTTGGGTTAGAATCCCGGCGTGGGGTGTTTCTGCATGAAGTGTGGATGTTCTACTTGTGCGCGCGTGGGTTCTCTCCAGGTACTCCTCCCACAGCCCTAGAACATGACTGTTAGGTTGATTGGTCTCCCTAAATTGCCCTTAGGTGTGAGTGCATGATTGCTTGTCCTGTGTGTCTCCGTGTCGCCCTGAGATGAACTGGCGACCAGTCCAGGGTGCATCTCGCCTCTCGTACAGTGAACGCTGGAGATAACAGCTACCAACCCCGCAAGGTCAAGTTTTCTGATGATTTTTACTTATGATTTCCAGCTCTGAAACGACTGATGTAAATTAGTAACTGGATGCCTCTGCTTTATTTGGAATGCATAAACAACGTACACAGAAAATGCTAAGCACCGTTCCTTCTTTGTTTTCTCAGTGAGTGTGAATTGTCCTTTCTTCTACCAAGACTTAACTAACAGTGGATAGTAATCAAGTTTAAATCTGCTGGTTGAATTTCAACAGATTTATTGATTGCACAGGAACTCAGTTCTTGCTTCATGGCCAATAAGCACATTTATGATAATGAGAAACGAGTGTATTTCAGAAACTTTCTGCTTCCTCTGTTTATACTGGGTCATTGGGACAATGCAGGAGGTATAGAAATAATTGTGGAAAATATTACTTTTTGTCCTAAGTGCAAACCCAAAGATTAATTTGTTTTCATGAACTATGCCGTCAGTAACGAGCTAGAGAAAAACAGCCCACAATTCTACGGGGTACAACACCCCACTTGTTGAACTTCAACACAACCCTGAATAAGAAGGAAAATGATGCATAGTTTAAAAAACATTTTACTACTAAATATCTGAAACGTGCCTTGGTTTTCTGTCCCGTTTAGTCTGACGATAAAAACAATACAGAGTAAACCCGAGTGTCCATTTTAATCGCAGTTTAATTCTGTAAATACCTCTGAGGATTTTTAGAGAACAACAGCAAACAAACAGCATCATGAAGACGGAGGATCAGAGCAGACAGGTCCGGCAGGGAGTTGTGGAGACATTTAAAGCACGATTTGCTTTTATAACAATATCCCAAGGTTTGAACATTTCTCATCCAAAAAATATGACTATAGCCCAGATGCAAAACAATCCAGACACCACCATCCATCCAAACTGACAAGGTGGGCAAGGAGAGCATTCATGGAGGAAGCAGCCTTGAGCCGCATTGTAACTATGGAGGAGCTGCAGACCTCTGCGGGTCAGGTGGATGAACACAAATGGACTTTTTAGAAGAAGGGCAGGAATAAATATCCATACAAAACTATTAAAGAAAATGACACGAAATGTCAAACCCACTGGAGGTTTAGGCTGTGCTGCGGGGAGAAAATCAGTCAAAGTTCAAGTAGTTTGAGTACTTTTGACAAGGCACCGCAGCCAATTATTGGAAAAGAAATTTCAGTAGCCAGAAATTGATGTTGCCACTCAGACACAATCCTAATCATGCCAACAGTCTGTTGGAAATACAAAGTACAACTGAGGCTGTCATAAATCTTCACCAACCGAGTTGGCATTTTCACCCTGAGAGTCTGTGCGGGCATTCACAGACGACGAAGGAAGCTGTTTTCATCAGGGCCGCCAAAAAGCAATAATTCACTGTGAAGTTGGCACTCGTCTGTGTAACTTTGACCCTTGGCTGTATCAGTCCAGAGCAGGAACATCCCATAATGGTAATGAAGCTCCTCGATGAACCGCCTCCCTGTAGAGCCAGGAACATTAACCCAGCAGATCTCAATCTGGACATGCGAGGAGGAACCAACAACACGACTGTGTCCACAGAGGCTTGGTCGGCCGGTACCGTCCCGGTTCCAGACAGGATGTCCTCAGAGATCATGTTTCCTTTCTAATACGCAGCCCAGCTTTTTCTAAGGGGTTAGAGGGCTGCTGGGGAGCTTCTTTGGTGTTCAGCTCTTCGCCTCTACAGACAGAGTTGATCTAACCGTTAAACATTTGTCTTTATTTGCTGTTTTTTTTTTTTCATTTCTTCCAAATATTCTCAAATATGCATGTACATTTTGCAAAAACAATAATTAAAAAATGTAATCCACCTACTGAGTTGAACATTTCATTAATCTGCGTATGGTATTTTTAATAATGCAGTATTTTTTTTCTATGTTGTAAATTTGCTCTTACAGTAAAGTCTTATTATTTTTTGTTTTTATATTTTTACCTTTGTGTGTATCTGCATGCTTTTTTTTTTTTTGTTGCCTTTCACTTTGCTGCTGTTATACTTGAATTTTCTCCCCTGAGGGACAATAAAGGCCATTTCTATTCTATTTCTATTTATTAAACAATAAAGAGAAAATTCAAAAGGTTTTCTGTGGAAGATCATTAAACAAACATAACTTATGTGTTATTTAGAGTACCTTTTTTTAACATAAAAAACTGTTAATGCATAAAACAATCATTTTTGTAAAAAATAAAATATTTAAAATAACTACTGCAATCAGTCTTAGATGCCGTCCTGTGAATAGACCGAAAAGGGTTTTTGGCTAAAAGCAGGACCATGCAACAATAAAAGCTTGAAAAAGGATTAGTCTTCACATTTGTTTAAGAGTAAATATATAAAAATGAAAAATCTATGCAGTCTGGGGGATTTGTTTAAAATCTGACAGCTTTACTTGAAAATCACCATGGGTATCGACATACAGGTATATTTTTAATATAAGTGTCGGAAGCTGGACATATTTCAAATCAAATCCCTGCACAAAATCATCTTTATTTGTTTGTTTTATGTGAAAAGATGTGTATAAATGTAAACTTTGATTTTTGATCTTGCATTTTGTCTGCATGCAAACAGACTGCAGTTAAAGTGGCTTTTAAATGTCTGCACACGCCTGTTAAAACGGCAGGTTCATGCGGTACAAAGAGACGACACAATGATCAATCTTTTTTTTTTTCTAAAATAACGTCAGATTTATCCCGCGCAGACAACTGAAAAACAAACAAGTTTGTTGGAACGAAACAATATTAACCCGGTTGCAGAAGTGATTGCTCCCTCGTACACTTTGCTGAAGCAGGTTTCTGATTCATCTATAGCAGGGGCGTCAAACTCATTTCTACTGGGCCACTTTGCCATCATGAAGTCATTAAAAAGGTTGGTTGCACGTGTATAGATGATACTTTTGATTTCAGTTCACATGGAAATATAAAAAAATGCGCAGTAACATAAAAGTAGCACCCATAGCCCCAGTTTATACAGTTTATCTGCAAAAAAAAGTTGATATTGGGGTGAGCTGCACTTTAAACTCTCATCATTTTGTATCACTTTTTTTCTTTTCTGGGTTGTTTTAATGTGTTGTGGGAAAACTGACATCTAGTAAACTTGAGTACTGTTAGTCGCTACAAGAGGCACAGTTTTAGCCACTTTATACAATTTAAAAGGATATACGCCTCTACCTTATGACATGATATGCCCTTTTTTTTTGGCTCTTGAGGGCCGGATAAATTGCCTTGATGGGCTGGAGTCGGCCCACGGGCCTTGAGTTTGACACGTGATCTACAGGATTCAGTCGTTTTTACGCCTGTCGTCAATGTTTTATGAGCTAGATTCGTAGAGAGGCGACAAAGGAACAACAGGGTCTCGTTGTGCAAATGTATCACTCAGGAGAAGGGTTAAATAAAAACACCACAGTAGAGTGAAGACAGTCATCGATAACTTTACAAAAAAAATTCTTTTTCTCCAAGACAAATGAGAAGATAAGAGGGAGGCTGTCATGAGTGCAGCGACAACGCTGAAGGAGCTGAAGGAATTTCAGAGTTTTAAATGTGACAACAATCTCCTGGATTCTGTATGCTTAGGACTACAAACAAAAGGCTAATTTATTCAAAGAAAATATGCAATAAAATCTCCCTAAATGTTCTGAAGGAACCTGTTATAGTCTGATCAATCCCAGCTTTAACTACGGAAACAGCCATGTTCACACTAAAGCACGGTGACGGCAGGATCATGCTCTGGGGTTACTTTCCTACAGATGGAGCTGGGGGTTTTAATCAAGGTGGATAAAAAAAATACGAATAGCTCCAAATGGTGGTCAGCTTTGACCCAGAACCTTCAGGTGTCAGCCAGAAAGCTGAAGATGAACAGGGAACTCATTTCTCAGCGTCACAGTGAGTCCAACGCACACCCAAATCCACATAACTTCATGACAGGGGAATTAGCGGGATACCAGAGCCCAGAACTAATTCTGACAGAACATCTGAGTCCAGATGTGGACAAGAGACGTCCTCACATAACAAGTAATTAATAAGAAATGGTGGAGCAAATGTTGCCAAGGAGAAACCCCCGCTGGGATGTGTGTCCAGGTAGACAAAGTATAAAACTGGATTAAAAATTGCATAATTTAAGGGGAATGCAACCAGATTATAGCATCTTTTATGCTGTAGTGAGCTGGATATATTTCACATTTAATTTGAAATGATTCATCCGACTCGTTGTGTTAATACCTAACAACCTGGAGTATGAAGGGACACTTTGAGATCCGAAGCTCTGTCCTTTTGGGGTTATGATAACGTTGCCCTGTCACGTTTAAATGCAAATACAATTTATCTGAAGTTACAGCACACTGAAGCCTCTCTAAAATCAAATTAGTGCGTCCGGCGTTTCCACAGGATCAATAGGCCTAATGCGTCTGGTCCAAAGAGGGGGGGAGGAAGGCTACTTTGAAGGTTGCCATCACTTTGAAAATGACGCAAAACGTGACTTATGGCCCATTTTTACACAGCAACGTTGTGCACCACCTTTGCCTCCCGTGGAACATTTTGAATTTTCGGAATTTCAGCAGAACCGACGTGGAGCGGTGGGTGGGGTTGGATCAGGTCAGAGGAACCGACCAATCTGAGCCCAGTGGGCTCCGTGGGAGGGGGAGGGCTTTAACTTTACTACCTCATGGTTTTATAACCCTTTCAAATTTCGCTATCGCAGGACAGATATAAAACCAGACAGATACTGTTATTATAAAACGTATTATTTAAAAACGATAAGGAATGCTCCTAAAATAAAAAAAGGGGGGGATCACAGTGTTGGTGAATGGGTTTGCACTTGGAGCTTTATGAGAGAATAAATGTAGGTGGAAGTGTTAAGCAAAAGCAAAACTGTTTAATGTGGATCTCACCAGAGTGAATTCAAACACATTTATTATCATTTGTTAGTTCGTGTGCGGAGAAGCCAGAAAGATAAGCGTGTGAATTATCTTGCCCCTGCTTCTTGGTGCTGGACTCGTATCTAGGGTCCAGTTACAGTAGGTCGACCGTGGCCTGATGTCATCCTGGTGATAGTGACGGGTCATTGCGACACAGCAGGTCACCTCCTGGCTATAACCCAGCGCAGGGCAGGCGGCGGGCCAGGCTCTGCGTTCCTCCCACTCCTCCTCTCCACAGACGCAGAGCGGCTCTCTGCGCGCACACCGGCCCCAGCCAAGGTTGCTCATCAGTCTGCTGCTTTCCCTCCGGCGCGGTGAGTCTTTATTTCCTCTTATTTGAACGCCTCTCAGTGTTTGGATGGAGGGGGGGGGGGGGATGCTCCAGCCGCTCTGAACTGTAAAGTCTGGCAGTGATCATCGGGACTCATCATTTTTTTTGTTTTGCTACTTTTTATCAGAAGTTTGGCGGGGGATGAATCAGGTTGTTATGTAACTGTAGCAGCCGCCATCAACTCGGCTCTTTTCCCGTTTCGCCGGAGTCAAGCCCGCTGTTTTGTTTCGTTTCGTGTTTTTTTTGTTTTTTTTTACAGTCCATTTATTATAAGGCGCAGTTTGATCCCGATGTGAAACTACAGTTCCATAATAAAGCGATGAGGCGAGGGACGCGCCGAGCGGATTCCCTGCTTCCCAGCGGGCGGACAGGAGCGCACTGCACAGGCGCAGCGAAGCCAGGAGGGCTCCTTCCTTCTAAGGAAAAGTTTGAAGCCTCTACGGTCTTCGCTCTCGGATGTTACCAGGAGACGCTTTGAGACTTGTTTTAAAACGAAGCCAGGCTATGATTGCTGCTGTTGTCCTTTGTAATCAGACTAGACAGTAGTTTATGTATGATAAACAAAGTGTAGTCTGCTTGGAGAGAAACTCAAACTCAGTCGGACTGGCGGAGCTGTGATTAGCTCTAGCCACCGGTTCTTAAGTGAATTTGGGTCTGGACTTTGACTAGGCCACCGGTTCTTAAGTGAATTTGGGTCTGGACTTTGACTAGGCCACATGAAGATCTAAGCCTTAGTTTAGAGTAAACTAAGGCTTAGATCTTCATGTGGCTGCATCACATCAGGAACACGTGTGTGACACTACAGCTGAATAATGCCGTGATGACAGCGATTATGAAAAAAATATGCATTTTCATACTATTTTTTTGTCTTTTCCTATATTTCAATGCACCCGTTTCTCTTTGTGAGGTTTAGGCTCTACACACCTGAATACATACAGCCACTGTGAAAATGCAGGGTAGGGACAGTCCGTGTTATCAGCAAGGAGAATTCAGAGCACTTTCAAATATAACAACTTACCAAATTTTGCCTCCAAGCTGTCCTTTGGGTCGCGATATTGCCCACACGGACGTTACATGATGACTATGGTTGACTCTTTTATTGCAGCTCTGACCTAAACCTGATGACCTAAACTGTAACACTGTTGCTCTGGTTGTATGTTTAGGGTCGTTTTCCTGCTGGTTTTCAGTCTTGTGGGTTTTTATCCAGTACTCATAAATACCTCTATACATCTTCCCATCTGCTCTGACCAGCATTTATTTTTATCCCTGCTGAACAAAAGCATCCCCACAGCATGATGCTGTGGGGATGCCTAAAGCGTAAAGTTTTATTTTATTTATTTTTTCAAAAGATATTTATTTACAGCTTACGCTCTGATCTGACCAGAGCTCCTTCTTCTAGATGTTCGCTGTCTCCTCTACCTATAAATAGGACTTTGCATTGTTTTGCTGTATCGGTCTGATGGTCAACTGTATGTGTCTTGTATGTACTGCAGGACAGGTCAGGCCTAATTTCTTTTAATCTTTTCCTGTTTTAAAAAAAAACAACAACAACGGCTTTATTCCTGCCGCAGTTCTCCCGTCAACAGAATCTCCCACCTGATCACTGCAGCTCCTCCAGAGTCACTATGGACCTCTTCTCAACCTCTCCTCTGATTAATGCTCTCATTGCCCAGTTTGTCAGCTTAGGTGGAGAGCCATGGTTTGCTAGGGTTTGTATTCTGTGTTTAATGGATTGAGCAGTGCTCAGAAAAATGCTAAAACACGCAAAAGGTGCACCCTTTGCTCCATTGTGGCTATTGGCTCTGGTGGGCTTACCCAGGATTGTAAGTGTCCCCTCTGTGTTCAGCCAGTGGTTTTCAGGGCCACCATCCACCCGACAAAACACAGACAGATTGACAATATATCCTTTGTTTTTGCTCTAATTTACACCGGTCACTTTATGATGTTCTAGTGTACCAAACACATGACTGGCAATCAGAGCAGGGAGGTCACCGATGTAGAGTTGACCAAAATAAGCCAAGAGAGGAGAAAGGCAGCTCTCAGCAGCATGCTTTATTATCTAACAGCATGCTGTGCAACACACTGAGTTTGACCGGTTTCTGTACGAGGGCAAAGGAGGAGGTCATGGAAACCCAGTGGCTGCTGTGCCCCTCTCTGCTCTGGATGTTGTGTTTTAGAGTCAGCTGGATGCCGGAGCTGCGTCCGGACGGCTCAGAGATGCTTCAGCGTTCAATTCAACATCTAGCAGGGTGCTAAAGGCTTCCCCAGACACCATCCGGCCACAACAGGCGAACTAACCCTACTCTTCCGGTCACTGGCATGCATGACGCCACGCCACACAGGCTTTAAACTATCTGTCATCTGATGGTATTGAATCTTTGTCTTTATTTAGATCAGTAATTCAGCAACAGTAACAGCAGTGCTTGGAAAACATTGTTAATATTATTGGCTTGGAGCAGTGGTTCCCAAAGTTTGAGTCGGGATCCTACTGGGGGGGGGGTCGAAAACCAGCAAGTGCGGCGGTCTTGTTATCTTCCTTAGAAATCAAATTAAATAACACAAACTATTATAATAGAAGTAATAACGTACCGTAGATAGAAAACGGATTTCAAGGAAAGTGGTTGTTGTTGGTATTGTATTTAGTTTGACCCAGAGGCACACAGGGAAACAGGACTGTTGTCGAACAAAAGGTGATGGTTTATTAAAATAAGAATTTACAGAGGCGAGTACAGTCAAGACAACACAAGGCAGCTAAGTGAGGAGGGGAACCGAGAAGTTGAGAGAAAACGACTGATGATAAATGCACCAAACAGGGATCTGAAACGGACACAGAAGGATCTAACTGCCCCAAAAGGCAAAGACTAAAACCACGTAACACAAATTAACCAAAATGCAACGCCGAAGGGATGAACAAAGCATAGAAGACCCACAGAACATGACAGTGCTTGTGTTTGTGAACCCACTTTGGAAACATCGTCCTAGAAGCCGACCTAGAAGTCTTTCTTAAATAAATTATTTTATTTAAAAAAAAAAAAAAATGTCTTCCTTCCTTTAAAATACTTCAAGTTTTTTTTCTGCCAACTGTTCACCCCGTTTTACATTTACAATTTAAACATGCAGATATGTAAACCTTGACACTCTCACCCAAATCGAATGTGTGGTGAAGTCCAGCCTTCCTAACCCCAACAGAAGATAATAAACTTTAGAGGGCACGCTGGGTCCCCTGATGCGCTCCCAGCCAGAGACGCAGCGGCGTACGCAGCGAGAGACGCAGCTGCCGGTGATGTAATGAAATGCTTTACACCATAAAGAGGGCGGTCTATATTATTTCGGTGCAAAGCTTGAAACGATACAGCAGGATGTTGCCAGTAGTAAGAAAACTTATAGAGGTATACTTGACTGCGTGCCTATAGCTCTGGGGCAATAATGGTTCCAGGCCTTTTCAGGTTTCTGTAATTTATGCAGCTTTTTTTTTTAATCTGCAGCAACAAAACATTCTTGTTGACACGTTATAATCAAGGTAGAAGTTTACTGGATTAAATTTCAAGCCTCGTTAAACCACAGGAAGAATAAAGCAACTGATGAGAAAGGGGGATGTTCAGAGATGAATCTATTTACGTACGTTTTTTGCGTCGTTGGTGGAAAAAAGTTCCTGTTCTGGCCAACTGTGTATTTGACACTTTGGCAAGTGGCTTTGCTGATTTGTGCAGAATTATGATTAAAGCAGGGCACAAAGTTTTGACGATTGTTTTCCTCCCTAAATGCCATTGAATGAGTAATATTTAGACAGTGTAATTCCCTTCAACCGCTCGAGAGCGGAGAAAGCTGCGGCTGCTTTTTGTGAACACATCCGCGCGGTCTTCCTAGATTAAAGTTGTGATAAATGAACATGATTCACTGTAGAAAAATGCTCCACCCTGATCCCTATTTACCTTTTCTAGATTATTTAGGGTTTTAGAGAAGACTCGCTACACAGCCATGCTAAAACCACAGACCTCAGTGTGTTTTACTGGGATTTTATGAAACAGAACGGGCATTATTTTAAATTAGAAGGGAAATTGTGTATGCTCTTCAGTAAGTTTTAGGAGTAAAAATCCGAAAAATGTTGCATGCACAAGTAAACCCGGGTCATTACTCAGTAAAAGCTTCTAGTTTTGCAGATAGAGCAGCAAGCCTTTGGGGCATGCCTCTACCAGCGTGTTTGCTCATCTTTCTTTGCAAAAATAACTCGAGCTCAGTCGGAGTGGTTGCTTGGGCCGTATCTGCTCCGATCTTCCCCTCAACTCCGATCAGCGTCTCTGTCCCTGCTGAAGAAGGGTGTTTTTTTTTTGTCTTTTGTTTTTTCTTCAGGTTAATGTGTACTGTGTGAGTTTTTTGACTAAGATAGTATTTTTGCATGTTGACCATTAATTAAATAGAGTTTTGGTCTCATCCGACTAGAGCACCGTCGCCCCACTTGTTTACTCTATCCCCTACATCGCTTGAGACAAACTGTAAAAACAGCTTCTTGTGGCTTTCTTTCAACAATGACTTTCCTCTCGCTGCCCCTTTATAAAGAGCAGATCTCCGTGTGCATGACTTATAATTGCACTCGCCAAGAGATTCTCCCACCAGAGCTGTGGATCTTTGCAGCTCCTCCAGAGTTAGCACGTGCCCTTGGCCACCTCTACGAATTAGGCTCTCCTAATCCGAGATCAAATGCCACAATAGAAATGCCAATCGTGTGTCACGTTCCCTCTTGTCTAGCTTGGGTGTGACGATTTAAGCATTCATTGTTTATTTTTGTTAGGCATGTAATGATTTTCATGTCAATAATTATTTTTCCATCTCCACGTTCTGTTTACAGGTAAAAAAATGGAGACCTTAAATCACAACCTGAATACCTACTTTGAAACATGGATGGGTCCTAGAGGTAAGAGGATGTTGGGAAAAACTTAATATTCATTCAGACTCCAATAAAGGGATTCCTCTCTGCTTTTTTTTTTTTTCACCCTCTAACCTTTCTTCTCTAATTCATCCCACTTTATCTCCGTATTTCAGATAAGAGAGTGCAGGGAATGCTCCTGCTCGACAACTACCTACCAACCTTTGCACTCACTGTCATGTACATCCTGGTCGTGTGGATGGGGCCCAAGTACATGCAGAACAGACAGCCATATTCCTGCAGAGGCCTCATGGTGCTCTACAATCTGGGAGTCACCTACTTGTCCTTTTACATGTGCTATGAGGTAAGCAGACCGCTGAGACGGGATGAAGCGAGCCAAAACAATCGCTGCAAAGTCACCACACAGACGCTTGGGCAAATATAGATATGGACCAGATTTGGACGTTCTTTTCAGCTCAGTGTAGAGCTGGATAAAACACTGCGACTGAGAAATAATCAGAACCATACAGTCGTAAAAAAGGGGATTTTTTTTTCCGTCTCAAAATTTTACTTTCATAAAATAAAATGAAACTAATTCGGTAGATTAATTAGACTCTTCACTAGTTAAAGTTGGACGCTTGGAAACCCTTAAACAGTTGCTGGTAATACTTTGTTACAGACCTTATAACCTTTCCAACAAAGTGATCTATAAAACATAAATTTAGATGCTTATATTAATGGTTGTTTATTTCAATACTGTTGCTAACACTGATAAAGAGGCAACATTAGTCAGGATGTGTTAATGTACAGTACGCGGGTTTACAGGGCTATAAAAACGTGTTTGCCTCATTCCAGATTGTCTCTGTTTTTGCTTTTCTGGCACACGTAAATGTTTCAGATCATCAAAATAATGTAATATTAGACAAAGATGACTTGAGGTAATACAAAAAAGCAACAACACAACAAATCTAAAAGTTACTGCCCCCCTTTAAATCCTGAATTACCTGTGATTAATTGTCATTTTTAGACAGCTAGGTTTAATATCTCCTGCCACAACAGGACCTGATTACTGAGGCAAAGAGAACAAAAAGCCCTCACAGAAAACATCGTAATGACGCCCAAGACTAATGGTTTGGGGCTACTTTGCTGGTTCTGAATCTGGACAACTTTTCATAAACGAGGGAACCATGAATTCTGCTCTTCTACCAGAAATCCCATCCATTTGCGACCTTAGGCAGAAGCACACTTGGGTTATGCAAAGGTCAATGAGATAAAGCGCACCAGAATGATTTTGTAGTGGCCTAGTCAAAGTGAAGACCAAAATTCAACCCTAAACAGGTTGAATTTTTTTTGGCCAGAATTGCTCCACACCAGTGTTAAAGTTATCACAAAGCAGTGGTTCCCACTGGAGAATAGCATCTTCACAGCATGATGCTGCCACCACCATGCACAGTCGCTATGTTTATTAGGTATTTTTTTTAAACAGGGCCAGGCTGGTTTGGAAGGCTCTTTTCCTTTAATACATTAAGTCATTTGAAAACTGCTCTTCATGTTATTATCCTTGTCTGGTAGAGCGTTAACTTAGCTTATCACAAAGGTCAAAAACCGAACGCCATCCGCAGGTGTTGGGGCACAGACATCATCCGTCCTAACGGAGAAAACAATCAGACGGGACCGCATCATTCTCCTCCGATTTACAGAGAAAACCTGTTTTAACCATTTCGTCACTGCTCGACTCTGACTTGTTTGTGACTCGCTGAAAGCTGTCCCTGGAGACAATGTTATCAGGAAATGAGAAGGACGCAACAGGATGCTGATAGGCGGATTGTTTCAGTAATCAAATCCCTCACATGTCCTGACTGACATCAGCACACGTTTTCTCTGACTGCGTTGTTTAAAGACGGCTGACTAAGCTGCTGATACTGATACATGCAGCCATTTGAGCGTACGCGAGCTGTCAAAGTCTGAGCTTGGTGGTGGCAGCGGTAATAATGTCTGTTGCTTTATGCACTGTGTCTTCAAGGACCCCAGACCCAGATGCAGTGTTTGTGTGCACGGGTCTTAAGTATTGTTGCTGTGGTCTCCATCCGGCTGGCAGAACGAGCCTGCAGTCCTGCCCTGCGCGTTACGTAACGTCCCAGTGAACAGTTGGCCATTTTATTCATTAAACTCTGTACTATGCGACTGCCTCAGTCCCGGGGTGAACTCTTACTGGGCCAAGTCTGATGTCACCTGATGTGAATCAAAGTGCAGCGCAGCTCTTTGCTGCCTGTCAACCTGCCAGCAGTCAGTCCATGTTCAGACTGTGATGTCTCGCCTTTAAAATGCTGGATAGTTACTGTTACAGAGAGGCTGGTGTCTGAGTGCACGTAATAAAACTATTAAAGTTAAAAACAGAATCAATCTTCATCCTGTTAAAACCTAAGCAATAGCCTATTATTCTTTTTAGATTCAGATGAGTGTGCCGTTTTGTCCACGGACAGTGAATGCATTATTAAAGCCACAGTGCCTTAGATTAAATCATTGATTTTTCTCTCTTGGTATAATCACAGTCCAAAATTAGAGCCTCTCCTCGTGTACGAAACCCTTAAAATGTGCTTATTTTCAATAAAATCACAAAGGATTTGCTGCACTTTGCAGGTAGTTTAGATCTCGTTGTTGCGTCTCTTACCGTCTTCCTCCCTGGGTGTACGTCTTCGTCCAGCCTCGTCTGTTCCAGTGGTTTTAGACTTTATTTATCTGTTATCTGTGGGCAGGTTTCAGTGGGTAGCTGTTGCTTGAAGCCGCTCCCTGACCTATGAAGAGGAACACACACCTGTTCAATTGGAAAATAATGCTTTCCTGTCTTTCCCGTTGTGAAGAGTGGCTTAGAGAAATGGGTCTCTTTGACACATCCTGCTAGGTATATACTTAGACTAGACATATAAGTATACGTGTACATTTTGCAGTAATTCATATGTTTATTATGCTATTCTGTGGTGACCACAGAAGGTTTGGGGAGTTTTCCCATGAGCAAAACATTCAAACTCCACTCTGCTGCTCAACCCACAGGTGCCTTTTCCTTACAAATGTTGCACCATTTTAACAGGACATAAACAGGCTTTCCAACGGGATGAAATTATGGCCATGAAAGAAAGAAATAATCCACCAAACACAGATTTCTGTACGTTTTTTGTGCCGATTTATCTTTGCTGCAAGATAGGGTGACGTTCATCTGCTCTCTTTTCAGCCAGTTGACTGGCAGTGCACAGCAACAGGCGGGATGAGTTCAGCGCGCTGCCGCAGAATAATTTGAGGGAAAACGGTATACCTCGGTGTGCCGTCATACCGGTAACCAGCCCATTTCTACAGGAAAACGTTAAACAAACCATCCAGAAGGACCTTAAAAAGTACTGAGAACACTAAAAATGTTTTACTTAAAATTGTTTTTACATCAGTTGTTTGGGGCGCCATTAATCGCCTCCCTCTTGATCGTGTTAAAAACAGATATTTCGTAACATTTGATTGCAAGAAAACGTACATCTGTTTAAACATGTGGACAGATCTTTGCCAGGGGAGCCAATACTTGTTTAGGGAAATGTATGTGTGATGTTGTAAAGTATCCACAACAAAAGAGCACACACACACACACACACACACACACAAAAGAATGAAAATCTTTACAATAAGTCCTATTTACTCCTCTGAAAACACACCTCCCTTAAGACTGAGTGGCTACCAGCGTCTCTGGTTTCAGCATCCACGTTCGACGGATAAGTTAAACCAACACCGGCTACTTAAGACGGGTCAATCCAGTTTACACAAGAAGTACGAGACCGTATCTGTTGTCCTGACCTGCTCTCTATAGATGTTTGTTTGTGTTGTTACTACAACAAGGAAAAAGTGCCCAAACCAAATCATGCAGATTAGATTTGTTGACCTTATTGCCATTGATTTTGCAGCCGTCTCATTCATTGTTTATCTCAATGGATTTCTCTGCAGCTCGCTACGACTGTGTGGCACGGTGGATACAACTTCCTCTGCCAGAACACTTACAGTGCACCAGAAGTGGACAAAAAGGTCGGACATTCACTCACGCTCGTCGCCATTTATCGTTGCATGCTGTCCTTTGAGATGTGGTCGGCCAGTGCAGTCTACTTGTTGAAAAATAAAAATAAAAAAAGGGAGATTGTGTCTTGTTGTGACTGCGTGTTACGTGTATTAATGTGCATTCTGACCAAAAATGTCATGATGGTTACACATGATGACAGGAAAGCATCTTGATTGATGGAATTACATTAATGTTTTATTTAAAACTCGCTTTAAGAAATGTAAGTAAGCAATAATTGTGATGAAACAAATGTATATTTACGATCACTGCTCCGTTGTGTCCATGTGGGATTTTTAAAGCGTCTTGATTTTAAAGCATGCTTTCATCTCGTGTCGTTCTGGACCAGCCTTTATAGGCGGGACTGTTGTTTTTCCACGTTGTCGTTTACACCTGCGGCATCTTGTTGTGCCCTGCGCCCCGTCCCAGGTCATCGGCGTCCTGTGGTGGTACTACTTCTCCAAGCTCATCGAGTTCATGGACACCTTCTTCTTCATACTGCGGAAGAACAACCACCAGGTCACCTTTCTCCATGTCTACCACCACGCCAGCATGCTGAACATCTGGTGGTTCGTCATGAACTGGATACCCTGCGGCCACTGTGAGTGCTTCACTCAGATTCGTCATCCGCTGCCTCCGCAACGTTTCCAGAACACCATTCTTACCGTTTGGCCTCGCACAAGAGCTTAATAATTCAAGTGCTGCCACGTAAAAGTCACGTCTGAAAATAGCAAGCTTCAAATGGTACACTGACCCTAAAATTGCTGTTCTGAGCGAAAAAAAAAAAAACCTAAGCGATGCATTTGTCAGGATTTTATCCTGAGATTGCCTCAGAAATTATTTATGCGTCTTTGTAGTGCTTGCTGCACGGGAATAACTTTATGTGTCTCTCCTCAGCATATTTCGGGGCCTCCCTGAACAGCTTTGTCCACGTTGTGATGTATTCTTACTACGGCCTCTCAGCCATTCCCGCCCTCCGGCCGTACCTCTGGTGGAAGAGGTACATCACCCAGTTGCAGCTGGTAGGTTCGCTTGGAGCAATCGGCTTCCTTTATTTCAGGCGAAGTAGCAGGACAACGATGCAAAAACACATACGGTAGCTCTCAAAAGGTACGCACATCCCTGCTGAAATAGCTGCCAAGTTTTTTGTAAAAGGCAAAAACTGAAACCATGTTAAATCATGTCCAAACGTAGTTAAGGCCTCAGGCTGCTGGAGGCTTTGGGCTCGTCTCTTTCCGTTGAATGGAGTCCGTTTGAGTCATGCTCAGTTTGAGACTGTGATTATAAGGAGGTGGTTGCGTTACTCTTCTAAAAGAATAGGCTGTCTTTGTACGATTGTGAATTTAGTGCTGCGACATCGAAAATTGTTGTTTTGATGGCTTTAAAGGCCTTGGAAAATTTTCCTGGATTTTGCTGCGGGGAATATTTCCGTCATTGATAAAGTTTAGGCGAGCGTTCTTCACACAAGGATGTGTTAAATCGTTATTGGAGCTAAACCTCGGACGTGTCAGGAAGTAACAGAATGTGCACTGGCAAATACAATAAAATAAACATAATGTAAAAATGCAGTGATGGGCAGTAGCGCCGCTACATGTAGCGAAGCTATTAGTTAAACTACATTTTCCAGTAGCTTGACCGTAGCGTCGCTGCTTTATGAATCAAGTAACTTTCCTGTAGTGACGTTATTTTTTTGATCAAGTAGCGACGTAGCGTCCGCAAACGCTACAAAATCCAGGACATAACTAAGAAATGAAACCACGTTTGCTATTTTGAAACAACATTCAGAGTGAACAATCAATCAGAGTTGTTGGTTGGACATGTTCATGCGCGAGCTTCTACTTTGCCTCTCCTGTCTGTATCTATCGAAACATGCGCATGCATACGGCAGTGGAACTTATGGCAAGCCGATTAGGCAAATACTCGCCCTTACAATAACGTGCAGTTCCAAGCCGTATTTTACGCGAGCGCGCGTTTTTTAGTCACCGCGCGTTTCCAGCCAGAACGCGCGGTGACATAAAAAACGCGCGCTCGCGTAAAATACGTGCGGTGGCTTTAATAACGTTTGGTGGCGTTTTTTGCATATTATATTATCAGGAGGTTGTCTTTTATGTGCTCAGCCACTAGATTTAAAGGTGTTTTACCCAATAAGAACACTGCACCACCAGACACAACCAGGAGGTCCCTGATCGTTGGGGAAAGGCAGAAAGAAGATGCACCTTCCTTTCTGATCCTGTCTAAATCCTGCTTAGTTCAATAATAAAGTCTGATATTACACAAAACTCACTCTGCTTGTTCTCCCTACTTATGCCCTTGGTGCAGAAGATAAATGAAATCTTTAACAGAAATGTTATTATTAATTCTGAAAATATTATCATGTGAATATAAATACAAAGCATACAGAAAATGCAGCTTTATTAAGTGACCTGGTTTATTTTATTTAGCTTTTAATTTCTTTTCAACATTTAGTTCTACTAATTGGCTTGTGCTTTGGTAGTTTCATGTTTAAAATGACAAAAGAAATATGAAAAAGCTTATGGTGCATCTTCTTTCTGCCTTTCCCCAACAATCAGGAACCTCCTGGTTGTGTCTGGTGCTGCAGTGTTCTTATTGGGTAAAACACCTTTAAATCATGTGGCTGAGCACATAAAAGAGAACCTCCTGATAATATAATATGCAAAAAACGCCACCAAACGTTATTAACGCCACCGCACGTACTAGGCCAATAACCTTTTGGTTTTATTTCTAGCAGTAATTACTTCAGTTTGTATTTTATTATGCTGCTCATAAAGCACTGTCTACACTGTGTTAGGTCATTGGCTGATCTTTAATAAATGTTTTAACCAGTGTATCAGACTCATTTTGAATTGATCTGACATTAGGTTGGTACAACGTTAAGTAGCTTCTAATGTAGTTAAGCTACTTTTAACACATTTGTGTAACTTAGCTTGCTATATTTCTATAGGTGGTAGCTTTTGTGTAGTGAAGCTTAATTTATTGTTGAGTAACTGATAGCTTAGCTCACTACACTGGACAAGTAGCTTGCCCAACACTGTAAAAATGTGCTTAAATCTGAAAGGCGCAGCAGAGGTTTGAAAATCCTCCTGGGTCAATCCTTTGTCTCTAGCAGCTCTGCACATCTACAGAAGGAAATTTCGCCCACGTCTCTTGGCAAAATTCCTCAAACTCAAGCCAGATTATACTGAGAGCATCTCTGAACATCAGTCTTCAAGTCTTGCCCAAATAACTCATCTGGATTTAGGTCTGTACTTTGATTGGACAATACTAACGCGTCAAGATGCCTTTTTCTAACCCTCCCTGTAGCTCCGGCTGGAACCCCTCAAAGGTGAACCACCACCAGGGTTTCAAGTGTCTTCTAGCCGCTGACAGGTTACCTTCTAGTCGCCTTGGATTTAGCTTGTCCCTGGCGAAGAGGAGTATCTCCATAACGTAATGCTGCCACCGCCGTGTTTCACCACATGTTCAGGGTGTCGTGCAGGGATAGTTTTATGGATCTATGCAGGCCCTGCAGAGTTTAATGCTCTCCGTGCTCTGCTCCTTTTGTATAACTTTTCTCCACAGCATTATCAAGGCTAACATTCAGATCAGTAGATCTTGCGGAGGAGTCTTGCCTTATTAGGTGTCCCGTTTAGAGTCCAAAGCCACTGATCTCTTGGGTCCTCTTGGTGCAGTTTAACAACGCCGTGCAACTTTCCCATGAACATAGTCAGTGAGCAACTAAAGCTGCTAAAATTGAATGAAGCATGCTCAGCCTAAAGATTTAGTGAAGTAGAAATTCAAACGTTTGTTTTTATTGGAAAGAAAATGTGTATTTGATGTATGTCAGCTGAGCTTTTATAAGATATTAAACCACAGCTGTTTTCTCCTTCTATTTTAAAAGCTCTACATTAGTCTGAGTTATTCTTACCTGTCGAACAAGCTCTTCAGCGTTTGCACCTTGTCCTGTTCTCCCTACAGATCCAGTTCTGTTTAACCATGTCGCAGACGGCACTGGCAGTAGTATGGCCATGTGGCTTCCCCATGGGATGGCTGTACTTCCAAATAAGCTACATGTTCTCGTTCATTGTCCTTTTCTCAAATTTCTATATCCAGGTAAGACGCTTCTACCCTTTGTACGTAATAATTAAAGACATATGCACACACTTTTCATGCTCTGATGCACAAAACGTGCTGAGGATATACTCCAGTTAATGCGCCCTTTAAGCGTGTTTTATTTCCATAAATGGATTATGCCACACATGTCCCTGAGCACAGACGTGTGAGAGCTGGGGAGGAAAAGATCCCAAAGAGGTTTATTGATTTTTTTTTTATTAATTGCCCCACCTGTATGACTTATGTGCACCTTTTGTATTTCTGCTTGTAAGTTTCTGTTCTCATTTTGAACATAACAGTGTTTTATATTTTGTCTGGTAATTTTGCTGGTAATTGCAGCGATTTTGTGTCTATTTTGTGAGGAATATGCATGATTGCCTAATAGGAAAACGTCTCTCAGTTGATAATTATACACCAAATTGATTTATTTACTATTAGTTTGATGCGTTAAGGATACACCAAATGTTACTGAGAAGAAACTAGGGCCTCCTTTCTCATGCTTCCATTCTGCTACCCTGAACCTACAGTACATCCCCCTGAATTACCCTGAACCCATTATCCTTTCTGCGATGTTTGCTACGTGTGTTTCACGCAGCTGGTGCTCTGAATTAAAATGTCTATAGAAACAACGTTCTTCTTTGCTCCTCCTGAGCCGGGTGTTTGTTGAGGAGTGTTACTGAGTGTGTGATGGGTGAGAAATTAAACCAGCAACTTTAAGTAATGAAACTATTGCAGGTTATTCATTTATATCACCTTCATTCTCTAACTTCTATGAAGGAAGTCTAAGGTGAATTGTGACCAGATTTAAACATATTTTATTAATGCTTCTGATCATTTATAGATTCTGAATGCATGTCTAAAATCCCTGCAAACTTTGAGGAAACGTGAAACATAAAAGTTAAGCCAGACATGTCCTGAAAGAGCATTGAGCCCACAGAGCATGAACAGAAGGCTTGATAAAATCCATTATTTTTATTATTATTATTATTATTATTATTATTATTGGGGGCATTATGTCCTTTGGTCTTAAAAGCAGAAAGTAAATCTAACAGAAAAAATGAGCCGCAGAAAATATAATTCTGAGAATATTCTTCTAATCCAAAATCCGAGGTTCAGGGTAATATCAAAAATAAATTTGTACCCAGATAATCCAAACTGTTAATCTCTTGACAATAAATAATAACATAACTCAGCATTTTTCTTTACCACATAACATTGCATCACCACGTTCAAGTTGCTCTTGTTTTTTAAGGAGTTTTTAGCCATTTATACTGTAAATTAATTATTCAACGAAATATACGTCATTAAACCATAACTTATTACATTAGACAAACTTTTACTCACTGTCTTTTTTTCCTCTCTCCACATCAGACCTACAAGAAGCGCAGCGATTCTCGAAGGAAGGAGCATCAGAACGGCTCGTCTGCGTCGGCGAACGGACACGCCAATGGAACGGCGTCGATGGAGCACACGGCGCCCTGGAAGCTCAGGGTGGATTGATATCGGAGAAACCATCACCAGATTCTCACCGTAGCCCATTAGGTTTTGCTGCTAGAGTTATAAGTATATTCTTATCTAGAATAGACCAGCACTCACTTCAGACAAAATAAGCCATAGCCAGAGACAGTATATGCAGAGACTTTTCTGGGGTCGCGTTAGTACGGATAGTTTTAAATTATTGAATTACTTTAGCACTATGAGAAGGGTACTGTGTATTCCTGGATCTTTGCAGTATGCCTTCCTTACCTTTTAGAGTCAGTGAATTGTTAACAACCAGTCTCAGTGCACACAAACACACAGTCAGAATAACGCAGCGATGCTTTGCACAACAAAGGTCCAAAGATCAGCGTGTTGGCAGATTAAAGTCTTATGTCACGTCACAACATCAGTCGAAGGGACAATTGAAAATTAAAATGTAATTATTGTGTTTTTTTTTTTTTATTGCGTAACTGCTGTATGATGCATCTGTGTCTCACTTTATCTCACTCCTGCCTGCTCGGTTGCATAATCCAAAATTTTATTCTCAGTCAGGTTGCATTTAATTTCATGCAGGTTTGCCGTATTTTTGCACCTGTCCTTAAAAAGCAGGGCTCAGTTTCAAGCGTTGAACCATCTCGTCACAACCAAAGCGCGGCGTTGCTGCCGCCGCTCGTATTAGTGTTCAGAAGAGCTGAGGCCGCCGTGTGAAAGGAGAGCCGTTGTGTTTTCAAAAGCAGCATGAAAAGACAGGCCTGCCTTCCAAAAGTTGTACAAATTATGAATTCTCCTTTGGCATTGTGTTGAATGAGTTCAGTGCTTTTTCATTTTAAAAACTGTACAGTATACATATTATGAGACATGCATAAAGCTTTTCTCATACACTTATTTTCTGTTGTTTCTGGTTAGAAACCTAAGTTTTCAACACTACATGTTTTTAACTGAATAAGCTGATGCTCATAACGTCTGCAACAGTAAATATTAGGGTATAAGATAATCATAGTGTAAAAGTAACTTAATGCTTAAAAACTCTAATACGGCCCATAGGTTGGTGTCAACATTGCACTACGTTTTTTAATGGCGCTTAAAATAACAATTTCTGCATACATGTAAAAGATGTAAGAAGTTTTCTTAGGAAATTAATGACAACCAGCTGAGAAACAAATCAGGAAAGGGTATTTTAGTTTCTAATTCCTCTCTGTGAATGGCCTCTCCCTCTCAGTTCTCCAGTGAACCTTGGCAGTATGCAGACCAGCAGCAGCAGTAGCAGCATCTTGCAGGTGGAAGGAATGGAAAAAGTTAATGGAGTTAACCCTCATTAACTTTTTCTGCTTGGACAATTCAAGACGCTGGCTTCTGGGAAAAAAAAAAAAAAAAAAAAAGCTCTGAAACTACAGCTGAACATTGTGAGAAGCTGCTGTTCTTAAACATCAAATGGACCACAGTATTTCCCACGCTATGTGTGGATTTTCTATAAAATTTCAATTTTGAACTTCAATATTTGTCTAGACTCAAATGTAACACATCTGAGAACCAAACATTTTCCCCATTAGGTTGTATTATCTCTACTTTCCTCAAATCATGAACCAACAAGATGCTGAGGTCGGATGCCAAATTTTGCATTGTGGTAAAAGACCTATTTCACTACTTTCTCTAAGATCAGGACCAATTCTGATCAGCTGTTTAAAAATCAGAATTACTTCAACTTGTCCAATCTGGACTACACTACAATAAATTATTGTTAAGAGTACAAGTTTTAATCTGTGATATCTTAATTTAGGTTGTAAAAAGCAAAATCAACTAAAAAGGCCAACACTGGCCTTACAATTTGGGGACCACCCATTGCTGTGGACATACTTTTGCCGTTCTTACATAATAATAATAATAATAATAATACCTTGTGCATAAAACGTGATATTTAATGTCTTGAATGTGGTAAAGTAAAGGTTTTAAGCATAACTATAAACAGGCTGCCTTCTGGGCCAGCTAATATATCCTATAATGTAGCAGTTTGCATCTGTTTAGATAATCATTGCCAGGCTTAAACTCCTGTAGGCTACCCGAATCTTAATTTTTCTTTAATCAAACACATCAAATGTGTTAATTTCCTTCAGATCACTCATGCTGATTTTGTATCTCACTTAAAATTGAAAATCTGAAATGTTTATTATTTTATTTTGTAGATATGTTGAAGTTGATTTTGACAGAAATAAGAGGATCATTCAAAAGCTGATGGTTGCAGAGAGCAACTGTGGCTTAGCATGTATGCTGCAGACAGAGTGAAACAGCCAACCTGGCTCAGTCACAAATGATCAAATCAGCTTATAAACCTCCAAAGCTTACTTTAGGGCTGACAAGTTCAGACAGAGCCAGGCCGGATGTTTCCAGCTAAAACGCTCAGCCTGCAACTTCATGGCACACGCGTGTTGCCCAAACACACAGACCTCTGTTCCCCCTCAGTAGATCAGAAAAGCAAAATCCTGCATCAAAAAAGGCCAAATTTCTCAGCACAGTGAACCTGGTCTACACCTAACTGCTGATGATATGAAACTATGACATGACTGTAGCTGTTTTTCTGTTTCTGTTTTTTTTAATTTCAGGTGTATTTGTTTGTATTTATGAGCAGAGTTAGCACTGATTTACAACCCAACTGATAAAGGAGGCAAAAATGAATGTATTGACATAATATTTAGAAAATGTCTATGTTTATTTTTATTTTATTTCTCCGAGATCTGGTGTAAAGTTTAGGCAATGTGCGTTTATCACCGATGCTTTACTTACTGTGACCCAATAAATACAAAATACAATTCTGACCAATGACGGTTTGAAGCGTGACTTTTTTCTCGGGTGGAAATAAATCATAATGAGAAGTATTTACTTCGCTGGGACAATGAAGTAAAAAATTTGTCTGTTAGCTACTTCATTTTCATCAGTTTCTTGCCTGAACAGGTACTGAATTGGGGTGTAACAATAGTTTCCTAGTGATTTGCCAACATTTGATAGCTTTAGTTTGTTGGCACATAACAGAGCTTGACACTTTATTATAGCCAAATCTTTGCTGGGAAGTGTTGAAAAATTCAAAAGCTGTTTCAAATGCTAATTTGGTGTTAAAAAGGAAACCGTGAATCGAGAAATATTTGTTTTTGTAGTGTTTTGATTTCCTTCTCCCTCTCTTTGAGAAGTGGTTAAAGTTAGGATGTGGAATATAAATGTGAAGGCACTGTTTATTGCACAGATTATTGTCCAATAGCATAAGTTGCTCTGTTCCTAAATCCTAACAATGGCTTCCACCACTTAGCAAACCTTGAGCTTGATAGGGCCAAGGTTTCACACATTTTTGTCATTCTTGATCATAACAGTCTGAACGTGATAACATTTGTGGCTTTGATGTGGACCAGCTGTGATTGACTGATTTGGTTTGTCGGGCCTAGATCACAAATTGCGAACAATGAAATGAATGTCATACACTTTCCAAAATGTACTTCAAAGACAGCGACAACAGCAAGACCCGCTTCTCAAAAGGTCTTTCCCCTTAAGTGAAACTGCTCTGACTTCCTTGCCTTTTACACAGAGTGAGTGGGCTTGACGCACTGGAGTGTGACGCACCGCACCACGTGTTGGAGGAACAGAGAAACTCATTGTGAACTTTTGTGGCATGCTTCCCAGCCAGTACTTCAAACAGAGCCTTCCTGATCCAGAAGAAATAGTCTGGGGTGGCAGAGGTAGGTTATGTGTACTCTTAACACACTTATCAACCCCCTGGTAAAGGTGTGTAAAAAGCCTTAAAATAATTGGTCTTTTATAGCCATTTCTATAATCTAACGCTGAAAATGTGAAGGATATATATGTATATATTAACAGAAAAGTCTTACAGTATGACCAAAGGTCCTGAAAACAGTGTGTGACTCTGACAAAGGTGGTAATAGAAAAGTTTCTAGCTCAGATGTGACCACATTCAGTGAGTAGGAGGAAGTCAGGAAAAATGTTTGAGAGCAGCAGCTTGGAGACCTAACAAACCGGCAGCCAAGGAATTTAAAAAAGAGCTATGCCCCACGCCCAGTCTTCCTCTAACTCACCAATTTCACAAATGCGTGCTGCAATTCTGGCAGCAAATAAAATTATTATTTTTTTGCTCAAATTCTCTCCAGCATTGTTAGTCTGATGCCTACAGGCATGTGTGAAGATATTCACTGAACCACAGTCACAAAAATAACTAACTTTGTACAAGCAAACCATGCAGTGGTGGTGGAAGTCTCACTTTTTTCCACATAAATACTCCATGTTTTACTTGTGAGCGTTTAGGTGATCTAAAATCATATAGCTTTTAAAACATTTTACCTGCTCAAACAAAATATTTGCATGCAATAATCTATTAGAGAAATTAGCTTTCCTTTAGGAGAGGAATGTGTAAATCATTGTAGATAAAAACTTTAAAATGGTTTTCCATATTTCCCTTATTGAAATATGGCCATTTAGTTCGCAAATATTTTCTCTCTATTTTTGTGCTTGATTGAAAAAAAGACATTTAATTTATCTTTAGCAATAACAACAGAATTTGGATCAGTCTTTCTTTGAAAACACTTACTGTAATTTAGGCAACTTTAATAAACAAATTAAAAGCAGATTTGGATGCATTACAGTCTGCATTTGAGTAAAAGTCATTGGATAGATTTGGGCAATTTTCACTATAAAAAAAAAGAGAATGTCCAGTTATAAACAGAAAATACTTTGTGTTGTACCTTACATTTTCAATTGAATTAAGATTTTAACTCGTCTAGTGATATATTTGCCCTAATTAAAAATAATTAAGTCTCCATCTGCACCTGCGCTGGTGGGCAAATCGTTCTTGAATTACCGTTGGATTACGTGACACACTTTGGACACCCGAGTTATAGACAAACACACCGGGGTTACATTTGGAGACAGCAGTTATTGATCTAACATAATCAGCACACATCAGTAGATGTTTTGTACCAGGCTATAACAGCTGAAAAGTAAAAGGCGCTGTGCTAGAAAGCATTTTCTTACCTTGTAAACTACATCCCACGGCAGCAGGTGGTCTGGCTGTTTCCTCCCGGTTGGCTCTAGCCTCCTGTCCTAGCCGAGGCATGACCTATGCCACCTCCTCTTCCCCAAGCCTTGATTTGTTATTTTAATAGTTGGATAAACCTGAGGCAATGATTGCTTCTAACCGAGAAAACCTTTTGGGGGAAGAGAGATCCATCCATTTCACTCGTTTACTTCCATGGGACCTTTCCATGTCACTTCATTTTTAAGAGACAGTGCATACTTTCAGTATTTACAGGCTGTACTGCTCTAATATACAGGGGTTGGACAATGAAACTGAAACACCTCTCTTTTTAGTGTGGGAGGTTTCATGGCTAAATTGGACCAGCCTGGTGGCCAATCTTCATTAATTGCACATTGAACCAATAAGAGCAGAGTGTGAAGGTCCAATTAGCAGGGTAAGAGCACAGTTTTGCTCAAAATACTGCAATGCACAAAACATTATGGTGACATACCAGAGTTCAAAAGAGGACAAATTGTTGGTGCACTTCTTGCTGCCGCATCTGTGACCAAGACAGCAAGTCTTTGTGATGTATCAAGAGCCACGGTATCCAGGGTAATGTCAGCATACCACCAAGAAGGACAAACCACATCCAACAGGATTAACTGTGGACGCAAGAGGAAGCTGTCTGAAAGGGATGTTCGGGTGCTAACCCGGATTGTATCCAAAAAACATAAAACCACGGCTCCCCAAATCACGGCAGAATTAAATGTGCACCTCAACTCTCCTGTTTCCACCAAAACTGTCCGTCAGGAGCTCTACAGGGTCAATATACACGGCCGGGCTGCTATAGCCAAACCTTTGGTCACTCGTGCCAATGCCAAACGTCGGTTTCAATGGTGCAAGGAGTGCAAATCTTGGGCTGTGGACAATTTGAAACATGTATTGTTCTCTGATGAGTCCACCTTTACTGTTTTCCCCACATCCGTGAGAGTTACGGTGTGGAGAAGCCCCAAAGAAGCGTACCACCCAGACTGTTGCATGCCCAGAGTGAAGCATGGGGGTGGATCAGTGATGGTTTGGGCTGCCATATCATGGCATTCCCTTGGCCCCATACTTGTGCTAGATGGGCGCGTCACTGCCAAGGACTACCGAACCATTCTGGAGGACCATGTGCATCCAATGGTTCAAACATTGTATCCTGAAGGAGGTGCCGTGTATCAGGATGACAATGCACCCATACACACAGCAAGACTGGTGAAAGATTGGTTTGATGAACATGAAAGTGAAGTTGAACATCTCCCATGGCCTGCACAGTCACCAGATCTAAATATTATTGAGCCACTTTGGGGTGTTTTGGAGGAGCGAGTCAGGAAACATTTTCCTCCACCAGCATCACGTTGTGACCTGGCCACTATCCTGCAAGAAGAATGGCTTAAAATCCCTCTGACCACTGTGCAGGACTTGTTTATGTCATTCCCAAGACAAATTGACGCTATATTGGCCGCAAAAGGAGGCCCTACACCATACTAATAAATTATTGTGGTCTAAAACCAGGTGTTTCAGTTTTTTTGTCCAACCCCTGTATACTGCTCAAAAAATAAAAGGGAACACTTAAATTAACAGTTTGATTTCCGAGAAGAGTGTTTGACCTGGAGTTACATTGTGTTGTTTAAGGAGCAACACTGACTGACAATTAATTTCACCTGCTGTTGTGCAAATGGAATAGACAACAGGTGGAAACTAGAGGCAATTAGCAAGACCCCCCAATAAAGGCGTGGTTCTGCAGGTGGTGACCACAGACCACTTCTCAGTTCCTCTGCTTTCTGGAGGATGTTTTGGTCACTTTTGAATGCTGGCGGTGCTTTCACTCTAGTGGCAGCATGAGACGGAGTCTACAACCCACACAAGTGGCTCAGGTAGTGCAGCTCATCCAGGTTGGCACATCAATGCAAGCTGTGGCAAGAAGGTTTGCTGTGTCTATCAGCATAGGCATAGTGTCCAGAGCAGGGGTGGGCAATCCTGGTCCTCGAGGGCCGGCATCCTGCACGTTTTAGTTCTCTCCCTGGTAGTACCAACAACCTTTTCAGCATGTCAGTGTTCTTCTTGGGGCTTCTAACGAGCCATCATTTTATTCAGGTGTGTTAAACCAGGGAGAGAACTAAAACATGCAGGACACCGGCCCTCGAGGACCAGGATTGCCCACCCCTGGTCCAGAGCATGGAGGCATTACCAGCAGACAGGCCGGTACATCAGGAGACGTGGAGGAGGCCGTGGGAGGGACACAACCCTGCAGCATTATCACTACCTCCACCTTTGTGTAAGGAGGAAGAGGAGGAGCAATGCCAGAGCCCTTCAACATGACCTCCAGCAGGCCACAAATGTGCACGTGTCTGCTCAGACGATCAGCAACAGACTCCATGAGGGAGGTATGACGTCCGCAGGTGGGGGTTATGCTTACAGCCCAACACCGTGCAGGACGTTTGACATTTGCCAGAGAACACCAAGATTGGCAAATTCACCACTGGCGCCCTGAGCTCTTCACAGATGAATGCAGGTTCACACTGAGCAGATGTGACAGGGTCTGGAGACGCCGTGGAGAACGTTCTGCTGCGGTTTGGCATTGGGTCAGTGATAGTGTGGGGTGGCATTTCTTTGGGGGGCCTCACAGCCCTCCATGTGCTCACCAGAGGTAGTCTGACTGCCATTAGGTACAGAGATGAGATCCTCAGACCCATTTTGAGACCATATGCTGGTGGAGTTGGCCCTGGGTTCCTCCTAATGCAAGACAATCCTAGACCTCATGTGAGTATGAGGCTTTGATGCTATGGACCGGCCCGCCTGTTCTCCAGACCTGAATCCATTGAGCACATCTGGGACATCATGTCTCACTCCATCCACCAACGTCATGTTGCACCACAGACTGTCAGGAGTTGGCAGATGCGTCAGTCCAGGTCTGGGAGGAGATCCCTCAGGAGACCATCCACCACCTCATCAGGAGCATGCTCAGGCATTGTAGGGAGGTCATACAGCCACGTGGAGGTCACACACGCTACTGAGCCTCATTTTGACTTGTTTTAAGGACATTAAATCAGTTGGATCTGCCTGTAATGTGTTTTTCCACTTTAACTTAGAGTGTGGCTCCAAATCCAGACCTCCGTGGGTTAATAAGTTTGATTTCCATTGATAATTTGTGTGATTCTGTAAAGAACAAAGTATTTAATAAGAGTATTTCATTCATTCAATCTAGTATGTTATTTTGGTGTTCCCTTTATGTTTTTAGCAGTATATTTGCCTTGTTTTGAAAAATCCAACCTATTAGTAGTAAATAGTAATTATTTTTAACCAAATCATAAGTGCCACTAGTGTAGTTTTGACCTGGCAATACGGCTCACCACCCAAGGCGCCACTGTCAGGGGGTGCACAAAAGCTAACGTTGGCGTTTGTTTAATATTCCTACACTATTTGCTGCTAACCTAAGGGCCCATTTCAAGATTTGTTTTTAATCTGACGTGTATTTGATCAGATCTGCTTCAAAATCAGATCTTCAATTTAATCTTATTTTACTTTACCTTTGTTTAGCTGATCAATTATCTAGAAACCTCGTTTCCTGTGGTGAAATTATGACATGACACAGAGACCCATTCATTACACCGGATTAAACTCGAGAACCTGTAATGCTTATCCCCCCAGGCGATGAAATAGTTGCTCAACTAAACTTGCCAATATCTAACATCAAAGCAATAAGTTAAAACCTACAGAAACTGTGACAAAGATCTAAGGCATCTCACCAGCAGCAAGCAGGATGATAAGGGAGGTAAAATCACCAAAGCTTACCTTTAAAAAGTACAGCAGAGGCATTTTTGGGTCAGCACTTCTACAAAACTAGAAAATACATGTTTTGAAACACCTGAATCTTGTAAAATCTTGCAAAAAGTGTTGCCATACTGACTGCTGTGCTGCAAAAACCAAATGGTTAATCTTCTTCGGCTCTTCTGAATCATGTCTGTTTGAAGCAATGCTAATTCTGCCGTTTGCCTTTAAGTTTCCGTTCCTGAACCTACAAGGATTTCTTTTTTTTTCCTTCTTAAACTTTTATATCAGTTCAATAAAAGCTGCTAAAGCGGCGACAGGCAAACTATTTTTCTAAGGTTTTTATTTCTGCGAATCCTACAGGCTCGCTTGTGTCTGGATCTCAGAAAATACATGGATCATAAGTGATGCGGCCCAACTGTAGGACAAATGCAGCAAAAGTCAGAAATCAGATCTGTCCTGCCTGTTCACTCAGGTCGTGTAACAGGATCTTCATGACTTTCTCGTGAGTCATTTTATCTCGACAGCTCTGCGTGCAAAAAACAGACTTATGGAAGAAAAGCTGCATGGTTACATATTGCGATAACCGTCTTTTTTTTTCATCTCATTTATTTGAGGAAGAAAGTGCACAATGAAACAAAAATCACATTCATTGCTCGAAACGGGTGGGAAAGATTGCTAATCAGTGTAGCTTTCAGCAAATCACTGTAATTTCTGATTATCAGAAAATAAGCAGCATCCTAAAAGGCAAACCTGAAACCAAACATGCTCGCGTGTGGAGAAATATGAGGGCTTTAGAAGGGGAGACAGTTATCCTGCTACAGCACAAACTAGACAGACTGAGGAGGATTCACTTTTATGGAAACGGCTTCTTCTGGGGCCTTCGTGGGATCATGCACGTCCGTGTCTGCTCCTTACAGGGGCTGCTCAGAGAAAGCAGTGTAGCTCTTCACGCGGGCAAAGAAGAAGGGCGCGTACATCCCGTCGAGGTCAAATGTTGTGATGACAGTTTCCCCAGTCAGCCTGAAAACACCATCAGGGTCAATTTAAAAATAAAAAAATACAGCTACATGGTTTCCTGCTAATATACGATGATGCTGAGGAGGCTTACCTGTAGGTGATGTGGCAGGAGTGGTGGATCCACACAAGCTTACTGAAATTCTGGCGCCCTCTGGAGGTGAGATGCAGGCCCACATGGAAGGTGTGGTCGGCCTCGGGAGCCTGGTTCCGCCTGCAGAACCGATTCCTTTGAAACTCGGTTGCTTTCTGTCAGGAAACAACAACATTTGTACGCTGATTTAGGCAGCATTCAGGGTTAGTGTGTATTTCTATGTCAAAACTTCAGACTTTTCCAGATTTGAATCCTTTTTAGACCATTTTTAAAAAGCTGAATGACAACGGAAGACAAAAGGGTAACTGAGTGGATCTATGGGTGGCTAAATGGACAAACGGTTGTGTGGATGGACAGACTGGTAAAATAATTAATGAAAGAATGAACACTGTTAAATAAATATTTTCCACCCAGTTCTTCCTTGTCCACACTCATCCAAACCTGGAAAAATGATGAAATCATATCGCAGACTTGTCTGGACTACACAGGAGCCCCGAGGATTCATGGAGAATCGGGCGGCGCCAGCAGAACGCCGTTTCCCACACAAATGTTGAGTTTCAGACAAAAACCAAAGCAAAAACATGCATTTTCTCACCTCCTCCTTCTTCTTCTTCTTGGAGACGACGGCAAAGACTTTGGTTTGGTTGTCCGTCTCTTGGGACAGACGGAAGTGGCCGAGCAGAACAGAATCCATTCTGTGAATAAAGGGACGCCGCAGCCGTCACAGAGGCGGTTGGTACCGCTTTACGTTACAAACATCTGGTTCTTTCGAGCTTCTAGATCACCTGGTGTTTCTCGTACGCAAGCGGGGGACGACTGACAGAGGGTCCTCGGGGGTGGTGAGCATCAGGACGCAGCCATCGGGGAAGAACCGGAGGTACCTTGAGCAACGATGAAACGCAGCGGGTAGATGCTCAGACTTTGGCCCACGTATAAATCTGTTGGGCCTTTTCACTGAGACAGAACAGAAACTTACCTGTAGTACTCAACATGATGCCAAGCTCTGTAGAAGCCGTCCAGGGATTCCTCTCCCTGACGGATGTATGACGTCTTGCTGATATAAACACCTAGAAATGGACAATAAATTATCCACACAGGATATACGATTACCGCTGAAACAATACTCCTAAAGAAAGTCTTTAACCAGATCTGCGTTTGGCTTCTTGTGACGTTTGCCTCATAACTTCTACTTCGTGAAAGTCTAAATTAACTAAAAGCTTCGATTTAGGATATCTTAAATAAAATATGCAGCATCACCGTAAAGGTTATTTCACTGAAATTTCAGACCAACATGATGTGCAAAGCTTAAGCAATTTAACCTAATTATTTAGAATCAGGATCAGAAATTATTTTATTGAACCCCCGTAAGGAAATTCAACTTTGCCACAAAGCTCCAGCAACGAAAAGAAAACAACATGTCTGAAAGTATAAAAGAAAATATAAACTAAAATGTACTAAAATTAAGAGCAGATAGACTAAAATACAACAGAAATAAACATCAATAAGAAAATTAGGTGAATGTTATGTACATCCAATTTGCCACTGATTAAAATAGTGTTTAGTTGGCATTAAAAGAGCCTCTGATAACGTTTGACAGAACTGAAGTGAAGCTGACACCGTGTTTTTGTTACCATCAAACCGGACACGTGGCCTCTGCAGGAACATTTCCCTCCAGGACTTGAAGGGTGCTAGTTTGGTGCAGTTCCGTCCCCACACTCTTGAACAAGCAGAGCGCCAAATCTCAGGGTCCCTGGGGGAGTGGAGGAAAAAATACGCTATAAAAAGATTTACATTTCTGTATCTGCTGAGCAGAAAACAACTTGACATCTCGAAATGCACGACTGCAAGTCGGCAACTCGCCTGGCACAGATATAAAACCCACGGCAGACCGAGGAGAGCTGCTCCAGGGCCCGCATGTCCAGCTCGCTTGACACAACCCAGCGGAATATGTACATCAGGATTTCCCGTGGCAAGGCTGCAGGGAGAGAGAGCGCAGATTATAAAGCAGATGCGTACGTGAAGACGTCAGATGAGTTTACGAGGTTCAGGGACCTTGGTGTTATTTTTGACCAAGACATGTCATTTAAATCCCATATTAAACAGGTTTCCAGAGTTTCCTTTTTTCATCTCAGGAATATCGCCAAAATTAGAAACATTCTGTCCAGGAGTGATGCTGAAAAACTAGTCCATGCATTTGTTACTTCAAGGCTGGACTATTGTAATTCTTTAGCTTCCCTTCATTGGCTTCCTGTTAAATCAAGAATAGAATTTAAAATTCTTCTTCTAACGTATAAAGCCCTTAATAATCAAGCTCCATCATATATCAGAGCTCTGATTACCCCGTATGTTCCTAACAGAGCACTTCGCTCTCAGACTGCAGATCTACTGGTGGTTCCTAGAGTCTCTAAAAGTAGAATGGGAGGCAGATCCTTTAGCTATCAGGCTCCTCTCCTGTGGAACCAACTCCCAGTTTTGGTCCGTGAGGCAGATACCCTATCTATTTTTAAGACTAATCTTAAAACCTTCCTTTTTGACAAAGCTTATAGTTAGAGTGGCTCATGTTACTCTGAGCTACCTCTATAGTTATGCTGCTATAGGCTTAGGCTACTGGAGGACATCAGGGCCTATTTTTCTCACTCTACTGATTTCTACTGTTCTCCCATTTGCACAACTTTTAACTTTTTGTTCTCAGTTTTTTTCTCTTCATAGTAGGCACACCTGGTCTGGTGTTCTGTTAGCTGTGACATCATCTAGGGGGGCAGATCATCTGCTATTACCATCTTACATAGAAAGGATTCCTGGATCAATGTGTGTTTTTCTGCATTTTGTGTCTCTGCTCTGTCTTCTGTAACCCCCAGTCGGTCGAGGCAGATGACCGTTCATACTGAGCCCGCTTCTGCTGGAGGTTTTCCTTCCCGTTAATGGGGAGTTTTCCTCTCCACTGTCGCTTCATGCTTGCTTGGTATGAGGGATTGCTGCAAAGCCATCGACTGCCCACCGTTGCTCTACGCTCTTTCAGGAGGAGTGAATGCTGCTTGTCAAGACTCGATGCAATCTGCTGGATTTCCTTAGATAGGAAACTTTTTGACCAACCTGTATTTGATTGAATTTGACTTGAGATGACATGTGATGTGAATTGGTGAATAAATAAAATTTAATTTCTACCTGAAATATGTGTCTGAGTTACTTCAAGCTCAGGGATGCAGATCTTTGGAAAGGAGCTCTCCAGGCTGAGCTGCTGCTCAAAGTAGGCAAGCAGGTCCTCGATCTCCCCATCAGGGTCACTGTCCTCCATGCTGAGAATTACACACCATGTGCAGTTTAAGAGGAGTAAGACGATCAAAATAAAAGACAAAAAGGTTACGGGAGGTTAAAGAGAGGATTGGATTAAAGTGAAATTACTGGAGGATTCATGAATCTGTGTCGACCAAGATGTTGATGCTTGAACTTTCGATTTGATGCCAGAACAATAAAACAAAGACAGATGATCAAAAGCACATCTCTGCACCTGTTGACCATATAAGGGTTGTGTCAAAAAAAAAAAAAAAAACTGGGGAAGTTGTTGAGACTATGAACTTTCCACTAGAAGAAAACACCTCTGCTCACCCTGTCACACCCGCAGTAAAACCATCTGTTATCAGTGACAAACAATATAATCTGGGTTGTTGATCCTCATCTGTATCCGAGAGACTTCCACGTATTACAGTCCTGTAGGCCGACTCAAAGGGGTGTGTTAGTTTTTTTGTGAAGCAGCATTGGTGTGTTTTAAATCAATTTCTAAACAGTTGGGGCAAGGTATCGTTCATTAAAGACCAAAAAACACCATCAGATTCACTCAAAAAGCTGGAGTCTGACTGGCCTGTTGTATCACATGAATACGCTTTAATTTAAAATATCTCTTTGCAGCTCTGGCTGTACGTTTAGGGCCGTTGAAACTCCACCCCTGTCTGCGGCCTTTCCCAGTAACGCCCCGTGTTTAGCCATCTTCCCATCAGCTCCAATCGGCTTCCTTCTCCCTGGTGAAGGATAGCGCTCTCTGTCTAGAAGACCAGCCTTATCTTAGGTTTGCAGCCGTATTGCCCTTCCCCCCCCCATTTCAACATGATTAACTGAACAGTGCTTGGTGAGACGTCCAAAGCCACAGATACTGTTTTCTAACCTAAATCTGCTTTAAAGGTCTCCACAACCCTCTCCCTGTCTGCGGCATATTTTGGTCTTCGTGATGCCGGTTGTTCTTTAATGTTCTCCAACAAACCTCCCACGCCTTCCCAGAGCAGCTGGATTCATACGGGGATTAAATCACACACAACTGGACTCTATTCACCGATTTAGTGATTAGTAATTAATGTAGTAATGTAGACGCCATCAGCAGTAAAACCCAACCCCACCTCATGTTTGACCAGGATGACACTTGTAAGGTGATGCCTGAACTGTTTGGCTGCCACAGCTTTTGGCAGGGGAGCTAAAAACGGCACTTTGACTACAGACTGCATAATTCTTGGCTGCTGCGATGCTATTCAGGTGTAAAAAGGGCAGCGAGTAAAATGTGACTTACTAATTTCCTCCCCCTCTGTCTGCATCAGGAGGACGGCTGTAGTTGATTTTAAACTCGATATCAGGAACAAGCTGCATGGCCATGCGGTAGAACTTGATAGCTGCAGGTTGAAAAAAATAAATAATCTGATCAGAAACTTAAATAAAAAAATACTGAAGATGACACGGAGTGCTGTTTAAATTTTCATACACGACTCAGACAGCATGGCTAGCTGTTAAATAAGTACAGTTACTGCAGAAATCATTTGGCCTTTAAAAGCAAGATTGTGGTTTATCTGAATTAGATTTTTGTTGTCCGCTTATTTCACCGTGTCGATCATTTCTATTCCATCCACATACCTTCGTAAACGGCTCCATTCTGCTCCTCCTGAACAGCTCTCAGAAACAGCTCTGTAGCCTGAGGGAAGGTGAATCCCGTTACTCCTTCATCAGTAACCTTACTGCAGCACCACTCTCGTAGCCATACTAAAACAAAAAGAACGTAAACCGGCTCACTTTCTCCTCCCGAGCAATGTCCTGATTCCTCTTCACGCCTCTTGCCCTCTGCAGCCGGTCACTTATCCCACTCGCCCCAGAGTTCGGTTTGAGCTCAGACATCCACTGAGCTCGGAACGCATTGAGCTCCAGCTGCCAAAAGAAAAGCACCAAAAAGCTTTGTTTATTTTCCCTTTATTGGCAGGCTTTACTTATGTTTTTGCCAACATAAAACAAATAAAAATGGAGAATAACTCTTTTAATTGCTTTTTTTTTTCTTTCAGCACAAGTTGGTTAAAACTGACAAAACCTCTCTTTTTCACAAATAACAAAAAAAAAAAAACATAGAAAAACATGCATATAAAGCATAAGGCATGACTGAGTTCCTGAATGGTTCTCACCTGAAGGTTTGGGTCATCTGAACTCTCATCTTCATCCTCTAATGTACCTCCAATAACAGTATCGTCGTCAGCCTGCGCAACAAAACAGGAGAGCTAAGCCGGAAAGCTGCCACAATGACAACGTTTGACCAGTTCTAGCTTCGTAAAAGGAGGTGAGTGGACTCTTCATCCTCCATAATTGTGACCTCCGCCTTGGATAACAATGTGGTCCGGTGTAGGTACCAGATCGACTCGGGTTGCCAGATTGACTCGGGGTCCTGCGCCTCTGGATGACGTCACTATACATGATCGGTTTAACGTTTGCACAATTACGCAAAACATTGTGATTGGGCTGGACAACTTAATAAAAGTAATTATAGCGGGGTGTAGGTTTTATTCGAGAGCGGGATTGCGGTTTGCAAACGGACAATTTTACTCCATGGGCCTTGCGCCTCCCGACGACGTCGCAATATGGCAACGCCACTCAAACAAACTACATTGAGCCCGCGGTCTGCATTTGTAACGAATCAATTTTATTTAGTTAATTTAGCGGTTTCCTTTTTCTCAAAAGCTTCAGGCTTAAAGATGAACGTAGAAAAATGTGAAATCTTAGCAATTCAAAATAATCAACCCACTTTAATTGATAAAAATGAGGTAAAATATTTAGGTATAATGATTAACAAGGACCACACTGAAAATGACAGAACAAATATTCAAGCCATTTTACAAAAAAAAAAAAATTGACAGTTGGCTCAATTTTTGGAAGAATATTGTCACAATTTCATCTGGAATAATAAAAACATGTTATCAGAAAAAACGAGTAATATCAGTAGAGAAACGAGGAATAAACGTTACTGATTTTAAAGTGATGAATGCCGTGATAAAATAAAAAATGGCTGCAGACTTATTAAAAATGAAAAGAGTTTATGGTTTAGTTTCCCTTCACAACTTTTTTTTTTTTTTAAATTGGAGGAAGGAAATTTCTCTTAAGATGTAACTTTGATCCTGCAAAATTACTGATTAAATTGTCAGACTACCCCAGAAGCATTCCAAAATGATGTTAAAAGTTTTCATGCCTCGATTAAGTTACTGGAAAATAACCGTAAATTAACAAAATAAGATTGATCTGTAACAAATGGAGACCGCGGGCGTAATGTAGTTTGTTTGAGTAGAGTTGCCATATTTTTGACGTCATCGGGAAGCGCAGGCCCCAACCCGAGTCGATCTGGTACCTACACCGGCTTTGATTCCCTCTAAACAGTGTTTAACAGGACTGTTCACTTTATTGCAGGAGTTGCTAATACATTTATTATCCACGGGGGGTGCTTTGGTTAATTGAAATGCATCTAAATATTTTTTTTTTTTACTAATGATTGGGATCAGGATCAAAAATGACGTTTTTATTAGACCTCTGAAAACAATTTATTTTAGAGCTGAATTTCTGGTTGAAGAGTTACAAAAATAACCCCAGTTGAAGAAAGTCCGTGCATGTACCGCTCTTTAACGGTAATTATTATTTCAGTCTGTTCTGGTACTGTGTAATAAACTGGTATTTGTGAAATTTGGTGATGACGTTTGTGCTGAGTATTTTGCTTCCTTTTTGTCATCTCGGCACAGTTTGGTCGTGTAAGTTCAGCGGTTCCCAGCTCTGGTCTCCAGGTTCCCCTCCCCTGAATGTTTGTAGGTGCGTCTCTGTCGCAGCACACCTGATTCAAATGATTTCATGACCTGGTCTGCGCGCCATTAAGGGCTGCAGGAGCCTCTAAGCCACTCATTTCTATACGTCACATGTGTGTCAGCGAGGAGACGCCTAAAACATGCAGGACGGAGGTACGTGAGGACCAGGGTTGGGAACCACGGCTGTAGTTTATACCATGGACCGCGGAAGGCATTTGAAATTGGTCGGGCTCATCAGGTACCGCCTATGGAGAAGAAACGGCTCTAGGTGCTCGACTCGCTCATCAAACTTGATACTATCCGTTCCCCCCAATTTGTCCCACCAGCAAAAAGGGTGGAACAAAGTACAACAGTACATTGAAAATGTATATGCCAGTCTTACGAAACAGACAACCTCATAAGAGACAATCTGATTGGTCTAGAGCTAAACTGCTGTGTAGGTTATCCAATCAAATCTTAAAGACCATTTGATAAGTCCTACCGCCAGCTGAATATTTCATAATGGTGTGCAAGGACAAATTGACACATATTCTCTGATAGATATGATTTTGACATAATGAATTTAAATTCAACATATGTGAACATTTAATTGTGTAGTGCATATTGTTTACATAAGTATTAATACGCTTTCTTGTATTTATATAATTGCTACAATTCGGCCCTCGATACTGGAAACACCGTGAGGAGGAAAAATGCAAATCATTAAATACTTCCTCTATAAGGGACAGTACAACAACTTCAGTGGAAAACGGGTTATTCTGAACATGGGAAATTAGGAAAAAGTGGTGGTGTGGGTTTCGTGTTTGCTTTCCAAAAAAACTAACTTTAAATAAACTTCCACTGAAATCAAAACCTCCGTAGCACGTTCATCAAATACTCGCGTTATAATTTCTACTTTACTGAACGCTGCTGCTAAAATTAGACCGTTGAATGAAAACATGTTGCTGTTGTTTTTTGTTTTGTTCTCTAACTGTTCACTAACCGTGTCGCTTTCTAGCAGATCGGTGCAGAGACTCGGTAGCTAAACAGGTAACCTAAAGGAAACCAGGCGATGTTACTGTTAGCTTCGCTAGCTACCGATCAGGCGGCCTGTTTATCCCCGCCATACGTCCCTAAATAAAACGTATAAAACACGGAGACCCACCATGACACTTTGGCCTGTAGGTCTCCTTTTTATAGTCGCAGGTGCTCACCGGTCCCGTTTACAGTTCACGGTCGGAGAAACGGACCACACAACGGACATATTTACGAGCTCGCAGGAACGCAGCCATCTTGCTGAGCGGCCCCGGAGCCTTGGTGACACACGCGGGCAGGAAGTGCGCTGAAGCTGGGCAGAGAGGACCAATGAGAGGCGGCACGCGACGACAACACAGGCCTCCCTGGATCCGCTTTAACTTGTTTACATGGCCATTTAAAGCATGTACGCTGGGAGAGGGTCAGTGTCTGCTACAGTAAAGGAGTCAATTCAATTTAATTCAATAAATCTAACGAAAGTTTACACAATTTGGAATAATTTGTATTAAATAAAACAAATGTGTTGTTATTATTATTATTATTAGTAGTAGTAGTAGTAGTAGTAGTAGTAGTTGTGGTGATGGTGGTGGTGAGAGCGGCTCATTTAATCTAATTGCATTTCTCTAATTTTCCTTCATTAAAAAAAAACTAAAACAAGACTTAATATAGTCTAAAATATAGCATTGCCTGTTTTTTATTCTGGTTCTCCACCTTTGTATTCAGCTGATAAACAAAAAAAGCACCTTCCAGGAAAAAAAGGTTCTCTTGATGTGTATTTTTTCTGCAATAGCGTATGCTATGTCACTGGCTGATTAGAGAGTTGACTGATCAGAAAAAGTGATTGAAAAAGATTGTGGGAAAAAAAAGATGTATCCTTCAGGGAATGTTCATATAGTAAGGTAAGTGAAAGAAATTAAATAAAACACATACAGAAAAGTCAAACACAACCATTTTTTACACTTCAATAAGTGAGAACAATGTTTACAGATGATAAAAGAGGAGTGTAAACTATGGGAGTTTACCTCAACAATAAACTGAACTGGGCACCCATCACTAGATGTGTACCTTATATGGAAGAATCTGACCAGACTCTACCCATCAGGTGACTTTGGTCATATGGAGTCTGATGTGGGCGTGAAAACCTTGCTGGACTTTTTTTGGCATCATGCCTGTCCTATAACTCCCAAATAGGTGTGGTCTACTGGAGGAGCAGTTATCAACTGGATAAGCTTTATCAAGAACACCAGATCTTTCCTGGAATACCTACATCAGGTGGTGAGAGCCAGGGGAACTCAGGCCAAACTAAAATCACACCCAGATAAAGTCCCCACAAACCATGGATGAACAGTTCCAGCTGCTGTATCATAAGCGCAAAAGAGAGCTTTACTTTAGGTCTTTCTCATGTGCGGCTTTTAGATACCAACACTCCTCTCAGCAGACCACATAAAACACTTCAATGGATCAAAGTAGAAATCCAATTTGCATCTATGTACAATATTCACATTGATTTTTCTTTGCACAGACCAGTACTGTAAAAACATCTTTTTACACAATTTAAAAAAGTAAACTTTATTTGACTAAACTTGCTTATAGAATTTACATTTTTCTGTTATTTGACATTTTATAGTTTTTGCTCATTGTGTATTGGTTGTATTACTTTTGAATGTCTTTCTGTTTGTCTATCACTGCTGTTTAAATATAAAGAGTAAACATAACTTAAAAAACATATTTCTAGCTTGTTGATCATATTGGTTTGCCAGGTAAAAGACCAGCATTTTTTTTTAACTCTAAATACAAAGATGAGAATATGTGTTTGAGTACTTTTCACATTTCTTCTCAAAAATAGATATGTTGTTCATGAATCTATTTTTTAAGATAATCTTCGTACTAAGCAAAGATAGATCCTATTAAATACCATTACCATTATATTTGTATCGATATGTTTACTTTTGTTCCACATAAGTTCTTATTTAGTTCTTTAGAGTTTGTTCTGATAATGTAGACCAAGGACTCTAACCCAGGGGTCTCCCAACTCCTATGATGTAGGCCAAAATTGTCAAGTAAAAAGTACTCGAGAGCCATTAAATGTATTTTGAAAAAATAGGGAAAAAAAGAAATGATATTGTGATTTATTTATTTGATATTTTAATTAAACAAACGAGTAAGAATTCCTGTAGGAAATGGATGTGTAAATATAGATCCAAAGCTTTAAAAAGGGTTTGTAGAAAGAAATTCTCTATTTACAGCAATATGAACAAGATTTGGGTCCAGGGCCTGCACTACACAAAGTCCTTACCCCCTCAATCAAATTGGCTGAAAAAGGCAGCTTTTGGTAATTTTTTATGAATATTTTTTACAATCTTTTATTTATTTTTTATTATTAAGCTATTGTTAGTTATTAGGGTAATATTTATTTGAGATTTAAAATTGCTTAATGGACATCCATAAGATATATGTTATGCAGTCAATTGTTGAAACTTAGATGAAGGACATTTTTATTTTTTTCCTTATTTTTCTTATTCATTACTATTTTTTGTTTCCCCTCTGTAAGATTGCCACCTTTCTGTGGTCAGGTGGTTTGCGTGCCTCGATGACCCAAGAGCTATTCCAGCAGGAATGTTGGCTTCAAATGGGACACTCAAGCTGGGCAGCTATTGGGGTAGAGGCCTAACTAAAGTGCAACCCATCTCTTCGATGTTGCACACAGTTTACTCTATTTCACAAATCACTAGCTACATAAATTTGCTGGAGCATAATGTGATCGCACAATTATGCCCCCTTAACGTCTCTGCCAGGCTGCCAGCCCCTCATATCTGTGTGCCTAGAACCGGCCTTTTTGGGTCAGTTTTCTTTAAAAAATGCTCTCTGTGTTTAGCCAATTCTAATCGATGATCTAAAAAACAGATTTCTGTGCAACAAAGTCTGCATGTTAACACAAGTCATGGAATGGAGGGGGGGGGGATGCTCCTTACGCCTGCTGCTCTAAACATTGCTCATCAAGAGCAGGATCATCAGCTCATTTCCACCTTTGCATTGCAGTGTCGACCATTTTTTTTCCTTTTTAATTCATATATTAACTATGGGATATGTTTCATTTACTAGTACACACAAACATTTATGACTATTTGGTAACATAGTATCAACATATTTGGCACGTTTTGGCTGTTTTTTTTTTTTAAGAAAACAAACATAATCTAAAATTATCCTTTCTTCATGAGATAAAACTTCATAAACTACAACTGTTTTAATCCTAACTTTTAAACGCAGACCTCTACCTTAAATAGTAATGCTCAAATAAATCTCGGCTGTTTGCCTGCCGCGCGCCTGCCTGAGAAGAAAGGGCTGGGATTTGTTGCCATGAGACAATTTTTGTAACAACGCGAGATTATGGTGAGTTCTGACGAAACAGCCCAACAGAGAGTTAATTCTCGCGGAGCGGACGGGCGGCTCACTGGTTGCGATTATTAACCAACAATATAACTGGGAGAAAGAAAAAAAAAAACGCTGACACAAGTGATGAGTTAAACATTGACTGCGTTTTTTTTCTCGGACATGTGTTGCTATCGTTTCGAAACCAGGAGGGTGAGTATTTGGTCTCATGTGATTGAAAGGCAGTTAGGAGGAGCAGCCTCTTCTCTCTCCCCCTCAGTTTTCTCCGCAGGGTTGGCCCGTTGTTGGGCCACCGCCGACGCACAATCCCGGTTACCGATCATTTAACCAGTTAGTCACCATGGACATTTACATTTAAAAAAAAAAAAACTAAAACACCTGGAAAGGGGCTGAACTAGCGAGCTCGGTTAGCTTGAACCTCCATTTAAAGGAGTTAACGGCGCTTTCCCAGGTTAGCTTTCTCCAGATGCAGCTGAGTGTCAGCTGAGTTGCTACAAATACAGCTGTAGATCGAAAAGAAATGGAGAAAGAATGATCAATCTGCTGTTAAAAAAAAGAAAAAAGAAAAGAATAATATGTAGGTAATGCCTTTTAAATTAAAACAGTGATTTTACTCGTTACTCATGTTTATACCACATATACAGTGCCTTGCACAAGTTACCCAACCCCTTCAACCTGCCTACATTTTGTTAACTTAAAAAAATCAAAGCTCGCTGTGTTCTATTAGGATTTTTTGGTAAAACACCAAGATGCTCAAATTGCAAACGGGATGGAAAACGGTGTGGCTTGCTTTTATACCGAAACCTCTTTTACTCTTGATACCCTAAATAAAAACCCAGTGCCAGAGATTCCCTTAAAGGGACACTTACTTGGTAAACAGTGTCCACCTGTGTGTAATTTATTCTCAGGCTGAATGTAGCTGCCCTGTGAAAGCCTTCGTGGTACGTTGTCGGAGAACATTAATCAGCAACCAGCATCATTAGGGCGGAAACGCAGGCTGTCCGGGTACAAAGCGTGGTACGGCTATAAAACAGTCCCAAGTTTTAAACATCCCAAAGAGAGCTCAGTCATCTGGAAGTGTTCGTTTACCAAGATGCGACTGTCCTCCCTAAACCGAAAGTCCGGGCAAGGACAGCGTTGTTGAGTGAAACAGAGATTCGCACCTCAGGTTGGGGAATGTATCGACTGGGCAACTATTAGGCATGCACTGCACTTTGTGGAGGAATTGTAAGAAGAAGGCCATTGTTACGAGGAGTGCTGTTTGCCACAAATCAAAGATGGGACCCTAAAAAGCGTTGGGAAGAGGATGCTGCGATCAGGTGGGACCAAAGCTGAACTTGCCTGGCCTAGTAGCGCTTTGGAAGCCGGTCATCTCGAGGAGGAAGATGCTTGGAGCTAAATAGAGAGCAGGACCGGAAGAGAGGCTGGTAGATGACAAGGAGCATGACGTTTATAGTGGGAGGGTTACATCAAATGATATTCATGTTTTAAAACGGCCCGGTCAAAGTCCCTACCTAAATCCAATTTACAATCTACGACAAGGCTTTAAAACTGAGGTTCATATATGTTCTCCAGCCAATCCGATCTTTTGTTATCCAATATGACAAAGGATCTCAGAAAGACTGATAAAAATTACACCTTTCAATCTTTCTGTAAGACAAATTGGAGGACCATGGGTCATTTTCCTCCCTCCTTACACTTATATCCCACAATGTCTTGGTCTGTCACAAAAAATCAGTGGTTTCAACATGAAAGTTAAAAGACTATGACTACTTTTGCAAGACGCTGTCTGTACCTGAGCTATTCAACGAGTGGCATTTGACAAATTGTGTTATTTCAGGCACTTCATCCTCTAAAAAAGTTAAATGTTGGATTTAAGGTGCTTAATGGACAAGCTTCTTGTCGGTTAGATTACTCCATCAGATTTATTGTGAAGCCATAAAAGTAGTCTGTGGATCTGCATTTTTCACTTTGCTTCTTTTGCTTTTCAGCTCAAAGGAGACAAATTCCTGACATCATGAGTCCTCCAGCTCAGCCAAACGTCTTCTGCTGTTGCCACAGAAAGATCTGGTTGCATTCAGCAGTCGAAGGGGAACACGTCTGTTTTTCCTCCTAATTATTATCCACTCTGCCAAAGGGTAACATGTAAGGACAAGCACAATGAATAGATACACCACCATTAGACAGCTCGGAGACGGCACCTACGGCTCTGTCATCCTCGGTCGCAGTCTGGAGTCAGGGGAACTGGTCGCCATAAAGAAGTGAGAATCCTTACGTTTGATTCTTATTTGCCTTTTCCGCTTAAAACTATTTTTTTAGACAATTTTACTTGAAGAAGGCAAAGGATTTAGCTGTTGAGCTCACATTAATTTGACAGAAACATTTGTTTTTCAGAATGAAACGAAAGTTTTACTCCTGGGAGGAGTGCATGAACCTCCGAGAAGTCAAGGTAAGTTTACGTATCACAGCTGTCTCGTTTTTTTTTTTTTGAGTAGGGGAGGCGACAGTAATGCGATTTAATAAAAGAAAGAAATTGGTTTGTATTGTGGGAAGAGGAAGTAGGGGCACACAAAAATGTCTTTCTCGTAAGTGTGTTATCTCAGCAGAACTCCAGATTTTGTCCAGCTCACGGGAGAGATCTGTGATTGCGTACGGAAATCGTACACACCCGTCTGCACACAGGGATTCTAAACTATTGTTGTGTCTTTGAAACGTTTTGATAAACCATAGGCCACCTGTGTCTGACGTCAGGGCGCCATTTATCCGGCTGTTCTACAGATACGTTTCCCAGGAGTCAACACAGTTATCTCCATGGTCAAAGCGACCTAAAGGAAGCATATTATCTATCAAACACAGTACAAGCTTAGTGCTGCTGTAACATAACATGAGTTCTTTGTAATCTTTTACAAAACCTCACTTTTTCCCTCCCACAGTATATATATATATATATATATATAGTTTAGATTCAGGAAGAATTAACACATTTCAATCAATAGATAATTAACATTTACTGACCAAGTCTGAGTTCTATTGTATTTGCCTGTCACTATTGGAGTGTTAGTCTTACTGCCGTGCACTAAGGAATCTAATTTAAAAAGGTATTGAAGGAAGGGTAACACAACAACCAAATGTACATCGAAGGATGTCTCGTCTCTGCCACAATTACTTAACCACACTTTGCTAAGGTCTTTCAACCCTATCAGAGCTTGTTAAAGCCAAACTTCAGAAGCGCTGAAGTTTAGTGCCATCTCTCTTCAACACGTATTGAAAAGCCACGAGTTAAAAGAAAACGAAGAACATGTGAGTGGCCTAAACCTTCGCTAAATACCAGCAGGAGTTCCCTCCTCTGTTGACAGATCAGTGATGATGACGCCTTTGTTACATTATTCCATATATACCTTGCATTTCAGTGGCTTATGTGGGTTCATGTAAATAACGACCCAACAACACCTGTCTTTGCTGATAATGTAGCAGCTAACATGTCAATACTGTTTTAGGGAGATGTAAAAAAAATAATCTGTAGAGTGTCACGACATAGAGATGTAAGATATACTGCCCAAAGGTGCCACTGCAACAGAATTGACTTAAATGGTACACGCATGGCGCAGTAATTACCCAACAGCTCCTGTTTAAATGGAATGTCGTACAGACTCTGTCTGCACTGGTGAAGTTTCACTCACCTCAGCATGCTGAATGCTCAAGGAGGCTTCCACAGCAGGGCCGGTGCACCTGTTTTCTGATTGATAGAGCCAATACTTATTTGACCACTTCAAATTCTTTGAACTTTCTTCCCAAGATCGTCAGGTGGTCATTAAGCATAAAAAGAGAAAACGACAGCCGTCAAGAAGAAGCAGCCGCAAAACCGACAGCATTTCAAACTGGCTCCCAGAGTGGGAAAGTCTGAAGCTGCCCTCCATGACGGCTTCGTCTGGACACCCCTAATCCACATAACCGGCTATAAACTGTTTGCTTATGCGAGCTAAAGCAGACCTCGCCTCTCCCCTAACACGCACGCGCTAGCACAGACAACAACAATGGCGGACTTCGGAGTTGCGGTCGTGTTCAGACACCTTCCATTTTCTTGTGGATTTCACACTAACACATTTTGTTCCTCTGCGCTTTTGCCGTCTTTCCTTCTTCTGTAGCAGCGTTACTGCGCCACTCACTGGCATCGCCTAAGTATTACAATGCCTATCAAGGCTCCTCCATCTTGGTGCGGTTGCATCTTAACGCTCAAACCTTTCTGTGCGGATAAAGTATTTAGCTCCATGTGGATGTAACCCAAGGCCGCCTCCATTGTGGTTTTTCATGTTTAATGAATTATTTCACTCCTCTCTCAAAGCAAAACAAAAGCCTACTAGTTACACTGTTCTAGACTAAAGAAGTATTTTAGATGGAGGCAAAATGTCTTCAAAAAGCAAGAAGTCCAGTTGCCTTCTACTTAGCTCTGAGGATTATCGTGTCTTTGATGACTGAGGATCTACACCAGCCTTTTGGATGCATGTAAACCATGATTTTTCAGATGTACACCAGCATACAAAGCAAGATTTAAAAGTTTATTAAAAAAAAAAAACGAAGGAAGCAAATTACTTGTAAATATGTGGTTCCAGTTACGAATTATCCATCTTCTCTAAACCAGAACTAGAAGGTCTAAAATTTAATAATCTCAGTTTTGGGCCTTTATGGAGTTTTTTAATGTATCCAGAATGTGCAGACATTAAATTACGTCTGAATTTGTTTATTCTACTTGGTCAGATAATGCAGGAAATGGTCCATTGTTTAAGCCAATAAATGGCATTATATTTGTGGCATTATCTACCGTTAGCTTCTAGAAAGTGTATATTTAACTAACTTTGTCCTGAAAACAGGGATTTCAGTGGTCGGCTGAGACCTATTTTAACCTGTAGGAAGCTTCCTGTTTACTGTAAAAAGACAATAAAGCAATGTGACCTGGACTTCAAAAGGAAAAAAAATCAAGTTAAGTTGACAAACTTAAGTAAGTTTTAAATATTCATAAAGTCCTGAATTTAATTTGCCGAAAATTGCAGAAACCCAGTTTCTTTGTCTGACGGTACAATCCCGTAAAACTGAGTGGGTTGGCTGTTGATGTGGTTCTACCTTTTTATTTACAAGTATGTGGGGTTCCCTGTTTTTTTTGTTTTTTTGATTAAGAAAAATAAAATATTCTAAAAAAGACACAATAGCAAAATAAGAAAAAGAAAACAGGAATAAGGAAATAGATTACTGTAGATGTAATAAGGTCATACTCATGTTTTCACTGTGATTTGATTGGATTTCAGCTGTCCTTCCTTTAAGGTTAACACCAAACGTGATGTTGTGCTCTGATGTTGTCAGTAGCCCAGTTGTCAAGTAATCCAAACCTCTCTCTTGTTTTATTTCTGCACCAGTTCAAAATGTCAGAGTCCATATTTCTTCACCCCCGCTCTCAGAGCCGCAGGTGATTGTAGCGTGCTGGTCGAGCTGCCCAAAGCGCTGCCCCGCCCACCCTTTCCTTTGTCCACAGCACAGCAGATCAACAGCAACGACAGGGAAACGCTGCTCTATAGATAACAATTCTAGCATGCCACTGGCAGACCCCCTCTCACTTTCCCCTCCTTCCTCCAATGTAGCATGTTAAACATATCGTAGAGCATCCCAGCGCAAATAACCCTGCTTTAAACTTGTTTTAGATTTGATTTTCCTTTTTTGAATTTTAGGCAAAAACCCCCTAAAAAGCCTAGCGTTCTTACTCTGCTCATATTTTATCAAGAAGCTTGTGCTTCTGAATGTACTGCAAAGAAAAAAAAAAAAAAAAGCTCTTTGCTTTGTCCAGCATGATTAGATGTATCGTTTAGCTTCAGCTTCACGTCTACAATTTTTGTTTTACGTGACGTTTCTTCTCATTCTTTCAGTCCCTAAAGAAACTCAATCATGCTAATGTGATCAAACTCAAGGAGGTGATTCGGGAAAACGATCACCTGTACTTCATCTTTGAGTACATGAAGGAGAATTTATACCAGCTGATGAAAGACCGGTGAGGGATTTGTTTTTGTTTCTGTCTGATCGAAATCGAAGTGTCTGCAGTGCATTTGTAAATGTTCCTGTTGCTTGACGTGTGTTTGGCTGCAGGACACGTCTGTTCCCTGAATCTGCTGTGAGGAACATAATGTTTCAGATCTTACAGGGACTGGCGTTCATCCATAAGCATGGTGAGTGTTTCCAAACCACGGCGGTCCGTTCAGGTCCATGCTCCACAGCTGTCGTTTCGGTCCTGACGAGTCGGACCGTGTCTCTGCCAGGGTTTTTCCACAGGGACATGAAACCAGAAAATCTCCTCTGCATGGGCCCAGAGCTGGTGAAAATAGCGGACTTCGGGCTCGCCCGCGAGATCAGATCTCGACCGCCGTACACGGATTACGTCTCGACTCGATGGTGAGGTTAATGGCAGTGCGTGATGTACATGTGCAGCTCGGATGAAGTGGATTTCAAGGTGGCAGTGGGTGTGGTATTTGAACCAGGTACCGAGCTCCAGAGGTGCTCCTCAGGTCCATATCCTACAATTCACCCATAGACCAGTGGGCAGTGGGCTGTATCATGGCTGAGCTTTACACGCTCAGGCCTCTGTTCCCAGGATCGAGTGAAGTGGACACCATATTCAAGATCTGCCAGGTCCTGGGTACGCCAAAGAAGGTAAAGAACCTGTGAACGTGAGCAAACATACAGGTTATCAGATAAAACTAAAATCTGTCCAGTTTTGTACTAAGACTTCAGAATGTGTGGAATTTTGTGATGAAACTGTGTGGGAAGCGTGTTGAGTACAACATAAAAACATCTCAGAGAAAGATGAAGCCTTAATGCTCGCTTGTATTAAACTACAGCATCAGGAAGAAGGTAAAAGGCCCTAAAAGCAGACAGCATACTCCCAAAATGTGAATACATTTTATTAATATATTTTATGTACCAATATAAAATGGTTATATACTGCGTTAAGACAGTTTTTCTTATTTCTTATTGACTCATCAATTTATCACTTAGTTAAAGATTAATATGCTCTTCCTCTGTTGGTCCCTGGTTTCAACTTTTCTGTGCACAAGAATTTATTTCTAATGAAAATGCTCTTAACCAGATATTAACTCCTGTAACAGTAACATTGTAGCGCTATATCAGCGCTGTATTAATATGGTGCAATTTCCTTTTAATGTTTTTATACAAAAGTTAATTACAGTAAGGTTCATGTTAGAGAGGTTAAAGTGTTAAAAACCTTTATTGCGCTGGTAAACTTTGATCCACATTATATCATTCAAGTGTTTTCTTCGGAAGAGATATTTTATTTAACCTCTTACTTGTGACTCAGGGTTGCCTGCATCTTTTTCAAGGAGCCGTGAAGAGAGAATCGTTTTCCTCTTTGTATTGAGCAGCAGAACTCTTGTAACGCCCTGTGGGTTCTCCCTGCAGACCGACTGGCCAGAGGGATACCAGCTGGCGAGCGCCATGAACTTCCGCTGGCCTCAGTGCGTTCCCAGCAATCTGAAGACACTGATCCCCAACGCCAGCCCCGACGCCATCCATCTCATGACCGACCTGCTTCAGTGGGACCCCAAGAACAGGCCGTCTTCTGCCCAGGTTGCGTCCGCCTTACCGTCTTGAAATCCTGCAGCCAAGCAGTCCGAATGCAAGCTGACTCGCTTCGTCCTAACCCCTTCCAGGCTCTCAGGTACTCGTATTTCCACGTGGGCCAAGCTCTGGGCACCCCTCAGCAGATCCTGGAGCAGAGCAGACCCCAGCCCGGCCTCGTGCAGCTGCAGCCTCCTTTACAGTCACAGCAGACCCTGCAGCAGCAGCAGCAGCCTCTACTGCTGCTGAAGCCAATGCCCCCCGCCCAGCCTCCGCCTCCTAACCAGCAGTGCACCCCCCCGAGGGCTCTCCAGCAGGTCCAGCCGTCCCCCGCGTCAGCGGCCGCCCAGGCGGCAGCGTACCAGCGGGGGCTGATGCGGGAGCAGCAGCCGAAGCACATCCTGAAGCAGGAGCAGGCGGAGGTGATGCCGCAGAGTCACCTTCCTTACATTGGCGACAAGAGCCTGCAGAGCAAGGTGAGCCGTCGGGCGGCTTTGACAGATTCCACCGCACACGGGGACGGCGGGGTCAGCTCCTCCTCCCATTATGTTTCTATCTGTGTGTGTCCAGCCAAGGCAGCAGGAGTCCGGCAGCGCAAACCTTCTCAACTATCAGGTGAAACCTAAAGGAGGAGGGCGGCGGCGGTGGGGCCACGGCACGGGACACCTCAAAGGCGAAGACTGGGACAACTACGACGAGAGCGACCTGTCCTCGTTAAGCATTCTCGGCAAGAGCACCTTTCCCTCCGAGAAGCGGAGGCAGGGAGAGGACGCGGCGAGCAGGTGAGCTCCCATCATCCGCGGCAAACGTGAAGCACGGGTTCGACTCGGGCAGCTGTCGGCCGCGACCCACCGGCTCTTTGCTCCTACAGGTATGGAAACGTTCTGGATTACAGTCGATCCGGCGGGAAAGAAGACGCGCCGTTGAACCTGAACAAGACCGCGGCCCACCAGGAGCCGCTGAGGACCGCCTCAGCCAAGCAGCACTACCTGAGACAGTCGAGATATCTGCCTGGTAATGTGAAGCTTCTGAAACACCCGCCGTAGACGAAGTAGTCGCACCGGCCTGAAAAAGTCTTTCAGTCCAGGTTTTGGTGCGTTCTTAAGCTGTAGTTGCCGTAGTCCTGGCGGAGGAATTGGGACATTATTATGCTTTGATTTGGGGCAGTAATCGGCCCTGTAGGAAGGACTTTAGAGCTGAATATTCAAGAACATGTCTTCCGTAAAAAACTGGCAAATTAAAGCTTCCTTGGGGAAATAAAATCAAAACCTGAGTTCCAAGTTATCTGGGGTTGAAGGCGTTGAGGTGAGGAGCCTGTAGGGGCAAAAAGGCCCCGCCAGAGCTGAAAAATAAGTTTACCTGAATGTCTGTGGGTGTACTTCCCACGGGTCTAAAACGGAAGTCACATGTGGTCTTAAGTGAAACGTTCATGTGTTAGTGTCCGGTTTGCAGTAAACCGTCACCGTCTCCCTCAGGCATAAGTACAAAGAAGAGCGTGACCATCGACGCCGGCAAGGATTTCACCGGCAGCCATCTGTGGGGCGGCAGCGGCCTTCCCTTTGGGGGGACTCTGCCGAGCAGAGGAGCGCACGGTAACGCTTCTCATCCAACCGCAGCCATTTGCTGAGTCGAGCCGCTGGCGGAGTAATTCGTTTGGTTTCGGCTTTCAGGTACAAATACGATCCCTGGTGGATACATGCCGTCGTTCTACAAGAAAGACGGTGGCTCCGCTGGCCACCGAGGGAGGCAGAGTACGTCGGTGGAAGCAACGGCGTCAAGTGAGCGTTCCCCAATACGTGTTTACCCAGCACTTTGCTCACTAATTCACTCCTTCCCTTCACTTTCTGTTGCTTTACAGCTAGAAACCTTCCTGTTCTCTTCCCAGAGCAACAGAAACTAGCACGTGATTGTAAAGAGGAAGGAAGAACGATGCATGGTTTTCAAAACGTTTCACACATGAAAACCTGAAAGCTGTGTTATTCAGGCCCCTTTACTCTGGGACCCCTAAATCGAGCCAGCTGCCTTCAGAAGAGATCGAACTGGTCAGCAGAGTTAATTTGACCTCAGTAATAAGTACAGAAGAGACGTCTTTTTTTCAGGCCTACTAGTAGAGACATGCAGGTGGAACGGCAGCAAAAGGGGGTTGAATACATACGCACGCCACACTTTTAAGAGTTTTATCGGAAAGAAAATCAAAAGCCACATCCACAGTTTTCCTTCAGCTGCATTATTATGTGCTACTTTGTGTTTCTCTATCACATACAATCCTGGTAAAAATACCCCCAACACTGAATCTGACAAACCTGACGCCTCGTTCCCTTTGCACTGTCGCAGATTATGCAACGTGGCGGTCTGGCCGGAGTCACATGAACCCCTCTGCCAACGCGCCGACAGCCAACAAAAGCACGTCCAGCCTGCTTCCCCGGCCGCCGCTGCAGAGCATCCACGGGCGGACGGACTGGTCTGCCAAGTACGGACACCGTTAGTGGCCTCCCCGGAGCTCAGAGCTGGGCTCCAGCAACTCTTTTGCTTCCAAAGAGTAGGCCTAGTTGTTTTATAACGCAACTGTGTATGTAAACTTTAAACAGCAATAAATTCTGTTTCGTAGGTGTACAGTGAACGTTTTGAGTTGTAAACTATTTAAAAGTGTGAGGAAATGCAATGAGCCAAAAGCGTGAGGGCGACCCCTCCCCCCCCTCTGCCCGCATCTCTCTGTGTCTTATACTCTTTCTGTAATATAACAGCTGTTGTAAAGTTGACCTTCAGTTTTGTATCCCTGAATGCTGACTATCCACTTGTATACATATAATATGCATATTACAAATATTATGAAACCCTCACTGTGATTTGGTTTTGGGCCAGTTAATTTGCGACGCCTGTATTTGATGCAGCCGTTTTTTTTTTTTTTTTTTTTTTCCTTCACTTTTTGCATTTTGTTCATTGACCTCTTCAGTCAACTATTGTTTGTGTATGTTTTCAGTAAAAAAAAATGTCGGTAATTTCAGTGTTGATATGTTACCGCCGTTGCACAGACCGGTTTCAGCATTTTCAACGGTAAAACGAAGTCACACAGCAAAATCCATTTTTCTTTAAATTGAAATGATCTCTCTCCCGTCAAAAGGAATAAACCAAATTTCTTTGTGGTGTGTTGAAATCGTGTAACTTTCGCAAGATATTTTTGGCAAGAAATTATTCATTCCATTTCTGTCCTCCAGCTGCAGCTGGATGAGCGCATGCTGCCGTGCCGTTAGATTAATCTGTCAGGAATTAATGTAGGTCAGGAAAATCTCTGCAATGGTGCTCTACAGGCTTTAACGGGGAATTCAGAGCGGCTAACGCGTCTTGGCATCCGGTAAATATCTGTGAAAAAGCCTAGAAAAAAATTCCTATTTTATTTTATCTCACACTGGAACATTTGCAAAAATCCAACCTTTAATTTGAGTGTGTTCCTTAACCAGACAAATAAATACAATTCTCACAAAGAAAGAAAAATCACAGGTGAGACAATTCTTTGCACCCCTAACAAGGTCTTTAAAATAAATATACCGAAGCTTTTTATTTTAACTTGAACAATTTAAAGGATCCTTTAGTTAGTGATTCATGATGTTCTGTTTCAGTGGGAGTAGATATGGTGTGACACAAAGGCCACTGACCATTAGGCTGGACAAGGACCTGCTTTGATTTTATTAATACTCAGACACACTGTTATTTGGACGGTAAGGGAGCATTACGAAAAAAAGTCCAAGTTCATCATTAGAGGACAAACAACTTGAGGTCACTCAGTTGTCAACATTAGACACTATTTAAGAGAAAGATTTTCTATGCTGCCATCCCAAATGTAAATATAGTTAAACTACTGCGACTTTTAAAGGAAGTAGCTCTGAGGTTTGGTCAGCTTTCACTTTTTGCCAGATGGGCCTGATCTGAAACAAGGGATGAATATGTACACCAAGCAGGATGGAGGATCTGTTCTAACAACGTTAGAAGGCCTGGTGTGAAAAACTAAAACAGTTGAACTAAAAACCTCATCATTGGGTAGTTCAGCTGGAAAAGGTTTCAAAAGATGACGGAATAAACACAGAAACGGTTCGTCAGACACAAAGACAGCCTTCTTCCATGGCCATATAAGGCAGCAGGGTGAATGGAGGAGAAGGGTGTAGGTTAGTGACAAAAGCTATGTTGTAAATGTAGACAGCACAAATAATCAGTACACACCTTTTATATGGGTCCCAATTAATGACGTCATTAATGTGTTTGTTATCTTCTTGATAGTCAAATAGACTATTTTGTTATGTGGGTGGTAAAATGCTTAATCAGGCGTCCCCACACTCACCAATTTGAGAGCAACAGCAAGCTTTGCAGGTGTTATGGATACAACATTGTTCATTCTAAAGGGCATCGTTAATAAATATTCTTAGCAGCCATTTCATTCTACAAATTTTAGAACATGACTTTTGTCTTTCAAAGGTAACAACCCCGCACCCCCACACCCCTGCAATTACACCGAGCCGCCCCCTAGGGGGCGAGCCCCCACTTTACCTCTAGATTAGAAGATGTTTGGATTGTTTTTTTTTTGTGTGTAACTATATTGAACAAATTTTTTTTACAGCAAAAGCATTAAGAGGAGACTTAAAAATGAGATAGTAATATGCTGAGATCATGGTGATGTGTAACATTTACCTAAATATGAGTTAAATAAAAAAATAAATAAAAGGTAGGCAGGTTTCCAGGGGACGGTGGTCATCAAACCAGAAACAAAGAAGACAATCACAGACACTGTTATTGTAATTTTTCTTTTTTTGGAAGATTTAATAGATTTCTTTGTGAGAAAGTATAAAAAGTGGCTGTGTTTTGGAGAATGTACATTTGTGAATGTAATGAGTACATTTTACTCTAATAGCACCTTTACAGCCAAAGATAATAAAGGCGCATACACGAGTGATCTGGATCAGGAAAGTAGGGAAACTGGAAGCTGACATCAGTGTTCTGATCAGTGTAATTAAGATGACACCGTGTAAAAATTTAAATAAAAAAAAAGGATTCAAAGTACTGAAAGTGCATTAAAAGTAAAATTGTAAGTACATTTATTTATAACGATAAAACCAGTCAAAAGGTAAGGCAGACTGCCACGTGCAGCGCCGCATTTGGATGTGTCTGAAGCTTGGAGCTTGACTTCCCTACGTTTCTCCTTTTGGCCTTGAGCTTGTTTGGAGGTTCTAGCAGGGGAGCGCAGCTACTGGTACACCGAAGGATGGTTGTCCGCCGCGGGGGGACGTCGTCCGCTGCCACCGAGCGCAGAGCTTCGGGAGGGACACATATGGAGCAGTGAGGGAGGAAGGGGACACCCGCCTAGCCAGCCAGATCAGCCGAATCAACCCTAGCGATCAATGGGGTGACAGATGTCGCAGCCAGATCGCCCTCACATCCGAAAATGAGTGTGCGCTGACAGCCTTATATATACGGCTGCAGTCATGGCAACTCGTCTGATGGTTTTGTGCTCTAAAATTTCAGGTTCTACAAATTTCAGATGTAGAAAGTCTACTTTACTAACTTAACATGACGTTGTTCAAAACGTGAACGTTACTCTTATTATTTGACAATAAAAGCTAAAAGAAGGCAGCTGGATGTCTTACCCATGGTGCATTGTGCTAATATGTAACTTTACCGCACAGACATGAATACGTAGACGCCGCGTCCTCGGTTGAGAGGCGTGCCGACAGAGCGGCCATCTTAGGTCAGACCAAGCTGCAGTCAGACAGAATACAAGTCAATTCAGGAAAATGTACTTTATGTTTTCAGAAACTCTGAATCCGGTGAATTCTCACCCGATTTCCAGATAAATCAACTGACTGAAAACGTCACCCCTTTAGGGGCTACATGGGACCAATTGATTGAATTAAATAATTGTCTAACTTAATAAATAATTTCGATTTTGTATTGAAAGTAAGCAAACTTCCAGAGCTTGCTTACTATATATATATATATATATATATATATATATATATATATATATATATATATATATATATATATTTTTTTTTTTTTTTTTTTTTTTTTTTTTGAAGAAAGAGAGAGAGATTTATGTGTGTATAATTTGTGTGTATATTAGATTAATATGTAACTGCAAAATATGTAAGTGCGTGTACATTTTTCATCCAGTTTGACTTCAGTTTAAATAGTTTGGGTTCTGAATAAATATGTGTAATCTGTCTGAAATCTGTCACGAGCATTGTGAACATATGATTAAAGTCTGATCTGTGGTCTGACCCAAGATGGCCGCCCTGTAGGCACGTCGGCCTAGCGGCCGGCAGCGTACAATGGAGCGTCTACGTATATGATATCTATGCTTTACCACGTTCCAATTGGCCTGCCTCCACCAATCACAGGCTTCAGAGGCTGTACACGCCTTAGGTTTGTTTGCTTTATTTGCTGCCACTTTACTGCGCTGTTAGACATCGATTTCATTTGGCGTTAGGAGAGAGCAGGTAAGAAGTTTGAACCGTCACCTTTTTCCTTTTCCTTTAAAAAAAAAAAAGTAATATTTGCATTTTTTGTATTTTTTCTTTCCAGTTTCACAGACTTTAGGATCCAAAAACACTGCCGCCATGTCTGATAAGGTTATTCTGCACTATTTCAATGGAAGAGGAAAAATGGAGTCCGTCCGATGGCTCCTGACAGTTGCAGAAGTGGAGGTTTGTGAAGATAATTATATTATGTAATTTGCAATTTTTTATGGTTCTTTGCGCATGAAATGTCTCATTCTATTACTTTGCGTTTACAGTTTGATGAGTATTATCTGACGACCAGGGAGCAGTACTTAAAACTCCTGAATGGTGGGTTAAAATGTTTTAATAAAAAAAAATCTGTGGATTCTATTTGAATTGTATTTTTTCTTTTTATCTTTATTGTTCACCCATGACCTAGATGGTTGCATTGTATGCTGAGACACTGTGTCAAAGGTGATGGGAGGAGACATCTATATGTCTTGCATAGGCCACGGTGTGATATATGATATTTTCTTTTCTAGGAGTGGTGTTCTGCATGACCTGTTGCTTTGTTTTCTCTGCAGACGGGTCCCTCCTGTTTCAACAGGTTCCACTGGTGGAGATAGATGGCATGAAACTTGTGCAGACAAAAGCAATCCTGCATTACATCGCAGAGAAGTACAATCTCTTTGGAAAAGACATCAAAGAACGGGCCATGTACGCTCCAGCTTTGTCACGGGATATAATCCCAGTAATTTATTCTCCTGATCTTTTTGATGATTCAACACATTTCAACTTCCCCTCCTCAGGATCAACATGTATTCCGAGGGAGTGATTGACCTCATGGAAATGATGATGGCGCTCCCCTTCACCCCAGACCCCAAACCCAAACTTGATAATATTCAGAGCAAAGCAAAAGAGCGCTACCTGCCAGTATTCGAGAAGGTACGCTGTAATAACTCACCTCTTAAAGCCTAATTAATAATTAACTAGCTAAAACACTCGTACTAACTATCCAGGCTCTGACTGGACCCGTGTACCTGGTGGGAGGTAAACTAAGCCTTGCAGATGTGCTTCTGGTTGAATGTACTTTGATGCTGGAGGAGAAATTTCCTGCTATCCTCAAGGATTTCCCCAACCTCAAGGTAAGTCTGGACGTACAGTGCTTTGAAAAAGGTATTCACACCCCCTTCTCACATTTTCCCCGTGTTAGAATCACAACGTTTAATGCGCCTTACTTGGTTTGTGTGTGATAGACCAGGAAAAGGTTGGATCTGGTACAGGTTTCATCCACCTTAATCAGCACCTTCACTCAGGTTTGCTGTGTCCTCTCAGTTTAGGTGGAAAACTGCAAGTTGTTCCAACTTCCTTCCATTTGGATTCGGTTTTCAGATTTTTATTTGTTTTTCGAGACCATCCGTTTCCCTACACATCACACAGTGATGCACCACTTTGTGTTTTAAGTCACATAAAGATACTTTAAATTTTCTGGTTGCTCAAGTTCAAGCAGCATGAATACCTGTGCAAGGTACTGTATGTTGCTTCATTGAAACTTTTTTGTTCTTCCTTGTATTCCACACAAGTTATCACCTGTCGCTGCTTGTGCTGTGTTGAATTTAAGGACAATTCTTCCTGTTTCCCCATCCATCCAGTCTTTCCAGGGCAGGATGATCCAGATTCCCGCCATCAGCAGGTTTCTGCAGCCGGGCAGCAAGAGGAAGCCGCAGCCAGACGAGTGTTACGTCAAGACTGTCATGGAAGTGTTCAGCATCACCGCACCCCTCTCATTATAATCTCTTCCAACATAATCCGGTTAATTAATAATAATAAAAAAACTAATGACTAATTCAGACATAATGTCAGCATCTGTGATTGAGTTATGTTGTGATTAACACAAAAAAAATGAGACGCACCGGTCCAGTTTTCTCAATCCATTGCCGATACCTGGGCCGATCCGATACAGTTAAATAAACCGCATGCCTTGCCATGTGAGTAAACGCATCAAGCTTGACATAAATTAAAAAAAGGTCTGCATGCTCTTTAGCATGGTGCTTTTGGAGATGCTTATTTAAGTTTGTGGTGCACCTTGAAATGTTTCCATATAGCAGACTTGGCGCTTGCTCTATGCTGCTCTGTGTTTGATCGTCACTAGCTGCCGTGCGTGCTCTGCTTTTATGACGTAACCAGCGTTGCAAACAGAATTCAAGTGGCTAGATCACTGTAACTGTATTGCTGTGTGTGATATTGATAATAAAAAATGATGCGACTGGATCCGAATACTGGATCGCCATCAATCCTCCCGATGTCTGATCCAGCTAATTACTCAATGTCGGAGCCGATATCTGATCTGGGTATGGGATCGGTGCAAAAATAATAAAAAAAAATCTTTGTAACATTTGATTTGTGAAACCTCTCCTAACAATACCATGAAGGTGTAAACTAAATAAATTAAAACTTGTCTGAGATAACGTTCCAGACTGCTGTTTTTGATCAAAGGTCTTTACATTTACAAAGCATTTTGTATAAAAAGAAACATGTATTGCACAAATTGAATCTCTTGATTCTGTTTTTATCTTTCTGCAGTAAAAGTTCAGACTTATTTCCTTATTGACCATTTTGCATAAAAGGCATGTAAGACTCAAAGGTTACAGATGTAATCAGAATTTTCCATTTTATTAATTGATCCCATAAAATGCAAACAAACACATAAAGTACTTGCAATGTTTACACACATTTGCCACAAAAAACGTTGTATGTTAGGTTTCATTAGCAGCTAATTATTTACAATCATACACAAACAGAACAGGAATGAGTCCCTTTTAAAAACACTCAGAGAAATATAGACTTGGTAGTACAGCTTCCTTTTATAAAGTCTTGCTTGTAGAGACAGATGTTCGTCAGTGCAGCTCGGTCGGTCACACCATGGTCAGGAGCAACAGGCGAAACACCATCAGCAAACTGGAAACGAAAACAACAATCAGCAAACTTTTCTCAACAGTTCTTTATTGCAAAATCAGCTTTTCTGCAAGTTTCGCAATCTTGGCCTGACCTTAGCCCCGACATAATTCCTGCCGGCATTAACTTCCCAGATTTCTTGTATCTCATTCCCATGATGACTGCCAGCAACCCAGAGGAGGCTGAAACACAACGCAACGCCACATTCGCTTTAATGGAAGAAAACCTCTGACAGAGAGCAGGGAAAACCGGTATTTAACGCGTCGTCGTTTCTCAGTGAATATATTTCTAATGCGGCTGTCCACGTGAATTTTTCACCAGATGTTTAAAAATAAGACCCAAACAACCCACACACAAAGAAATTGAGACTAATGAGGACATAAATTGTTTAAATGACACTACATATTGCTGAAACGTATTGCATTTTTCTTGTCAAATTGGCCACATGCTCCAGGTGTGATTCTGACCCATTTGTCCAAATGGTTCAAACATCTTGAAAGCAACGGCGGTCTCTTCTCTGCACCCTGATCTTCGGCTCTTTCCATTAATTTTTTTAGTTGATCACTGAACCACCCAAGAAGCTTTGTTTTCCTTTCTCAGTAGAGAGTCCTTGGCTGTGTTTTCCATCGTCATCCTGCTTTTAAAATCCCCCTTCATTTCATAGATTTCTCCATTCATCCTGTCCTTAATTCAGTTATTTAACGTCCAGTGCTGTAACAAAGTCCACACCATGTTGTTCCCACCTCCAAACTTTATTTTATTTTGTAGTGTGATGACTTTTAAAGATTTAAATATTGGTCTCATCAGACTTTACTGTTGCAGTATTTCACTGGCTTATCTAAATGTACTTTAAAAGTGCTGCTTCAGCATAGTTTTTCCTCAGCACTGGCCTCTTTCCACGGCGAGAACATTTGGATTACACTTTTTCTTTTGGTTCTTATTGGAATATTTAGAAATGTGGTGGCTTTCAAAAGTGCACACAACCCTTTTAAAATGTCAGGTTTTTATGATGTAAAAAATGTTAAACTGGTAAAACGTCACCACATGCATGCTGGGTACGAGGGATTGCTGCAAAGCCATCGATAATGCAGGCACTCTCCACTGTGGCTCTGACCTTGATTTTAATTTCAGCATTCATTCTTCTTTGGTGTGTGTTTTCCGGCATGCTGTAGCATAATTTGGTAACATTTGCCTGTTCTACCTTGCAAAGGCTCTCCAAATCTCGGATTAGTGCGTAGCACCTCTTGCCCATAGGCCTCCCCGGGTGACTCCACAGACTTTCTGTCAGATTTAGTTCTGGACTCTGGTTCGGTGATTCCAAAAAGTAAAATCTTTTTCATGAAGCCATTCTGCTGTTCGCTGCTTGAACTTACTGGGTTGCTGGAAAAATGGATTCCCTCTTCATCTTTTCAACACAGGCCTGATTGTTTTTAGGGAGATCTTGACCTTCTGTAACCTCTCAGCAAACCATATGACTTCAGTTAAAAACGAATGCAAATAAGCAAATGTCAGAAAATGTCAGTTAACCAGATTCAGTACAATTGACTATAAGTGAAAAAATACAACCATGAATACTGGAATTGAACTACAAGATGCTCCAACTAAAAATTAGCTTAAATGTATGCACACTTTTTTTATTTGCTTTCAAATTAATTAACAGCGTTGTTCATTCTTCAGTTCAATTATGCCAGAAATTTGTCACATAAATTGGGAAAGTTTTGGAATTATTGATCATGGTCTCTCATTTACATGGAATAAAACTAGCTTCCTAACAGGGATGTGTACATATGTTATAGGCCCTGAAAATGTTTACAGGTCTAATCACGATCTCATAAATAGGTTTTGCAACAACAACGTTGCAAATGTCTTGAGAGGGTTCTTGGCTGTTACCTATCAGGAGATGCTTCTTCTGTGATGCTTTGGTAATCAGGAAGCTTTAATGGGCCATAAATTGGGACTCATTTATCTTAATGCCCAGCAGATTCACAGTGTTTCTTGGCTTTCGGATTTTTTTCTACGTATTACATATTTTCTAGTATTAGCCTGTAATTCCACTTTATGACACACAGTTTAGTTTCAGAAAATTAATCTAACAAGTTATCTGTGTCCATTTGTTTTTGTGCGTTGATCACTTGGGTTTTTACATCAGGAGGTCCATTAGATATATGCACTGAGAAAAGCGTTGGGTTTTTCATTCATTATTTTCCCCATGGTGTGCAGTCTGAATAAGGTGTACTAACCCAACAACACCAGGACATCTTTTGGATCATTGGAGACGTTATAGGCTCCATAAGCAGATACTCCACCAAAAACTAAACCAGCAATCAGGGACATCACACTGCCTGCAATCATTTAAAGCCAGTTAGGAGAAACACTGGGGCAGGGTTCCTGTTAAAATGAAGGCAAATTAAAAGAGTACTTTTAACCTTTTCTCTTATACCCCATAAATCCTCCAAAAAATATGGCTGCTGCATATCCGTAACCAAGCCAGTCCATTGTCAGTGAGGAGCTGCAAACAGAACATTGACCTTTTAAGTCTATGTAAACATTACATTGTACTTTTAAAAAAGGCGTAGAAAAAGCCGCCAAAAACTAAAAACTGTGAAATAATCAATTTAACACATATAGTCCTAATTTTGTACACCAACCGAGAGAGAGAGAGAGAGACAGAGACAGAGATAAAAATATATCTATATATAAATAAAAGTTTAATTTCACTAACAATCTTTAACAAACTTTAATATCTGCAGTACACGGGATTAACAGCTAGATGTCGCTGTTCGCATTGCAACCGTTCAAGCAAATTACCGCAAACCAAAACGAGCCTAAAACGAATCAATATACATTAACATTGTGCTTTCTCCGCATACACATTCCCCTCTTAAGACAAACAGAGTTCCTAGTTAGCTGTGAAACTCCCACCTGTAATCCAAACCAAAGATCAGCGTTGACGGATTAAAATCTGTGTCCGCGTACTTCCTGTCGTTGCTGCTCACACGTCGGACTGCGCATGGCAGTTTTAGTTAATGTTGTGTTCACTGACGTCCAGCAAAATTGGAAATCTCACCCTATCAGTTTTTCTTTGCTAACCAGATTAAATTGGGTTTATGTTTAACGTTGATGTCCAGACACGTTAGTGTTGCAAAGCAAGTTCAACACAAAAAGTCAAGTCAAGCAATCACGTTAAACTGAACAAGTATGACGTGACAGTGGAGAAGAACAACTCCTTTTCAACAGGTCGCAGAACCAGGCTTGTTATTAGCAAGCATCTGCCAGGACTGATGGGCAGAGGTGGGTAAACCAGGTTTAGAAAATAAAAAGCCTGTACAGAAATGAGTTCTAACCATTTGCATTGCGAGCTCCAGAGCATAGACAGGAATTAATGTTCAAAATCACCTGGTTAAGTGAACAGGATGAAGGAAAACTTGCCAGGGTTATTACATTCTGAAGCCAGTTTTACCCACCTCTGGTAATAGGAAGGAGCAGACACAAAAAATAACACACAGAAGCACTGGTCCAGGACTATTTTCCATTGGAAAGGATAACTGAGTCACATGCGGTTACAGGTTTAACATGGGAAACAATTGTAGGATTTATTTTCAACAGGCTGTAAGGGTATTTTACCGGTCCAAATAGAAAAAAATAAGCCCCTTAAAGTGACCTTATAGGCTCTGAATGATGGGAAGCATGTAGACCCTTCAGGTCCTCAGAGGCCTGCTCAGTCTGTGATTTCAGGTCCACAACAAACCAGAGGAGGAAGCATTCAGGTTAATGAACTTCTGCTGTGGCACAAACTCCCTGAAAACCTGAAATGTGCAGAGAGCAACGACTAATAACATCACCATTTACCAGATGCTGTAAAAGGCAAAGATAAGGTTATGATGTCATTTTTTGTTGAGTCATGGGTTTTTGTTTCAAATTTGCATTTAAAAGTTTCACTTTAATGTGAACATTTTATTTATTATTATTATTATTTGAATGTATACTTATTTTCAATGTGATTTTTCCACTATTCCTACTTTATTTTCCTTTTAGGCGGTTTGATTTATGTCCTGTATAAATGGTGTGGCGAAAATAAACCTGCCTTGCCTATAGAGGATTATTTTAAGCCTCAGCAGGAGATGGTTCTGGTAGGTGTCAATTTAAGAGGCATACTTCCACTTCAGTGCTTTAACAATCGTGTCTTGTTCATCCGAGGCTATGTGGGACTAATTTTGAGACTTGGTAAGGAATAGATTGTTTATTATGCGTTAAAACATATTTGCTCACTCGATCTTGCAAAAAGTCCCCAAGTCAACTGGATTGTGAGGACATCTCTTCCAGAGTCTCTCCAGGTGGCCCCACCGACAATTAGTAGGTTTTATTTCTTAATGCTGACAGATCCTTTCCATAACTGTAACTTTCTTCTAATGAATCCCTTCTTGTGTTGATCTGGCTGTATGCTTGGATTTGCTAAGGAAAAAAAAAAGAAATGAACTCCATTTTAATTTTTGTTGGAGCTCCTAATAAGTGCATCACCCCAGAATAAAAGCCACACACCCATCTGAGGAAAAGCAGCCTCACAGCATGACGCTGCCACCAGGGTTTCTCTAAAGGAATGGAGGTTCTTGTGTTGATTCACAAATGTAATCAAAAAGGGCTTCAACGTAGTTTTAAGTGTCCACTCTTCCATAAAGCATGTGTTCCCTTTTGCACCCATAGGTGATGTTTCATAACATTTACATTCTATTTTATTTTTCAGTGCAGTAAAAAAAGCATACAGTTGCAAACGTATTCACCCTCCTTGGCGTTTTACATTTAAACCTGTAATTTAAATGTGTTATATCTTATTTTATGTGCTGGATCTGGATAAAAGAATCTAAGTTGGTGAAGTGAAATTAATATATATTAAAAAAGAATAAAAAAATAAAAACTGAAAATTGGATATGTACTCATTTGCTATGAAGCCTCTAAGGTTCTGCAGCAACTAATTAACTTCAAAAGTCACAATTAATGAAATAAAGTCTTTCTGTGTGCGATCTAAGTATCATCTGACGGTATAAACACAACTTTTCTGAAAGGCCCCAGTGGCGTCACACCATGAAGACCAAGGAGCTCTCCAAACACGTCAGGGACAAAGTTTTTGAGAAGCAGAAGTCAGGGTGGGGTTATAAAGAAATATCCAAGTCGCTGATGTTCCCCTGGAGCACCATCAAATCCATCATCTTCTAATGAAAAACACCTGGTACCACAACAAACCTGCCAAGACCGGGCAAGGAGGGCATTAATCAGAGAGGCTTCCAAAGAGTCAAAAAACAAAACAACTGGACTTTTTGTTTTCCGAAGTTTGAAGACGTTTCGCTTCCCATCCAGAAAGCTTTCTCAATTCAAATGTGAGATGACCTGGATGACTGAGAATCTTCACCAGCATAAATCAGAGAGGCAGCACAGAGACCAAAGGTAACCCTGAAGGAGCGGCAGAGACTGGAGGATCTGTCCGTAGGACCACAATAAACTGTACACTCCATGGAGCTGGCCTTTATGGAATAGTGGCCAGAAAAAAAATTACTTAATGTTAAGATGGCATGTTTTGAGTATGCCAAAAGGCACATGGGCGACTCCCCAAATGTATGGTGGAGGTGCTCTGCTCAGATGAGACTAAAATAAAATAAAAAGTCATTCATGAACATCAAGGAAAATGCTTTCTGGCCCAAACCCAACGCCCCAACAACACCATCCACCTAGAGCTGTAATTGCTGCAAATGCGTCTCTACAAAGTTGTGACTTTGAGGGGAAACGGTTATGCACGCCTTTGAAGTTTACTGTTATTTCTGTCCTATTTGTTGTTTGCTTCACATTAAAAAAAATAATAATACCTAGCCGTGTTCTGTAAACGAAATGGTGCAAAACTCTCAAATATACATTTCAATTCCAGGTTGTGAGGCAACAAAACATGAAGAATGCCAAGGGAGTGAATACCTTTGCAAGTCACTGTATTGTATTAAGGCTGGAAAGAATTTTGAGATGATTTATCATAGTCAACTTTTAACATCACAACAACCTGGTATTTTGGCAGATGTGATCCGCTGCATGACTCCTCAATAAGTAAAAAAAGAAAACACCAAAAACTTGATTCACCAGAAAAAACAAATCTTTATTTCCCTCTCACTGCAAAGTTCCACAACTTAAAACTCTTTCAAGATTTCATAATAGTCTTCAAAAAGTGTAAATCAAAGCGTTTGCTAGAGCAAGAAAGCCACTATGAGCTGTAGACAACGCGACCACGTGCTGCTGTAAGCGTCGGGTCCGGCAGCGCGCCCCGGTGCAGTCACCTGTTGGGACGGGAGCCACTGCGGCCCACCATAGAGAAGGCACACGTTTCCAAAAAACTGATGGCATTTAAATACCGTCTACAGAGTTTCCTGACGAGGTTACAAATCTGCTCTCGTCAGGATAAAAATGAGTATAAAATGGCTGACGAGGATTTTTTTTTTTTGTCGTCGTCGTTTTACAGGAAGGATTATTCAAGTGAGGTATCAGAGCGACAATTAAAAACAATGCAGTTACCTTGAAGAGAAAGAAAACAAGACTAACGGTAGAGGAGGTCGAGACTGCTGACAGTAAAGTGACAAGTGGAAAATGCAATGGTATCTCTAGAGTAAATGACCGCGGACAAACAGTGCATCTCTTAATACAATGATCTGATAATACAAATGGCTTTGAGTGAACAGGAACCTGCAATACTTACTGTTAACATGGCTTTATCTGCTTTCTGGTAGGTAGATACTTTCATATGAACTCTAAGATGGTTTATTGTGTAATAAACTTATGCATTACGGGAATGAAACTGAAAAATCCACTGTGCTAAAAGAAAAGAAGAGACAGAAGCAAATGTGAAGCTGGAGCTGAAAATAAAACACATAAAAAACACACAGAGACACTCTCCGTACAACATAATGGCAGACACACCAGCTTTTGGCAACGATGGACACTTTAAGGTTCGAGTAATATTTTTGCACTGGTAGAACACATTTTTGCATCGTCGGCGCACATTCGTCCCCGCGGGCTCTGTAACAAGGACCCGAGCACGGAGACATCCGGCGGATTGCGTTCTCATTTTCTTCCCATTTGCATGAATGAACGTGCAATGAATGGGATTTTAGCGCTACATTCGCAGTCAAAAGAACCCCCCCCCCCCCAGAACCCGCCCCCCCCCCCCCCAAAAAAAAATGTAATAATAAAAAGAAGGAAGTCAGTGTGTAGATTTAAGCATGGTAAACAATGCGGCTGGTGTCATGTTCATGGAGCCCTACAGGTGGAGCTGTGTGCTGTTTTGTTTTGTTCTGCCAGTGTAAAAAAAAAAAAAAAAAAAACTCACTGTGATAAAAGTGCATACTCCTCCAGATATGGGGCTTGGCATAAAAGTATTACAACTGGTACTGATGAGTCAGTGCATTTAAGAAATTGCTTCTTTTTGTTGTTTGTTCAGGTAACCGGCTCACTTGGCTTTTAAAAATAACACGAGCTTTATTAAATCGCCAATGAGTGAAAAACCTCATGCAAGATCGCTAATTTGGCAAAATCTAATGATATTAGGATATTTTTTCTTTTTAAATACTTCCAAGGAAATGTATCATGTTGCGATAAATCTGTTATATTTTCAATCACACAAAGGTTCAAGTATTTCTCAGTGTCTCCGGTCAACAGCTGGACACTCCTGCATCTATAAGGTACTTGCTCTGCATCTGGAACACGTTGTGTGTTTCCGCCATACAGGAAGACGGGGTACCTCTCTCCGAATCTTCCGCGTGTCTCACCGTGGCAGTCGCCTACCGCGCAGTTTTTAGGGAGAGATGTTTACCCAGAGCCAGCCCAGCAGCGTCCCGTAAACCCAGGTCCTCGCGTAAAGTTTCCTGCCGTTCTCCGTCAGCAGCATTGGCAGTGTCAGTCCTCCTAGAATCAGCGCCGAGGGGAGGGACTTGGAGAGGTTCAGCGGAGAGATTCTGCCCTCGCCCGGGAATTTGCACTTTTTGTCCGGATCCTCTGACTCGTAGAAATCTGTCAACATCCTTTAGGGGGAGAAAACAAAAACAAGACGTTCAGGTCTCTTAGGGGCTCAAGCTGTCGAAGAAGTGCAAGAGGGAATGAATATAAACTGCAAGGTGAAAGAAATTGTGCAGAACCAGCAGTTGCGGCACAGACCTGCCTCAGGTTTTTCTCTCCTTTTTGTTGTTGCTGAGCTGGCAATGAAATTATTATTTTAAACCAATAAAAAGAAATGTCACATTTTATGTAACCAGCTCTACTCTAGTTCAAAAATATGAGGAGCTTTTAAAAAGACCTGCATTGCTGTTTTTTTTTTATTTCATTTGATAAAACTGCTCCAAAAGGAAGTTTATTTTATCAAGACAGAAAATGTAACGTTTCATGCACACGCAGAAAAGAAATGAACGCCACCGTTTGTGGCGTGCACAAACTACCTTTCAAAGGTAACGCTCCAGCTTCTCTCCATTTACTCAGAATCCCTTTTTATTTAGCCGTGATAATTTACAGTATGATACAATAAATACTATGTCAATGCATGAATCAGATGCTGATTTTTTTCATTAAACAGTACAGTAGATGTCATTCAGGTCAAATTTAAAGAAAGTTTCTCAGGTTTTAATGGAAGAAAGCAGCTAAAAAAATATATATTTTGAAAAATATTGTTGATTTTTTTCTTTTTTGGCCCCAGCATGCCATCCCTTGCAGGATTGTTTAAACCCCTTTATTTATTTTATGTTTTGCAACATTACAACAAACTTGTATTTTAATGGGCTGTTATGTGAAAGAGCAACACATTGCTTTTTAAATAGTCTGCAAATACAAATCTGAATGGTGTGGTGTGCATGTAATATTCACCCCCCTTTACTCTGATTCTCCTAAATAAAGTTGCCTTTGGACGCTACCAATTTAGCAAATCGAGTTCACCTGTGTGTAGATAATCTCAGTATAAATACAGCAGTTCAGTGAAGACAAGGAACACAGGGATAAAAGTTGTGGTGGTTTTATAACAAAGGTTAGGTTAGGAATCTATATACTGAGCTTTGGAGATCTTACTGTTCAATCCACCATCTAAAAAAATCAAAGGAGTTTGGCACAACAGCACATGTTTTAAAAGCTGGACATGCACTCGTTACTGATTGGCGTGGAATGAAGAGCATTGAGGAAGCAGAGAAGAAGCCAAGAGTAACTAGAGTAACTGGAGGAGCTGCAGAGCTCCACAGCTCAGGTGGGGGAATCAGTCACCAAAACTATTGAATCGTGTTGTCCAAAAACCTCAACATTAATAAAGAGTAGCGAGAAAAAAGCCATGTGCTCTGGTCAGATGAAACCAAAATGTTTCCCAGAAGGACTGTAAACATACAACCAGACCTTCAACGGATGGGTTTTAGATCAAAGCCTATTGTTGTGTTACACTGGCCTAGTCAAAGCCCAAACCTACACCCAAATCACTTTTGATAAGGCACTGACATAATAGAATACCGTACTGTGCTATTCAGCTCTTTATTTGTATATAACCTATGCCATTCTTCGTGTTGGTCCATTACGTGAAATCCCACTAAAATACATTTCTGTAAAAAACAAAAACACGCTTTTGAACTGCAGACATTTAAACATCAGTTTAAAATAAGACAATAGCAGTTCACCAACTTGGGTGTGTTTAAAATAATGGCACATAACGCACAGCCCTCATAGACCAGGCTGGCTTTTAAACAACAACAACCGTTTCCCCACACACTCACCGGTCCTTGATTTCGAAGCGCTTGTGCATCCACCTGCGGAAAAGGCCCGGCTCTAAGGGTACTCCCTTGATGTCCACGCGGTCGAAGTGAATGTGGATGCGGGTACATTCCTTGCAAAGGAATTCTGTCAAACATGAAAAAAAAATAAATAAAAGAGGCTAAACAAAAAAACAGGAAGCGGCTTTCAGCAGAGAGGCACGTACAGTGAGCCCTTAAAAGGCAGCACAGGGTGACAGTGATGGAGTGGAGCTGCTGGGATGCGGGTCTGAGACCAGCTCCACACTGAGCAGAGGCGGTAGAAGCAGCCAACACCGCGGACAGCACGTAGAGAGCAAATATTTTGGTTAGCTCAGGTTAAGGCCTGCACCAGTTTCATCTTTACCGAGCATTTCTAATATAAATGTTTAAATATTTATACATTTTCAATACCAGGCCTCGAGCCAAATTACTCGTCGGGTCGATACATCGAGAAACGAAACCTAATTGCCTGAGAAGGTCACGCATAAAAATGTAACCAAGGCTCAAGGCTACACGTGTATCCCCCTGAGACCTTCAGGTTCCTGTTTCCACAACATGCAATATTATCAGGAAATGTGGCCCTGAAGGCCAAAAGAGGAAACGTGATCGAAGACGGCAGCGAGGCCCCGCTTCACTGTTGGCAGGAGCGTCTATATCAGTAGCTGCTAAAATTTACAGCGGCCCTCAAGACGCAACACACGCAGGTTTAATGATTACCCATCGCTCAGTGAGATACGGAGGCTCCGGAGGAGCGGCAAACAATTTAACTAAAAACACGTGACGGCAAGAAAATGCAGGAGAAAGCAGAGCTGCCGCTGAAGGCTGTCTGTGTTTAGCAAAAGCAATCTCCAAAACCCATTTTAAAAAAAACAACACCAACCACATGAAACTGAAGGAAAAGCTGTTCTTTACTCTGGAGAGACAGACATCACCCCATGATCTGAATAATCTTTACACACTTAACATAAATAATAACTGCATCACTGGGAAATGTATCATTAAAACAAAAGTGATTCATTTCTTCAACAATATGTTTTTGGACCCCAGTGTGGAAAAAAAATCAACAACCATTATTTCTTCTCCTATAAGAACCAAACTGATATCAATTAATTTTAAAATGCCTGAGTGGGAAGAAGGGAGCTTCTCTGAAGGATTATTCAGTTTTTCTCTATAATCGGAAGTTCAAGAAGAGGTACAGTACTTTTAAGAAATTATATCAGAACATTTCGTGGTACAAAAAGAACTAAAACTAGTAGCTGCTGATCCTTGGAGACCCCAAGATGACACTCTTTGCAGCAGCTCTCTGACAGTCAGTTTCTGTTGGTTAGTTAGATGGACTTAAATCCTGTTCCAACCATGGTTTATCATACTTTCAGCTGTTTTAAACATTTATTTATGGCCTTGACTGAACAAAAGGGCAGGTTTAGGCAACGTCTGGGTTTCCCCTGCGAAATGAGCTTGGTTAAAGCAATGGAGGACAGATAAATAAATCTAATCAAATTAAAGGCTGCATTTCTCTGAGATTTCTTTCTGCGAATTTTAGTGAATTCATTGAATCCAAAAACAGAATTTACAGGCTGAGTTGGCAGCTATAATGACCAGAAACAACATGCAAAGCTGACAAGACTCAGGGGTAGCAAAACAGAGGACTTGACTATGAGTGAGAGTGAGCAGGCAGGTTAAATAGGAGAAGAGACGGAGGGAAAGCCAGGTGAACTAATTAGCACAGGTCAAAGATATGAGGAAAATTAGGCTGAGGGAGAGAGAGAGAGAGAGCAATTATACGACCAAGACAGGAGGAAAACAGAACCTAGCAAGAATACAGGAAGCACAAAGACCCTGAAAATCAACCAACTACTAACAGAACTAATCCGGGCAGGAAAACAAAGATCCAACAGTAACAGGAATAAAGTAACTGAGTCAAAAATGAACAAGATCCTAACTGATGACAGTGAACAAGAAGGAGAGGACAGACTCTACCAACTGGGGATCGTGACACTTATATGCAGTTTTGTGTCGTCTAGACCAAGATGAAATACTGTATATCATTTACTAAGTTGCAGCTACAATTTTTTTGTTTTTTATCCTGTCTGGCAATGTGGCAATAAGAACTGTTGTCTTAATGCCAAAGAGAGACAGATTTTACTTTCACAAGTGGAGCGAGCCTCACTGCTTTTGCCGTAGTGCTCCGATTGATTTCTATATGCAAGAAGCTTTATTAGATTTTATGCTTGGACTATTTCATGTTCAAGGGACACTGAAATGGGAAGGTAAAAGAGGGAAAAAAGGAGAGAAACAGATCCCCTGCAAACAAAGATATAAAAAGAACAGCAGAACCAATCGATAAAGTATTACGCCTTGATACCATCACTGAAGAACATACTTTATTTAATAAGAAATGTATAAAGTGACAGCTGAAGATAATAATAGGTGTTTTCTGTATAGAAGTGAATCTGTAAGTACCTAAATTCAAACAGCTGTAGGTGTTTGTGAGAGTTCACTTGTGTATGTAAGGTTTATCCATAAGATCTCTGAAGTTTTTCAGATGCTACTGTAATACCAGGTTATTTTAGTTTGGCTTTGTTTTTTTCAAATATCTTTACAAAGAGAGTCCATAAATGTGGGGTGTGCAGTAAAAACCTACAAGTTCCTGATTTTATTTTGTTTTGAACATAAAATGTTTTACCACAGCAATAACTTAAAGTAATAAAAGTTTAGGGGAAGATAAAAATCAAAGCTTTAAATCATAAATGCACAGCAGCTCGAGCGGATGTGGAGAGAAGGCAAAAATCGTTTAATCTGTTGTGTTATTCGTCAGTCTGACCAGGCAGCTTTAGATAAAATAAGTGAAATATAGTAAAATACACGTACACACAAAAAACTCAGAAAATAAATATACTGATAAAACAGACGAGCTTTTAGAGAAATAAAAGCTCATATATTAATCTTTAAAATGTTGTAATTATAGAAGAATAGGGACCCCGTTTTGTGCAAAGGAATTAGGAAACTGATCTTTATTTTTTTCAAGTCAAAATAATTTTTGAAGCCCAACAATAAAAGTTTAATTTTAAGCTCATTATAGAAATGACTAAAAGTCCCTTTGCTAACCTGAGCCATCATAGTAAATTTAAACAGCAGCGGCGGAGGCGTGGAAGCAGGTGCGGGTCACTTCCACCTTCCTGTGAAGCCACTAAAGCCACCTTCACTGCATGAGGCCGGGAAGTGCGTGATAAGAAGAAAGCGTTTCTATTCCCAGCCCCGTTTGCCAGAAACATCCCCGTTTATTCCCGACTGTAACTGGATGTTTTTTCTCCTGTTGTTGTTGTTGTTTTATTCTAAATTTTCAACAGTGTTTTTCAAAGAACAAGGAACAAACAACAATAATCAGAGACTTCGAAAACACGTGAGTCACGCAGTTTACAGGAAGGCATGGCTGTTAAAAGGTGATGTTTGCTGCGTGATTAATTAGCAGAAGGCTGCTCACGAGGATGTTTGTGCAGACTGGAGCTGCACTGAGACGTCCACCCGTAGCCTAATTTTCACTCTTTTGTTTTCCCAAAGAGAAATCATAGCTGAATCTCCACCTTAAATGCCTTAAATGCACCAACCAGAAACACGTATTTTGATGCACTATTTTGAGCTTTATAAAAATCAGATTAGGGGGATATAAGATAACATAAGATAGATTTTATTGATCTCACAGTGGAGAAATTCACGTATCACATCGGCTCAATAATCAAAAGGTGCCAAAAGGAGGAAAAGGTGCATGAGGTATATACAGTGCGTCCACATATATACAGTGGATCGAGAAAAAAAAGAAATAAAGCAAGAGATTTAAGACGACTTATGTACATTTAAGGTGACTTATATACATATGGATTGACGTTGTACATTAAAGTGGTACCAGGTAAGAACAGTGAGGTAGTGAGATAACTAACAGCTGAAGGCTCTTATTTAACAGGATTATTGCACAGGTTATTGCCCAGGGGATTAAATAGTAATTGCACATTAGTTATTACAGTTATAGTGCAGTACTGTAAAGTCTGATGGCAGCAGGGATGAATGACCTGCGGTAGCGCTCCTTTTTACAAACAGGGTGTCTAAGTCTGTCACTACAGGAGCTGCTCAGCTCCTCTACAGTCTGGTGCAGGGGGTGAAAGGTGTTGTCCATGATGGATGTGATCTTGGACAACACCCTCCTCTCCGCCACTTCCTCCACCGAGTCCAGGACAGAAGGACAGATATGCTTTAATGCTTTGATTTTCTGTTTGATTCACTATGCCTATAAAGAAACCTGCAGAAAACATCTTTATGTCTATGTGTGATGGTCCTTAGAAAGAAAACAACACAATATTGTGCAACCAAGCCATGAGGAAAAATCAGACTAAGTTTAAAGCTTCCTCTTTGCCTGTGGTCCAATCGAGGACAGAGGAGTCCACACTGGGGAGACACCCAGGCGGACCGCACGAGGCTCATAGACTCACAAGCATCTGCAGAGTCGACCGAGCTGAGTAAAGTCTGCTTTCTGTGAAACTAACATCAAAATCAAATCAGGGGTGGTCTGTCCAAGCTGTGCAGGAAAAAGCCGACCTGGGAGACCAGATGCTGTGAGGCCGAACGCAGAATACCGGAGATCCAGGAAGGACCCTTTTGATCCCAGGCCGGGATTCACAGAGCAGCCGGCCCAAACTGCTTTCATAACGGCTGCCTTGTTGCCACAAATAGACAACAAGCTCACCCTGGTCCAACTGCTTCCAACTGGACGACCAAAGTCAACCGAAAAGACACAAAGGCTCAGGATTGGCAAAGTTTGGCGGGGAATATCAAAATGGTTTATTTTCAATGTGTTTTACTGTTTGTTTTAAGCTTTGACCGAGGTAATAAGACCTGGAGCTAACAGGCATAGCTCCCGTTAGCCTACTTGAAACCATGCTATACTGATGTGGTTAGAGTGTCTTTTTATGGTTATAACAAACTTTATTTCCATAAGAGTTTTATACATGAATATTAATGTTTGTGTTGTCCGGTCAGTTCATTATGACCAAACAGCGCTTAAAAGTCTTTTTAAATTAGCGCTGAATGTCCGCTAGCATAGCGCTACTAGCTTCCGGACAACTTACGGCTACAGCGCTAGTAAACGCAACTACTATTCGTTTTTAAAACATGTTTGTTTGTTTTGCTCCGCCAGCGTTCGATAATGCTATGAGCGTTATTACAGCTCAATAGGGGACATTAATATCGATTTAATGGTGTCTAAGTAAAGTTAGGATTTTACCCAAGCTAATGTGAACATTGCCCACAGGAAGTGCCCGGACACGTCATTTCCAGTCGATCGTTACTAGCTTGGTGGGTTAATCCTAAATTACCAAATCGAGTCTTAATCATTTCCAATTTCAATAGTTAACTCGAGATTAATTTGGAATTAATCTCAAGTTAACTATTGAAATTATGCGATTAAAATTTTTAATCGTTTGACATCACTAATGGAAACGATTTAAAACATAATGCAAAATTTGATGAATTGATAAAAATACTGCTTTTTAAATATTAAGCAATTCATTAGAAATTCTGATTTTTGTTTTAGAAAGTGGAATAATAAAGATTGGAAACAAAAAAAACTAACTATATTCAGTCTCCCTCCCCCTTCTTATATTGACCAGAAAACTGAAAAAGAAAAAGCTACCTGGATACTTTTTATACACCTAAACCTACAGACTAAATGCAATCCCAGAATGCATTGGTGCATCCCACTTTTGGACCCAAAGCCAATTAAAAAATGAAAAAGGTTTTGTATGTGCGACTGCTTCAAAGGTACCTGCCATCGACGGCGCGGGCTTCCTGTGACCGGCGCCATCCAGCGTTCCCTCGTACGCTACGGTGACGTCATACACAGCATCCAGGCTGTCGTTCATGATGTCAACAGCCATGTGGGACGCCTTCACCCTGGGTGTGAGCGTGTGCTTCAGAGGAGCCAGTCCTGCACACCAAAAATAAAGATGTAAACAGCTGGAATAAATTCAGCAGCTGCACAAATATAAAGTATATTCATATCAGCTTAAACCAAAGTTCAACATCATCTTTTCTCTTTTTTAAGTCCACATGACCAGTTGAAATAAGCCAAACAACACTGCATCAGGTCTTTCCAACTAATTGCATTTGCTCATGCAGCATAACCCCCGACGACGTTAAAGTGCAGCCAGGCATTATGTCGTTTGGCGATTCTGCAGAGATTAAGCCTATCCCCGGGCCACAGCTCTGAATATCACCTTCCCCCTTTAATCCAAATAAATCGCTTGGGAGGGATGGCATGTGCTCATCAGTTTATCTGCTGTGAGTGAGGTATTAGTGAGCAGACGATGGCGCCACACTGACCAAGCACTAACTAACCGTGTAGCAACAGACTGATGGTCTATGTGCTTTAAATTTTGGTAATCCTAACTGACCTAAAAAACAGGAAACATTTAGTCTGATTTAAAGTCAGAAAGCGAGAGAAATAAGCTTGTGTTTCTTTTATACCGTGTATATGAACGTTGATTTTAACTTTATTCGAGCAAGGTTTTACAGGGACCATTCCATGAGGCCCCCAGGTCCTGATTTAACACTTAACTAAAAAAATATTAAAAATGCTGTCATTACAGTTTTCTGCGTAATTATAAATAACATGCAATTTCAGGATCTAGGGTTTTCTAAACTTAAATGCAGGTGGATGCTCATGGATGCAGCAGCTTCCTGCAAGGTGACCACAGGTTGCACAACAGAACCAGCTCAGCTGTTTTCCAGATGTGAGCGGGCTGCATTGAATCAGTATGCAGCCTGCAGAGCAGCAGCCAACGGCCGCTCACTCCTGCTGCCCCCACCTTCTCGCTCAGCAAACTTCTGACTGGCAGCGATAACGTTGTTCTGCTCGGGATTATACCGAGTCCCTTCGGGGAAAATGACGAGGTACATCTGTGGGGAGAGAGAGAGAAAAAAAGAAACTTCAGACGGAGATGATATTTCACTGAGTAAATGGGAGTTTTCTAAAATGCACAGGATTTATTTGGGAGGAAACTGATTTTTGCACAATAAATAAATAAAAAAAAGACCTCCTGAGATGCTGTTTTAAGCAAACTGAAAAAGATTAGCTACATTTTCTCATCATCTAGTTTAACAACAAAATTTGTTTATTCTTCTGTTAAAACATCAAGAGAATAAGGTTTTTAGTCAGTCAGCAGCCCTGTGGGGCTCAATAAATGGCACTAATCAGAGGTGTGCACAGTCTCAGAAATTGTTACTGGCTTTATTTCTCAACGTCCCCGTTACGTTAAAGATTTGTTTAATTGTGGAAGCAGGAAGGTTTGAAAAAATTTCAGTGCTAAGCTTTATAACACAGCATTCATTGTACCAGTTTGGCTCTGAAAGATGTTTTTTTTATCCACCACAAATGCAACAAGTCCTGTTTTTGCAACTTTAGAGAACTTCAAAATAATCTGAAAACTTATTGTAACCAAAACCATATCTACTACTGAACAAACACTTCCTGTAGCACCCTTCTTCATTTGGGTATTATTTTTATTTTACAGAGCTGTGAAAAAGCATTTCGTGTTTTGCTTTTGTGTCACTCTCAGCTGTTTCAGATCCTCAAACAAATATCCATAAATAACCTGAGCAAGTATAAAATTTCAGCTTTTTTAAATTATAACTTAATTTTTTTAAGATAAAAAGATAGCCCCATGTAAAAATGTAATTGCCTCCCTCTGTTAAAGTCACGACTTAACAGTGATTAATCAATCATGGTACACAATGGACTAATTACTACCTGTAGAATCGAGAAATCCCTTAAATAGCACCAGTCCGGTTCGGGTCATAGTTCATTATACAACCAGGGGTTGGGGGCTATTCCAGGACCTTAGACAACCTGCCTGAACTGTTGGATCAATAAACTCTGTCTTTACTAGAACATCCTGACTGGCAATAAGACCGTGGCAATAAGTCCACTGAGCGAGGAGTTAGGGGGCAATTATTTCTTTCCACAGAGAGACAGGTTAGCATGGACAGCTTTTTTAGTCTTGAAATATAAAATCGTCGAAACCAAACAACAACAGAATTTTTATTCATTATCTTTGTCTGATATTGACGTTTGTTTGATGAACAGTTAATTGTGACAAGAAAAGCGAAAAACAGAAGAAATCCATAAAGCAGTCAAATTGTTTTTTCACAGCCTTGCTGTATGTATGTAAAGACAAGTAAACTAAAAACAACTGTGTCAACATAGAAAGGTCCCCACAAGGTTAGCAATGTTAGGATTGCACAACTACACACACACACACACACACACACACACACACACACACACACACACACACACACACACACACACACACACACACACACACACACCGTAATCCCCCAAAGTCAAATCCAAAAACATGATTATAAACAAGCCCTGCAACTCAATCCCCACAGCTTTCGGATCAACTTCTGTTCTGTGAAACTTTGCACGTGCTTTCTGAATTAATGTAAAAGATATATACACATGAGGGTTTCTCGTTGATAAAAACATTTTTTAAAACAGATATTCGATTGGATATTTTAAGTGTTACAGAAACCATGCAACATATTTAGCGAGCTAATGTACATAAAGACACATGCATCTCTGCATACAGGTTCTCAGGTTTTATTATGCATATATGTGTATTAGATTAATTTTAATCTGCAAACTACTGACCACCAAATTAAAAACCTTTTTGTATTGAGCATTCATTAGCAGAAAGTGGTCAAGGCACCAAAAATACATCTTTTCAGGCCTCAAGGGGCAAAGAAAACCAGATTGTGTTACCGTTTAAAACGACACAGTGCTAATATTTTCATGTAGCAAAAAATCAGACATCCAGATTTGACTGAATGATCCCAATTCTTAATCACAGTTTTGTAAACATCTAGGCTTGCTCTCGATCCGTTTGGGACCAGCCGATCATCAAGCCGGCAGCCCGTCACGTAACGCGTCATTGAGAGTCTACTTACAGGCGCTCCACATCGAGTCTGACTGACGAGCTTCCTCCTCATGGCCTTTTCGTTAAACTTTGCACTTCTCTTCACAAAGATTCCCCCGTGCTGAACAGGAAAATAAGAGACGAAACACCACAAATGAAAAAGGAATAATGGTGACTTTAGTTTGTGATGGGCAGAGGACTTCCTAACAGCTGCATCACCTGCGAGAAATACCACCCATAGAGCGGGAGCCACTTGAGTCCATCTTTTAGGACGTATCTGACGTGACCGAGGGCGCTCTGTCTGATGGCCAGCATGTCAGCGATAATCCAGTCGGCTAGAAACGGACAGAAAACACACATGTTAACGGCTGATTACAATAGAATTATAGTTTTGAAGCTGGATATACAAATGCACTACCTGTACATTGATGATTTGAAAGGTAGATCACGTTCTCTTTATTCTTTGGTATATCTCCGTATAGAACAATCTAAAGCCAAAGGATTTGGGAATCAAGATATGAAACACACACGTCAAAAGGTAGATGGCGAAAAACATTCAGTCTCAGGTAGCAAATTTTGGTTTATACACAGCGTGCTGATCACATTTATTATAGGCAGCCCTGGCAAAGAATAGTAAAGAGCCTCAAAATACTCCTAAGTGGCCTAATCACAACAATAACGCTTTAATAAATCCAACCCTTCATTTAACTGCATCCATTGAGTGGGGGGGGGATATAGATATATATTGCAAAGAAAACACCTATATATTCGTACTGCATCCATGAACTCATCAGTTTAGTAATGGATTTAATTGAATAGACGCTTTGGTTAGCGTAGGTTTATTTTTAAAGGGATCGTTAGTGGTAGCTGTAATCCTCCCCCAAACTACATGAACAATGTACTGGCAGTAAAAGTTGGCTTTTCCAAAAGCTTTGAGTCATAAAGTCATTTTATTTTACAGATTTTTCTTTTTTTTTTTGACAAAATATAACCAGCACTGTCTACACAAAGTAAATCCAAGGTCTGGCTTTCAACCCATACGTCTGATTTCAACGATCATAACTCATAATCGACACGTTTGTATTTTCACACCATCATAACATGCACAAAGGTTGCTGTTTGGTTTTTTTTCTTCTTTTTTGGCAGCATCCCCATCATGATTTCTCTACACACCCTAGACCTGCAAATGCACCCTCTAAGGTCCCAGTAAGGTGTGGCGACAAGGCACCAGCGAAAAATCCAGACTTTCCTCCCATGCAACTGGTTCATCCGGCCTGCCTTAAAAGAACTGTCTGACTGGCTTCACCTTTGACTTGACTAATATATTTCCAGAGACTTAAAAAGCTGCACAAAGGAATTTGTTTTGCATGTGTGTGTTGGGCGGGGGAAAAGGGCCCTCAGCTCTAAGCATCACTTCAGTCTTGTCCACGCAAAAGTGAAGGTTTACTCACCTCGACCCCTGTGTAGTTCTCAAAGAAGAACAGGACCATGCTCTGGTAGATGCAGTACAGTCGGTCGTCGACCTTATGGTAAAGACGTGCTGGTAGGAGCGTGGAGAGCAGGCGCCAGACCCCCCAGGACAGTACATATGCTGGGGCTGTGCCCAGCATGATGGTGGCAGGAAACCAGTACCGCAGCGAGTGTGTGTGCACAACCAGAGAGAGCAGCATGGTGGCACCTCTTTTAGAAATCCCTGAAGTCGGCTGTTGGGGCCAGTATCACACACCGTGATTATATTACAGTGCACCCCTATATCTGTAGCGCTGCACACCTGGCCTACTTTCAGCACACCTGGCCCCGAGAGTTCAGCATAGGAAAGTGAAAAAGCTGCAGGAGGAGACAAAGTATATATATTTAATTATTTTACCCTTGTAGGCAAAAATAAAAATAAAAATAAAATGTTTGCAAACTCAGCTCAAGCTGCAGCACAGAGAAAAAAGAAAACAAAAATCAAGTTACCGGATGGGTTTGCGTCAACATGTTAAGAAACCTCCAGAAAGCGAGTTCAGCTCCAACTTAGGACATTTACTGTACAAGTTAAGAAAAAACAAAACAAAAAAAAACCGCTAGCCGATAATAATACGCGTCAGGCCGGAGTGGAAGTTTTCTCCTTCCGTCTTAAGCTGTCTCTTCAAACGCAGGAACGACCGCAGAGTCCAAATAAAAAAGTCAAACTAGTTGCTGAAAAGAAGAAAAAAAATTATAATCCATTTCCTGCTTCAGTTCATTTTTATCCGGCTCCTAGCTTACAGCAGCAAATGTCACACACGCCTCCCTACGTCAGGACGCGTTAGAGCAGTGAGGACGTTGATTGGTCGAGTGATGCAATAGAAGGCGGCGCAAACACGAAATGTATGGCAAGCCATTGTAACACATCATCGTTCTGAAAAGAAATTGCTCTACTTAAAGGGATAGTGCTGGGTATGTTTTAAAGAGACGTTCTATTAAAAGGTTATTATAAGCAGTTGCACACACTTTAGCTTCTCTGGGGCCTTTGCTTGTACAATCATGCATATATTGCATAATTTTCTCACGTTGTTCTGTAATTCAGCTGTGGTTTGTACTAAAATTTATTTTTGTTACATAATGTCTACAATTTCACCTGAATAAGCTGTATTATTGGTTAATAATTGCACAATGATCCCCCCTGATAAATCGGTTTTCTTCTGCTTTAGAACATAATTTTAAATTAGCATTTTAAAAATTCATATTACTTAATCTAACAGCAAACAGGCTTGAAGCTATAGTTGGTAATACTGTTCAATAACACTTTTTGTTATACTGGGTAAAATCATCCTTCCATCTTGAAAGCAGTCAATACATTATGTATTCACAAAAAGGAGGTTAAAATCGATCTCTGTGGGAGCTGCAGGCCTGTAAAAACTCTAGCCAATCTCTGCCGTTCGGTCTAAAGGGCATGGATTTGTCAGTTTTGTTCCTGCTCGCACTCATAGACGTTATGTACTCACCCCCCTCTGTCCCTCAAGTTCTGGGGGAATCGCCTTATCTATTGGTTGTCCCACATGCCAATTATTCTGTGTCCGTGCTCTTTCTTTCCTGTTTTCCGCATGTTGGCTGTGCCTATGCACCTCTAGTGTTTATGTATCCGGTTAGCTTAGCGCTTAGCTGTTGTAGCTCCACTGCTCTCACTCTGAACATGGCTGAGAGTCGCAAGAGGCGAATCACGTTCATGTTTAGAAGAATAGGAAGGCCTCAGTAAAAATAAATAAGACCAGAGTGGATTTGGGAGATTTTTTTCCACACAATCCCCTTGAGGAGGTCTTGCGCATGCAGTTATTAAAAAAGGGAGTTGAGGGAAACTTCCGGGAAAATCGCAGACTCTATTAAATCGGAGGCAATCTGACTTTTGCTCAGTTTTTCTGAAAACGTTTCAACACCTATCCAGGAGTCTTTATCAATACTTGAGCAACCTGTAGTTGGAGTACTGCTTTTTTTAAGCACATAGAGGCTCATCTCCCTAGGCACATTCGAAGCCAGATGCAAAGCAATTACCCAACCACCCCCCTCCCCTCACTGTCCTGGGTTGTCAGAGGTTATTGCTTGGTGTGAAAACAGCAGCGCTCTAGCAGAGCCACCAGAGTTGACAAAGACTCCTGGATAGGTGTCGAAAAACTGAGCCAAGGTCCGGTTGCCTTCGATTTAAGCCTGCACAGGCATATTACTCAATCTAGTGTGTAACGTTTACATGGTTTGGCCACTGTCGTGCCTGAATTTCCCCATTGTGGGACAATAAAGGTATTTATATTCTATTCTAGTTAATGTACCTCTTACCTTGAGTAGGAAACTTTCTTTGCATCTTAAATTAGTATAAATCCAGATTTCCCAGAAGATGAAACTAGCAGCTAATTCAAGAGAGGTTAAGGACGGCTAGGAGGTTTGCGTATTGAAATTTACTAACCTATAGGCTATTTTACATGCAAAGCCCCACCAGGGTGGCGAGGGAGGGATTACATTTTCAACTAAATCCAACTAATCTGGATTTATCCAAGAAAGAACACAGAAAACACAAAGACAGTTTTCTACTAAAAGTGTCTTTTCAAATGTTCTGTATCATGCTTTTTAAGCCTTTCAAAGTCATGTATAAGCATATATATGATGGAGGACAGCCTTTGGTACTACGGAGTATTCAATTGTTATGAAATGTTTGTTTTCTGGTGCCATTTTTCCAAACCGTAAGAAATACGCTTGCCTTCAACTGCAACGGCAACTTTTCCCACGTGGGTCCTGCCCATTTCATGATGTTGCTCTACAGCCATTAGCCGCTGCAGCATGGTATCAAAAAAGAGCAATGGCGTACCGCGAGCGAGCTATTTTTAGAAACGTAACGTCACATCACGTGGTACGCAGTAGGGCAAGCTTGCATAGTCCGCCGCTGTGTCGCTGTAAAAGAGACGTGCGTTACCCTTGGTTTTACTCGGTAAACGACTGCTTTTTCCAAATCTAAAACCATGGTTTTTAAACATTGTTGCTATGGAACGTGCAACAGCGACTCGAGGTACGCTGATCGGCCGCATATAAAGGATGTTTTCTTCAAGACTGCCAAAGAGAAATGTGTGCGCTGGGACCGGTGCGGTCAGCCTACACAACAGTTCAACCCGGAAAAAGTTACCAAATTCACGTACATATGTAGCAAGCATTTTGTTGGAGGAAAGGGCCCAACCGAAGAACATCCTGACCCAATTCCAGCGACATCAAGTAGTGAACAGGTAAGAGTATTTTGGTGGCCGACATGTTAATATTGAAGCGCCTGCTACCATGATAGCATATAGGCTATCATGGTAGCAGGCGCTAACATGATACCCTGCTACCAGGATAGCCTACTCAAAAACATTTCCAATAAGACAAACATTAAACATATACCGATCCCTGGAAGATGATTACAAACAAAAAAACGGCCGACGACGCCATGACCGCCGCGCAGGAAAAAAAACAACAAAGCTTACCGTTCGATCAACTCGGCCTGTTTTCCGGTCTTTTTAAGCCCTCGACACTCAAGCCATCATTTGAGCTGAAGGTTGGTGTGTTCTTCGACTGTGCGACCAGTAATCCGTGCGCCTGGGACATCGTCTTGGGAAAGTTTAACAGCTGCAAAGTCGGTCATATCGCTGGTTCTGTTGCGCGTGTAATAGCTGGTTGCTACGGGCGTTCTCTACCTGTATGCCCTACCAAAGCGGCGAAAGGGGCGTTGCTCTTGAGTCGGTGACGTCACGTGCGCGGTACGCCATTGCTGGTCACTGTGCAGATTAGGTGCTAAAAGAGGCACTTCTTCTCAACTTTGAGCAGAAATTATCCCTCTCTGCCTCACATTGCCCCTCGCTGGGCGTGTTGTTTACTGGGCAGTGGCAGCGCAGTCAAGGTAGGTACTTCCTGGAGGGTAATGACTGCTCTACGTAGACCGGTCATGACTACTCGTTTTCCAGGACAGGGAGGAGCTGCTGCTCAGAGAGATTTACTCAATATTCATGAACCAAACAAAATATTTCTTTGGGGATGATTTTGATGAAGGAATAGCATCATAACAGACAAAAGCTCAAAAAGGTAGATTTTGCATGATATAGGCCCTTTAAATAGAACCTCACTTTAAAAAATATTGATCTATCCCTTTAAGATGGCATTCCTAAAAGTCACAATTTAAGAAGCAATATCCAAAACAACATTGATCCTTGCAAAAGTTATATTTAAAGGACTCTACAACTTATATATTTGGGAAAACTAAATTAAAGAATAAAAAAAGACATCCAAGGTAGATAGAACATTAATATCTTAGTTGGATATGGTTCAGATATCCGGAATTTAACATTTTATTAAGAATCCTTCTGTGTGAAATCATCTCCAGAGGTTCTAGAAGTGGCGACAGAACAGAGCCAGTCTTCTTTAAGTCATTGGCTCTGATGCTACACCAAGAGATGATGCCAGATGAGATCACTCTCCCCAGCCGACTTATAGAAGATCTGCAGCATCTTCCTACAAACACAGAAGGAGCCAGGCTCCCTCCAGAAGTACTGTCTTCTCTACAGTGCCTTTGCGTGTACAGGTCCAGGCTGCAAATTAACCTTCTTGCCCAGACTAGTTTTATCAGAGGGGTATAAGGATTAAATGCTCCCTGTAGAACAAAAGTATTTGAATTAACAGCTCAATAAAATTCCCCATGATTGTGCATAAGAGACTGATCACCTGGGGTATTATTTGGACTTCAAGTTTGGAGAGCATAGCTGTGTGGTGTAGCAGGCTATATGGAGAACATAATGTCTTTAAAAGTAACTTACAATATCTAGAGGTGAGAAAATATTTCATTTAAAAAAAAGGCTGGGGTGAAAAAAACAACTATAACTTATTTTTCTGTCATTTGAATCAGTGCATTTCACCTAAAAAGCATTTCAAACTTAGATCATGGAGCAAAGACTTGGCTTGAAAAATTCCGTGGTTTTGACATTGAACTGTTTACATCTGGTACATTTAAAGGTTAAGAGACATGATTACAGTGAATCATCTTTCCAGGTTTTTGCTACATTCACACATCAAACTGGTGCTTTATTCTTCTTTATCCTGCTTTGTGACCTACTCTTTTCAGACTGACTGAATTTGGTTGCATGTAAAAGTTAATTGTTTGTAAAAAATAAAAGTTAAGCTGACCCCATCGCTTTATCATAAGACCTTGGAAGATAGGTCCTGCAGATAACAATGTCCAGAATCTGAAGTCAAAGCATAAACATTGAAGGTTGCCTTGATGAAGGCACACACTGTCCTAGGCTAGGATGATCCTCAACTGTTGTGTTTTCTCAAGTCTCCCAGCACACAATCAGTTTTAGGTTTATAGTTGATTGTTTGGGTCCTTGAACTTGATTCTGTGCATAATTTTTCCATCTAACACTATTTAGTCATTTCAATTAGACAGAAATCAAGTTTCTAACTCCAATATGTTACTTTTCTGAGCTGTCAAAAGATTAATCTATGGACCTAGGGCAACAGAACCAATTATATCTGATGAAAAAAAAAAACATTTAAAGGAAGCTTGAAAATAAAAACCCAAACATCACCTAAAAAAATTATTTATTAAAAATGACACCACAAGACATTTCTACCAAGGTTCAGAGTTTTCTGATGAACTGGCTCAGTAAGTCTTTCTAAAATCACATGTAATATCCAAACAGCTTCTGTAGTGGTTTCTCCAAAATGTAAACACGTAAACACTGGTAAGGGACCATCATAAAGCTTGCAAAGGCAGTTTGTCAGGTTTCACAGTAACAGAAAATACTAGACTGGGTGATGATGCGGATAACTGTTTGCCATAGTCCATAAAGTTTTTGAAAAGAAAACACATTTTTGATTGTATTTATATGAACTTTAGGAATACATTTACAAATCATGAAAGTAAACAAGAGGAGAAGGGCTTGGTTTTGCTGAGCACAAGCTGTGTAATCTGCCAGTGCTCAGCAAAATTAATAATACTGAACAAAACCCCAAAACAACTGGTCATCATTCCAAGTCATAGTCGTCATAGGGCAGGATCTTCAGATTAGTTATACTATCTGAAAAAGAACCAAACAAAAGGAGAAAAACATTACTACTGTGATACAGTAATTTTGCTTTTTTCACGGGCATAAAAAGAATCCGTCTTACCCAGAACCCACTGCTCAGACAGGATTCTGCTTCCCTCTGGCCTCCTGCCACTGTACTTTCCAATGCAGATACCTGCTTGCCGAACCGTTTTGCAGGCTGTGCCTCCACACAGCTCAATAAGCTCCACCAGACTCTCAGTGGGTGGCTGGGAGCGCTGCGACACAAACATGGCTGGCTGGTCTTGGAACAGGTCCTGCTGGTGCTCTCCTGCAGAAAGGTGCCTCTGGAGACGGCAGATCTGGGAGAGAAACAGAAATATTTAAAACATGCAATCCTCCTGGTGATGAAAGTTACAAATTTCCAGTTATGCAGATGATACACAACTTTATATTGCTGATCACACAGGACTATTAGGTGCAGATTTTAACGGTAACCTAGACAATAGGATAGGGATGTTCAAAGTGTGGCCCTCAGAATGATTCTATGCGGCCACTGACCACAACTCACTACCGGAATAAATTTGGCTGGCCACCTCAGGTGGTTGATGCAGATACAAAAATCTGACTACTTTGCTTGTTTCATTAAAACATTGTTTAGTTTATTGGGCAAAAAAATAGTTGCAATATTGATAAAAAACAGATTATAATCAACATTTGGTGACCCCCTGAGTACTTTCAACTTGACATTATGGCCCCCGTGGCAGAAAGAACCCCTGCAATAGAACAAGGATGGCTCAAGTTTTCTGCAGCTCATCTAGACTAACCATAGGTATGGATTATTAGTTTTTCTATTACACTTTAGAAACAAGGGATTCTGCCCTTAGCCCAGAAAAGAATGTGAGGACCAAAAAAAGGTTCGTACTTTAAATCCAAGTCCTCACTTTACTAGAAAAATGAGCAAAAATGTTCGCGCTCAGCTGCAAGTATGAGAATGCACGTCCCAGGAGAGTGAAAAAGTGAGAGGTAAATCTTATTCACAGCACCAAGACAAGTCATATAATGTGGTAAATACAAAATATGAAACACCAGAGACTCCACACAGTTCATTAAATGGGCTTAGTTAATCAAACCATAATCTGTTTTATTATTTGTCGCTGTGCTTTACAGACTGACATTTGAAAATGTTTTCAGTGCAATACATTTGTGCTCGTGATTTACATTCGACTGCATTACTCCAACAAAATCAGAATGAAGCAGCCAGGGAAGTACCTCTAAGACCAAATCATCGACTGCAGAGGTCTTCAACGTGGGGGTCAAAGCACCACCTGCGGTACCTCGACCCCCCATACCCACGAACCCCAAACCATGTAAACCCACTTTGTTATTTGTGCTTACATAGAAAATAAATTAACTGGTGACACATAAATAATAGAATATTCTTCTCATTCCTGTTTCCGTTAATTTGTATGATTAAAGGTATTTTTTACATTTTCTTTACATTATACATTGTTAACTAAAGCCATTACCGTATTTTCAGACCATAAGGCGCACCGGATTATAAGGCACACTAAATATTCATCCCAAGTGTGTAAAAATCACTCCGGCCCTTCACATACACAGATCTCTCCTGAGAGAGAAAGATATCCGTCTCTGTCAGGAGGACAGAGTAAGGTAAGGTATGTCTATTTATATAGCACTTTTCAGTAATAAGACATTCAAAGTGCTGTACATGAATGAAAAACATTACAGATATTCATAGGAAACACAAGAAATAAGCTAAGAGGTAATTGGACTACACTGCCCTCTTTCTAACATAAGGCCAAAATAAATGTAACTTTTATATTGAATTAACTTACTAGGTTTATTTTTGAAGGCTGCCTAAAGGCTCCCACATACTTGGGCATACTGTGAGCTTGGCGGACTCCACACTGACTCTCCACGGACGTTTTAGCGTTCACAGTCGAGCGTACTATTGCCTACATGAATGCACTTCTACTTTCATTGACTGCCTGACATTACAGTCAGGCAGTCTTAGACAGCTCAGGGGTCCGATCAGGTAGTGACCGTGTACCATAATGCTCCGAATATCCATTGAGCAGAACGGCTTCATTGCTTACCAAAGTCATACTTACACATTTTAACAGATTCTTGAGCGCATTGTACCACATAAAATCGGTCAGTAAGCACACCTTTAATCATATAAAAGGCGCACCATCAATTTTTGAGAAGATTTAAGGATTTTAAGTGCGTCTTACAGTCCAAAAAATGCAGTAGGCAGGTCATATTAATGTAATAGCAACCAGTGTTTGTATGACCTTCACCCATTTGGATTATATGTGAGGCGGTGTGTGAATGTCTGCGTTTGGGTGCGAACATGTGTAGACATAAGTGTGATTGTGTTGAGTGTGTGTGTGTGTGTGTGTGTGTGTGTGTGAGCGAGTTTATCACCAGGTGAGAGTGGCGAGAATAGAATAGAAAACACACAGCACGCAAGAGCAGCAAAGGGCAGGAGGACCCGGCCCCACCAGGCCACTGCAGTCCCAGGCAGACTGAGACAAGGTGTCCCCCTAGGGTAGCCATCTGCCCCCACACAGAGGTAGGTGGCCAGCAAGGCACAAGAGATGTAGCACTCAGGCCAAAGAAGCCAGTTAACTTCTAATGTTGTGTTTATTGTTCACTAATATATGAAATAACCTTTGTTTGAAACAATGTATTGGAACACTTCGCAAATAAACAAAAAACACCACAATTTTCAAGTATTGTCTTACTTTGTAGTTTTCCCGAGACAAAATTCAATATTCAAACTGTTAGAGTAAGTCTTCTTGCGACTCTTTCAAAAGCGGATTATACTAATCTTTAATTTCATGAGCAATAATAGTTAACAATGCTGTGAATATGTATTTAGCCCCTGCAGATTTCTTCAGTTTTTACTTGTATGTCACACTTAAATGCTTCAGATCATCAAAAAAAAATCTTATTATCAGCCAAAAATAATATTGAGTAAATTTTAGCCCAGTTTCTTACTAATTGTTGTTGAAAGCGATTTCTTGATTCTACACGTCTGACAGTAATCGGTCCGGGGTCTAGCTAATGAAGTTGAACTCAGATTTCCAAAAAGCAATCAGTGTTAATTCATGATTAAAAAAGGAGGCAATTATTTTTTATTTAAAAATAGTGCCAAATATGTTTGGATAACCTTAAATTGTAAATAAGTAACTAGAACACCAATTGCCTTCTGCTTAATTTTACTACAGCAGTGTAGAATACAATTGTGCGGTCACAAATACTTACATTTCATTAAACTAAAACCTTTATCTCAAGCTTAAGTAGCAATTTATGCGAATAGATTTCCCACTTTGATGTTGAAGAACCAGATTTGTAAGTTAGGGGAGCTTCCTTAGAGCCATTTTAATGCTGAAGTTCTCCCACTGGCCTGAAGGTGGCTGCTGGAGCTACACCAAAGGCTTTTTCAAGCACACACACCTCATCCATAACTTCCCAGGCAAACCAGAACACCATAGTTGTAGGTTTAAAGCATAATCCTCAGCATGTATAGAATGAATAAAGACAATCTTAAATTTGAGCACTTAATAACACAGGTTAGCTCAGTTGAGTTTCTGCAGGCCTGTTCTAAAGGACAGTCCTGCTAGACTAAATAGGATCTCTCTGCGGGTCTGTTTGTTTTCAGGCTTGCTGAGTGACAAGCTTAGCTCTCAGAAAGGCCCACTCCATATTTGACAAGGGTCGCTTAGCAAACTGAAGGGGACAATCTGCACCATTCTCACTCAAATACCTGGAAAAAAGGTGAAAGAGTTTTGATCTGGCCGGTGAACACACAGGTTTTACTCAATGTCAAGAAATCAGGGACTACTGAGACATTTGAAGGGTCTTCAGGTCTAATATAAGAGAAAAATACACACACACAATATATATATATATATATATATATATATATATATATATATATATATATATATATATATATATATATATATATATATATATTTAAAAAAAGATTAAATAGACATTAGATAATTTCATTATGTTTTCAACAAAGCGGCTGATGTGAATTTAAAAGTGGTTCAACCTTTGCTGGAATATAATCTTGTTTTTGTATGAATGGCCATCAAAGCTTGAACACCGGTTAACAATTAACTTAATCAAATACACCATTACAGCACTCTCTCAGTGACATTTACTGGCTGTGCTGTGTTTAAAGGGAGTTTAAATTTGCATAAATTTCATTTTATAACTGGCTTCTAGTTGCATTAATTAGTGAATTATGCGGAATGTTAAAACGGCACTTCATTTGTCATGTACTAAAGTTCCTAATTATGTTAAAAAAGAGGCAACAGAAATACTGGCATATTAAATAAAAGCTCTATTTAAAACAAGTGAATGTATTATAATGCAGTGGCAGCAGGAAAATCCTTGGTGCTTGTATTCATGTGGATGCTACTTTGACCTGTACCACCAACCCCCCCATGGAAACAGCACTCCCTGGCGATGGTGGTCTCCACACAGCAGGACAATGGGTCCATCAAGCCACAGAAACTGCAACAAAGACCTCAAGGCTTTGATCGGCCTGAAAGACTCAACAGATTCCCGTCTGACCAAGTAACCGTGAGACAGACCAAAACAATCCATATCCCGAGTGACCCCAAGCCAAACCCAAAGGGCCCGCTACCCACATCCTTACTTTCAGTGACTGCATTTAATTACAGCCGGAGTTATTAGTCAGAACAGGGAGAACTAAGTGGGACAGGCAGAGTATGTGATTATGCTGTCAAAAGATGACACTTTAATCAGTTTTAAACCCTTTAGGGTTCAGTTTAAGACAATATATTCTAGTTTAATTAATGTAGCAGACACAGCATTTCAATAATTGCTTTACAAACTATTAATAATCCTGTTAGAAAGCTATAGATTTTTTTTATGTTAAGCAGTAATAGAAGAGAATAATTGAGTAAGATTATTCATGTGGAAAGTTTTTCACTCTCAGCCATACTATGTCTACTACTAATAATACTGACTTTCATTTAACTCTGCTTTTGTTTTGATGGCGGCAAAAGGATCCACTGTTTTCACCAAGTAATTACCTTATGTATCTTTCTGCTGTTTGCTGGCGAGTTGTTAGCCTAAAATGGGATTTTGGAGTATTATTTTGCAGCTGGCAGTTAATTAGTCAAACGGACGGAGTTCATTTCACTTCTTTGCAATCTTTTTTTGGGGGGGGGGGGGAGGGGGGTTAAAACTGTTTATGAATTATGGAGCTTGCTATAAAAATAGTCAAGAATATTTAACTGATTTCAGTGAGAATTCCCATTTCCATTTATTTTGGTTCTGCTCTTTGGTTCTCTAGTTAATAATGTCATAATTTAAAGGAGACATAGCATGCTCTTTAATACTTTCCTTTTCATACTAAAATAATTCAGTTGGGGTCTATATAAAGTAGAACTGCAATGCTTTGTTCTGAATTCTTTGTTATTGTTGCCCCAAAAGCCCCTCCTTTACTCCTGTTCTGAGATGCGTCTGAGACCAACTCGTTTTGGTGCTGTCTCTTTAAATCTATAGGAGGCACTTCACACCCCAAATAATTGATTTCCCTGTGCAACTGCTGTATGAATGTTATAAGTTGAATTGATTCAAATTATTTGAAGGAGCTTAAAAACCCCCAGAAACCCTTAAAAGGTATATAGCCACGTTATATGCCTATACCAAAAAGACAAAATTCCAGTTGATTATGATAAAATTAAGGCTATATACTCCAAGTGTCTGTCCAGATAGTGTTTTGTTGTCTTTTTGAGCCTAAAAATAACCACCTCATCGGGTGCGATGAGCAGATATAAACAGACGTGGTGCCATCTACTAGCAGTACCGCAGAACTATCAGAAAACCTGATGCCGACTAATATATCACTAGTAAACAACGGCCAACCGAGCCTGAGCCCTCTGATATGCTTTGCGGTAAAGCAGCAGGTCGGCGTGATCAAAGACAAGCAGTTATTAATTAAAGGTGCATAGTCACATTATTTGACCTTTTTAATTTATACGTCAGTAGCTCACCCTGGTTGCATACAAAGTTTTTATGAAAGATTACGGCGTCCTGATGGCATATTAGTTATTTTTGGTGTTTTATGCTTTGTTTGCTCAATTTGTGTTTTTTTATGATATTAACGGAAGTACGTACTTGCGCATGTGCAGCAGGGGTTAAAACAGAACCGGCTAATGGCTATTAGCATCTCCCAGTGAAATAATGAAGAAATGTCCAAGATCCAGTGAAAAAAAACGTAAAAAAAAAAAAAAAAGATTCCAAGAGGGAAAAGACTGGAAAGTTGACGGGAATACAGCATGAACGTAGATGTTCACTGAAGCAGACGCTAAACCTGCCGAGGCTCAGATGGGACACAGAGTTGATTGACGTGAGTAAATGTTCTGATATGAGGCTCTTAAAGTTGCTGTAGATCGTTGGTCTTAGATCACACCGAACTGCAACATTATTGCGAGGTATTGCAGAGGGTCAGGCTCGGTCCGGCATTATCTATAATTGATTTATAAATTAAGCAAACCGGCATTATGATAGTTCTGCGATACTGTTGCAAGATGTCGCCATGTCTGTTTAGATTTCTTCATTGTGCCAGAGAGGGAATTACTTTTCGGCTCAAAAAGGACTATCAAAACACTATGAAGATGGAGGCTTGGTGTATACAACCTTATTTTATCATGATCAAACGTGTTTTGGTATTTTTTTATAAGCATATTACATGGCTATATACCTTTAAATAAACCAATCTACAGCAACTCAAAGAACCTCATATCTGAACATCAAGAAGAAAATTCCCATTGATAAACGGAAACAGGGACAAAGCATCAATGTAAGTACCAATCAATCTGTCTATCTATATTGTTGTTTGTACTTAAGACTGTAGAGGCTAAGAAGAGCATTGCTATCACTATTATCGAAGTATTAATAAGGATGTTTACTCACAGTTCGCTGGGAGATGCTAATAGCCGTTAGATGCTTCCCTTCCCTGCACATGCGCAGTGTTGTACCGTTGATATTATAAATAAACACGAAGGGCTTTATTTACCAACAAACTGAGCAAAAACAAAGCATAAAACGGCAAAATAATAACTAATATGACAACAGGACGTGATAATCTTTCATAAAAACTTTGTATGCAACCAGAGTGAGTTACTAACATATAGATTTAAAAAAAGGTCAGATAACGTGGCTATGCATGTTTAAAACCGTGTGAGCCCTACCATAAAGATTTTGAGACAATTGGTTGCACAAGTGCTTGAGGAATGTAGGTTTTATGGTCTTGCTTTCAGAAATGTGGACATAGCAGTGAGTTCAAAGGTAATGATCCATTGTGTCCTACTTGAAAAACCGGATCTGATTTTTACAAGGGGTTTCATAAAGAAGAGGATGGGGCTTTCTTGTTTCTGAGGTATGTACTTCTCAAGACACTTTTATTTGAAAGTCACAATATGATAAAGACAATACATTTTCCTACGTTTTAAATCAATTCAATAAACAAATTACTAAATACCAAAAGGAAGGTATGGCAGTAGGGGGAATTTTTCATGGAACGCCAGACCTCAGCTTAGCAATAAAAAAGGTCAAAAAGTTTTATTTGATCAAAACTATGAAGCTTTAACTATGGTTTTATATAAAGTTCATAGCCATGATGTCCTGAAAATGCTGAAGGTGCCGATACAAAAACACACAGATTACAAGGGTAAAAAATATCTGGAACAAGTCAACAGCTAAAGGATCTCAGTAGTATTGACCCAATAACTCCGAGTTGCCTCCTTCTAGTAGATAGTATCTACTGGAGTCCTATAACCTAGTTCCTTTACAGTAGACTAAGCAGGATACATAAAATGATTAAATCATTGATTGTCAACTTGGGTACCAACGTCCCCCCGCCGGGGGTGAGTTGGTGCACAGTGAGTGTGAAATGTCCCATGGTGGATGACATCATTTGTTTCTGGAAAAAGAAAAGCATTAACATGGCGAAGAGGCCCCACTGACCCAGAGGCAACTCAAATACGCCAATTCATACCACTGAGGGTAAACAATGAGTTGAATCACTCATTAAAACTCCCAATTATCTGCATGATTGTTACGGCTATCAGAATTGTAACTTAACGAATTTTAGTGAAAAATATCCAAACTGTCTTCGGGTTCTCTGCCGTCCCAAAAATCACATTGAAAACGCCACAATCTTACCTCGGCAGACCAATCGATACGTCTGCTGCCATATATTACGCCAACATTAATCTTGCTGGAAACAATGAGTCAGCGTGCAGCCAGAGCATGCAGACAGCCTGCCTTGAAACTATGGAACAATGAATGGATCTTGACATCCAACATATAGGGAAACGCAGTGTTTGCTTGACAGTTCAGCAGATGTTCCCCATGCTCACAGCATTAGGAAACAGTCTGGCGTGTGGTATGCATAGGATGTGGCTCAGTGATAAATTCACTGAATGAATAGCCCCTAGAGGTAATGCTATTAAAATGAATTACTGTTGCTGTTCACTGCCTCCCTTGTGCTGTCAGTAACCTTAAAACAAACGGAGACGCAAAAAAAGCGGCGCAACCGAACGGCCTATGTGACTCAGCCAGCACACCTGAAAAAAGTCGGTGTTTTTAAAATGACGACAAGTCCTTCCTCTTTAGTAATGTGCCTTAAATATGTTGCATTTCCCTCATACAGTCAGGATTACATCAGCGTACTTCCTACAATTCTGCAGAGAGCCAGTCCGAAGCTTTCCTGTCAGAGAATGATTTATGCTGTAGCGGACACTGAAAGCTGGTTAAGTTGAGCTAATGTAGGCATTCGTCAAAAACAACGCAGAGGCATTTATGCATGATGATAAACTACAGTTGGTTTGCTACAGAAAGAAACCTTCCTAAAAAACAGTTTTTGCTTCAGACAACACTGCAGTGGGATGAAGACTTTTCATAAGTGTCTTTCAAGATAGTCATTCCAACAGGTAATAAAGCAACTTACATTACATTTCTGGGAGGCAGCCTTGTAATGCTGCATTTGATTTACAGAGCATTGAATTTCAGCACATCTGAAACGAAAAAAAGACCATTCTGTCTTCAAAACTAAAAGCTTTTCGAAAGATGTCCACAAACATAAAACTAACATATAAAACTTCCCAATATGTTATTTCTGGCTTCAGACTTGTCAAATTTGGAAGGGCTTATTCTATGCAAGAAAAACTTCCTTTAAAGCACAGGATGTCATCTTTGAGGACTTCTCTCTGTCAAACAAACAAATAAACTGATGTTTTATTGCAGTGTTTGGCCTCCAAAGCAGATCTAGCTTAAGAAAACCAGGTACAGTTTAAAATCTAGATCTAATAGGGTCTACAGGCTAAAAACTGTTTGGCAAAACTCTAACTCTTCCATTTTGGTGATTGTAGACTTCTCTGAAGCCTTTGCTACTATGGATCAAAATATTTCATTTTCACAACTTCAACATGTATTTTACATTAAAAGCTCACATCTGGACTGATTTAACCATATCAGGTGAAAACAGGGTTTTGTCCACAATAATTAAACCATTCTAGACCAGAGCCTTTAAATTAGGTGATTCTTCTTCTTCAGCTCCCCCTCACTTGTGGGGTTCCTCAGTGGTCCATCTTTGGTCCTCTGCTCTTCATTGTATATATCTGGCATCTTGAATAAATTTTCGGGAAATATAATTTCTCCTCGCCCTATGTTGGGAAGGATATCCAGGTCTACCTACTGATTTAATGTTAATGTTTTACAAATCTAGAAATCATCATTGAAGTAAAATTACTCTTAGTAACATAAGAACTTGGCTGAAGTAGAACTGACCTAGCCTGCAAGATGAATTCTCGCGGTATTTGTGCGTTCACAAACACACGAGAATCCATCTTGTACCACTCCGGCTTCAACCATTTGTGTCCGAACCAAAAACGGTTCGGGCCAATCACGTTGCAGTGTTGTGGTTTAAGGCGGGACATAACAGTGCAACGAAAGTGAGAGCTGACGAGCCCACAGCCAAACCAAAATCAACATGGCAGCGCAGGAGGACGCATGCGCAGTTGCTGCCATCACATCTGTTTTGTAAGAATCAACGATTACTTCTTTGAAAGAACAAAGGCAAGAAGTGCTTTGACTAATTTACCTTCTCATGGTTTCTCATTACGTCTGCTGTTTACGGTTTTATTTGATACCGTGATTGGCTAAAACCAAAACGGTAGGCGGGCACTAGGTGTTGCTTCGCCCAATCAGCTCGGAGAGTCCTCCTTTCCCCAAACACAATCAGTGGGTGCAATCCCATATTGATAATGTGCAAAACGTAGATTACTACACATTAACAACCTGGCTGGCCAGGTTGAGGTTCAACAGCCTCAAGTCTAAATGATTACTGGTTTCTAAATTGTTAAATCCCATCTGCATAAGTAAAGAGGCTCCGGTCACAAACCAGGTCCAGCTCAAAACGTAAAATGGAGGTGATCGGTTTTTTGCAGTTGTGGTACAAAAATAATAGAATACGTTACGGATTAATGTAATGTTTGCTCAGCCTCCACAGAGTTAAATTGCTACATAAAACTCATGTTTTTACTTTACTTTTTGATTCCATTTGTGTATGAAAGTTTATATTGAATATGTGGTATATATGAAATGCCCATTGTCTATTTTATGATTTTGTTTGGTAATTAATTGGTATATTTCTTTAAATCTATTTTATTGAATCTCATTTTGTGTTATTTACTTGTTTTAGTTCAACTGTGCACTTTGGTCAGCTTTGGTTGTTTACACTTATAATTAGACTAGATGCTCATGATAAAACAGATGCAATCTTTTAAAAGGACAAAGGAAGAAATAAGGGGAGGAGAAAAAATGCCTTTCCGTTGAATCTCCCATTCAAGCGTCTGGTATGTGTGTTGTAAGCCGGGAAACAATGTTCAATGAATGGAAGACACTTTTGCCATCAAAGACTGTGCTGGATGTGGATAGCGGCATCCTGAAAACAACACGTGTGATCTGTAGAGGATATGGTGGAGGATGTGTAGTTTGTGCATCTGCTTCTGTGTGTTGCTTAGTGAGTACTGAAAGGAATCTACACTTCACATCTCTTCACAGTGACTGGTCACAGTAAAGGGGGGGAGTGGTCAGCTCACAGTTAGTGTTTAGACCACTTTAGCAAGTGGTTGGGGACTGATGAAAGGCGAGCACATGCAGTCCAGCACCACTGACCTAAGGACACGCTACCTCAAATTCCTGATTGCTTTCTCTCCACCTACCAAAGAGAGGTTTAAAAAGGAGTCTGCAGAAACTCCAGAAAGCTTTTCACACTTGGATGCAGCTAGGGAAAGACCTCCAATAAGAGAAGACTAAAAAACACTGAGAATCCATCGCTTATCTTTTGAGCAAAGAATAATGAAGATGCTACATGTGGATTTACTCATTATAAGTTTCTGCTTTGGTCTGGGAACCCAATACGGTGTTTTTGGCAAGAGACAGTATCAGATCCAAAACGGCCCGTGTAGCTACACTTTTCTGCTGCCTGAGCAAGAAAACTGCCAAAGCACCTACAACTACCCTGATCAAAAGGATGGACCTATGGACGATGAGTCGGTTCAGAGACTGGAACAACTGGAGATGGGAATGGAGAACAACACGCAGTGGCTGCTTAAGGTAAACCTGTTCATGCCTTATAATATCCACCTACTATTCAGGAATTTCAAGGGAAAAAAAGGTGACTTCTGTGTATTTTCTCAAGAAACAGCAATGCTGTTTGATTGGCAATGTGATGTAGAAAACGTGTGAGGGGTAACATTTATAATGGCAGTCCAATATTTTTTGTCTCAACGTGCAAAATATTTAATGAAAGCCTAAAGACTTCTTATTAATTGTGGACCATTTGAGAACAAAAAAGCTTGGAAGAGTTACAAAGATCCAGCACAGGTGCCTATATGCATGAGGTATTCCTTCTTCTGTCTACTGAGGTATTTATTGAAAAGATAATTCACTTTAGGTCCCCTTTTTTAGAGTGAGATTGATGGCTAGAAATAAACAAAATGAGCCAGAAACATGTAAACAATCTTGCATAAAATTAGTTTTGGTTCATCCCATGAGAACCAATGGACAGCCCAACTCGTTCACACAAACTCAAGTGTTGTCTGGCATGTCAAAGAAAGATCTAACAGCACCTCTTGTGCACCTACAGGGTACATATCTCAAAGAATGCCATTTCTAAGAAGACGGCTGTGGATTGATAACTATGTTCACATCATGCTTACTATGTTCACATCTGTGCAGGTGAAGGAGTCTGGATATCTCTCCAAGTAACAAATATGCACATTAGTGATGGGAATTTTGGACTTTAATTATACTCCAATATTTAGTAGTATTTCTTGCAACTGCAATGAAAGACTTGTTGGCTATGCATGTCTCATTGCATTCGACTAGCACCCCACAGACACAAATAAAACTTTTCCCATTACCAAATGCACCAGTGACATTGAGTAGTGCAATTGTACCGCTAAACTGCACAATAATTGCACTCAATCACAAGTGCAAATATAGTGATATTTAATTGTGATGTCATGGGACAAATGGTGGGAAATTAGTCAAAACATCAGGAGTATAAATCATAATCATACTTGCAAACATCATCAATTAGAGTTCATCATTATCACAATAAATCACAAATTACAACAATTGATTCAATGATTCAATCCCCATTCCTACTGCACACGACAAAGAATAAGATATCAAAACTATAATGGGGGAGAACAGTATGTCGAAATTTGGAGCACCATTGTGCAGGTTTATAATTTACTGGCTGCATTTTACAATGCATTACTGTATCAAATGTCCTGTTTTCCAAATAAAGATAATTAAAAATCCACCACGTGTCGAATAGCTTCTGAACTTTACGCAGATGGTCACTCCTAACTACATCAAACATTTCTTACTTCAGAATCACATTAACTGGGGTGATGTGTAAGCCCGTTTAAAGGATAATGGTTAAAAGAAAATATATTTGTGTCCTGGTAATATCAGATTTAAAATGACAAGCTGTTCGGAATCAGATGTTAGTTGATGCAAACTCTTTCTAATTCAAAATAAAGTAGAACGCCACCTTATTAACACAGTTGATAAGCAAGAATGCTCTGTGAGACTGACAGTAGTGGAGCACAATATAAAATCTGATATGCAAGTTTTGAAATGAGACTGCTGTGATTTAGATTATTTTTATTGGAGAGAAAACAGGGCAACTGTTTCAGCCCCATAAGACCCTGGGGCACAATGAGATAGTAAAGAGCACTGAATGATGAATTAATGGACGATACATTAGGCTCACTTTAAGTAGAGTGGCTCAGTGAGGTTGTAAACCTCTTTTCTGGACTGCATTCATGGATGAATCAACAGAGGGATGAAAGAGCAGCACAAATAGCTGCAAACAATTCAGGTCCAAAGTAAAACACTAACAAAAAATCATCACCAATCAGTCAATTAATTTGTCCAATGAGTATTCATTGCGCCAACAGCTGATGACAGCCAAGACAAAAGAAGTCAACGTCTCATGTGATTGAGGAACTCCGTCATTCCTCTCTGATGCTTTTCAGGCACTCGGAGTAAACAACTGATTAGATCGCAAACTGTCAATCGGACATCCTGGCCACAGCTGAAAAATAATAACGCTCTACACATCTGAGTGTACCCAAGAACATAAACAAACCAGGTCCAAAAATCTAAAAAATCACAAGCGCTTGGATGAAATTCTTCTCAACAGTGATAAAGTTTTGGTGACACACTGATGAGAGAAAGAGAATAAAAACTTGGAATAAGAACTTGGTGTCGATGACAGAGTCCTACTGACGCTGGTTTCCAGTTGGACTGTAATGAAGGATGTAACTCCTCACTCAACACTTCCATCCTGTTTACGAGTCGTGTGACCTGATTGCTGCTCAGGAACACACAGCAGGAAATAACTTAATGATTAGTTTCAGTCTAAATCGGGCCTTTCTGTAAGGTAGATAAGAACAAATACGAGAATGTGTGTAGCTTACGTCACAGCTTTAATTGATTTCTATTCTAAACTTTTTTTTTTAGAATTGGTTTCATCATGGCTGCAGGAAAGCATTGAAACATTTCGTCCTGCCATAGAAAAAACAAAATTATTGAAGCTCACTGAAAGAACTATGAATTTTCAGTAATATTAGAAAATAAAAGCAATCATCAACCAATCCTGCGAATATCGATCTATTTTTTTCCTATCAGCTGTATTTCATAGATTTGTCAGTAGTAATGTTTAATCCTCTTCTGTTAAAAAAACAACAACCCAGATTTATTAAAAATTTAGTAATCAAAACATACTCAACTTGCAATTATTTTAAAAGATGGCTATTTTGTAGGCGCCTGAAATAGGCATGGGCTGGTGTGTGGTTTGTCAGGGCATGATAACTTGAAATAAAATCCCATTTTGTCTTGCTGTCTTATTGAAACGTGTGAAAACAATTATTCTGACTGCTGCTAAAGTACACCATACTGTCAAAAATATGCGTTCAGTCGAATAAATCACTGAATTCAGGTGTTTCTTATGATCACTTCTATGGCCACAGGTGTATAAAATCGAGCACCTGGCCATGCAGACTGCATCTGCAAACCTTTGTGAAAGAACAAGCGAAACCATCTTTTCTTTAAGGTAGGGTAAATGACAGCAACAACCGGGGAGGGGCAGGGTGTCTATTCAAAAGTGCTCTAGACTAAAGAAACAATAGGGTGGATTTTATTTACTTTAGTTTTCTTAAACCAGAATGACAACTCTTGATGTACTGAACAAGTAGATCTGGAAAATGTGTTCTGATGAGGCTTGTTTGTCAGATTAAGAGTACCTTTTGAAAATAACCTTTAAACAGGTATTACACACTGTTTTTTTTGCTTTTTAAATCAAGCCCACATTTCTGTACAAAATAGTTTTTTATTGTTCTGATGTGATATACAGAGGCAACACAGGGGCACATCTGGTAGCACTGTTGCCTTGCAGCAGCAGAATCCTTGTTTCGAATCCCGGCATCGGGTCTTTCTACGTGGAGTTTGCATGTTCTCTGTGCATGCGTGGGCTCTCTCTGGGTACCCCAGCTTCCTCCCACTGTCCAAAAACATGATATGGCCAATTGGTCACGTTAGAATTGCCCTATAATTATTGGGTGATGGACATGTCCAGTTTTATTTTATTCCATTTGCTTTAAACAGAAAATCCTCATAATTAACAGAAATAAAGGCTTAAAAGCATCATTGTGTAATCAATCCATATAACGCGTTTAACTTTGTGAACTGAGTTACTGAAATCAGTGAATTTTGAATAATATTCTAATTTCTTGAATGCACGTGTAGTCTGACTGTGGTAACCAGCCCATGCCAAGCCTGCAAAAGTCCAAATGACATCTGTTCCCTGATTTACCCCCCCCCCCCCCTGAAACTAAAACAAAAAAAAACTGATGAAGACATGAATTAACCCTAAGACTGTAGGTAATGTGTAGTAAGAAAATATCGATGATTCTTCCAAACTATCCCAAGTTAACTGTTGTTGTTTTTTTTATATCTGTGTTGCAGTTGGAGAACCACATACAGGACAGCCTGAAGCGGGACATGCTTCAACTCCAGCAGACAGCCGTACACAACCACACGGCCACGATGATTGAAATTGGGGCAAACCTGCTGAGTCAAACTGCTGAGCAAACAAGGAAGCTCACTAATGTGGAAGCACAGGTGAGGCTGGACAATCTGTTTTTTTCCAAACACATTGCGATAACATGCAAAAGGCGAAGCAACATGCGATTGTTCAGCCTTCCTGTTCTGTGCGAGCGAAAATTCACTCAAGTGCTCTCAGTGACACGCCGCTGTGAAAAATATAGCTTCAGCATGTTAAAAAATAAGCAATGGAGAAAAACAGGCATGACGCCGTCAGTTTATTATTGTGGCTGCACGTCAATGACCCTGTGTGAGCCAACTGTACAGCATTTCCTGTTATTAGCACAGTCGTATTCCCAGAGAAGGGGTCTATCAGTTTGTCACAATCAGACATCCGTCTGTTCAAAGACATCAACAGCTCCAATGGAGACACACAGCCAGGATCCATGTAAACAACCAGCGTTTTGCTGAGTTCAGTTCCTCCGAACTGGGAAATTGGTGGCAAGGTCAACAACCCTAGAGTTTAGTTCAATACGTTGGAGTGTGAAAATATGCGGGGTTTCTGTGGTTTGCCCTTGTTCAGGTACGTCTGGAGTATTGCAATATGGCTCGGCTTTCCTGTGCAGCTTTTCCATTTTGCAAATCCTTATTAGTTCAATCTAGATGTGCAAACAGGACTTGAGTGTTCAACTTGATAACACAGCTAAATGTGTTGCTTTCGTCATTACTGTTATCACAGTTGCATGTACTGATCTGGAGTTATTGTTTACATTATATTCACAGTATATCAGTATTTCATTACAATGAAACACCTCATGTTTCAGTTTAGAGATAAACATATGCTGTTGTTTCTATTGCTGGAGGTCTATTTTGATTTTTCCTCGAAATACTACAGGGTGTTAAAATATGCCGTGTTACTTTGGTGTTAGGTAATCCATCATACAACTCGACTTGAGCGCCGGCTTCTTGAAAATTCCCTGTCGACCAACAAGTTGGAAAAACAACTCATTGTCCAAACAAATGAAATCAACAAACTGAATGATAAAAACAGGTGAGGAAATGAAATCAAAAGCTACATTATTATTCAAATCATTGCCAACAAATTGCTGGTTGAAGCAAAGCCAGAGTGGCCGTTTAAATTCTTTTTTTTGTTCTTTAGCCTACTAGAGAAAAAAGTGCTTGAGATCGAGCAGCAGAGGCAGGTGGAGCTCAAAACACTTAAAGAAGAAAAGGAGCAGCTTCAGTCCTTAATACTGAGACAGACGGCCATCATCGGGGAACTGGAGCAGCAGCTCCTCAAAGTCTCCTCCAACAACTCTGTGTTACACCACCAACAGCAGGAGCTATTGGACACAGTGAACAGCCTGATACAAACATTGTCTACTGGTTCTGTTCGAGGTGAGTTGAAAAAGCAGGTGGGAGCTTTAACCAACAGGTACCGTTAAAATCAGGACAAGCATCTGCCTTTAAACCTTCACCCAGACAATACACATTCACTCATGTACCATAAACGTACAGCTATTTACAAATTTATTAGCACCCCTGCAAAATATCTGTGGAACGATTTGTGTGAAACTGGGATTTTATTTTAAGGCGGTTTACTTATCTTGAGCAGAAATACCAATAGGTGTGGTAGGCTCTGCATAATCCATCTATTCAAAAAAGTAGTTAAAGAATATTACCACTAACTTTAAATGCAGTTGTTTAAAGCAATTCAGTTTTTTTCCTTATACTCCCTCAGTTAAAAGAAAAACACTTTATTTCAACTTTGAATACAAAGAACATATATACATACTGATATTATATACTAAATATTTGCCCAATGACTCGCATTGGAAGAAAATGGCAACAGCGGTTTGAATCCTAAAACTGTGTGAAATTGCCGTCTTTGCTGCCTCAGTTTTTTTTTCAATACTCAATACATAATTATTTGTTAACAGTCTGGATCACTTTATTGATAAATCCAAGATAATGATGATTTAAGAGCGACCGGTCAACATCTAGTGAGAGCACTTCTTTAACGCAAGATAAAAGTTTCATTAACGATACTGATGTGTGCATTAATGAAATTAATAGGTTTGATAGCTACATATTTCTAAAACAATGTGAGAAATGTTAAGCATTGCATCTAAATTCTTTTACAATCATGTTATGATTGTACAAAACCCCACCCATCTGAACTCAACCATTATCAACCAATAGCACTCAGCTCCATAATGGAAAACTGTCTGGAGAAACAGGTACTGGGTGCCATCCTAGCAGTCATCGGCCCACAGCTGGACTCCTACCAGTTTGCATATAAAGATGAAAGGGGGGGTGAGGATATAGAGGCAAGCTTCCTCTACGCCCTCTAACAATCCTGGACACTTTGCTTGGGTGAACTTCACAGATTTCAGTTGAGCTATTAACACAATTCAACAACATCTGGTAGTCAGTAAACTTCACATTCGCCAATTCTCATTTCCCCTCATCCACTTCACACACAACTTTTTCTGTGCTGTGACAGACCTCAGGGTGTCAGATTTGGCTCTACCACATCTCATTTCACAATCATCATCATCCATACAAATATTCAGAAGACACCAACATACTTGCTCTGCTCTCGGACCAGCACTCTTCGTAATGTCACTTAAAATAAAGAAGTCCTATTAGATTACCCTAAAAATACCACTTCACGTGCTCCCCTATGCTGTATATTGATGTTCAGCCAATTAGTATTGTGGGTCATTTCGATTACCTTGGAATCAGTTTTGACAATAAACTGAACTTTAATCATTACGCCACATAAATAAACATTGTCAGCGGAGAACCCAATTCATCCATAAACTGAGATCCCCCTTCATCAAGCCACCACTCCTGCTTTGTGCTACTTATTTTCCCATGCTTCCTATGAACAATAAAAATTACAATTTGAAAAGCACTGGTACATGTTCTAAAATAGTCGCTCTTTCTACTCCCAGCCTGCCAGTCCTTGTTAACACTCCTATCACCCGCAAAGCCCGTGTTGATTAGTCACAACTGTCACGTCCACGACAGTCATATCTCACACTCCTCCCCTCTGGTCCTTGATTCAGGCAGATATCCTTAAAACATCTTGGCTTGGAAAAAGCTTTGTCCCCTCCTCCATCACAGCTCTTAATACCCCCAGAAGACGTTAATAATAATGTCTTACACATATCATTCTTCTCATGCCCTCCCCTTGAACCGTATTGTACGTTTTTGTAATGATTGGAGCAGCCAGTTAAGATAAATTTCCCGTTGGTGACAATAAATTATTAAGAGATATGATAAAATAACAAAGCTTATGTGTTCTGCAGAGCCCAAAATTGCCATGATGCAAGACACTCCAACCACATACATGGACTGTGCTGCCATCTACAAGTCAGGAAACATCAAAAGTGGCGTCTACACTCTCACAATCCCCAACACCACCACAGAGGTTAAGGTAAAGTATCTTCGGCTCATTGTTTAAATATATTTTGAGTGGAAAATGCACAACTGTATAACCAAACCTAAGAAATATGGAAGTATACATAAATAAATTCCTAGACCTATTCTATTCTTGAGGGTGGGTAGATAATGTTCCCAGATTTCTCATAATGATATGCAATCTTAAGCTAAAACTGTGATCTCCCTAGAAACCCTTGAATTCTGTTCCCAAAACAGCGTCTTGATTAAACACAAACTAGGTGGCACCATCGCATTAAAAATAAGCATCACGTTTTAAGTTTCAGTGCCATTTCTGAACCTTCAATCACAGCACTTCTCGTTCCCTTTGTGTCTGAAAAGGCTTTCTGTGACATGGAGACAGAAGGAGGCGGCTGGACGGTACTACAAAAACGCTTTGAGGGCCGTGTTGACTTTCACCGTACGTGGCAGGAGTACAAAAAGGTAGAGGCAATCAAGAAGAAATTCTTTCCTTAGAAAAAACATAACCTAGGCTACTGTTCTCACTCTAAATTTACATGCCAGTGGCACGACTTAGTCTGGGACCCTGACCATTTTCCTGAGTTGGTTTAGTCTGCACAGCCAGAGGTGATTCCTGAACACCGTTTAAAAAGAAGAACCAAGCTGTGCATGAAAGTATAAGCACAGGCTCCCTGGAATTGGAAGCCATAACAACATCAGCCATTTGCCATCATTAAAGGAGCTGACTTAACCACGGTGTATTTATTATTTCAGTCAGCACATCTAAAACTGTGCTTTATGACATGCCATCATCAAAGAGAGTGAATGATCTCCAAGACACGAGGTCTAGTACTGATGACTCTAAATGGGATAGAAATGGGCCAACAAGATGCTGAAAAGATCTATAGCTCCTAAATGCAGTCATTATAAAACCCTGCTCATTTATTCTGACTCTGAAAGCTTGCATAGACGGAGAAGATCAGTGCCTATGTTTTGATGAAATATGTTGGGGGTGGGAAGGGGGAGTGGGATTGTCTCATTGCAAAAGACTTAAAAACTTTGATGGTTTTGTTAAAAGAAGAAAGAAAAAAAATGAAACAATGCCGTCGTTTTGCAGGGCTTTCACACTGTTTGATTACATTTCTTTTGTGCGTTTTCAGGGATTTGGAGAACCTGCTGGTGAATACTGGCTGGGAAATGAATTTGTTTCTACACTGACAAGTCAACAAACCTACAAGCTAAGGATCCAGCTGAGCGACTGGGAAGGAAACGCTGCTTTCTCTCAATATGATCAATTTTCTCTTGACGGCGAAGCACAAAATTACAGGTTCGTTCTGGCAGCTTGGCAAAGATTTTTACTAATACAATGTTGATTAAGTTTAGCTGCAAGCAAAAATAATGAAAGGTCATGAAGCTCTTTACCATGACAGAGAAGTCTACGTGTAGCCTGACAACAGCGCTTTTGAAGTGTGTCATCTGAAGACAATTACTATAAAAACACTAAATCCTGAGGACAATTCATGATCAAAGAGCGAGATAGAAGCGCAGCATAAAAGCTGATGCTTTGCAATTATTCTGAAGAAATTACTTTCTTTGTCAATATTCAGACATAATTTCAAAATTTCACCAAAGGTAGATTGTGCCATGTCAAATTTGTGCCATCTCGAGCAACATGGAAATCAAGTTCACACATGACAATCTCAAGTAGTCCTATGGGTTAAAGATCTTTTAATGACTTGATAGACGAAGACGCAGAGACTCTGTAGCTTCGTCTGACTGTAAGGGTCAAAAAATAATGCAGCTCACTGCTTGTCAGCTGGCTTTAAAAAGCCAGATACCTTTTTCACTTCCCCCAAAAAAGTAAAATTCTTCTCTCTAGACTTAGGCTACGTTCACACTGAAGGTCTTGATGCTCAGTTCCAATTTTTTTGCTGAAAACTGATTTTTTGGGGGTGGCTGTTTAAACTACTATCGAATGTGACCGCCATCATTCCTCTGAACGGTTCAAGGCCGCAAAGTGACCTGCATGCGAAGATAACAGCAGGAGACGTCATACAGCAGCGCACTGTAAATTAGTACCACATATGAAAGTGGCACAAATTGGATTTTTTTGGGTGTAAAAAGATTGGACTCGGGACGTTCACATGTCCATGAAAAAGACGGGTATGGGTCGCGTATGGGCAAAAAGATTGGATTTGGGTCGCATTTCCCTGCAGTGTGAACATAGCCTTATTTCTGACTGTGTGAAAGAGTCTGGAAACAAAAGGAGCCCTAGCCTTCCCTCCCATTAAGGCAACATTGATTTAATATCACAGCTGACAAACAATGAGCGGCACGCATGTTAAACGATCTACATGTGCAGATAGCCTGACTAAACAGTTTGAGTTACTCTATAAAGTGCAGAATGACAAGAAGGTAAATTATTATGCACGATAATCAAACTTCTACCAAAATTAATGGGTGTTCATTCTATATTTTTGCTTACTCTGTGTATCAAAAGACAAATAAATACATGCCATTTTAATACTAAAGCGGCACAATATTAGAAAAACATGGCACTACGACAGGCGTATCCAACTGCAGTCCCCGAGGGCCGGTCTCCTGCTTGTTTTAGATCGGTCCCTGCTCCAACACATCTGATTCAAATGAATGATTTACCTTCCCGGCCTGTCATCAAGGTCTGCAGAGGCCTACTAATTAGGCACTCATTAGCTTCAGCTGTGTTGAGCGAGGACAACACCTACAACATGCAGGACAGTGCGCCTTGAGGACTGACTCTGGACACCACTGCACTACGATATCACTTTTTCAATACTGTGATATCTTTTACAGTTAATCCCCCATCTTCCTCCCTTTCTTCCTATCTTTGCAGCTCTCCCAGACCTTTCCGTTGTCTGTCGAAAGTCAATTCAAGTGTCCAAATACTTCAGTGGAAAGTCAAAATCTAATGCGCTGCACCAGATCATATTATAGCCTACCTACGCAATATTGCAGCCAAGTAGTCCTTTGTGATTGCAAAATTGCACACAGTTAAATTACAATGACAACCGCAATCAGTTGTCAGTCTGGTTTATTGTTTTAGTGACAACAGGAATAATTTTTCAATAAAAAAAAAATGGAAACACATTTTTCATTTTTATTTAAGGTTTTCATGCAAATCCCATGATGCCATACAACCAGGGTACATTTACTCACCATCCTATGCCTAACAAGTTTTATGAACGATCATCTAAAATTTCATCCAATCAAGTGCTAAAATAAATGCATAAAACTGTAAACGCTGACCTACAGCTCAAAGGCAAAACATGTCATCGTGATTCCCCACACTGACGTACAGGCATCAACCCAAAGAAAGTCTCAAAGCTGGTCAGAGTTTGAAAAATAGGAAACGCATAAAATGTCATTTATTGACATTCAGTCTGAAGATTTGGCAATAACAAAACGTTCACGTGGGCTTGGAGAAAGTAGATTCTTCCTTTGAAATTAACAGACAAGCTTTCTGTTGTTTTTGATGTTACTTTTAAACCTCGTGGTTCAAAGAATGAATTGCACAAGAGAGAATAAAGAACCTTTTTCATAAAGAGTGCTTAAGAAATTTCCAGGAAAAAAAAAACCAAACAAGTACTTAAGGAAGAGATTAAAAACTGATAGCAGGATTTCATCCTTTAAACCCAACCAGTTTTAAGAGAGAGAAAAAAAACTATACATGGACAAAGTCTTGCCTTTTGAGGAACGGTAATCACGGACTTCCTCCTCCTTTTCCTTGATTTTTTTTTTCTTCTCCTTTCTACAGGATACACCTTAAAGGCTACAGTGGAACAGCAGGCAAAATAAGCAGCATTGGGCAGCCAGGAAGTGATTTTAGTACAAAGGATGCAGACAATGACAAATGTGTTTGCAAGTGTTCACAACTGACAACAGGAGGTGAGAAACACATTTTTTGTAAACACTTTATGTGACTGATTGATTCTGCAACCATGAAATATATATATATATATATATATAAAACATGTTTGTTAAGCAGGTTTAGCTTCTTGATATGAAAACAATCCCACTGACACAAATCCTGGCACTAGCCCCAAAGTCTTCAAGGACGTTTTAAGGGCCGGTGTACTTTTGTGGCTGTGTCAAAGAGCACAATTAGCTCAGACTTAATCACTGATCTGCTCATTGGGGAATTCAACACTGACAATAGTTGACATTAACAGCCTGGGAACAGAGCTTTTCCCTCACTCCTCTGGTAGCTAAAAAAGTCCTTAACAATCCCCCTGAAACTGGCTCGACTGCTAGACGTTTGTCTTTATCTGAACCCGGGTCTGCAAAGACAAGTTCAGAGTGATTAAAAAAAGGCAAAAAGTTGTAAGTATGTATCAAATTTGTATGTAAATGTGAACTGGGTAGATCCACTTCCCAATGTCATACCATCGATAATTAGTCCAATAACTACAGCATTAAAGAGCAACTTCACTTTTTTTTAAACAGGAGACTCTGCTCTCAAATACAGACACTAATGCACATTAGAAACAGACACGTACCAGTTGTTCTGGAGGGAGAAAAAAAAAAGAATATTCTCTGAAACTGTCAATAGAAATGTCACAACAGGCCTCATCTGCTTGAGCTGCAGAAATACCCTGTAATGATTTTGGTCTGATAAAAGCCTGATGATGAAAAAGTGCTGGGATGAATTTATTAGGGATATAATTAACTAGAATGCGCCTCATCATTATCAGTAAGTATTTAATAATCAACCCCTACATGCCTAATATAACCAGACCGCTGGCTGAGCCATCAGTGATCAAGCTGCAGTAACAATAATACTTGGAAACTACTACTAAATCTACTAAATCAATTGCTTTCTTTGCCGTTAAAGCTGCACCAGAAAACAACAACAACGTTGAGTATGAAGTAAACTGGTATCTGAGCTACTACAAGTGAACTGGATTTTTATTCATCGGTCTGTAAACTTGGAGCTTGTATCTGGCATTAATTGCCATACATGTTTGTTTTCTGAAGATGCTCCAAGTCTTACCTTCTAATATAAATGGCTGGCTTTGCTCGTCACTGAAGCAAATTGTTTTTCATCAATCATCATTGATACTAGTATTATATTAAAATTCAACAGCTAATTAATAAATTAATGGTAGTTAACCCTCTCTCTTAATGTTGAGACAATTGCTTTCACAAACATGTTGTGCCCAAACAGATCCAGGGTAGAAAACAGCGGAGACCAGGCATATGTACAGCTGTTATTTGGACACTAACCTGGTGCATTATTAAAAATATGACATTAAAAATGCATCTCCCGGAATGTGAGCCAGAAATTCACAATGGAATTTTTTTTTTTTTAAATTGATCTTTGGTTACACTAATCGGTTTTTAGGAATTAATATGAGAATCGATTCAGAATTGGATTATTTTTTTTTAAACACAGCCTTAATTAGTATAAAGTGCTATAAACTGGTCCCAGAATCTCAAAATTACTCCAATTACTAAAACAGTGGAGCACTTTGTGCGAAGGCAAAGTTGTTGTTTTTTTAACCGGTAAAACTGCAGCCACATTTGGGCTTTGGCCGATTATTTACATTTCCATACATAGTAACTATCTTAAATAAAAGTAAAGCTGAGTAAAAGGTCAAAATATTCTAGCAGCTTTAGTGAAGGTTTGATTAATTACTTTTTTAGATGACACTTTATTTTCCATCGCAAGTAGTTTCACACAGCAATATCATTGGTGGTGCACCGGGTGCAACTTCCTCCTTTCAATTTCCTGTGTAAATAATACTAAACGTTTGTTTAAATAAGGGCATAATGGAACATTTCAGAAGAAGGGTGCCCAAGTCCAGCCATCGTGTGCTACTATCCTGCAGCTCTTGTCCAACATACCTGAATAAAATGGTTGAATTTCCTCGTCAGTATTCCGTCATTCAGCTCTGCAAAGGCCTGCTAACGGGCCTTTCATTTGGTTCAAGTGTGTTGGAGAAGGGAAGCAACTGAAAGTTGCAGGATGGTGGCTCTCAGGAACTGTGCTTGGGTACCCCTAGTTTAGATGGTTCAAAGATTGGTGCCAGCAAAAACCGCTGAGGCACTTCAGAGATGGGAGGTGTTTTAAGATAGCAGAAGTTCGCTTTAGACTTGACTGCTAGCTTTGGCCTTCAGTACCAACAAGTATGTTTTTATACGAAATAAAGAAACCGAGATAGTCATATACTCATTTAAAGGTAGAGTCCGCAATATTTCCGGAAGTTTCCCCAAGTCCCCTTTTGAATAAATGAGCACCATCTTACCTTGCTCGTCCTCTCCTCGGGGGAATCGACTTTAAAAAATCTCCCAAATCCACTCTGGTCTTATTTCTTTCTACTGAGGCCTTCCTCTTCTCATAAACTTGAACGCGGTTTGCTTCTTGCCATATTCAAAGAATACATTGAGAGCAGTGGCGCTACAATGAACAACTAACGGCTAAGCTAATTGGATACAAAAACACTAGAAGTGCGCATGCGCAGCCAGCAAGCGGAAACTAACAGGGAACGAGCACAGACACTGGTGTTACGTGAGCGCGTCACAATGATTGGCATGTGGGATAACCAATAGATAAGGTGATAACCCCGGAAATTGAGGGAGAGACGGGGTTTAAGGCAGAACCAATCCTCTGACCAATCACTGCCCTTTGGTGCAAACGGCAGTGATTGGTCAGAGTTTTTACACAGAGATCTACGGTAATTTGTTAACCTCCTTTTTCTGAATACCTAATGTATTGACTGCTGTCAGGATGGAAGGACCATTTCACTCAGTATAACAAAAAGTGTTTCTGAACAGAATTACCAAGTATAGTTTTAATCAGAGTAGTGACTTATAAGGCACGTATTTTTTAAAAAGGGAAGCCATGTTTCCCGTTCAGATGTGTACGTGTCGCTATTAATGCATTTCGATGTTCCAGGCTGGTGGTTCGATGCCTGCGGCCCATCCAATTTGAACGGGATGTATTACCAGAATGGCCAGAACTCCAACCGCTTCAATGGAATCAAATGGTACTACTGGAAAGGCTCGGGATACTCGCTGAAGTCAACTACCATGATGATCAGACCGACAGACTTCTCAGCCTTGCTTTGAGCCCACGTTCATTAAGGGAAGCGAGACAGAAGGCTGCCCAGAAAACACCAGTACCAAAAATCAAGGTTCCAGAGGAAGCCAAAGCACTTCATAAATGTGTTTCTGATTAAATTTGTCCTTATTTATGTCTTTATAGGTTTGATCTCAAGGGTTTGTGCACATAAAAATGCAGATATACCTTAGGCATAGCAGTTATATTCTGTTGAGAGGAAAAGAGAAGCCAGAGTAAAAGTTAGAAACATAAATATATAAGTTATCCTTCAGCACAATTTAAGTATTTGCCCAACTGTGATTAGAATATCAGCTGATGAAATTGTATAGACCATGGTACAAGACGCAGACTAATAACTGGCTCAAAGGTTTTTCTTTTATGCATTACAGATGTTTTTTACACATTAAATGTTAAATCCACAAGAATGTTTTTCTACAGATCCATTGTTGTTTTTTAACAGAATGTATGTACATTTGTTGTTTAATTTATATATCCATATTAGGGATGGTATTTAAGTTTATTACATATTAAACTGAGTATTAGGGTGTTTTTAACGATGTCTATGCAAACAAACTCAAGCAAATTTATTTTAATATATTCTGCCATAGCTCCAGACATGTCCATACACGACAATGATGTTTTTTGCATTAGAAAGGTATTTTGTGAATTCTTTTTGTCTTGAAGAAGCTGAAATTGTGATAAAGATGGCAAGTGTAGTTTATTTTCATTAGTTAGTTTTAGAAGCCTTTTCATTACTTAAGATGAACACCATGAACTAGTCCGGATTTAAGCTTGCTTTGTGTTAGCCGACACACAGACCAAGTTCTTCACTCTCAACTGCTTCACACTTCTGGAAAATTGTCTAAGTTGTCAAGTAAAATATTTTTTTGGTTTGCTCAAGTGCAACATACACAATAAACTTAAATTGATCGAAATCTGTGTCATTGTCCTTTCTATTAATAAACCTGTCTAACTTAGCATTTGAAAATGATTAACAGAAATAGTTTATTTTTAACTAAAAAGTAATGTAACTTTGTTAATATTTCATCTGTATCTACTTCCTATAAAAATGTTAATGATACATAAAAAAATGGGTGACAGGAAACTAGATTTATATTTTTAAGTTACACTGTAGAACTGCTACCAAATTAAACATTACGTGTTTATAATTCCTTATTAGACTGATTCAGACTCAGCGGATCCTAGATTAGTGGACCACGCAGTGGTGAACTGTCAAAGATTATATGCCACCGCTTAAAAAAAAACAACAAAAAAAACAATGCTTTTATACACCAAACCTTTCATGACTGCACTGCAAAAAAATTCACGTAGTGTTGTTCTGCAGAATCCTGCACAATTATTGACACACCTGGTAAAGACATGTACATAGCCTTAAGTCTGGTTCACACCGCAGGATTTTTAAAAAGTCGGACGATTTTCAAAGCCTGAGAGTCACCAAACGAAACGATAAAAAACTGTAGATATAGCAGGTGTGCTTGCTCAGAATCATTCAGCTGTCAGAAGGGAAATCTTGCAAAACCTGTCAGGATTAAATGTGAATCCAGAGTAAATAAACATGGATGATGGGGAAAAACAACAGTGATAGTTTGTGGATTAATATTAACAGAGAAAAAACATTAAAAGAAAAGCCGTTGGTTAAAAGCGTGGATAACGGGGGGCTCTACGTTTGCTGCACTATGATATAGAGGTGGGCTGTTTTTTTTCTTGGGGTTTTTCTCACATCAACACACATCTGCATTGGCATGTTCTCTTGTGTTTCCCACTGTGAAGAGTGGCTGAGACACACATGGGCCTCTATGTTAAATTTGTACCCTAGAGAGTTAGCTAGCAACCTTCCTTGCCCCTCTGCATTCAAATACATTGATAAAATCCAGCAGCCTGAGTGGAAATATCTGAGTTTTTATTGCCTCCACCAAGCCCTATTCTCACTCATATAGTCATCACCAGCTGTAAATTATATCAGCTCCGCATAATGCTATATGCATAATATTATTTTAGAATTACACTGGTTCATAAACTTTTTCCCTTGATAGACAATACTTTTTGTATGGCTTGATTCTAATTAAGATTTTGGCAATGGCTCATACAGGTAATGCCTTTCTCTCACAAGGACAGGACTAAGCACCACTGAGGATCTGCTGCATTACTAGACTGAACAATTCTTGTTTTGCATGAAAGGAGTGTATTTCAACAATGCATCGACCAGCCTGCCCAGAGGACGTTCCGCTCATGTGGAGGTTTGAAAGAAAGGATATTAATCTAGACTTATGAAAGTGGAGCTTGGGAAGAGACAACACCTGCATCACATAGAGGATGCTTCAGGAAAATAATATGCTGACGGACAACAACTAACAACATTTAATCAGTTTTGTTCCCAAAGCTTGATTTAAAAAAAGTGTGTGGCATGTCTTTTTTGACTGGAAAGTTAAACTGCAAAGCAAAAAAATAAATAAGCCAACTTAATTATTGAATACTGACATTTTGTTTTTGAGTTCAGAACTTTAAGTTTTATAAATATGTTGGTGTGAGTTTAACTTTGGTAAAACATATTTACTAAATAGACATTACTGGAACTTATTTTGACTCTTACCAGCTCAAATTAGAGTGAGGTTAAGGTTAACTCACTTTAACTATTACCGACACTTACCTGCGCAGCAGGAAATTGGTCTGAAAGCTCATATGGCTCCTCTGGAATCCACTGCCTTTGCTCCAAACACCACAGAATCTACTCACAAATAAAACTTATGTTAAGCATGTTTAAAAGATCTTTGTTCAGTTTTCAGAAGTGTATTGTACTGGCTTCTGAACATTTCCATACCCATTCAAAAGACAGGATCCAGCAGCCACGTGCTATGCCCAACAGGATGTTCAGAGTCCGTCTGTGCCCCCCAGACACTACATGAGTTGTGTTTTCACATACTCTGTCGACGATTGAAAAACCACCCAGAGCTTTTACCACCTGCACCACAGTCTGCTGCTTCCTGAAGGAGGTGGAGGGGGCAAACAAAATCAGAAACAAACTGTTAAATGTGTTGTCTTTCATGCAAACTGGTTTATGTGAATGCTTATATTAATATTGGGGCAGACAACTAAGAAGAACTTACTCAGTGGGCATGCTGGTCATGACAAGTGTCCTTGGAGCCTGAAACAAATTTCAATGTGCAAAACAGAAGACAGGAATGACTTTATTCATAGAGACAGGTGCATCTCAATAACTTGTCATGTCATTGGATTGTTAATTATTTTAAGTAACCAATTCAAATTGTAAAGCCCCAACTTTATATAGATTTATTGCACACAGACTGAAATATTTCAAGTTTGTTTTGGATGCTCATGGCTTACAAAATGAAATAATTGGAGTATCAAATTAGATCATTAAAAAATATTTTAATACAGAGACGTGAGCCAACTGAAAACCATATTGTGTATTATGTTCAATTGCATTAAATACTGCATTAATGCAGTGTGGCAGCTTGTTGGACAATCAAGTACAGCGATAGCATGTTCATTAAAGCAGGTATATTGTCTTTTCTTAGTTTGGGTAGCCCCTAAGTTCTGCTGGAAAATAAGATCACAAAAAAGCTTGTCAGCAGAAGGAAGCATTAAGGGCTCGAAAATTTCCTGGTAGAGGGCTGTGCTGCCTTTGGACTTGATAAAATGACGTGGCATCCCGAATCCTCACAGACTGTGGAAACTTCCCACTGGACCTGTGGAAACTTGGGTTCTGTTCCTCTCCATTCTTCCTCAAGATCCTGGAAGCTTGATTTTCAAGTGTAATGCAAAATATACTTTCATCTAAAAAGACGACTTTGGACCACTGAGGAACAGTTGGTTTTCTCCTTAGCCGTGGTAAGACGCTTTTGACGTCATCACGGGTTCAGATGTGACTTAACCCAAGGAAGGTGATAGTAGTTTACCATGTCCTAAATTCATCTCTGGTGGTGGCTCCGACTCCAGCCACAGTCCAGGTCTTCTGAATCTCCAAGTCTTAAGTTGGCTTTGCATAACGAATTTCTCAAGGCTACAGTTTTCTCTGCTGGTTGAGCAAAACGTTTCTACCACACTGTCTTCCTACCACTCAACTTTCCATGAAAATGCTTTACAGCACTAACAGCAAGCTTCGTTAGCAAAGACATTTTGTGACTTAGCCTTCTTATGGAGGGTGTTAGGTCTGTAGTCAAGTCTGTAGTCTTCTCTGTGACTGCATATGCCATAAATTAGCCACGACAGCATTTCGACTAAAAACCACTTTCTTTAAATATTCAGATTCACAGCAAAACTGTTTGTTTGGCTTTTATTATATGTAAACTACAATTATCCCAATTAACATAAGCAAACTCTTGAATATATTATAAAGCATTCTGTGTTTTTATTTAATGACTAAATGAACATTTCAATGATACTGTAATTTAATAAGATGGAACTATTAGTTTTTTATAAAGGATCTCATTCAGTTCAGTTAAAATAGTGTTGCAATAATACACCATTGAGTTACATGTCTTGGTCGAATCTAACTTGAGTCAATTAAAAGTTGACTTAATATTTTCGTTTTGTAAGACCTGAAATTAAGTAGTGAAACCCTACAACATTAAAACTCACTTTAATAAGTTCTGGATACATAAATAAAGCAAAGACACAAAGGATTAATGCAATAAATGAAGAGGGAAGAAACGTTCTGAATCACTGAAACCGAATAGTAAATCTCTTCCCTGATGCCTGCAGACCATGCAGCCACATAGTTTGGCCCAGCTACAAAGAGCTATCATCAACACAAACACCTCAGCGACAGCTACAAACAGGACCACCAAGCCCTTTTCCTGTCACACTCTGCTATCTGGTTTACCAGCTGGATGTCAGAGGTTAAGGCCTGCCGAGGACAGAGGTGCCAAAACAGTACACAAACCACACCCATGCCCGTCAAACACCACATTATTCCTGACATGGCACGTTAAGAAGTCACTCAGATGATAACGATGTTGCTGCACTGCTGCTTCCCCTTGACGGCTCACAGCAATTATATCTCCAAAGAAGAACGATTTGAGTTTTAACCGGATGATTGGTCATTAATACCAAAAGATGAGTCAAGAGAAGCACAAGAAATTAAAATGTTCTGCCAGCTTTTCTAAAAGGTTCCTTAAAAATGGACTTGAGATTATTATATACTAAGCACATTTTCTGGCAGCTGCACAAAAATCCGACACAAGAGCATGAGCTGTGCATAATGAGCCTGTGACAAGGAGCTGGTGTGAAATGCAGCGCGACCTTTGAGCACAAACGCTCCGAGCACAAATGAAGGAAATTCTTCACCGTATGACTAGATCTTCTATGTGGTTATTGCTGCGCGCACACACTGAACCAAAACTGTTCAAATAACCTAAGAGGAATAATCATCTTTAGTCTGTACAGATGTTAAAACATGAAGAACATATCAAAGAGCAGTTTAGAGTAAAGGTTTGAGACGAATCAATCAGAATACAAGCATGCCCTTGACCTTTATCAGATGTTTTACCAAACTCAAAGTGCATCAAAGAGCAAGCTAGTTGTTGTTTTTTTTAAGCATGGTTCGGGTTTGATGGATTAACAGAAAAAAAACTATTTTCCAGTATCTGAGCTAATCATCGGTCAGTGCAGATCATTGTTAAATAAATTTTCAGTTTAATCTAGCCCAGTTCTCCAGAGAATGTTCATTATTGTAACTTATCAAACAATACTCTTAGCTTCTGTACAATCTATTACATTTTTCCATTTCCTCAGTATCACAGAAAGGCACAGCAGAGGGCAGCCATTTAACTTTTACCTTTCACAAATTGATGTCCTTGTTCATAGTGTTATTTTATCACTACTTTTTAAATGAGACAATGTAGCCTTCCTGGAAAAGACTCAGGAGAGCTACATTCATAGGAGGCTCTTTCACTGGTTTAACACAGAGCTGTGTATTTTAAAGCACCAGGACATTACAGAGAAAATGGCATTTTTCACATCTAGAGGTGTTCTACCTGCCTACCGTTGTTCAAAAAGACCCTTTGAAAAGCTAGAGCAGCATATTTTTCATCATTAATAGAGGAGAATAAGAATTATCTTAGATTTCTTTTTACTACCGTTGCCAAATTTACAGTCATTGCTCTGTTGATTCATCCATTCCCTCAGTTCTCAGCAATAATGACTTTCTGGGATTCCTTGTCAATAAGTTTGACTATATTAAAAATCATTGGCCTCCTCCCAAACATAATTACTTAATTCTTAGAAAGTGAGGAAGTGTTGCAGGTAACTGCAGAACCTTCCCTGTTCTTCGACTGTTTTGGTCCAGTAGCGATTTCTGAGTCATCAAAATGATTAACTTCATCTAAATCATTAACTCAATACCAACCAAATTATTTAAGGATGTATGTCTTATGATCACGTGCATATATGGATATATACCACAGGCTTTTGAGATAACTGTCATTAAATCTTTACTTAAGAAACCTTCTCTTGATCAGTATGACTTAACAAATTACAGACGTACAGTATATCTAATCTTGCTTTCTTATCTAAAATTCCCTAAGAAAATAGTTGCTAATCAAGTATGTGAACATTTACAGAGCAATGACCTGTTTGAAGAGTTCCAGTCAGTCTTCAGCGCTCATCGTAGCACCGACACAGTTCTGTTTAAAGTCACTAATGATATTCTAATGGCCTCAGATAATGGACTTGTATCAGTACTTGTCCTGTTAGATCTCAGTGCTGCATTTGATACGGTTGATCGCAATATTCTCTCAGAAAGACTTGAACATGCCGTAGGGATTAAGAGAAAAGCACTAGGCTGTTTTAAACTTATTTGGTAGCTTGTTTATGGAAATCCTAAATCTTCCTCAAAAATTAAATGAAGAGGTTTTTTTTCTCTTCATAGTAGCTTGATCTGGTCTGGCGTTCTGTTTAGCTGCAACACCGTCCTGGAGGGGGGCATCAGCTGAGCTACTACTGCCAACAACTTCATGTTGCCCTACAGATGATGGATGGCCCTGGCTTTCAGTGTTTAACCCTGTCTCTCTCCTAGACAATAGCTACTGGCTGAGCCTTTACTGCGACTAACTGTATGTGCTTTCTTTCATCCTATAGACTTGAGACCTGGCACAGAGCTTATTTACAAGACAAATAACTGTTTACTGTCGCTACACACTCATCCAGAAAGAGTGAATGCTGTGTGTCAATGACTCTATGCAACCGGCTGGGTTTCCTTAGATAGAAAACTTTTGAACCAGTTTGAATACTAAGCTGAACTTGGCTACATTGTTTGATAATTAGGATCAATTGGAATGTCTGTATTCGATTTGGAATCTGTCTGTATGATTTGACTGAATTTACTTTTTTCTGGGGTCAAGTTCCTTGAGATGACAAGAATTTGAATTGCTGCCATATAAATAAATAAACTGAACTGAAACTGAATTGAATCATGGGAAAACTGGCTTACTTAAATCACTGACTGACTGGTGCGTAAACTTTAAACAACAAAGCGCAGATATTAAATTCAAAGATATGGCCAAATAGTAGGAACATTAAAAACTATGCAGGGCCAAGAGTGGTTAAAATCCATAAATGTAATCTATTAAGAAGGTGTCTAGTTCATTCATCAGATAACGGGAGAAACATCTTAAAGATCTAAATAGGAGTGGTTGCCTTTTGTTCAGTCATTTAAGATACTTACTTATTTAAGAGTAATTATAATCAGAATATGAGAATATTCACAAATTTATAGGATTACAGTTAATTAGATGCAGGGCTACAAAATATTAGAAAATCAAGCAAAGACAATATCATTAAATATAGTGTTTGTCATCTGTCATGTCAGCTGTGGGGATGCAGTGAAACTCAATCCAAGAGGTTGAATTATTATTATGATTCCTGACAACATAATGACAAATTAGCGCTCCACTGCACACAGACATTTACAATATCAACATTGCATGCAATGACACTGTGATGATGTAATTGCATTTTGCAATTTATTGTGCACCTCTAATTAGGAAGAAAACTTAATCTCAGTCATGGTCCATGTAATGACAGTCAGGTGGCCGTGGATGACCTACTTTATATATAAAAAAAAAAGAGAAAAAAGGTCCAAACTCTGATTTCCACAATGCATCTTTGTGACAGCATGTAAGAACAAAGTACATTGCTGACAAAGACATATTGGTTGTTATCAATTTAAATGAAAAATGTAGACCACTTCTAATGTGCTTGCTCCCCACCAGCCAAGATTGTGTTTAAAATGGAAGAAAGATCCCCATTTCTCCAACAGCTACAGCTAGGTGTGAAGTATTCTGAATCACAATGCTGACTATCACTTGCACATTGCAACATTTGCACACTACCTTTAACTTCTGCTGCACAATTACTACTAATGCATGTAGCTATAGGACATAAATATGTATAGACATTTTTTGATTATACTTTTCCACTTCATATTTTTAGGTCGTATGTTGAGCCCATCACTACGTTTTCTGTATTTTATGCTTCTGTTGCCCAATAATATTCCAATTCTGGCATCAAAAAAGAACATATTATTTTATCCTGCAAGAATATCAATAAGTTCAGTGCAGCTTCTTATAAATGGTCTAGCATGAAGAAGAAAAATGCTGAAAAAAAATTCATACTGCCACCTGCTCCATTAAGGACTTATAAATTATCAAAAAAATTACATATCATTCTTTGACATACGGATGCATTCAACAGATATAATGTGAAAACATCTGCTGGAATAAGATAGGGACATTTGAATTATGGCTCTGATTTCTGTCTTGTTTAGAATCATAAACTATCTTTTATTTTCCTGATTCAATTATTTTATTTTATTATTTTTCCCTTTATCATAAAAACTCTGCCGTTGGGTCGGAAGGGTAGGGTTTTGTCAGAGTTTCAGTCCTGCTCTCACCCCCCTCTGTCCCTCAAGGTTGGAGGTAGTTAGTTTCCGCATGCTGGCTGCGCATGTGCACTTCTAGTGTTTATGTATCCAGTTAGCTTAGCGGTTAGCTTTGGTGTTAGCTGAGAAGAAGCTAACACCAAAGCAAACCGCGTACATGCTTATGAGAAGAAGTGGAAGGCCTCAGTGGAAAGAAATAGAACCAGAGTGGATTTAGGAGATTTTTTTTACACAATCCCCCTGAGGAGCAGAGAAGGTATGACGGTCTTGCACGTGCGCAGTTTTTCAAAAAGGAACTTGGGGAAACTTCTGGAAAAGAATTGCCGAATCTACCTTTAATCCAGACCAGACCGCGCCAGTTTGAAAACTATTTTTGTATTTACTCACATTACCTTTGTCTGATATTGAAATTTGTTTTATGACGTGAAAAATGTTTACTCTAACAAAAGAAATTTCACAGGTACTGTATAGTACCGTTTTATAGTGGGCTAACTTAAAATATGTCACAAACACTAAACCACACTAAGTAGGGAAGGAAATAAGTAAGAAAGCAGGGGAACCACATTTCTAAAAATAACTGGGACCTGTTTTACCAAAGAGTTTATGCTCTAAATATCAGTTTCATTAACTGTTATATCCACTTAGGAACCGTTTAACCTTAAGAGGTATAAGAGCATGCTAGCATCTTTGATTTGTCATTCAGTAACTCTAAAAAGCATAGAAAACTATAAATGAAATTATAAACTCTATACCCGATGCGATAAATGAGTTAAATAATAGGATACTCTAACCAATTTCCATCTAAAGATAAAATAGGTGATCAAAAAACGTTTTTGAAATTCTACTAAATATAACTTTCTATACTTTTTTATACTTATCTACACCTAAAAAATACTTATATGAAGTGTAATACTTGTCCAGAGTCTCAAGACTGTGTAGGCACCTTGAATCTTGGCCTTTTGCTATTCAATACAGCACGTACTGATTTTTCTAGTTGTGCCAAAATAATAAAATTAACATTTTATTTCGTTCAGCTGTTCATCAAAAGTGAGTAAAGTTAATATTCGAAGTTCCCCCAGGTATCATTGTTACAAAGAGGACTTAAAAGGTAACGTTTATTACAGAATCAGACGCCAGACTACAACCTGCCTGATGGAGCAACAATAAAGTTAACAGAAAACATGATCACTGAGGGGTGTGAAGCCAAGTTGGGCTGTTTTCAGCAACAGCTTGTTGAGGTTAGCAGCGTAACGTAAACAGAGCTGCAGGTGCATTTCCCAAGCAAGGAAGTTATGCTACCATCAAACAGCCAAAACACAGGAAACCCTACAGGACCAGACAGAAACACTCATCCAAACGCATCAAACGCCTTCACCCATGGAAGCATGTATGTCCTTAAGGAGGAAATCCATACGTAGGAATTAATCAAACACAACTGATGTTTTGATTATATAGAAAATCTTCTATCTGAAACATGCTTTTTATTTGAACTACATTCCCATTTATTACTGTCTGTGGCGAGAGAATAGAAACAATTTGCCGCAAAATGCTCCAACTTTTTAAGTAGAAAATACATATAAAAGTTTAAAAAAACAAAACAAAAAACATACATTTTGTCTGAAAATGTAATAAAAAAAAGAGAAAAATAGAGGAAAAAATGTCTAATCGGATCACCAAATTTCAATCCAAAGAACACCGTTTTCAAATTCATCCAATCAACATGCACTGGATTGTTTACACTGACATTTAATATATGGCTATGAAAGGGAAGCATTTCATCTTTTTACCTTTGTTGTGTTAACCATCTTCTGAAGACTCAAGCCGGCTTGCTTATTGTGATTTTCTTCAGCGACGGAGGCGATCTCTGTGAAACCAGCTGCGACGGTGCGTTCATTTCCTCCACCTACACATGAAAACAAGTAAAACTATTTAAAATAGAGTCAAGCTGGGGTGGGGTGTGGGGTGGGAAGACCCAAGCTGTCAAACAGCGGGGGTTGCGTTTGTGTTCATTTTGATCGTGATCTACTTCCCAACTGCAGATTTAAACTTATATTTGCCGAATTTCTACGGCAATTATTAGACATCTGCTGAGGACAGATGACTAGCAGGCAGTTCAGTACAAGCAAAGCAATTTCTAACGCAGAAAAACACAAAAAAATCGGCGCCAAATTTATACCTCTGTTCAAGCTCTGTTGGCATGTGGCCTACAAAACCAATAGCTTTATATTAACTACGTTGGCACCACTTAAGATTAAAACTACTTGGTGGGTGAATTTGTAAAAATGTTTTCTCCCCATCCTCTAGAAGAGTGTTCTGACTCCTAACCAATACTAGAAAAACGCCTTAGAGGTGTTCCCAGAACATCAGGGCGCTCGCACAGAGCAGGACCACCATGAATACCGACAGACTCACTTTGGATTAACAAATTAACCAAATACGCTCGTCTTCAGACTGTGGGAACAAACCGCAGAAAAGGCGACAACGTGCAAAGCCCTCAAAGGCCCAACCAAAGTAAGCAAATGGGACCTATTCAGAAATTGCTGAAGGACCTGAGGAGAGTCCAAATGTTTCAGCCAGTAGGCGAAGGGATCTTGTGGTTCTGTGATGTATCGATCGTGTTCACTAGTCTACCAAGAGAGCAAGGTCACAGCCAATCACTGCAAATCTGCTGTGAAGGAGTGTTTACTTTAAAAGTATCACGCCAACATCTCAAATAAGTGGTTGAATGGTCTGACAAACAAAAAATGTGAATTTGTCAAACAGGTTTTCAGTCATAACTCGATCCAACTGGACATCTGAGGCATTAGTTATCCCAAATGCATCCTTGAAAGAAATATCTGTGGTAGGAATGTTTTTGATCCCTCCAGAATAAAGTTTATTGCAAAAGCCGGCTGCTGTTCATTTAGGCAGGAAACAGTTAGGAAATGCCGAGCCAGCCCGTGTTTTAACACATTTAGACATATTAAGTATCAATGTGAACTAAAACTGAAAACCTCAAGTAACAAACGATGAAAACTAAAGAAATTTGCTTTTTTTTTTAACGTTTCTTTACACTGTGATGAAAATTATAACTTCAGGTGACTTATACATCAGGACATCTATACCCACATAAAACAGCTAAGACTACACACAGGCTCTTCTCAGCTCTCTGGCTCAGCATTTACTCAGGTTTCACCCGTCTGAACCTCACACATTTAAGAGAGAGACATCAGGGTGAGATCGAAGGAGCAGTCCGAGGCCTTCAGAGAAGACCGCAGCAGTTTTTGAGGTTGACAGGAGATTGAAAGGTCTCAAAAAAACACACTTGAAATCAGCCGTCCACCAGGACGACGGTGGTGCAGGAGCTAGGAGCACGTCCTGCTAACTGGTGGGTTAGCAGACTGCGGCTACAATGTAGCTCACCACTGCCAGCGTGTGAATGAATGCAGGGCAGGGTAAGCATGGTAAAAAAACTTTTTTTTTTCTTTCATTTAAAGTTTATTCATAATGTAAATATAAGTCAAATTTCTGGGGTGGAAATTAATAGATCAGGCCTCATTTTAATGATAAATCTTTATTTGTTGATTTGATGAAAGGACTAGAAATAAAAAAAAACTTTTTTTTTTTTTTTTAGTATTTCCTCAATGAAACAACAGGTTTAATTATAATTATTGACAAACATCCACCACCACTAACACTCAAAATCAAATATTTTATGGTTTTGTTTCAACAATTCAGAAAGACCAAAATGCAAGAGATAATTTCAACGTACTCTAGACGTCAATATTTTTTTACTACTCACTTTCAGAGCTACGACAACTTGTACTGAAATCAGAGTTTTCCTGCTGCTCTGGATTTGTGATGTCCTTCGATTTTAAGGGTGGATTTCCTGATTTTTCCTTTTTTCCTTCATCTTCAGTAGTTTTACCGGTGCTTCCCCTGTTAGTCACTTGTTTTACATTAACAGCAGGATTATTAAACACGGGGGGGTGGTTTTGAAGATCTCCTTTAACAACCCCCCCACTTCCACCAGGCTCATGATTAAGAGGTTTTTCACAATCTTTCACATTCACTTTTTTCTTTGCGGATCCAAAGGATTCCTTTCGGCTTTTTCTCTTCTTTGGAAGAGGGTCCAACTCAAAAGGCAATTCAGTTTTGCGCTTCACAGGTAGATAAGGCAAAACAGGCCTTTTGTGATTAGAGGGAGAGAAATAGTCCTCAAAAACATCATTATCTCCATCAGTGGAACCTGAAGCAATGTTTTTACTTCCGCTGGATAGAGTGAAAGATTGCACTAGGGAAGAAATTGACAAGCTGGCTCGTTTGGGTGTTCTCATTTCAGGTTTCTTTGCCGGGGAACTTTCATTAGACATTTTAGTTTCAGCGCCAGCGATGCTTGTTGATGACGAAAGGAAAGCTAAAGACTTCACAGACTTTGGGGGAAGTTGGGATTCAGTGTCTGCACATGGATTTTCCACAGTGATTTTTGCATTTTCAGATTCCTCAGCTGCTTTTACACAGGACTGCCTTCTTTCTTGTCTGGGCTTTCTGCTCTTGCCAGCGGGGTCCTGAACAGGACTCTGTGAAAAGTCTCCAGATCTAAACGTCCCTGCTGCTTTTTTTCTTACTGACGTTCGTCTCGCCCTCGTTTGCTTTCTCGCCTCTTTATCTTCTTGGTCGTCAAGGCCGAGGCACGCAGGAGAACCAGAACTCGGTTTTGGCACATCGTGGCAGGGTGAGAGCCAAGGCTTTGTAGGGTCTCGCCCAGGCCGACCGTGGTCTTCAGCTTCAGACGATCTTTCTTCTTTCTCAGCAGGTGAGCCACCGGGTTCAGAAACAGAATCGTCGTCAGGCTCGTCATCCGCTGTATATTGGAGAACAGAAAATTAGCTCAGAATATTTACGTAGTGATTTTGTTTAATGGAAGAACACGGACAACGTTTAAGCTATGTAAGAGGCTCTGATTTAATAGGTTCACACCATCAGGCTCAGAAAAACAACCTAAACGGTTAAAACGTTGCTACAGTGACATAAGATTCTGTTTAAAAAGGCTGAACAACAGAACTGTGTATTTTCTTAGACGTTGCACTTATATCAGGCATAACATTAGGACCACTTAGAAGTATAAAACGTATTTTCTCTTCATCCCCGCACCAATTAGTGGGTGGGATACATTAGTGTCAAAATCCACCAAAATTGGACAGTACACAGATTTAGCCAACTTGGACAAGGGGACAAGATGCGATTGCGTCTTGGACTGCAGCGTTCCCGGTATGCGATGGTCAGTTCTTAAAAAGTGGCCCGAGTAAGGAACAGTGGTGAACCAGAGACAGGGTTGAGATCAAGACTTCGTGATGGACATGCAGAGCAAAGCCTGGCCCGCGTGATCCAGCGTGAATGAGGCTCTATTTTACATCACATTTAACACTTTTTTTCTACATTACTCTTCTTGCTATTTAAAGTAGCTGACGGATATGGTCAAACATCCTGACAGAAAGCAGACAGTCTAACAAAGCAGAAGACAAATTATCTCAAGTTTGACAAAAGATCATTAGCGATGTGATAAGTCTCAGTTTTCTCACAGTTAAATTCGAGGAAAGTTGGTGTGCTTCCAAGAGAGGGCTTCAGGCTGGTGGGTGAGCAGGAATCGGCAATTTCTGACGCTGAAAAGCATTAACATTTAAATGAATTTGCTGTCTTTTTATGGTCAGAGATAGTGTTTAACAGTTTTAAAAACTTCCTCCCTACCTGTGGGCGAAATGTTTTCCCGTTGGTCTTTCATGTCTTTCAGGCGCTGTGCCATGTACTCGGATCTTTTCAAACCAGGGCTGTAGATTATTAAATTCTCATGATCAATGATGACTGGTGACGTTTTTACAACTGCGAATAAAAATAAGTGAAATAAGATGACATCGCAATTTATGCTGTAAAATAGTAATACTAAAAATAAAAAATAAATCCAGTACACTTGAAGCCTCTTACCCGGAGATTCTAACAAAGGCAAACCTTTCACCATTTTTTCAAATTTCTTCTTCAAACGCCAATTATTTTCAGTCGTCACTTTCGGAGAATCTTTTGGCAGCATGCAGCGATGCTAAAATGAATCAGAAACATTTTACTAAAAAGCAATAAAAGACACACTCTGAAAATCTAGTTATGATGTAAAAAAAAACAAAACTAAAGGTGGTCTGGTCTCGATGAAATAGACATTATATATATATATATATATATATATATATATATATATATATATATATATATATATATATATATATATATATATATATAAACTTTTTAGTCCCCAAAATATTGAGGCTCTTCAGTGTGTTTGAAAATGAAAATTGTTTCACAAATTCACTTCTAAATTTTGATTTCGCAAACACATGACCATGAAGAAATGCTAATTTACATACAGGAAATTTTACTGCTTTATTTTTCCTGCACCGGCAATTAGCTTCTTTTACAACTACAAACTAGTGATCAGGCCTGAAATCTGCGTGTAGTGATGATGAACTCACACCTGATCCTTCAAGGACACATAAATACAGTTATAAAGTCAGCCTTCTACCACCTGAAGAACATTTCCAGGATTAAAAGGACTGATGTAGCAACGAGACCTAGAGAAACTCATCCATGCGTTTATCTTTAGTCGCATTGATTACTGCAACAGTGTTTTCACAGGTCTACCCAAAGAAATGGAGACATGGGGTCCGTTCTTCGTACGTTGCTTAAAACATCCAAGATCAAATGAGACATCCGAGATAATATCATCCGGCTAATCATGATCCGGCTAATTGGGTTCTTCGAACACACCTGTTGTTTATGATTAGTATCACTGGATTGAGTTATCTGAGATAACTGCGCGTTCATGCGTTTGTTTAAAAGGGGAAATGTATCGATAGTAGAAACAATGATCAGCAACGCTGCTATTGGCTGTTCAGCATGGCCAAAGAACGCCCACAGTTTTTCTCCCAAGCAGAACACGAGCTTTTAATGGAAGGTTATGCTGAATTTGAGTCATTAATTAAAACGACAGGGAACACCTCAAAGTCTGCTAAAGCCAGGAGAGAGGGCTGGCAAAAAGTAGCAGACAAATTACATGCATAAGTGCTGTCCATGTTAGATGTTTCTATCACTTTCTACAGTATGTATTTTTGCATTTTAATAATTTCATATTTACTTTGTTCTTTTATGTCAGAGTCTCCACGGGACCCACTAGAACATGGGGAAAAAAGTGAAGTACAAGAATATTCTACAAAATGGTAGCCTTTAATTATTATACTGTATTTTAAATAGCAACTTCTTCCTCTTTTTTAAAAGCCACTGTTAAATGTAATGATGTATTTGTCTGTTTATAACAGCCTATAAGAAGGCTGAAAAAAACGGGTTCTTTTTACATTTGTTGCATGAGGCATGTTTCACCCTTTTTTCCCCAAAATGACACAGGGTGCCATCCGTTCGTTATATAAACGGCATCTTCAACAAAAAAATTGTATTTTGTCCGGAAAAAAACACAAATTAAGAGGAGAAATTGAACTCCACAACTTGAAAAACAGAAGAATTGCACTAGAGATTGAGTTGCTTCAAAAGGACCTTCAGAGTAAGTTCTAATACACCATTTGACAGTAGTATTGCTGACTTTACATAACTATCTCTTATTGCAGGCAAAAGATGACTTGCTGGCTTTTCTTTATAAAGAATTGTTTAAATAAAACGACAGGAACTAAGCATTATTTGTTTCGTCTTGTATTAAACATTAAAAAATGGTGTTCCACAATTCTGTCCCGTCCTCTGCCACTAGGTGGTCCAAGTGCACTGGCTGGACAGACTTCCCTATCTCCTCCGCTTATAAAGCTGCGATCTAATCCTGTTTACATGAAATAAGCCTGCTCGCGAGCAGGTTTAAGTTTGCGCACATGTTGCTATGACAGCAAGTCCGGAATGACTTTCGAAGAACCAAACGATCCAAGATCATGCCAAATCGTCAACAATCAAATCCAGCTAACTGAGTTAGCGACGTACGAAGAACGGACCCCTGGAGATGCAGCATTTAGCTTCTATGCTCCACAAATCTGGAACAAACTTCCAGAAAACTGCAAAACAGCAGAAACGCTGAGTTCCTTTAAATCAAGACTGAAAACTCATCTGTTTAGAGTTGCTTTTGACCCATAATACCAGGAACACTGACCAACATATTTGATGTGTGTTGACGTTTTCGTTACTGCTCTCACAATTGTGACTGTTTTGATGTGTTTATGATGTTATGTTTTCATAATGTAAAGCCCTTTGAACCGCCTTGCTGCTGAAATATGTGATACAAACAAACTTGACTTGAACTTCACCTACAGATGTGTATACTTTAAAAACACCCTTTAAATCTGAGTCTACTCACCCGCCTGTTTTTCGCCACAGGATTTTTGTCATCGTTTAAAGCTGGAAATAACTTTTCATCCACGCGTACACCGTCGTCATAACACCTGGACACAGCACAAAATAAGCAATCACTGAGAACACGCTCATCTATCCTCAGGATGCCTCGATAATTAAAATTGCATAAGTCAAATAACTCAAAAGCTCCGCTCACCTTCCAACCCAGAGAAGAGACACAAGTTGAACATCCATCTTCTTAGCTTTCCTCCATGTAGCTTGATGTCCATTGCTGAATACAACATGTGTGACTCGTTTATTAAACCTTTTCGCCACCTTTAAAAGAACGGTTAAAGTAGACTTTGTTATGCCAGACGCAAAGTGGAAACCAGACATTAACATACACCGTGTAAAAAAATAAATAAAAAATCTTCTCAATGTCTGATAATAAATCAGATTAAACCTTTTCCCTTTTAGTTCAGTTAGGATAGCCAAAGTTTCTTCTATTTACTAAATGTGGAAATAATGAGGAATACTTACTGACATATTATTTTTTAAGTTTGCCATGGTAAACAATGCAAATCAGTGTTTCCCGCAGGAATTTGGTTATGCGAGGCGGACCTACTCGCGGAGCGGGGGGGGGGGGTGGACGACACGTTGTCCGCGGACCGACTCGCGGAGCGGGGGGTATCCATGTGTTTTTTCCCTGCCATTCACGCACGCGCGAAAGCAACAACAACAAACCGCGTGTTAACGTCACTTTTTTTTTTTTTTTTTTTTTTTTTTGGGAATGTTGGCGAGGCGGTAGCTTGAGTTTGGCGAGGCGGCCGCCTCGCCAAGATAGCGCTGCGGGAAACCCTGCAAATATTTTGGCCATCATCTTAATCCCATAAACAAAATTGTGGGCACAGCTGAAAACCTGCGCACAAGCATGGCACCCCAAAATATCTGACACATTTGCGTGGGTTCTTTCAGAGGAAATGGGCCAAAATTCAGCAAACCAATGTGAAAAGCTTGTGGATGGATTACCAAAACATCTGTTCTTTGTCATAAAGTTTAAAAAGCAATCACGCCAGGTGGTAAGGAAATGAATGCAAAATTGAATTTGAAGTAAAAAAGGGGGAAACATTTTCTGGAATTTAGCAAATAGAAATCATTTTGGTAATCATATACAACACAAAATTAAAAAGGCACGTAGTCTAATTTAATATCAGAGAGTGAGAAAAAAAAAAAAAAGATTGTGTCTGTTTACAGTTTACCTACCTCAGCTCCCATTTCCTCCAGCTGAGGGATGAAAGCATTTGAATAGTTTGCTCTTTTATCATAAGACCAAGCATCAACATAGGCAACAACATCTGCAAAAACATTAGGCAGAATTACACATTTAAACTGCAGGTTGGAGGAATGACTCAAACTTGATTGAATTTAACTTTGTAAAGTAGCAATAATAATAATAGTAATAATAAAAGATGATACCTTTGAGAACTGAATTTTTGCTTGAGGTCATCACTGTCTTGTTTACCCTTCAGTTACTGAAAAAACAACAAAACTGTAAAAATTGACTATTTCCTTTGTATTTATTTGAACGTTGAGTCAAAGGCGTAAGTAAAAATCAAGGAACACACTTATCTTGTTTAGACATACTACAAGCTATTTTTTTAATGTGTAACCCCTAAAACACTGAAATATCACAGCTCTCGAGGTGACGTGCACTGCTATCACTTAAAGAAGATTATTTTCAAAATATATCCAGTTAATCTCTACAGATTATATCTACAGAAATCGGTAGTTTTGTCTAAGAGTATGGGGAAGTGATTTGGTCATTTAAGCCAGACAAAACAACAACCAGCACACCATTATTGTTGTGCGTTTATGCGTGATAACAGAATTGTACAGATAAAGACGTTTTGGTCTACTGTCGTTTTATAAACAACCTATATTCTGTATTATATTATTTGATATACAAATAACATACAAAATAAAAAAAGTCTGTCTTGAAATGAATAATAATGAGCTGTACAGAAACTACTAACATGATTTACTTCATGCTTGGTCGTCTCTAAAAAAAACAACATACATATGCGGAAGTGGTTTCATACCGAGCATTCGCCTTTTCTCTCAAAGACGATGAAAAAAGAAATCTCAGCTCTTGCAGGTCGCGATCAAACTATTTTGGTTTAGCCCAAGTTTAACAACTCTTTCGCCGACAAAGTACAACTTTGAGTGGAGGTTTCCTTTGGTTAACACATTACCTTACAATCTATCGTCTTTCAAAACAAACAGAAAGCAAATTAACAGCAGGAAATGCGCCTGATCCCATGATTACATGACCCAACTGATATTCATCACCGTTTCTCTGCAGTTAGCAAGCTAACCATTTTTCTCCGTTAGCAGTGCTGGCGTGTTGGACACGGAAAGCTCGCACTTCCGCTAAATAATATTGCGCGTATTGCTCTTATTCTGGTAGTCAGGAGTATAATTGTGTCACAGTAAGCGTCAGCTGGTACGTTTTAATAACTTTCTGGTACTTACTGAATGTGTTAGCGAAGTATAAATGTAACTACAGTCTGTTGTGAACGTCCGTCCCGCGTGCAGTTTGAGATGGAACGTATTCTTGGACGAGAAGAGATGATTGGCTGATATGTGACGTTCGTCATTTCCGCTCAAAAAGTGACGAAGTCCCCGGTGTAAAGAAAAGGTAACCTGCCTCTTATGGGCTCTTTCATAGCCATGTATATAATATCTATGAGCTCTTTTAGCAACCTGATGATAATAAAATAGTCACATTGATGACTTCAGTACTCTGCCGTACCATATTGTTTAGTTTGAGAAAATACAGTTTTCAAATATACTCCTAGTGCAATTAGTGATACCAATCTGGCACTATGTATAAGATTCCGGCCTTGTTATATAATAATAATTATTATTATATATCATTGCAATTTTGTACATTCCAATGATATTTGTCCTGCATTTGACCCATCCCTTAGGGAGTTTAGGGATTATTGTCTCAAGGCACTTCACAAAAAAGTACATTCAATCCAATCATGCAGACAGAGTCAATTAACTACACTCCAACTGGATCCCAGTTATCAAACAATGCAGTTAAGTTCAGTTTGTTAATCGCTATAAAACGTTTCCGCCTCAGGAAATCCGGCTTATTTGATCAAATCATCTACTTGGAGTAGCTAAGCACTCCTCAGTTAAACTACTTGGAAAAAGCTCTGAAGATTTTGTCATAGCTTTGTAAGCTTCTGATAATTCACAAACATTTGAGTGAAACGGAGGCCCACCCATGGACGTATTTTAGGCACACATTAAACACACAGCCTGCTCGGGAGACATCATGGAGAGACAAAAAAATCAAATCAATCAATCATGCAAGACATCAGGAAAATATCTGTGGAATTCCACCAGTTTGGTTGATCCTTGAATACAATTTCCAGATGCCTGAAGTTGCCGCATTCATCTGTTCAAACAATTACATAAGCATAAACATCATAATGACATTAAGAACGATTTGGTATGAAATGTGCATATTTTCCCCAGAACAAACCCAAAGGATTTCATGAAATATTCACAGGGGCTGCCTAAAAAGTGTCATCCTCAGTGGAATAGGTCCTGTACTGACATGGGCTGAAAAACCACTGGTTTTCATGTAGCTCATCATATTAAATTTTTCAATTCAATTCAGTTTATGTATTTTGCGGCAATCCCAAGGCACTTTACAAAGTCAAATTCAATCAAATCATACAGATGATATCTCCTCAGTATTTAAGTTCTTGGTTTCTGTTTCCTTTCAGCTGAATTCTACTGTCGCTGTCTCCCTGGTTCCAATGTGTGCCCTTGTGTCCCGTAAGCTCTTTTGTTTTACTATTAAATATATTCAAATTATGCTTCTGCCTCAGTCCAGTTGAAATTTGGTTCGGCAACAATCATGAGAGATATTGTGTATTAAAATTACTGCACTGTATGCATGTGCTGACGAAAATAACAGTGGAGAAACAGTTTGAGCTGCAACAGCAACCACCCTCGGTCATGCAACAGTTTTTGTGGGTTTGGAAATGTCATTGCTGTGACAGGATTCCTAATTTTTCTGCTGTTTGGTAAACAATACAATATTGCCCAGCTTAGTTGGTGCATATCTGTATGTATCTCATACCGGTTTGAATGAAAAGCTAACCAATTCGATATTATTATGAAGCAAGATCTAAACACAGCTGATAAACAACTGAGCGTATCCAACGCATTAACAATGTTATAAAGCACTACATTTTCTTTATTTGTCACATAAAACACAAAACAAACCCATATTATTCTTCACTGTAAAAACTTTCACCTTTACACTGCACAAATGCCACAAACACAAAACATACTACAACTTTATCACAATAATCCACCTGAAAACAAGTATTTTTTTTAAACGGTTTGACACGATTCATTTGTCACAGAAACTTTTATCTAATACTTTCACATTACCTTTACTCTTTTGAAAGCATTCCTTTTATTTTATTACCATTCATTGTTTAATTATAGGGATGTACAGAGTAAGAAAAACCAACACTGTAATGCACATCATAATTTAAACCACTGATAAAACAAGAAGAAAAAAAAAATCAAAGTAAGTAAGTCCAAAAACTGGACATCTGATGTGATCGATTTCTATTACAGAGGCCTGACCTATGAATGAAAGTCAGACTGAGTTGCTTCTGCACTGGAGAGGCACAGAGGTGCGAGACGTTTCCATGTGGACTGTCGACATGGGAAAACGCTCAAACTCTTCTTCTTGCGGGAAACAGCGGCAGTGGAGCAGCACCTCCCGCACTTCCTGTCGAAAGTTGGAGTTGAGGAAGCCGTAGATGATGGGGTTGATGCAGGTGGAGGACATGGCCAGCAGGTGGCAGAGGGAAAACAGGAGGTTGTGATGGCAGACGGGCAGAGCCTCCAGGTTCCAGTCGGCCAGCACGTTGAAGATGGTGAGCGGAAGCCAGCAGAGAGCGAAGGCGGTTATGAGCGCCGCCAGCATGATGTTGATTCGCCGGCTGTTGGTCATCCGCTGGTTCTCCGGGGTCCTGGCACGGTCCAGCATGTCTTTGCGGTGGCGAAGGCGAACGAAGACCCTGACGTAGCAGAGCAGTACCAGCAGGAGTGGACCGCAGTACTGGAACAGCAGAAGCCACGTGGCGTAAGCGACCCTATGTTCATGAGACGGCCAGTGCTCCACACAGGCTTCCATGTGCATGGAGGTGGGGACATAAGAGAAGAGAGAGCGGTATAGATTTAAAGGCACAGACGAGTTTTTGTAAGTACCGGAGACGAGCTGAGGAGCGGATGCATTGAGATGAACATAGGGCATCAGCTGCGGATGGAGTGGCAGGACTACATTGGTGTATGGCTCATTAGTGAGCAGCTGAAAGGCTAAAAAGGGTGTGGATGTGAAGATGGCCAGAATCCAGATAAAAATGACAGCCATGTAGGCCTGAGGAACGCTTGGTTTCCATCCAGATGGGTTAATGATGAGCTGGTGTCTTTCTAGAGCGATGAAGACTAACGACAGCACCGACACTGTCACAGACACGCACTGGATGAACGGCACCAGGCGGCACAGCAGCGACCCAAACACCCAGTGGTCCATGAGTGTATAAATGACAGTGAAGGGGAGACAGAACACGCACACCAAAATGTCAGAGAATGACAGATTGCAGATGAAAATGCTGGTGACGTTGACTTTCTCCCTGCGATGGGTGATGATGCAAATGAGACCGATGTTCCCCACCAGCCCCAGCACCATCGTAACGCTGTACCACACCACAAGACACGTCGTGAGGACGGGAGACATGTGGCACTGCTCTTCGTGCTCGAGAACAGAAAGGTCTGAGATGAGCTGGGTCTTGTTCCCCGGCCATTCTTGCACAGACTCGAGACTGCCGCTTTCCTTCTCCCAAAGCAGCGAGTGAGAAGAGGTGGCGGAGCCGTTGAAGAGGCGAGGAGATGTTGGTAAAGAAGACTGGCTTGTGTTGGCACTGAAGGACATAGCACCCAATCTCTCTGGATCTAACCGTCCATTCCAATCTACTGGAAACATACACCAGAGACAGAGAGGAAACATTAGGTGCAATGAATCCTATTGGTCAGACAAACGGTTCATGCAGAAATGATATGGTTCAGTGATATGCAATATTTAGAAAAAGATTATTATTGTCAACCGTTGCCTGTTAATGGAAGAAATTGTAAGATGGATAGCTCATGTTAGGGCTTCTAAGAGAAAAGTTTATGAGCACCATCAAATTACCTCTGAAATGACTAATGATAAACATTAATCATTGACAGCAAGATGTATTTATGGACCTTAGCGACGCAGCTTCTCAAGACTCAAGTGTTTTTACAAATGACAGCTGAATTGATTTCTCATTAAGTCAGGGAGGAGCTAGGCTTGAAAAATCTTGAGGTGGTTTCTGCCGTCAATATGCACTGTAATAATTAGGAATAAATATCAGAGCCCTTATCAAAGCATTTTTAATAATCTATATCAGAGTTTCTGTTTAAAACAAACTTCTGATTCATGCTATTGTTTTACTTTCTGTGATTTATTTTGTCACATTTTTGTTGTTCTAGTTTGTACCAATAGCAACCCAGCGAGTTTTGTGGTAACATCTGCCCTTCCAATTTCTGAAACAAACTACATATTTGCTGCACACATTACTACGGTGATATTATGACTGTGTGTTTTCCCTAACAATCAATCGAGCGTTTTTTTGTTTTTTGTTTGTTTGTTATCCTTGACACTCACTGTAAAGGAGACAGTATTGGCTGCTGCATCTCTGTCTGTCTGTGTCATGTGACCTGCTCTGTGTGGAGCGGTTGTTGGAGAGAGATTTGCAGAGTGCGACTGAAAACAATAGCTATTAGATTTTATGCAACGCTTATGAAGAATGAGAACGTTTTCTCTTAAGTTTTGTCCAGCTTGATTAGGCGGAAGTGCAATATGTTACAAGCTGAGTTACAAAGAAAGAAAGAAAGAAAGAAAGAAAGAAAGAAAGAAAGAAAGAAAGAAAGAAAGAAAGAAAGAAAGAAAGAAAACATGTTAGTGGCAGCCTACTACTTTAGCTGACTGTATCCGTCAGATATGTTTCAGAAACATATGCCCGATCTGTAAAAACTCCACTCGGGCCAAAATATCTGTTGCTGTTAAACAGAAACTGCAGAGACTTAACATTGTTAGTGAGGGAGTTATATTAGACACAGGCACAATACTTAAATAGTCCATGTAATACTAATTAAATGCTGCCAGGTATTTTACTGCACTTTGAAGCTACTGAGATTTTGACCTGATATATACTGTATGGCATAGATATTCATTAGTTATAATGAAGTAGTCGATTTAGAGCAATTATCAGCAAATTTATTCTGTCACATCCCAGGTAGAAATACGGGTGTTTTTACTGTTATTGATTCTTGAGGCTTAGCTACCACTTTAAGGTGAAGACTTTACAGACTTGACTGTAATAGGTAGGGAATAGTAAACTCTAATTTCTGAACTTTTCTTATTTCTGTTTTGTGGAAAACAGTATACAATTGATCCTACATATTTCAGATACTTGTGATTAAACTTAGATTTTTTTTTGGCCATTTTACAAATTTCTTTATTCATGCAATAAAAATAAGTGCTTCTTCACACAATAGACAACAGTTTTGGAAAACAGGTAACATCGTAGTGGCCAAACTTCAAGCACTGCAAGTTAGTTCATCAATTGTTTGTTAAATTCAAACAAAATGTCTACTATGATGATTGCCTTTCCTATTTTATCCCTATATCCAAAGGAGCTCATCAAAAAAAAGAAATACAAAAAATTTCAGAGCAATGTCAGCAACTCTCTTTAAAAATATTAATTGTTAGAATATATCCAATGCTGGTCTCTATTTTTATGCAGATGTCACAATTATCTATTCCTCGTTTCCATCAGCAGTTCAAAACTTAAAATTTTCAGCAGCCTACCTCTGGAGTAGTTCAGTCCAGTTTGAAAAAAACTCAGCTTGAATGGGTGTTAAATGCAGACAAATTTATAGTGTTGTCTAAGCCCCCTAAGATCTAAGCTGTTCAAAGGGCAGAAATTGAGACGGTTACATTTTCTAAGGACTTAGGCATTATTATCTGTCAGAAGTGTTTAAAACTTACAGTACAAGACGTGTCTTTAAGCTGAAACTTAGATGAGGTTAGCAAGAATGTGTTTGAAGATGCTCCCCTATTTTATTTTACTTTTTCAAATAATTTACAACGGGATCTAAGATTGTGAGAATTAATTTCCTTAGTGACAGCAAACAGGCTTAAATCGGAGGCAACCAGACTTCCGTTCAGTTCTGTCTGAAGACATTTCAACAATTATCCAGGAGTCTTTGTCAGTTCTGGTGGTTCTCACTGATCAACCTACAGTTGGAGCGCTGCTGTTTAAGAACATGGACGCCCATCCTCCTAGGCGCATGCTCAGTCAGGTGTAAATTAATGACCCACTGTCACTGTCCTGGGTCGTCAGAAGCTATTGCTTGGTGTGAGTGGATTATTTGGTCACCATTTTTTTTTTTTTTTCGGGGGGATTTTTTTGCAGCTCTAGCGGCTCGCTTTTTATGAAAGTAGGCTGACAGGAAGGGGTTGGAAGAGGGGGGGAGACATGCGGCAAATCTCTTTGGGATGTGTTGGAGGACCGAGCTGTAAACACTGAGGAGTTGGAAGCTCAATCCTCCCCCTCTTTTCAGTGTTTGCGATTCTCTTTTGACCAAGATGGCTTCTTTCACCCCTCTTTCAAACCCCTCCAACTGAACTGATAACAAAGACCTGAGCGAATGTCCCGTTGCCTCCAATTTAAGCCTGTTTGCTGTTGTAATGACCCGGATAAATGAGAATTTGCGCAGGCATTTTCCTCAGTGACGTTTGAAGCCAATTTATTGAAATGACAGAAGAAGTCAACTTGCTTGTTTACTTCCTCGTCCTGAACATCAGTCTTTTGTACTTGATTTTGTTTTAAACTGTATTTGTGCATCTGTTCTTTCTGAGCATAAAAAAGTTTTTAAAGGAAAAAATTTTTTTTCTTTCTCAATGTGCTTGACAGCATTTTTAAATCTCTCCATAGGATGCTGGTTTGTTAGGTCTCTAACCTCCTGTTAAGTCTCCTCCAATTTTCTCCCCGTCGCTCAGTAAATTCAAAATTAACTCTTCACTTTACGAACTCAAATTCGAGTTGGAGACATTACTGTAACGATTTCTGTCTCGGGTGGACAGGGTGTTATGCATTTATGTCCCAGTTTAGCATTGGCAAGTTAATGTTGTCACGTTCAGTTTTTATTTGAGATATTTCTAGATTTCAGTCAAGGAAATGAATATAAAAACTGTAAATATATTTTTACAGGCCCTATAAAATACACCTGTATACCTGTACGCAAAGAAAACGAGTGGGAAAAATCCAACTTCAAACAAATACTATCAATAAACTATAAGAATACTAAAACCAAAAGTTTTTATTTCGTTTTTTAAATTTTCACCTACTTCACCTGCAGTGATAATTGGCTCTTCTTCCTCGTTTGCTTGCGCAGGCTAAGACCTCTCCATTCATTGCCCACCGATCCACACACGTTTATAGATAAAGATAACAGCGTTGTGACACTAAAATTACTGCGCATACCCTGCAGCAGAGATGTTCCGTTTTTTCCTTTTGCACAGTGACTGATGCGATACGTCAAAGTAAAAGGGCGCGACATTGTCAGAATCCTAAAAATGGATTCAAGCCGTCTCGCCTCAATCCTCTGACATGTGCTGTGAAAGCCAACATCATAAACAAAATGAGACTGTCACTTTCTATTAGCGGCACATGCACTTAGCTATCAGTCATCTCACACTGCCTCCTTACTAACCAACCCTGTCAGCGTGTGGACTGAGCTGTGGGCAGCGTGGCACAACATGCATCATCCCTTGTTAAGGGGTGCCAAAGCAATTGTATTGTCAACAGTAGTTAGATGTAGAGCTTGAATCAGACGTGAACCAAAAACACCAGGGACAAAATGCCCAGTACTCAGAACATAATGAAGTGATCCGACAACGTGGGATGGACATTCAGCTTGTAGTTTTGTTATTCTGATGGCCCCCATCCTTGAGCTGAATCTCTGTAGGGTAAGGGGACATCATGACCTGCCGGGCTCCATTTTCTCCATTGTAGTCTTCTTTTCTCCCTCACCAAAGTGTCCTCCATCTCTCAGAAGATAGGCGACAGAGTAAAGGACAAATGGCTGAATGTAATCTTTGCTCACCTTGGTCTTTTTCTTTATATTTAGGAGGCAGCGCTGTGCATGGGTTTCTTTTATCAACCTTGCAATTTCTAATGCTGTTTTTTTTTTTTACTTAGAAAATACATTTTCAGAAACGCATGGCAATCACACAATCTCTTTATCAGCAACAATTGCCCTTTGATGACGATGTTCTTTGAATTCGTTGGGATATTTGTCTGTGCAAATGCCTTTAAAGTTTAAGCATTTGGGGAACTTAAAGATGTTTTGTGTGTGTGTGTGTGTATGAGTGGAGTCACAGATCAAACGAATGTGCCCGCAAATGAAAAAGACAGGGACACAGCTTGCTCGATGTGTTTAAGACGAAAAAGCCTTAAAGTTAAAATGAAACCGCTTCTGATAAGAGAATGTTGCGTGATAGAAATTCTTAAGAGCCTTCTCACACATTTTTTTCCACGTTGCTCCTCCGACGTTATGTCTTACTGGAATCCATTGTGGCTGTATGCAGATAAACTGTCCACATGTTTGCTATTAAGGAGCAATCGTCTTCTCTTTTGCCGTTTGTGTGTGTGGAGGCTCAGAGTAAACGTAGCTGGAAACTGTTTGGTCTGCTCAACCTGTGATAATGACCCGGGGTTCATTGTTCCCTGCTTAGGGTGTCAGGGATTTTGCAGGGGTCCTCCAAATAGACTTTGGCTGTAATGAGATTTGTTATCTTCACCTTTCCACACGGTACTGCTAACGAGTCTTCTCATTTTTCCATTTCTTTTTTTTCTTTGTTCGGTTTAGGCTGTAAAACTGCACACACTTCTTAAAAAAAAATGCCAAGAATCAAAAGGTATTGTTTGAATGCATCACACAAAAACATTTCTAAACATCAATTCATGCTAAACAGCTGCGTGTCTGAATACTCAGCAACATGATCAGGCTACAGAAGATAACCCACGCTGCATGCAATATAGGTGATTAAATATTCAGACTCACATCCACTGATTTATTATCTTTTTCATTGCATCGTTATTGTCTGGAAGACATAAGTCACTCACGTGTGGCGGAGGCTGAATAAAGAGTTTCTGTGATGCCTTGAAGACCGGGGATGATGCTCTGAACAGGTGTGAGTCCACAGGGAGGAGAGTAGAAGAAGGAGCTGAACATCATAATAGCCTGAGCGTTTCTGTCAGAAACAGCCGTGAAGGGAGACCAGCTTTAATTGGGCTGTTGGAGCCCCTTGAATGCTGAGACCCTTGGAGAGTCGATCTCTGCTGTCACACAGTGGCGAGATTATTATATTACAGCAGCTGAGACTGTGCGTAAAACGTTTAGCAGACAAGAAACAAATCACAGCTGGAAGGTGAAACTTTATTACCAGTTCAATTCAAATTGTGATAAGATGAAGCAAATGGGTGCTGGTGTTTGTTCATTGGTTGGGTGCTCTGTGTAAACGGTGCAACCCAATCAATACATGTAGTACAAACCTGAAAAGGGAGTGAAGTTGTATTTTATCCATTAGGGTTTGCTTTGTCGTCAAGGAGGATTACACTCGTCTTTTGTCTAACCTCTGTAGAATCTCGGCAGAGCAGCCGTCTTTATCTACAGGCTCGCGCTCCTCAGGGACGTCTGCGGCCCCCTGCATCAGGGATCTTTGAGAACCAAAACGGAACAAAAATATCATTTTCAAAATGCTTTTGTAAACTACAGACTTTAAAGGAAGGCAAATGAAAACTAATAAACTTGCTGTTTCTTTCTTGTTTATCCAGACTATGTTACATTATAATTCCAATTTATTTTATTAGGACCAAAACAAAATGACACATATCAGTCAGCTAGAGGGAAGATGGTTTGATTCACATGAATACCCAATTTGTTTTTACAAATGTAAACCTTAAAACTGTGGTATTTATGTTTTCTGATCCCCCATGCCATGTGATTCACGTAATAAAATTTGAAAAAAATAAGTAAAAAGCATATATCCTTTATTCCACTTTTCATTATTTGCTAATTGTATTAAAACAATCCCAATGAAATACATTAAAATGGGTGATTGTGATGTGACAGTGTAAAAAAGTTCAGGAGTGTTTTTACCAGGCTCTGTATTTTATCCATCTCTATTTTCCAATGTTCCAGATAGATACAAATAATGGTTTGGTAGGATTTTTTTCTGTCTAAAAGTTTTACCTTTTCTATTAAATCCTCCCCAGAAAAACACCAATTATACAATTTTCTCAGATCTTACAAGTGCACAGAAAGATGCGGTGCCCCCACCCCACAGCTATCTGCCTTTATTATGCATGAACATTAACTATCTTTACAGCAATTACTTTTTCACACATCCACCTGGAGGTAATATCCACTTTAAATCTCACAAGTCATCTCTTAGGAGACAGGTGTTGGATTAAGTAGGTGTTGAGACCGAGATCTGATCTCATGCAACCATGAAGCTTTATGTTTTAACTGTTAAGAAGGAAGAAAACACTTGTTTTAGGGGGAGGGAAGATAATACATCAGTAAAACTCGGGGAAATATTGTAAGAAAGAGAATAAAAGACAGATATCTTACACGCGGCAGCAGCTCAAACCCTGCTTTGTGCAGAAGCTCTCCATGCACACTCACCCATTCAGACCTGAAACCGTGCTCCTTCCCATCTTCATCTACACACCTTTTGTATACATAAATTAAACCCGTTTCAGAGAGGCAGCTGATGTGCTTATCTCTCTCTATCTGATAAATCCATGACAGCTGCTAATCCTTTCTGTGTAATAATTTGTATGGTGCGGTTTTTAAATTATTTGAATCGGGTTGCAGGCAGGGTTCGTATAGGATGCTAAATGCCAAAATATCTGTCAAAGTCATCCTGAATGCTTGTAGGCAACCAAAAATGTTAGTTTTTAGCTTGAGAATCTAAAGCAAAAGTCCAGTTGGCTTTTCCAAAACCACTTTGTTTAATGAAGAAAGCTTTCCTCCGTCCCGCATCGTCTCCTGCATTTTATTGTATAGACTGCGGTCTGTCTCTGCAGGTTGCAGGATATTACTCACCTTTTGGAGGGTTTGTCGCATCTTTTATCACCAGCTCCTGGAAGAAACAGTCAGAGTGACACAGGACAAAAAGACCTAGCAGACAAAAAACAAGCGCATGAGGAGAAGCCTGAAAAAATAAAAAAAAATCTGTGAACATGTTTTATAGTCTGAGGTTTATTAACACAACGGTTGAATTCAGTTAATACAGTTCAGATTGATATAAAATTGTCCCTTTTGTTTTTTTTAGTTTGGAAAGTAAGGCTGCAATTTGTTGGACATAAAAATGCCATAATTTGAGGTTGTATATAATGTTACACAAGAGAACATACTGACTTATACGGCTTGTTTATAATTTAATGGGCTGGATTGTTTCTCCTGCAACACATAATGTTAATTTATTACAGTGGCTCGCAAAAGTATTCACACCCCTTGAACTTTTCCGCATTTTGTCACATTATAAGCAGAAACATAAATATATTTTATTAAAGTGGTATACTGTACAATTGTGAAGTGGAAAGAAAATATACATGATTTAACTTTTTTTTTTTTACAAAATGTTCAGCCCCCTTTTCTCTGAGTGTATCCAATCACCTTCAGAAGTTGCCTGGCCTTTAAAAGACAACACTGAGTCTGCTGATCTCAGAGTCAGAGGAAGGAAGTTCCAGTCTTGGAGCAACAGAAGAAAAAGCTCTGTTGCCCTTAGTTTAAATTTACTATGGGTAAAATCAGCAGGTCTTGATCACTAGACCTCCGAGCCCTAGTGGGGGTGTGGGGGGTGTAATAGCTCAGTTGTGTACACTGGAGTCTGTCCATGCAGACGTATCCACTCAAAGCTAAGATTTTGAAATACACTTTATAATAAACCAAGAGCAAATAAAGCTGTATAAGAAGTGGAGTGACATGACAACATTTAGAAAATCTTCTCAGGAGCATAGCTGCAGAATTCTGTATAGACTGCAACTGGTCTATGGAGGTTATGGTAAGACTTGTGTAAAGAGCATTGCAATAATCCAGGCGTGACGAAAGAAAAGCATGAATAAAAATTTCCATCTCAGGATGAGAGACAATAGGGCTCAGTTTGCCAGTGTTTCGCAGATAGTAGAAATAGCAACACACCAGAGAGTTAACATGATTTTCAAGTGTAAAACCCAAATCAACGGTTATCCCAATGTTTATGATAGAAAAGGTACCAAGAGGCCCAAGGATTTGTTTTATCGTCTTTAGTTATTTTTTCCGGTGCAAAATGATTACTTCAGTTTTTCCTTCATTTAATTGAAGAAAACTCTCAGATATCCAACTTTTAATTAAACCCAGGCATTTTAGTAAATTGTGTAGTTTCGACACTTTATTTGGAAGAAAGGAAATATACAACTGGATATCATCTGCATAGCAGTGATAGGAAACACCATTAAAAGATAACAATATGGGGCCAAGTGGGAGCAGATAAAGCAAAAACAGCAATAGCCCCAGAACAGAGCCCTGTGGAACACCACAATGAATGGGACAAGAAAGGGATCTATAAGTAGACACAGCCAAGAAGGTTAACCTATCGGATCAGTAAGAGGACAGGAATTTTAAAGCCTTAGCCTATTTAGTAGGGTTGGATGGTCAACAGTATCAAAAGCTGAAGTCAGCTCTAACATAAGCAGTGCTCACTCTGCATCAAAATATGAGACTAAGAAGAGCTGTTTCAGTTGAGTGGGACTGAAACCTGACTGAAAGTGGTCCAGAATGCTGCACTGATTAAGAGCAGCAGTTAACTGCTTGACCACAACCCTCTCTAAAATCTTGGCCAGAAAGGGAAGCATTGAAATGGGTGTGGAACAGCTGAAAAGAGAAGGATCCAAATTAGGCTTTTTAAGAGTGGGTGGATTACAGCACTCTTCAGACAATCAGGTACCTGACCAGAAGCTAAAGAGGCATTTTCTATGTCAAGTACAAAAGGACCAATTCACCGAAAAACACTCACTACAGGAGAAGCATTTGTAAGTGGGTTTTCTTCCACAGATTTTTCTGCAAGTGCGCTTTAAACAGTGGATGCCATCATTCCCCCACGGCGTGGAATTAGAAACAGGTAAGGGACTCTTTTTTACCGAGCAGAAACTGTCCAAAATATAAAGGAAATGTTAAGTCAAATGATTAGTCTGAGAACCTATATCACTAAAAGGAAACAAAACATATTCATGTGTTAGAATGGTCCAGTCAAAGGCCAGACCTAAGCCCATTTGAGAATCTGTTGCGAGATCTAAAAACTGCCGTTTTCAAATACTGTCCATCTAATCTGACTGAGCTTGAGCTGTTTTGCAAAGAAGAATGGGCATTTTGCTGTAATTGCAGCAAAAGGTGGTTCCACAAAGTATTGACTCAGGGGGGCGGAATACTTTTACACAATACACTTTTCAGGTTTTTATTTGTAAAAAATCTTTTAGTTATGTATAATTTTCGTTCAACTTCACAATTTTATATCACTTTGTGCTGGTCTTTCACATAAGATTCCAAATATATTTGTGGTTGTAATGTGACAAAAAGTGGAAAAGTTACTATTCCAATTTTTCAAGCCACTGTATCTGCAGCACAAACCTCAGAAGCTTCTCCTGACAAAAGCAGGAATAACTTTTCCAACTTCAAAGAAATGCTATCATATACGTTTTACAAACAAATTTAATATTTGGAAGATAAATATTTTTGTTTGAAAGCGGCTCCTTTCAGCCACAGACCTCACTAAAATGAATTAAAGTGCAGAGCAATACAAGCCGTGTTAGCTAGAATTTCACACATTTACACTTCAACTGCAATGATAGTTAAATTTATTCATATTTTTATTTAAACCATAAAAGAAATTAAACTGTAACCAGTCTACAAAAAAATAAAAAGAAATTACAGCAGCCCTTATATGTCAAATATACCCTATTCAGATGATGTCAGATCCAGTCAGAAAGAGTTTAGTGTGTCACAGTGCTAGTTTATATCAGTGGGTGTGCAGCCCTGAATATCTTTTCAATAAAATATTTGAACAGTGATTCATCAGGGGAACAGGTGTAATCGAGTTATATTAAAATTGCACATTTCTCATAATGAAGGGACAGCTGGCATCTAATAGATTCAGTATGCTCTTTTGTGATCATTTATACACATGCAAAAAAACTATAACGTAAAGGAATATGAGGACCAATAAACATTTTCCTCAACAGTAAACTTCATTCACTAGATTAAAGCAAAAAAAAAGTAAAAAATAAAAACAATGCATTAATAAAAATACAAGCCAGGTTATTGTAAACAAAAGTCTAGACTTTGCCTGACAAAGTGTTTTCTTCTGACAAATGTCAAGTAAATCTATACTTGGTACATCATCAATGATTATTTAAGAAACCAAGTAGGATAAACAAAAAAAAAACATTAAAAGCTGAAAGTTACATTTGAAATCGATCATAACTAAACAACTATTCACTTTTCATGTAAAAACAGAAATAAAAATGTCCCTGAAATAGAATGTTTTTTTTTTGTCATTAAACAGGAGGTCAGGTATCTGGTTGCATATTGATTAAAAAAAAGGCTGTTTTGGTCGCACTTACTAAAGTGCCCTTAGCATTAAAATGTAAACTTTTAGCAAAATCACTCTGGAAAACAGAAAACAGTCACAAGCATTACTTTATAGACTAAGACAAACAAATCACCAATGAGCTGTAAACATCCCCAAAGTGGACGGTAATAACGATGCTACATAGTTAAAATTGTAGTTTTTCTGAAAATGCCTATATCCTTTGCTTCTACAATATAAAAGTCAGTATCTTTTTTGAAAATGTGCAATTTAAATCTTATGGAGCAGTTTAACATGTTATGAAATCCACATGCAGCTAACTCATCTAATCATGAAGGAGCTAGCAAGAGTCTGATGAATCTATCCTAATAACTATAAAGAAAAAACTTAAAGAAAAAGTTTTTTTTTTTTTTTTTTACATTTTCTGTTCAGATTGATTAAATGTGTTTAGCACTAAAACTACATGGTTTCCAGTTTTTAGACAGCTCCATGTCAGTATTTTTGGTTTTTCCGTATGCTAAGCTAACTAGCTGCAGCTTCATATTTAGCAGACTGACAGTAGAGGTTTAAACTTACTCATCTTTTTATATAAAGTACACAACCCAAACTGTATAATTATGCTATGCATAGTTTATTTTTGTAAAAAAAGCAAAATATTGATGTAATAAATAAAAAAATAAAAAAACAAGATTGTTTGAGGCACTGATACAAAAGCTCAATTGTTGTCCTTCATCCAATTAGAGCTTTCATGAAGGCAGGTTTATCAAAGGGCCAGTTATATTGGTTGGGGACGGGTCCATTCACGTTGCACTCAAAGAAGGAGAACATGGGGAACCAAATGCGCGCTCTGCGACTGTGCTGGTAGGCGCGGGTGTTAGCTAATGTGTGGTAGTAGAGGAAGAGACGCGTGGTGATGTAGAAGGCGATGAAGACGTCGATGGAGTAGTGCTCGTGAGCCGCCAGGATGAAGAAAATCCCAAACAGATTTAACACCCAGGAGATGGTGTGGATCAGATTCCAGTTTCTTGGCGTGTCTGAAAAAAAATTACAGGTTAGTGTCAGTCATTTGCCCTTTTGAGGGAAAATTCCATAATTTACCAGATTTAATATTTCCAGTTTTCAGTTGATGTAAAAGATCGAGCGATATTTCCAAAATGTTTACTGAAGATATTTCTACAGTGGTCAGCCTTAAAATATGAAACCAAGAAGGAAAACTGAAACAACAGAATATAAGAAGGACACAAACAGAGAAACAAGGAATGGAAAAAGGAAGAACATGAAGACACAAAAAAGGAAAGAAGGACTAAAAGACATAGATGAGGTAGTAGGCAGAAGTTATAAATAAAAAAGGGAAATGAAAGAGACCTCCAAGTGAAAAGACAGAATGGAGAAAAGCAGGACACAAAGAAGGAAAGAATGAAGGACCTGATGAAAGCAGAACACAAAAGGAAAAAAGGAAACACAGGAGGGAGAAAGAGAATAGAGTACGTAAGGAAGGAAAACGAGGAATATGGATACAATGGAGATAGAAAAGAAGGACACAGAGAAAGGAAGGAAAGATAGAGGCTCATGAGGGATGATGGCTGTGGCAAGGAGGGAGGGAGGGACGGAGGGAGGAAGGACACAACATTTAGACAATGGGACAGAAAATAAATTCTTTAAAGGAGAAGTCAACAAGGAACAAGGAAAAATCAGTGGATCATTAGCTATACCTAAAACTAATACGTTCGTGGTGATATAATGAATTTAGCGTTAATCAATAAGAAAATAAAAGCATAAATTGTCGTCTCGATCACTGTGTCTGGGGGCGGCCATTATTGCCCATATTTGGGCATCCTGTGACGTTATGTTGCAGTAAGGCACTGCGCTCTACAAGCTAATTCAATAGGAACTGTTGTACACAGCTGCAATCAACCACAATTATTTCGGATTTCCAGAGGACTTCACCATTGAAATTCAGGAGAGCTATTGTTGAAGCAACAATGCCCACGTGCATGGCAGTTGGATGTCACAATACATCGGGTAAAAGGGAAAAAAACAGTTATTTCGCCTTTCCGACTTATTTTATGCGACTTTGGTCTTGTTTTTTCTAAAATGGCTTGTAAATTTCATGAGTTGTGGGGTTGCAGTTTTTGGGCTTGTTACTGAAAGTGAAGTCGATTGTTTGGGCTCTAAACTGAGTGACGATGAAATATCCATCCGCCTCATAACGCGCTGCAGCTCATCCTGACAGGAGCAGAGTAAAGGCAGAAGGAGCCGCTCTGCCCGTATTTTCTGCAGTTTACGGTTGCAATAACTGATGATAACTGATGAAAGAAGATTTGGCAGTGCAGATCCCCATTTTGAGCAGAGATTGGTTCTAATGATGAGTTTTTAGATGAGATGAGTTTTACTCCCTGATAACATTGCAGAACCCAACCCATAAACCATACTTTAATACTTATTTGTTGTCTTTTTATGTCTCTAAAATGTAAAATTAGTATAACCCATCCATCCATTTTCCAAACCGCTTAATCCCTCATGGGGTCGCGGGGGTTGCTGGTGCCTGTCTCCAGCGTTCACTGGGCGAGAGGTGGGGTACACCCTGGACAGGTCGCCAGTCTGTCACAGGGCAACACAGAGAGAAACAGGACAAACAACCATTCACACCTAAGGACAATTTGAAGAAGCCAATTAACCTAACAGTCATGTTTTTGGACTGTGGGAGGAAGCCGGAGTACCCGGAGAGAACCCACGCATGCACAGGGAGAACATGCAAACTCCATGCAGAAAGACCCAGGGGTGTACTTGAACCCAGGACCTTCTTGCTGCAAGGCAACAGTGCTACCCACTGCGCCACTGTGCAGCCAAAATTAGTATAACTTTAAATTTAAATGCTTAATAACATGTCTATCTTTGTTTAAGAGGCAAAAAACAATATTTTGGCATGAAAACGGGTATTTATTTACAAGGGGGCAGATAGGGTATTGGGACTTGCTCAACAGCGGATCCCGCAACCTGACGTCACAAACTGGGAGGTGGCAGTACTGTTCTTCACCAACATGGATGCCTCCACTAAAGGACATTCAAATGAAAATTACTCTTAATTAAAAAAAAAAATCATTTATTGAAAAGTATGTAATAATTTTATATTTAAAGTACTTTCAGTATTTTGAATTCTGATTTTGACTGGACTTCTCCTTTAAATACAAATATTTTTCCACAATCATGTGATCTTCTTTCCACACTAATCCAGCCCAGGAAAATACTGAAATCAAATTCATTACTTTTCCAGACTGTCTAGGGACGCTGCGTTTAAAAGGTCAGGCACCTTTAAATTGGTACACTAGGTAACGTTTCCTTTTATTATGGTTAAACAAAATACCAGCATTCAGATTATTTTTGAGTTAATTCTAAATATGCTCTTCATTTTCCTACCTGTACAGTTTGATGACCTGTTCACAAATCCTCATCCATGATGCAAATCTACAACTATTTGGTTTTAACTGTTTTGCTTGGAGCTGTCCTACTTCTAGTACAAAATAGTCATCCAGCATACTCTGTTACGTCATGTAAACGATATAGTGGAACAAAATTGTCTCTACATTACTTATGGCAAAATTACCATTATACTGTTTGTATATGTATATTTTTAAAGTCTAAGTTTTGAAACCTCTGCTCTAGAAGGCTGTCGACATTGTACATCTACCCCTGTCCTAGTAGGACTAACTGTCTCGCACATATTTTAAGGTGGTGCTGATGGATATTTAAGGTAGTCCTGTAGCTCTACGCTTCTTCAGGAGTGAATGCTGCTTGTCAAGACTTGATGCAATCTACTGGGTCTCCTTAGATAGAAAGTTTTTTGACCAATCTGTATAATCTGATTGAATTTGACTTTTGGAAAGTGCCTTGAGATGACATGTTTCGTGAATTGGCGTTATATAAATAAAGTTGAATCGAATTACTTTTCTTAAAATCCGTTTTTCAAAGCAGTCAATGGAATAAAAAAAAAAAACTTACATTCAGTCACAAAGAAGTTGAGCAAAGTGATGACCACGGTGTGCCCGCTGAACATGTAGTCTCCACAGGTTTTGACGCCTGTAAGAGTCATCCCGAACCCACTCCATATGGCCAGCGCTCTCTGGATCTTCCCCCAGGTATCACCATATGACTGGCAGGGCACACATTTTTTTCTGCTTAGTAAAAAAAAAATCTAAAACTCTGATGTTTACAGTATCTCTCGTGTTTTACCCACCAGGCTGGCACATTTCAAGTGCTGCCCAGGCACAGAGAGCGAGGTGACAAACATGGTGCAGCACCGAAGCAAAAACACTGTTCCCATCAGAGAACACAGCCGTCTGAGGAGAATTGACCTGAAACACAGAAGAAAAGCTCATCAAACCCCCTGGCATGATGGGCAGAGCGCAGTGTGATGGGATCGGCTGGAAGCGGGAATACCTGTGCTTGTGAAGGAGCAGGATCAACAAAAACATGTAACACAAGATGAGACCACAGGCCTCGGCCATCACAAAAGCCCAAGGGATTCTGGGTACACTGAAAAAGAAGGATGATGTTCATATCAGTCTGTAGAGTAGATGCAACAGCAGGAGAACGTGTTTCGGAGCTACAGAGATAACAAGCGCTGGAATCCTCTTGTGCATTTTCACTGATAGTAGAAGATAGATAGAAGATAAGCAGGCCGGTTCGTACCTGTCCAGGAATATGTCAGGGAGAGGCGGGTAAGTCCTCATGTCAGGGACTCGCTCGTGGACAATCACCATGACGAAGGAGGTCAGTCCGCACACTAAGAACACATATATGGAACTGAGGACGGTCTTCCAGACCTCTGGATCCAGTCTGCCCGCCACTGGCTGTCGAAACCTCCCGTTGAGGTGCGTTTGACACAGCGCTGCCCCAGGCACACATCCAAAACCGCTGCTGTTCCTCAGCCGCAGCTCCGTGCCATTACACAAACGATCTGCTCCATTACACGCCCTGCTTTCGGCTCCGTCGCAGCTCCACTCAGCCCTGGGAGCACCCAGCGAGAGTCCAGCAGGGGGACTTTCTAACGGCCACAGACCCAGCTCCTCTAGCTCAGCCTTATTCTCCCGCTGGAGGCGCCGGAAGGCTACGGTCAGCCTTTTGATGTGGCCCAGCACGGTGAGGCTCAGCGGAGGGCCCCGCAGGTCGGCTTCGGTCAGAGCCAGCAGACCGAGGCCGTCAATGCGGTGCTGCGAACACAACAATTTCACGTACTCCCCAAAACCTTCCTTCTGAAGCCACAGGGCCACTTGATCCGTGCTCCAGGCACTCACGCGGCCATCCAACTCCGACATCCTGCTGCACACAGAAACACAGACGGCATGAATGCGTGTTTAACTCGTCAAAGAAGACCACACGGGGTATTTCCTGTAATGCCTTCGCTGATTTACAGCAGACTGGAAAGTATTCATACCTTCACAACTTTCTCACATTTTGTTGCATCACAGCATTGGATATTAATGTGATGGACTAACAGAAAGTAGAGAATATTTTTCTTAAAAAAAAAAATCACACGTAAATCAAAGGGTTTTAAAAAGAAAAAGCTGAAAAGTGCGGAGTGCATTTGTATTCAGTTCACCTGGGTCAAAACTTTGTGGATCCTCCTTTCGCAGCTTTAACAGCTACAAGTGTTTGGGGTATGTCTCAACCAGCTTTACACGCCTACTTTTCTTTTTTTGGACTACTTCAAACGCAGCCAAAAAGTTAGATTTTGGTCTCAACGGACCAGAACAACTTCTTCCACTTTTTGCTGTGTACCTTAAATGGCTTTTATCAAATGGGACTACTTATTGCTTTCTTCAAAAAGGGGGCTTCTCAAAGGGTGAGGTTGCCTGAGTAAATGACTGATAAGTTTTTCTGTCAACAAATTGTCCCACCTGAGCTGTAGATCTCCTCCAGTTATCACGGACTTATTGGCTGCTTCTCTGAGTTATGCTCTCCTAGCCCAATTTAGGCAAGTTTGCAGTTGTCCTTTTTTGTTTCCAGCAGCAGCTCTGTGAAATGTTCACAGCTTGTAGATATTGTTTTATAACCCACCCCTGGGTTAAAATTCTCTAAAACGTTCTCTTGGTCTTTATGACATAAAATCCAAATAAAGCTGAAGTTTGTGATAAAGCACTAATACCTCCTGATGTACTTCTGCTGATCACAACCGCCTACCATACTATCTAGATTCAAGTTGTGCAAAATACTGAACAGGCCAATAATTTAATGATATACAGAAAAAAAAAGTGGCTATAATTAGATTTGAAAAAATTAAGGTAAATCTTAAAAGGTAAAAAAATCCACCCTCCTCACAGATATGTCTCCAGATTGAACCACAAATGTGTCATTATTGGCTAAATAAGGAGAGGAATCATTACGAACACTGTTACTCATGTATGAGTTAGCCCGCTAATTGTTTACGCAGCAAGAATATACATCTTAGCCAATTATCGTCTTTATTAAATCACTTTGTTAAATATTTATTAACAATCATTGGGAAATTTGTTTTACAATACGTATTCTAAAGCTCTTATTTCAAGTAATTTACCATAACGCCCTGTAAGCTTATAGTGCAAATATAATTAATTTTTTTGTTCAGGGCTGTTTACGCCGCAACAGAGCAGTAGCCCATAGCAGGTGAAGGTCAAACTAAACACAAATAGTCGGTCCTCTATGTTCCACTGCTGCTGCTTTAGAGCTCAGAGAAAATAAATAGACGTATACCTTGAGAAAACACACGAAGAGTCGTTGAGTACAAAGATTTAGAAAGAAACAAGATTTGTTATTTCAGCTTTTTTGTTTTCTTTTTCAGTGTTTACCCTTTGACCTGCCTGATAAGCTCATAATGATGTTGCTCCAAAGGTCTGCAGCTCTGCACCAACGTGACAGGACTTGTCTCGACTTTTGAAAATAAGCGATAGCCTGCATGCTGAAGAGGCACTCGATGGACTTAAAATCAGTACAGCAGGACGCTTTTTGTGTCCTACGACACAAGAAACAGCACTAGCATTTAAGATGATCTTATATGTTAAACTATTGTTAATTGACTATTAACATCAGCGGTTATATTAAAGGTGAGACAAACACACTCTTAGTGCACTTTGGTCTACCCTCTGACTGATTTCAGTATCTTTATGTACACTAGTTTAACAAAAAATATAGTCAGAAGTTTGGACTCACCTTTGTCATTCAGTGTTCTTACTATTATGACTTTCTACATTATTTAGATATATATATATTTTCCAACTTAGAAAACACTCATGAAAAAGGTGTGTCCACAGATTCATCAGTGCATTCATTACATTAAGAGACTGAGTCTCTAAGGACATCATTTTTTGTTGTTGCTGTAACAAAGCAATAATAAAATCCATTATCCGATGCCATATAACCAGCTGCTTTGGAAATCTAAAAGTTAAATCCATATCTCAGATAAATACTCTGGTTAAGACCTCAGGCAAAATCATTGGCACACAGGCCCTCAGGTCACCTCGGGAGCCGTTTTCTCAGGAAATCATCTGACAAGCAGACAACATGATGTTGGATTCCACACACGTTTTAAATCCTGAATACGTTCTATTGAAACCAGAGAGACGGTCCAGGGTTCGGCTTTGCAAACAACCCATATAAAAATTCCTCTGTCCCCTCGGTCCATCAATCTTTTTAACAATTCAAGACAGTGAGATGGTTTTTATTTAATTATTGATGCATTGATGCTTCGGGGATGATGAATAGCTTGTAGAAGTCTGGTTGTGTTTCAGTAGAATGGGCGGAGAGATGACCGACTGCTGATGCTGTGGAAAATGTGTTTTTTTATCTTTTTTAACTTTGTGTACCGTATGTTGTCTTTGGTGTAGTGGTTGTTTCCCCTGTCCGGGAAGAATTTCTCCCGAGGGAGACAAATAAAGAGTCTTTATTCTTAGATACATGGTGGAGACATCAAAACCTTGACTCAAAAGTATACAGAATTATGTATCAAACACAAAATAACTCAAAGCATCTTGTATAATTTATCTTTTTCTAAATACACCCCATGTTTTGAATACAGCTTTGGTCACTCTTGGCTTTCTCTCGATGAGCTTCATGAGGTCAATCACCTGAAATGGTTTTCCAGCTGTCTTGAAGGAGTTCCCAGAGACAGTGATGCACAAAGACAAACCAGTGAATGAGAAGGTGACTCCAAACATTTGACTGGAAGGGTAATTTTGTGAAGATCACTCTGGTCCACTGACTTTAACTCATCTAGTGATGCTCTTAGGAACGCTGTCCATTTGGAAGACCACTTTCTGGCCAGGATTTCACTTCCTGCTTGATGTCTAAAGATACCGCTGCAATTTCCCTGACAATCTTTCCACACGATGCCATCTATTTTTGTGAAATACACTGTCTTTTTTTTTTGTTCATATGTTGTGGTTTTAGACTAATGCTTCGGAATCGCAAGGTCAGACCGAAGAAGTGATCAGAAAAACCTCCTTCGTCCATCAAAGCGTGGGTGACCACTCTTTGTTTTCCTGTTGGACGGGACAAAGACGTGGGAAAGGCCACAAAATCTAAAAGTGCTGGAACATTTTTGATATTCTAGTTCAATACAAAATGCTCAAAATGAAAACAAAAAAGGAACGATAAAAGAGAAAAGCTAAAGGTTGGGCCAGAACACCAGCCTCACCCAACATGACATCACTGAAACTCGTCACACCGGTTCAAGCTGCAGAAAAGTATTGGTCAACACTGCTGATGTAAACTCCCTGTCCCAAATAGGCAATGTTTTATTAGTTTACCCAACAATAAATGCAAATCACACTGCTGCTGCACCAGTGAAATAACCCCACACAACTGATTAGGGCAGGCCGAGCAGTGCCAAATATTTACACACCTCAAACTTAAATAACTCACCGGGCACAGCCTCTGCTCTGCTCCCTTAAAAGAGAAATCGCTTATTTTTAATCTAGGCTCCGGGGGTTTTCTGGCATCTTCTGTGGCCGTCGAGGCTTTACTTGGGACGAATAAGTGCCATGTCAGCACATTTGGCCAGCTTTACACTGAGTCAGAGGGAGCAGAGAAAGCTCCCTGTGTGTCTGGACAGCTCGACAAAGGGCTTACAGTGTCCCCAAAAACACAAAGATATATTCTTTCAGAAACCTAAAATGCCCTGTAGACACACTTAACTGGGGGGGGGGGGGGGGGAATTGGTCCCAGAAGGTAAAATATGTTTTTAAATTATTGTAAAAACAACATTTGCCTACCTTGTCGGTAGTCACAGCGCTGCTGGAAGTCGCTGATGAACTTTCTGCCTGTTTCTCCACTCCCAGGATTGTGTCATGGCCAACATGTTTCGGACAACCAGGCAACGCCAAACAGGAAGACGGCGCTAATAAACAACATCAGCAAAGAAGAGCTCGCTGCTTCACGCAGACGTGCAGCTGGTAGCACAGCGACACCTGTCGGCCGGTTCTACGAAGCGCAGGGATCTGAGTACAGGCAACGTCACACAACCCAGACAAACGTAAAAATGGCAAAAATAATAGTAATAATGATTTTTTTTAGCTTGATCCATGTACCAGAACCAAAAAAGTAGCTTTTAAAGAGTGGATTGTTTACAAAAATATGTCATATGATTGTGTATTTTTTTCTGCCTTCGCCAAAGTGCACCACCTGTTTGTGGCAGTCACTGGCTGAGCGGAGGAGAAGCTTGTTTCCTCTTCAGGAAAACCACAGAAATGACCGACAGTAGGTCACCCCCAGGTGTTGTAATGGGAGAGAACTGTCTCTCAAAGGACTCCAAACAGACAGAAACAGAAGAGGAGGAAGGACACAAATGCAGCACAAGTAAGACTCCAACTCTTGGGGAGCTTGAGGAGATTCTACATTCAGCTCCACGCTCGTGCCACCATGTAGATGAGGTGTGGCCGAATCTTTTTCTGGGAGACATGTGAGTATCCGGGGCTGCAGTTTACTATGTTGTATACAATAAAAAAACAAAATTCAGTTTTATTTATATAACGTCAATTCACAATACATGTCAACTCAAGGCAGTTTAGAAAGTAAAATTCAATCAAATCATACGGACAAATTGGTCAAAAAGTTTCCTATCTAAGGAAACCCAGTAGATTGCATTGGGTCTTGACTCTTGACAAGCAGCATTCACTCCTGCTGAAAGAGTGTAGAGCCACAGTGCACAGTCGTCTGCATTGTCGATGGCTTTGCAGGAATCCCTCATCCTGAGCATGCATGAAGCGACAGTGGAGAGAAAAGTTCCCGTTTAACAGGAAAGAAAAGCCTCCAGCAGAACCAGAATCAATGTGAACGGTCATCTGCCTCAACCGACTGGGGGCTAGAGAAGAAAGAGCAGAGACACAAAAAAAGCACAGAAGCACACACTGATTTAGGAATCCTTTCTATGTTATATGGTAATGGCAGATGATCTGCCTCCCTGGATGGTGTCACAGCTAACCGAACGCCAGACCAGGTGTGCCTACTACGAAGAGGAAAAAGACAGAGAGAACATAAAGTAAAAAGTTTAAATAAAAACAAACAATGCAAACTGGAGAACAATAGGAGAACTCAGCAGAGTGAGAGAAATAGATCCTGATGTGCTCCAGCAACCTAAGCGCCTCTAACTATAAGCTTGTGGGGTAATCCGAGCACTGATATATTATGGAGCTTGATTATTAAGGGCTTTATACGTGAGAAGCAGAATTTTAAATTATATTTTTGATTTAACAGGAAACCAATGAAGGGAAGCTAAAATTGGAGAAATATGATGAATTTTCATCAGAACTCTAACTGCTGCATTTTGGATCAGCTGAAGGCTTTGAACAGCATTTTGTGGACTTCCTGATAGTAAAGAATTACAATAGTCCAGCCTTGAAGTAACAAATGCATGGACTAGTTTTTCAGCATCGCTCCTGGACAGAATGTTTCTAATTTTGGCAATATTCCAGAGGTGAAAAAAGGAAACTCTGGAAACCTGTTTAATATGGGATTTAAATGACATGTCTTGATCAAAAATAACACCAAGATTTTTTACTTTATTACCAGAGGCCAAGTTAATGCCATCCAGATTAAGTGGTTGATTATTTTTTGAGGACTCTGGTCCAAAGATTACAACTTCTGTCTTGTCAGAATTTAAAGGCAGGAAATTTAAAGTCATCCAGCTTTTGATGTCATCAAGCCATGTCTGTAGTCAAAGTAATTGATTGGATTCATCAGGATTTATCAATAAATATAGCTGAGTGTCAATAGCAAAACAGTGGAAATTAATCCCATGCTGTTTGATAATTTTACCAATCAGAAGGATATATATAGTAAAGAAAATTGGTCAATAGACTAAACCCTGTGGTATTCCACAAGTCACCCTAGAGTTTGAAGATTTATTATTAACATGAACAAATTGGAATCTGTCAGACAGGTATGATTTAAACCAGCCTAATGCTTTCCCCTTAATCCCTACAGTATGTTCATGTTTTTCAAAGAGAATATTGTGACCAGCTTTATCAAATACAGCACTGAGATCTAACAGGACAGGTACTGACACAAGTCCATTGTCTGAGGCCATGAGAATATCATTAGTGACCTTCACCAGAGCTGTTTCAGTGCTATGATGAGCTCTGAAGCCTGACTGAAACTCTTCAAATAGGTCATTACTTTGTAAATGTTTACATACTTGATTAGCAACTACTTTCTCAAGAATTTTAGATAGGAAAAGAAGATTAGATATAGGTCTGTAACTTATTGAGTCATCTTGATCAAGAGAGGGTTTCTTATGTAAAGGTGTAATAACAGCTACTTTAAAATCAGAATCAGAATCAAGTTTATTGCCAGTAGGTTTGCACTTACAAGGAATTTGACTTGGTGTTGATGGTGCAGACAAAACAAAATAAAATAAATAAAATAAAAAGCCTGTGGTACATATCCATTTACTAAGGATAGATTAATCATGTCTAAAATAGTGCCACTGATCAAAGGGAATACTTCCTTAAATAACTTGGTTGGGAGTGGATCTAATGTACAAGTTGAAGGTTTAGATGAAGCAAACATTTTAGATAACTCAGAAAGCTCTACTGCTTCTAAACAGTTCAAACACTGATCAGATTTTAAAGATTCCTCCAATGCTGCCTCACTTACTGAGGATGAGGTAGTCATGTTTGGGAGGATGCCAATGATTTTATTTTTAATAGAATTAATTTTATTTATGAAGAATCCCATAAAGTAATTGCTGCTGAAAGCTAAGGGGATGGATCAACAGAACTATGACTCTGGGTAAATTTGGCAACTTTGCTAAAGAGAAACCTAGGATTATTTTTATTCTCCTCTACTAATGATGACAAATATGCTGCTCTAACTCCGCGAAGGGTCTTTTAATACAACAGTAGATTATTTTTCCAGATTAGGTAGGATGCCTCTAGATGTGTAGAGCACCATTTTCTCTCCAATTTGTAACGTTGTGCTACAAAGAACGCAACTCTAAATTAAACCAGGGAGCCAGCTTCCTGTAAATAATCACCTTCTTTTTCAGGGGGCTACGTTGTCTAATGCAAAAATGCAACGAGGAAGTAACACCATCAATAAAAGCATCAATTTGTGAAGGGGAAGAAATAACATTGCTGCCATCTGCTGGACATTTCTATGATACTGAGGAAGTTAAAAGGGTGACAGACTCTTTAAAGTTTGATGCAGCATTATCTCATAAAGATCTACTATAATGAAGAACAGTCCTAGAAGGAAACCTGTTAGAGCCTCAAAAAGACAAGAATGTGGTAGAGCTTCACTTCCAGCTGCACGTCTATTCTGAACATACAGCCTGAGCGACAATTAGATGGTTTAGATCAAAGCACATTTATCTATTAAAGTCGCCCAGTTTAACTCTAAACCTAAATACAGTTGACAATCTGTGGCAAGACTTGAAAATTGATATTCAATTAATCTGACCGAGCCTTAGAAAAACAAGAATGCACCAAAGGGACTGTAATTGCAACAAACTGTGGTTTTACTTGGTATTTAAGTACTTTCATTCAGCTTTCTTCAGACCCGCTGAACTGCTCACAACAGGAGATCATCTCTGTCTACAACTATCACCCTCTACAACAACTCTTGAAGAAACTTGCATAATATTATTTATAAATACCATTAATGTCCCTTCGGCATTAACAAAGTATTTTTGAATGGAATTGAACAGACTAAAAGAGACCCTAGTACATCCACCCATTTACATTTCCTGGTAAAAAAAAAGTTGAAAATCACACATCATTTTTTTCTTGTACTTCACAATTCTGGTTTGTTCTGGTCTATTATATAAAATCCACTTAAAATATGGATGTTTTAAGGGGTATGAATAAATTTGCACAGGACTGTATTATGCTTGTTAAAGCTATTTTACAACCATTCCAGGTTTATGTCTCATGACAAGTTCGGACTCTGGCAGCTGGGCATCACTCATGTGCTGAACGCCTCCCACGGAAAACTCTGCTGCAAAGGCAGCGATGATTTCTATGGAACCACTGTGAAATATTACGGAGTCCCCGCCAATGACCTGCCAACGTTTGACCTCTCGCCTTTTTTTTACCCTGCAGCAGAGTTTATTCACCTGGCTTTGTTATCAGGAGGTAAAGCCGGCACGTTCTTAGAAATGACAACAGTGAGATAATTGGAGTTACATAATTCTGTTGTTTTTTTAGGGAGGATCTTTGTACACTGCGCAGTGGGAGTGAGCCGCTCGGCCGCGCTGGTTTTGGCCTACCTCATGATCCACCATCGCCTCAGTCTCCTGTCTTCTATACACTGTGTGCAACAGCGCCGTTGGATTTTCCCCAATAGAGGATTTATACGACAACTTATAGACCTGGAGGAAACGTTGCGTGTTGAAAGACAAAACAAGCTTAAATGAGCAGCTTATTTACCAGCTTGTTATGTAGTCATTGTTTTTGTTGATGAGTTGGGCCAAACATAGGCCATTGTTAACCGGATCTTTAGTAGATCAAAAAATTAGAATTACAACAACAAACAACAGGAAATATGGAGCAAAAACCCTAAGGATCAAATTGTTGAGGCATGTGTGAGAACAAAAGGATCTGACTAAGGAGTGACTGAACAGAGAGGCCTAAATGCAGGAGAAGGTGATTACTGAAATAAGTAACAGGGGAGTCTAATCAGTGGGAGAGAAACAGCTGAAGGAGAGACAGTGAAAATGAGCAGGTGCCCTGGCAACAAGGGGAAGCACATATCTAGAAATAACCTCTGAACAGAACATTAACACCAAGAACATCAACAATAAAACATAAACTCAATGCTATCTAAAGTCCCACAGGTCTTTCCAGTCGGATCACTTTCTGCATTTGTGAACTACACTGTTCAGCTCTTCACCCCCCCCCCCCCTCCCCATCTCATCTGATTTGACCCTAGTGCTGAAAGAGTGAGAGAAAGAGAGACAATCACACGCGAACAGACCGATCAATCCACCAGCGACACTAAATAACTCGAACGTCCTGCCAGAAAGAACACGCTGAAAACACCAGGCTAATTTTGTAGCGGGGCTAAGCGCCACCCAATAAATCAACCAGCTGCTCATGCCTCTCACCGAGCTGATGAAGGGGCGGTGGGCTGGGGAAACAGGGGCAGAGCAGGCGCCTGCTTAGAGTCGGACTCTGTGCACAGGAAGAATGTCGAGGAACGGCCAGCGACAGAACCTGGTGGCCATTAAGGAACTTGAGCTCATCTTGGACTCCTGCACACTGGAGCTCACCCCTGTGGATGAAGTCTGGCCCAACTTGTGCATAGGAAATGTGTGAGTGTACTGTGTTTAACTACAGAAACAAATTATTTAGCAGTTCATTTCAACTTTTGGCATTTTTTATAGTCTAATATAGTGGGAAACCTTAAGTAATCTGGCATTTAGAAAGTTTTATAATGCATAGCTCTTGTCAAATAAAATATAACTGCTCTGTTATAGTTTTAAATAAGCAATTTATGATACCAGCTATGATCCATTATTTTAAGGCAAATCAGCTATTATAAAGAGTGAATTTAACAGCTTTAATTTCTTAAAAATGTATGTGCTATGTCATATTCTAAGTATATAATATTTATTGAATACTTATATTTATATATTTCTGTACTTCTGAATCTATGTTTATATAGTATAATTAGATAATTCTGTTTTATGTGTGTCCTCTTTGGGATCCATAGGGCTGTTGCACAGAACAAAAACAAGTTACATAAGCTCAGCATCACTCACGTCCTGAACGCAGCACACTCCAAGCAGGGCAGCATCGGTGACCAGAGCTTTTATGGGGACGCCTGTGTTTACTTTGGCATCCCAGCGGAAGACTCAGACCACTTTGACCTCAGCCAATACTTCAAATCTGCTGCCGACTTCATTCATAAAGGCCTCAAGAGCAAAGATGGTATACCCCTTTCAACATCTTTTATAAATTAAAACAAAATTTTATTTTTAAGTAATGTTCCCTCGTTTTTCACCCCCCCATCCTTCTCTACAGGAAAAGTGTTGGTTCACTGCATCATGGGTGTGAGTCGTTCGGCCACTTTAGTCCTGGCCTACCTGATGCTGAGGCATCGTTTCTCTCTAAGAGATGCTCTGAGACATGTTGTTAAAAAGCGGGCCATTTATCCCAACCGGAACTTCCTGACGCTCCTCCTACAGCTGGACGAAGAGCTGAGCCAAAAAAGGACGCTGTGTCCTATTCTCTGACACTATTCTCTCTGTTTCATCGGCCCTCGGTTGTTTCATGACCTCAGCATGTGTTGCACTCCAGTTAAATCACTTTAGGCAGTGGCTGTAAATAGCACATTTGTGTAAACTAAAATAAGACATTTGAAGTCTCTATATTTGTTTTTGTTTCCATCATCTCATGAATCTGTAATCTGTAATTTTGATTTCCAGGTCTCGCAACATGATGTTATGTAATAACAGTTAATGACGATCAACCCAGATCTTTTTTTTGTTTTATCAATTTCTACATAACGTTTGTTAGCTGGACTCTCATGGATGCTGAAAACTACTGATTAATCAATCAATTAATTAATTTCCATGTGCTCTACTTTACGTCTTGGACCAAATAGATAAAACGTTGCCCCAATGTATGAACGCTGAACGTCCTTCCTGTGCTGTTACTGTTTGTTTCTCAGTTATAAAGTTGTCTTTGTGCTTTGATGCAACAAAATGTCTTCTGATGAATCCCAATGTCCCAATAAACAAATATTAACTTTTATTTTCGATTCTGAGTTTAATTTAGTTTATTATATCATGATAGTTTTAGGTAACCTGACAACAGCCAGCTGTATGTGGTTCCGCCTAGCTCCACTCACATACATCTGGGACACCGCCGGTAGAAAGTGATTTCTCCAACCAAATTTATGGTCTGGCCAATCAGGACGCAGGGCTGGAGTTTCATAGATGTGACGTAGTGGAGACGCGACCATGACGTGAGACTGTTTTGATAGCAATGGCGGCTAGTCGATGCTGCTATTTCTTCCGTGTTGTCCAATCTACCTAATATTGTTTCATTAAAAGAACATCAGAGAACGCCTCTGAAGGCTTTTGTTGGTGGAAACGATGTTTTCGCCCTTCTCTCGACCGGATTTGGCAAGTTTTGTTTTCCGGGACCAGCGGACGTGCCGACGCGGACGCGCCCCGGAGCGGTTAGCGGTTAGCGCTAACTATGTTAGGAGGCCTTTAGTCCTCAACACGGTCGGCCCGGAATCGACTCCGACCCGCGGCGCTTTGCCGCCTGTCTTCCCCCCTCTTCCTGTCAGCTCACTGTCAATAAAACGCATGCCACTAGAGCCGCAAACACATTATTATTATTATTATTATTTATTTTTTTCCTGCGTCGCTATCATCAGCGTCACGGGTTAGCTTCGGTGTGAGTGGTTGAAATAGCACGTCAATAAAGATGACAGACAAGTGGCTTATCCAATCATATGCAAGAATTTTTGATAAGGCCCAGCCTTCTGTAAAGGCAATCCCTATGGCGGTGTCCCAGATGTATGTGAGTGGAGCTAGGCGGAGCGACATACAGCTGGCTGTTGTCAGGTTAAGTTTTAGGGGCCGCATGGTGGGGAAAGGACTGCTTGCATGAAGCAAGACAGTTCTGGGTTCAAATCCCGGCTAAGTTAGATGGTTTCTCTAAATTGCTCCTTGGTTTTAAGTGGGTCCGTTCATGGTAGTTTGTTCATAGTTTGTCCTATGTCTCTGTTGCGCTGAGATGGACTGGCCATGTGTCCAGGTTATACCCCGCTTCCTGGCCAATGCCCTCTGGAAATGGGCACCAGCCTCTGCTGGGATCAGCAGGTATAGATGAGTGAGTGGATGATCATTTTAGAGTTTTTGCTTTTGTCTTTTAACTTTGACAATGTTTATTCAGCAAAAGTGCTATACCGTTGTAGTTCAAAGTTTACTCCCCCTCATCATGGACACCAATGTAGTTTTGTGGTGTTACATTTGATTACGCAACCTCAAAACAAGAACGCAAAGCAAAAGAGTTATTTGATTTGATGTTTATTTAACTCTAAGTACAATTAAAAAAAAATTGAATTTATAGTGGACTTTTTCTGATTCACAGAGGATAAAAATGTATCAGGTCTGGGCTCTTATAAACGTTAATTTTAGCTTAGTCTATCTAAGTCTTAGTCTAGACCTCTGGGTTAAACTCAGCCAGCTTGGGTTATTGTTATGACCCAGCATACTAGATTAGGACAACTACCTAAAGATTGGGTTTAATTAACCAATGTTTGCAGTTAAGATTACCAAACTTTGGGATTAAATTCATAACCCATCACAGGGGTTATCATACCTCTAATTCATGGGTAACCCTAAAGCACAAGCATTTGTAGAAATAACTGGCTTGCAGCGATCTCCAGTGGTCATTGGGTGAGAGGCGGGATAAATCCTGCACATGTTGCCAGTCTATCACAGAACTACACAGATATACAGAAAAATCCTGCCAAAATGTATGTCACTACATGTGTAATAAATCAATTAATAGACTGTTTGATATGGGACAAATTGCACCTTATTTCTTATTTTGAATGTATTTTTGTTTGTTTATTCATATGAGACTCACAGTATGAGGGCAATTTCTATTTGTTTTTTGTGTGTGTTTCTTTCTCTCAGTTCTGATGGCAAAGCTGGTGTAATTAAGCATCTAAAAACATGTTAAAGACCTTGCTGTCAAGTAAATGCCCATCAACAACAATTTGAGCCTTTTATAGAATTCATTACTGGACGGGTGTAACAAAAATTACCCAGCATTTTTGGGTGTAGCACTACCATGCCTGACAGTTGGTGAGAAAGACCCAAATGCAAACAGGAGGGAGACAAACAACACGATGAGGTGAATTTTAATGGAAACCAGAGGAATAAACTAACAGATGCAGCTGGAGACACAAAGGAGAAAAAGCACATAAACAAAAGGAATGATAAAGGAACCGAGAGATAAATACAAAATACAGGAATAACTCAAAACACGAGAACTAAAACACAGGACAAAATAAAAACTGAACTAAATCATACAAAGTGAGGTGATGTTGTACGGTCCACCCAAAGACCAGACCTCAAACATGACAAAAATTCATAAATGACTATGTGCAAAACCAGGTGTTGCAAGAAAATCAAACAATCTAATTGAACTATGCCAATTCTGATAAGAAAAAAGGGCAAATATGTAGCCAAGATTATCTAAGGTGTCCATTTATGGCTACAAAATTCACGTTTCAGTGGTTCAATAGGTTCAAACTTGCAAGCAATTGTATTGAAAATGCATTAATTGCTGTATCATCATTACAGCCTGGGAAAAAATATTGACATGGGATTCAATTATATGATGAATTTATGAAATTCTCATTGGAACTGCATGCAACACCATGAAAGAAGAAGAAAAGTACAACATAATTATGAGATAAATGTACATTTGTATTCACACCAGGTTACATCAAAGAAAATAAAGAGGTATGTTATGTTTCTGTTTTGCTTTCTTGGTCTTCCGTGTCTCTAGTCCGTCTCAGCTTGTCCTCCTGCAGCGTGATGTCCAGCGCTCTGAGCTGTTTCAGGAAGCCGTGATTAGGCAGGATGCAGCGGTGCTGCCGCACATGCTCAATAGCTTCCACTACAGTTAAGCTGTGCTTCATCATCAGGTATGCCAAGACCAGAGTGGCTGACCTGCTGCGACCCATCACGCAGTGAACCAGCACCTTATCTGTAAAATAAAAAATAAAAACCAGGTGGACTCGTCAGACCAAAAGAACAAAGCACAAGCACTTTCCTCAGAGGCGGTAGATATGTGATCAGTTCTGTAGAGCAAAAACCTCGGACAATCTGCTACTTCTCCAGAACTCACTCTGTGGGCGGCTGAGGGCCTCATGGATAAACTCTGCCGCCAGGAAGAAGTACTGGGAGATGTTGAAGGTGGGTTTGTCATCAGCTTCCACACCAAGGTACTGGATGTTCAGGTCGCTGTAGTAATTAGCTCCAGTCAGCACATTGTTCCACTTTCCTTCTGCTGCATTCAGGACGTGAGTGACACCCAGATCCCTGAGCCCAGGCCGCTCAAGAGCTGTTTTCCTGTGTTCGTGCAACACGTTCAATAAGTAGCTAGCTGCACACTCTGGATTTAGATTCATACAGACAAAACAGAGATAACTCACTCATCCCCGATGTAAATCCTTGGCCAGACCTGATTGACATGGGTATATTGAGCTGTGGTGCCAGTCCAGAAGAGCTGCTCCAGGTCCAATGTTCCAGGTGTGACGTAATCACTGTTGGGGTCTACCTGCACTGCTGCATATGGATTCCTCCTCTTGGATTTCACCACGCAGGAGCTCATTGTTCATCTGTTATTCCCTAAAAACTCCCCAAAAAACCCACATCGCTGTGAAAAAAGGATGCATATTAAAAGGACAGAGGGTGCTACATTTAAAATATCAAAACAAGACGATATTTAAATTGTATTTAAACATACAAAAGAAGCAACACGAAATGCCCAGCAATGGCCTGGTACCTGAATGACCGTAGATTTTTAAGGGTTTTGACTTTGATCGATGTACAGTATATTCTTTGCACATCCTTTCGACACAATTTTTTTAAAGCATTTTTTTTTCTTTACGCCAAAAGTTGTGAAGCGAATGGATAAATGGTTTTCAGCTCTGTTACAAATGAAATTCTGAAAAGTTGGCTTGTGTTTTTGCTCAGCCCTCTGAAGCCCTCACTCTGATACTCCTACATGAAATTCAGTCCGTCCAACTGCCAGATAATTAACAGAGTCAACATGTGTGTAATATAATTTTAAGATTTATTTATTTTCACAAATCAAAATATAAGCTCAGAATACATAAATAAAATAAGAAATGTGATGGAGTGTGACAGGAACCCCTTAGGGCTTATACCAAAGGCCACAACCCTAAAACAACAAAACATCAGGCAGCTCACATTATGAAAGACATTTCACTCGAGAGAGAAAACAAAAAAGACATGTAGAGTGCAACATTATTTTTACATTTTAGCTTTCAGATTTCAGGGAGTCAATTTTTTAAAATCATACATCACTGTCTTTTTTGGATAACAGTATTTTTTTCAAAGACTTTCTACCATTTATCTCTGAAGAATCCAAATATTTTCCATATTCATTCCATAGTTTTGCACCATGATGCCGGAAAGAAAATTGCACTTGAGTTTTAGTACTTAATGGTAAATGAAAAGACAAAGCTTGTCTAGTATTATAAGAATGCACATATACATCTAGCTCTTCTGTAAAGGGCTTGGATGGTTTTTTTCAGAGAACATTAGTGAACAAACAGCTTCACAAAGGAACATGGCAGATAAGTCTGGTTTTAGAGAAGCTTAACACAGTTAGGGTCTAGAGCGATATGTCATGCTTTGAAAATCTCACAGACCTCTGTTGAAAGCATCATCTGCAAGGGAAACCCCAGAGTGGGAATTCACCTTCTAAGGGCCAAGCAATGCCCCTCAGCATACATCCCAAGCCCAAGAGATGGAAAATGGTTTAAATCACAAGTTCTGCTTCCTGCTCCTCAGGGCCCACTTTAGATGGTCCCGTTACCTCTTCAGCGTGCCATTAAGGATCAGCAGCAGGGAAACACCTAAAACATGTAGGACAGCGGGCCCTGAAGACCAGGTTTGAGGAACACTGGTTTAGATCAAAGCATATTCATGTGTTAGAATGGCTCATGCAAAGTCCACAGTCAAATCCAACTAAGAATCAGCAGCGAGATTGAAACTTGCTCGCAGAAACATACAAAAAGACATGCAACTGTAATCTCTGCAAAAAAGTGGTTTTATTAAGTGTGGACTCAGGGGGCTGAATACAAATTCACATCACATTTCTTTATTTTGGGTATCATCATCCTTCATTTTTGCTTCACTTTGCATCAAGGAAAGCTTAAATTCATGTACTTAGATTACTCAGATTAATTAAATAGATTCAAAGGGAAATGAGAAATACTCACCTTATTTAAATCTGTTGCTAAGCAGGAAGCAGAACCCCTTTCCTTAATGAACATGTGTAAACCGGCTCTGAGTATCAACAAAGATCTCCCTAAACAGAAAAACTACAGACGGACTGGTGACCACTCCCCAAGGCTGTTTAACATTATATTTTTAGACAGCTGGGCTATAAAACCTGAGCTGGACAACATGACACACGCACGCACGCACTCACACACACACACACACACACACACACACACACACACACACACACACACACACACACACACACACACACACACACACACACACACACACACACACACACACAATGCATATTTATTTTTCTAGTTCTTTTGACTGTTCAAGTTTTTTAATTTGGCACAATCTTTGAATCAGCAGGGTGATGAAGCTTAGGATCTTTGCATCATGAGAATTGTGTTAAGTGAGTTTTGTTTTTTACTTTTTTTGGAATTAAGTGAGTTAAGCGCTTGTCATGGTTGAGTTTTGGTTTGTCTTTGTTTTTCTGTTATTTTAATTTTTTCATCTCTTTTGGGTTAGGTTTGACTTTATTTATTGTTAGTTTTCAGTCATCAGTTATTTTCTGTCAATTTTCACTTCACCTCCTCAACAGTCAGTCACACCTGATAATCATTTGCTTGTTAATTAGCCAGACCCTTGTTTCACCTGTTAGTGCTCTATTTAAACCTCCCTCTGTCTTCAGTTCAGCACTGGGCCGTCTTCTGCGATCCACCACTCCCTCTGTAAGTCTTTGTATTCTGCTGTTCATTCCTGGAGAAGCTCTGCTCTTTGTCCAGGTGTCTTCTGTGAATTGCTACCTGACAATCTGCTCCGGAGAAGCTCTGTTCTGTGCCCTGCTTTGGATAAAGATTTGATAGCTTAGTTAGAAATCTTAGGCGAGAGAAGGAAAGATAGCTTAGAGATTGAGGAGAGGATAGAGGATGAAACCAGCTAGAAAGAGGATGATTTCACCTATGTGGGAACATTTTGACTTGATTTCTCCCAATAAGGTAAATCTAACATATTTAAGATTCATTAAATTTGCTTATCAGGAATTGTACTCGGAGAGGCAAAAACTACTGTTCCCCAATTTCCAAAAGATTTTACTTGAATTATTGTGAACACCAGCATATTCAGTGCCCTGTGAACGTGTTTTTTCAAAGGCTGGTGTTGAGAATTAAAAAATATATCTTAGTGGGGGTGTCTCCCTTCTCTGTTGCTGGGTAGAATAACAGGGCGTTTTATTGCCCCGAGGGGGTGGTCAGAAGGAGAGGGGGTCAGTCATCCTCCCACTGAGCCATGCAGGAGGAGTTTGTTGAAGCCGTCTGTGCTTCCCCGGGTTCGTTAATTCGTGTGCAGGACTTAAATCAAAAACTCAGCCATGGACGCATAATTCAGTTTCACCTTTGCAAAGTGAGAGATGCACCTTTCAGCCCCTCAGGGCAGCAACTCTGCCCAACTCCCAGCTCAGGCTCGTTTTATTAAAGTTAGAACATAGATTATACAAGGTCACACAATGAATGGAGCACACATCTTATTGCTATCTTCCTCCCTAATAACTATCTTTTCGTTGTTTCCTCCAGCTGCATGTGAACCAGAGTTTCTGTTCTTTCCCACTGCCTAGGACTGGCCTTGAAACTCTCTCCTGATACTTTTGCTCGTACACAGCTCATTTAACCTTAATCTTTCACATTCTATTCTTCTAATAAACAGACAGGCCTCAAAGCAAATATATTGCACATTAAAAGCATGTTATACCTTCATAAATGTGTACTACAAAATGAATCAAAGTTAATACATTCCACAATTCCCCCTTTTGAACTCTTTTAAGAGTTCACCATAAACTATTACAGTAGAAAACCCTAAATTTACTGGTTCGTCATGACACCTATGATAAATACTTGATTGTATTGTAACGACAATAAGTAGTAAAAGAAAAAACACATACATTCCCAAACAACAGTAATACTTCAGGTTAAACCTTATACATGCATCAGCTCAAACCCAGTGTCCTCGTTCTCCTCCTCAGGTGCTGCAACTAACAAAGGCATCATAACTCTGGGGTCCCGTTCCTCAATGGTGGAGGATATGAGGCGGACTGTCAATGAGCAAATGCATGAAATGCAACGACAACAACATGTAATCAATATTGCTACAAACACTGCAAGAGAGATAAAAAGAGATGATCAGACTTTTTCACTTGCCAAACTCACCAGTCATCCACTCCTCGAACGGGTTAGAGATTCCGGAGTGCTCGTGCATGGTTTCTGAGAGCGTGCGCAATCCTTCTAATGCTTTTATTACTGCCTATGGTCACCACAATAATAGTAGAATCCAGATGTAGCCATTTAAGTAATTTCTTAAGCTGCTCTATGCTTTCATCACGTAAATTTACATTTTGGTGCAAAATGAATTTCTTTTAGCGGTGTCCCCTATTTCTTCTCACGCATGTATGGTGCAAAGCTAATTGTATCTTAAAGGTACCTATTTGAATCTTATTAAAACCCCTTGTGGGGTCAATAAACCCCAAAACATATCTATATATGAATTAGATGATTTAAAGGAAAACTTTGTTAGAAAAGTAAAAGAAAAACCCTCACATTAGCGAGCTTCTACCATCTTTGTTTCCAGACCAGAACCTCTTGTCTGAATGCGTTTGACCCTCTTATCGCTCACTAATAACAGCTCTGACTTAAAACAATTAACATCCTAGGGGTTTAATAATAGCAGTCCTCATTGCTTTTAATCTGAACATTTTCTCCTAAGCGCATCCGCCGATGTGTTAGTTTCTAATGTGTGTTTTGTTATTTAATTGTGTACAGGAAAATCTGAAGTGAAATGCAGAAGGGGTGTCTGCCAACTCATCTTGTTTTAAATTATCTGCTCCACTGTCCATAATTATTTTTACTACCGCACTTTATAATATCACATAGGTCGACCTGAAAGGTAGTTGTCGCCCCAGAGTGTAATTTAATTCCACTCCACCATATTGTTTTAAGCACCAGTCATTGGATGCTGCTGTAATGGCGCGTTTTGTGGTCTTTTTAGGTGGATCAGCTGGACATGTTTAGAATGGAAGGTCGCAAAAGCAACTGACAATAATAAACCTCCTGCTACCCAACCCTTAGGGGGTTTGGTCACAATTCTTCCTGCCCACCTGCTTTATGCTATTTTAGTGCCCCTGTGGAAAAACACCTGTGGAGAAACACACAAATTGCAACAAGACATGCAAAAACACAAAGGTAAAGACAATTGTTTTTTTTTTTTTTTTTTTTCTGAGTCTCTTTTGGTTTTCCTCTTCCCTCTGGGTGTGAGAGTTGCTCCAACACCCTGTGGTCAGGGAAAAACCACTTCTTCCGCCTCTTCTGTCCCCCTTGTAGCACTGATGCTACTGTCTTTTCTGGTCGGAAGTTGACCGTGCTTCCGCCTCTTCTTCTTTGTTCTTCTGCTCTGTCTCCTTTCCTCAATTTTTGTGAGTGAGCTTATGCTCACTGAATCTCTCTACGGGTTTTATTATGACCGTGGTTGAGTAGAGGATTCACCGGTAGGCTCCTTTTCACAGCGTTGTGGTGTTATCCTGTAAATCCTGGCGCACCTGATGTTTGAGAGCGCTGAGGTTCCTCAGTGGCTGCACACTGACTCCAATGGTACCAGGTGTCGCCTTTTCCTTTGAGCCTGACTGCGTGCGAAGTGCGTTCCACCATCTGGTACGGGCCGGTCCACCTTGGTTCTGACCACTTTCTTTTGATGACGTTCCGGAGTTCCCACTCTGGTTCTGCACTGGTCTCGGTGTTTCCTTTGGCACCCTGTGGTGGGACCTCACGGCTCCGCACTCTGGTCAGAGCACCCTAAATCACAACCCCCACCTCTGTTCTTCGTTGACCTTAGCGCGCACTCAGCCGAGGTCTGGGGGTTTGTGGACCCTCCTTCACATTCCTTAGGAATCTCCAATATAATCTGAAACTACACAATCTTTAGATGTTAAATTTCGTGTGCTACCTGTGAATCCTGGGAGGTTAACGTCGCACCCCGAAAAACTCCTACCAGTCAGAGAATGCATCCTGTGATGAAATAAACTGAACACTCCAACAAGAAACAAAACTTTACCCCATATCAATTTAGTCTGTGCACAGATTTCAGCCAATTATTTTTTCAGATACTAATTAATCCTTACCACCTTTTATTGTTCTATCTTCATCCTGTCAGGAAACCTATTTTTAGAAATGTAATAGTTAATGAGACATTTTATCATAGTTTCTCTGTTCTCTCGTTTCACAGGCCTCTGGTCGTCCTGTAAAAGAATCCACGCACACACAAACACTTTAAACCTCGGATGTGGATCACCGTGTCTGTGGAATCAAAAGTTAGTTAATTGTGGTTTGAAATCAAAGTAAATTTTTCCTATAACGATGTCCGAATCTTCCTTGGATTAAAATGACCACACATCGCACACACACAACTTTACACACGACATTGCTGTAACCTCTATAACCCCAGATGTTCTACTCCGGGTGCTTCAGAAAAAGTTCCTGTTTTAATCCTGGAGGAAACACCATCAGGTCGTTTTACAGCACCCGTTCTACTCTAACGCAGCTCTGAAGCTGCTCTGCTCCACCTACACTCTTCTTGTAATTAATCAGTGAGAATGCTATTCTCTCTTGAGAATGCTATACAACATTCTCACTGATTGTTTTCCTGTTTTTCTTTATTATTATTATTCCGTCGGCATCCAACTACTCCAGCATACTTCAACCAATTTCAACAATTTTGGTGTCAAAATGTTCGGCTCGTTCCCGGCATGCCTGCTATATCTCATGGTTATGCTAACTTTTACACTTTTTAAAATATTTCACTTTTAGTGCGATTTTTTGGCTGTTCCCATTGGAATCAATGCAAATTTCTTCGAATTCCTTCAAATTCTTCCAATTCTTCTAAATGTTCTTAATCTTCAAATTCCTTCAAAAAAAATTTGAAAAATTTCCCAATTTCTTCACGTTTTTCAAATTCTTCAAATCCCTTTAAATTCTTAATAAATTTTTTTTTTTTATTCTTCAAATCTGATTTCAATGTTTTCTGGATCTTCTGCTCAATCATTCTGCAGATTAGCATTCTTAGTCGCTGTTACGCAGGAACAGCTTTTTCTAGTTCCTCTCTCAGTTCCTCTTCGATAGATGCCATTCTCATGTCAAAAATCCTGCACCCTGTTTTTCTATTTTATGTTTTTCTATTTTATCTAACATTTACTGATATGAACATCCCCCTTTTGGAATCAAACTAGTTTTATTCCAGAAACAGCAGTAAAATGTAACGTTCTGTTTTGGTCTAGGTTTATTGTTTGGTGAAGTTAGTTCTCTCCTGCCTCTGGTTTTATTTCTTTTGTAGGTTCTGTCTTGTTTTAAGTTCCTGTTTAGTCAGTGTATGGTTTTAAGTTTTCCGGTCTTTGTATTAGTCCTTATCTGTGTTCTGTGCTTTGTGTTAGTCTTAGGTTTATTCTTCTGTCAGCATCGTTTTTGCTTCCACCGTCCTATGGTTAATTAGTTCCCTCTGCTCACCTGTTCGCCTGTTTATTTAAGCCTCACTTGCTCCTCAGTTATTTGTTGGTCCGTCACACTCACATGCTCGTGCTCCTGTTCCTCCTCGTTTACATTCTCTGTTTTGGTAAGAGCCCCGGCACCTTGATTCTGTTTTGGATTACCTGTTTCTATTTATTCTGCCCAGTCTGTTCGCCAGTTCCCGTCCAGCTTGTTTGGATGTCTGCCTTACCTCTATTTGGATCCTGTTTATGTTCACCTGTCTTCCATTAAATCCAGTTTAAAGGATTAACTGTGTTCCGCAGAATATCGGGTTCTGCTCCACACCCATCATTACATAAGAAGCCGTCAATAAGAGTCAAATCAACTGCATAGGGTAATCTTTGGTGAAGTAGGAAGAAAAAAAATAAAACATTTCCTCGAACCCTGAATCCAAATCCAAATCTTATTCAATTTTATCATACCTGATATTTTTCCGAGGTCCCTCAAAGGTTGCATGAGATCAACGTACCCACCATGTAGTTGTGACAGCAGCCATTTAGTCCCAAAACTATAATGTGTCTTCCACGCGCTGTAGTTTGGGTTTGTTAGAACGCTTTGCTTGTTATTGGAGGACACATTGGTTGTTCCTGCGGAAAATAACACAGCCCAGGAAAGACACGTTCCCTGGCAAATTGCTATTTTATCTTTACTAACCTTAAATGTAAGTGGAACACATGAAAGTATTCCCACCTCTGTGGACCTTCTGCTGCTTAATGATGATCAGTACGTTCCCGGCCATGGTAACACTTCAAACTCATGTTTGAAATAAACTTATCAGTTACATCACAGACAATTTAAAAGGTATGAGTATATTTTAAAACAACAAACCTGCACGCTGGTAGGAGCCCAATCAGTTGCCTGAAGGGAATGTTTAACCACGCCCCTACTTCTTTCTGGTGCTCAACATGGAGAGAAAGAGAAATGTGTGAAATCGTTTCATCCGACATCATATATCGTTATAAATTATTCAGCAGTAGCAGCTGCCAAACGCTCAGGTGCCACATACATATTTCTAGAATGACTGTCTGTGTTTTTACCTTAAAGAATCATGATACCAGTCTGTGCGGCTGCTGTCGTAGAACAGAGTGGCGTGTGGCGGGTCAGGTGGGAAGAAGAGCAGGAACCCAGACGTTGCATCTTCCATAGCTGGAGAGAACACCAGTTGTAGCAGGCTGTGTTCACAGTCCTCCATAGATGCTAGCAATGCTTTCTCCCCCTCAGATCACAACGGCAGACACTGTTTCTTCTCTCAGTATCATATTCAGTGACAGTCTTAGTCCACAACTCAGAGGCCCATACGTGGCTCCAGTGTCCACCAAAAGTTCATGCAGTCTTTTCCGCTGACAGCTCGGAGTCTGCAGTGGTCATGCAGCTGGCCATGCTCAGGGGTGTGTCATCAGACGAGTTATCCCCTTGCAGGGGTACTGACCTTGTGGAGGTGAGGTCATGTCAGGACTTGGTTGCTTCATACCAGGCTGACCTGCTGGTCCGGCATGATTGTATGTCGATGGGTGCTTTAACATGTCCACCATATCAGCTCCAAACACTCATCCATCACGCCCTGGGTTCAATACTCGACGCCACACTGACCACCAAGCCATCTGCTTCCACGTTCAGCACCCAACAGACCTGTAAATAAATAAAGAATAGAGAAAAGGAGGCAATAGGCAGGCCTTCTCCTTGGAGTTAATTAAACTGAGGTGACACCTTAACGGTTGAAGATCCAACTGCTGAGACATCACGTGTTCACTTTTTATTTTACTCCCTTTCTGTTTTGTTCCCTGTAATTGCAATTTAAATAATAGACCTTGTAATACTTTTTTTTTTTTATTTACTCTTCCTCTCCCCATCCTGAGCCACATTGGAAAATGATGTACCAAATGTTCTGTCCCAGCGAGCATAATCACAATCAGATCTATAACGTAATACTGAAGAGGACACACCTTTTAAGATCATTTCTCTGAATAATTCATCGCTGTTGTGGGTCCCAGTCAAATTAAGAACCACTGCTGGGGTGTTAAGGGAGAATGTTTTATAACTCCACCTTCCAAGTAAGAAATTAGTAAAGAAAACAAAGTCACATCTGGCATGTGGAACATTGAAGCATCATTTTCAATATAATTTGCAGCAGAATAGGGCACACAATCATGTGTGCCTTTAGTCAAATTATCTAATTTAGAGAATGTGTTTACATTAAAGATATCCTTTGGGATCTGCCCTTTAATTTTTCCAAATCCTTTTTTTTGTTCCTGTTCAATTCTGTCGCTCTGCAAAGTTTAACTTCTGTAGTAAAACAATTTAAACCAGTAACATTCTTCATAAATTCTTAAACATCAGCAACTCCATCTGAGGATAACTGTAAACCTGATGCATGACTAGACCTAGGACTGATAAAATCTATCTAATTCACCGGGTTGTACTTTTACCAAACATCTGTAAGTTCCATTTTAACTTTTAACTTTTAGTTCTGCTAACTGGTGATTCCTAGACCTACAATTATCAGAAGTTGTTAGTGAGCTAATTCCTGCTTTCCTTAGATCAGATTTAAGTCCAGTGTATTATATTCAAATTAGGGCTTTCAAATTATTAAAATTTTAATTTCAATTAATCTTGTATTCTAACTCTTTTATTTCTGAAAGTATAAAAGCTCATTTGGGAATTTTAATATGCACTTTTGCAATAAACCACACGAGTTAAAATTATGCTTATACAAAAAATGTTTTTCTTTTTAGGTACTTTTCAGAATCGGAATGGCAACATTCTGGTGCCCTAAAATGATAAACTATAGCCAATAATGAGCTAAATCACAAATTATTACGCCCTGATGTTTACACAATGTATAAACAAATGTGTGAATAAATAAATATTTCATGCTGAAATATTTCTTTTTTGTTTTTAACCCCTAAACACAGATATAAGTTTTATTGTTCATTTATTATTTACTCTCTTTCTCAAACACATATTCCTGAGCGGTCCCTTATTTTGTCAAATGCAGAGACAGCAAGTCTGTCCCTAGAGGGGAGGGCCACGCCCTGAGCAGCAGGCGGGACATATCAACTATCAGTGACCAATCCTCGGCTGTTTTTAGCCATGTTGGGACTGTAGGTGTAGCAACAGATGACGCGCAAGGTTAGTGGGTGATGTGTTGTTCCTGGGGGTGTCACCAGGAACCGTTAACTCTCCGCCCAACACATTCAGATGTTTACATCATGGTCAGTTTTGTTTATCATATCTATTGTCCTGCTTTAGGTCAAACTGTCCCCCCGAGGTTCGCCTCAGCTCAGTGCAAAAAGTCTCCCCTACACATATTCCATCCAGCTCCACTTCTCTCATATAATCTCCCCATATGCTGTTTGCCAAGTTAATAAAGTTATGGCATTACAATCTAAAAAGACCCTACTCTATTATTTTTACAGCTGTCTGAATCCATTGTCAAATACAAGCTTCTTGCATTAATAGTGTAACTGAATACTTTCCCCACGGCTCTGGTTAACTGTACTCCATAATTAGGCACCCAAATAACACAAAACAAAAACCTTTATCCCCAGTTTCAATCATTTGTAACAATCCTGAGATATATTTATTGAAGTTATGTTAATATCTACGTGTTTAAATTTAATTTGGGCTAGACAAACTTCTATATTATTAATTCTTAAGTCTCTTTTTTCTTTTCTTACAACCGTTTAGTTAAACCTTTTCTGTTTAATGGAAGTCTCCAAAGTGCATTTGTTTTGAATGCTGCAGACATTCAGCGCAAATAAACACTTTTTGAAACCGTGGTTTTCTAGGATTTTAATCTGGATTATTTTCCAAAAACGAACAGAGTTTTCACACCAATAACACATACAACAAGATAATTAGATGAACAAAACACACACACATTTCTTTCCTTTTAACAGTATTTTTCACTGATCATGTTTGAAAAGTTTAGATTGCCGAAATATATTTTTGCCGAAATATTATGCTATCAATGCGCCTCTGTCACTTCACCGGGAGGTTTAGCTGGCAAAATTGCCCCGCACCGCCGTAACCGCTCAATTTACCGGCTGTCCGGCGCCGCGCCTCCGCAGACACAAGGTTCAACATCTCGCCACTCGCCTGTCATCTTTTATCTCATTACATTTCACGGTTTTTTTAGTCATTTTCCCCCACTAGCCGAGAGAATCATCTTATCCGGTCCGTTACTAAAATGATTCCCCCGCGAAACGCTGCGCTTCTATAGTTCCGTTTTTTTTTTTTTTTTTTTTTTTTCAATGCAACTGCCTCGACTAACTGCTGATTGCACTCAGAACGCTTTGCTGCGCCAAAAAAAGCCACAAATACATCGATCTGTCATCCCATTGATACCCATGCTGCACAATTCTATTTATTTTCACTAATATCCTGATCAAATGTACCGTAAATCTCTTACGCTTCAGTCATACGCACAAATCTACACACACATACACACAAAAACCCATTTGCGCACAGACATCAATCTCCGTGGATCCAAGCAGTCTCTCCCCCACTCACTCAAACAAAATGATCTAATTTCCACAGACACAATATGTTGTACAAGACAGACAGACAGCTGGCGCGTAGTGTTCTGCGAGATGTCTCTCTCTTTTCTTATATACGAAACCTCCTTGTTCTAAACAACTAGAGTGTTGCTCTGTGATTCCCCTTTAGATTTCCCGATTTATTAATTATAGCTTCCTGGAATTTTAGCTATTTTCTGTTTGTTAAGTCAACTCTTAAACCTGAATTGTATTATTTTACCCATGTAGCTAAATGTTTAATTTTATCAGAGTGGGTCCTGCTGTTTAATATTATGGCTCATGCAAACCCCGCCGCCATGGGAATCGCTCGCGCTCGGCGTCTTCCCCAGTCACGCTCACACCATTCACACTGTTTCCTAATAAATTAGTCTGTAATAGCTGATTGTGTGTTCAGCTTCACAGCTCATTCATTTTATCTTTATCTTTATTCCCTGTCCGATTCTCGCTGGGTGTGTGTGTGTCCAGCTCACGGCTCATAAACCGGTCTCCCTGTTTCTACGTCAGGTCACGGATCCTTAAAAAAAAGATTTAAAGCTCACAGGACTTTTTCTTGTTGTGTTACCCGCACAACTTATATTTTACTCTGTTCTTAGTTCTGTTATGTTATATCAGAACTTTATTTCGTCTGTAATCGGAGCTTCACAGAGTCACTCTGTTATCTCCGCATCCATTCAATGTGTATTGCCTGATCTCGCTCCACCTTTTATGTAGAATTCGAGATTTCTCAACTTCTCGGGACTCAAACCCAGCAAAAATGCAGTTCCCCGTCGAGAACCACAGTGAGCCGCCACGCTCGAGAAACACCTTTAGATTTCTGAACTCACAGGTCTTCCTCTATTTCTGTTATTTTATGTCAGAACTATTTTTGCCTGGTCTCGTTCTCTTTTCTTTTCTCTCTTTTTTTCCAAAATTCTCAATACATTTCTGAACCACACTTTTTCAGTACTGCTCCAAGGCACTCCAAAGCATTAATTTAGCAGATTTAGTTCTACTGAGACTTGGGACACTTAATTTAGACTATTTTTCTAAGCCGAAAATGCAGATTCAGGTTCTGCCTACCTTGTTTTGTTGTGGCCAGCCAGTGTCCCTCGTCCTTTCGATCCAATCTGAAGTCCAATTCTGCCTGTCACCCCGAATCCCGGACCGAGCCCCCAAATTGTTGAAGCCGTCTGTGCTTCCCCGGGTTCGTTAATTCGTGTGCAGGACTTAAATCAAAAACTCAGCCATGGACGCATAATTCAGTTTCACCTTTGCAAAGTGAGAGATGCACCTTTCAGCCCCTCAGGGCAGCAACTCTGCCCAACTCCCAGCTCAGGCTCGTTTTATTAAAGTTAGAACATAGATTATACAAGGTCACACAATGAATGGAGCACACATCTTATTGCTATCTTCCTCCCTAATAACTATCTTTTCGTTGTTTCCTCCAGCTGCATGTGAACCAGAGTTTCTGTTCTTTCCCACTGCCTAGGACTGGCCTTGAAACTCTCTCCTGATACTTTTGCTCGTACACAGCTCATTTAACCTTAATCTTTCACATTCTATTCTTCTAATAAACAGACAGGCCTCAAAGCAAATATATTGCACATTAAAAGCATGTTATACCTTCATAAATGTGTACTACAAAATGAATCAAAGTTAATACATTCCACAAGTTTAAGGTTGATAAAAAGAGTCTTTGTTCAGAGCTTAATTTAGACAGACTTCTCGACCGCGCGGTGAAATCATCTTGATTGGTAATGTAAGCTGTCTCCATATTTAATTTCTATGAATTAAATATGTATTTAAACTGTTCTACCTCTCGTTTAATGTCTTCACACTTGCGGCCAAATCCGGAACTGGGAAAGATGGGTTTGTAATAGACATGTAACAGCAAGCCGATAAAACCCCATCTTATCATGGTGCCGAAACCCCTCGGATTTTGGCTGTGAGTGAGGGTCTGTTTGAAAATTGGACACGAAAAGAGGACTAATTCTGCAGCATCACCGGTCGACCGGAAAAATGTAAGGAGATTTTTCTCCATTGGCAAAATGATGTGTAGGCTAAATTAAGTGGTGCTGTGGTTTAAGAGACTCAATTCTCAAAATATCAGAGGCTGAACAGTACAACTAGGTTTGAATGGAATTTATGTTGAAACCGAGAAATGATTGAATGGGATTTATTTGTATGTCTACGTCAAAAAAATGTAAAATAAGGTAGAAACGATAAAAGAGATAAAAGCCAAGAAGCCAAGTGGTGAGGCTGTTGAAAAATAAAATAAAAGACAATAAAAAAGATAAAATTACAAAGATAAAAAATAGTCTCGGAAGTTGGTCGCTCCCTCTCCATGACTGACGAGTCTGGTGAATTTAGGACTAAGATGGAGTGCTTTCTTTGGGGAAGGAGACACCCTAATGCAGCACAGCGATAGGACGGCCAAGAATACAAAACCATCTAAAAGTTGAGGCTAAGAGCAGCAAGACCTTAAGAGTGAGCTGTTATAGAAGATAAGAGATTAAAAAAAAACAGGGATCCCAGGGAAGCAATAGAAGTTTGTTTTCTAGTTTTCGAAAAACGGGGTTTTTCGAGAACACGACGATCAGACGAGGAGATTTTAACATAAGGAAACGTTTCGTCGAGTGGAAGGGTATTAAAAGGAGAAGACCCTCTGCGCGCGCAAGGCTGTCTGTCTTAAATGTTATGTTTGTTATGTCTTGTCTGATGTTTTGAATGTCTTGGTAATATGGGATCCATGGTTTTGAGAGAAGGAGAGATTGGTCGTACCCTGCAACTCAGCGGAGAGTGGGTGTGTGTGTGTGTGTGTGTGTGTGTGTGTGTGTGTGTGTGTCTTCATGAGGGTGTGAATTTCTCCGCGTGCATGGGCCTGAAGATAACAGCAGTGACTGGGGTGCAGTTTAATTTTGTTAAGTAAAGGTGATAAGTAAAAATATGGGTGAAAATAAAAACTAAAGGGGAATTTGGAAATCATTAGAAAAAAGGTCAATGCATTAATGATGTTTGTTGAAGTGCAGGAGAACTTTCAATGCAGTAAAACATTTGAGGTATTAGCAGCAAGCTGATTGGGTGAGTTGCATTGGAGAGCATGAACTGCTGCGTCTTGGTGAGTTTTGGAGAAAACTTTTTATTTTGAACTGTAGTCTAAAAGTTAGAAAGTGGTTAGAAGTTTGGAAAAGTTGTTAAAAAATTTGGCAGGACATTGAACATTTGTTTGAGGCATTATAAATTGGGAAAACACAAAAGGGAAAATGCCTTCTATTAGAGTGTAATTTTAACTAGCATTATCTATTGCAAAATAGCGTTTTAAAATGCCTAATGAATATATATACTTTCAGACATGAAATATAATTTGCGATTAAATAGTGATTAAATGGTTTTCATTGTTTGATAGCCCTAGTTATAATAGATAAATAAATAAATATAATTCATCAGACTTAAATCTAGCTGATTAATAGGGAGCAGGAAATAGCCACCCTATAAACTTTTGCTCATTTGCAGGCCTGGGAAAACCACATTAAGCAGAACTAAACAGAGTTAAAAGTAAGGTTAAACTGTACCTTAATAGTGTGTGCAAACGGATATTGCGGTTAATTTGACAGATTTTGTTAACACTGCATTTAGTCATGAGTCAGTTTTGCAGTTATCCTCAAATGAAGCAGCTAAAATTGAGGAATTTATGACTAATGTTATTGGTTTGCATTGTTTTATTATAGATACTGATATTGCAGAGCGCCAACACCTAGTAGAAATAGAAAATATTACGGGATCATCACAGGACGGTCCCCAAATTATTCATTATATGTAATCACATTTTCATGGTCCCACAAAATGCAGATGCCCTTGTTACACAGTAATTTAGAGCCCGAGGAATCTTTTTCTTTGTTCATTTGGTAATGTGCAAATTCTGGTGAATGAACTTTTCAACATCAGTTGCTGGTGATTGTTTGTGGCCGGCAGTATTTGACTTAACAATTTACTAAACACAGGCGCATAACTGATTTTAGAGCTGTTTTAAAATGTACCTTTGGTGTTTTTTATATTTTTTCCTTGATAGATGGAGTTACACAGCATTTTCTTTATACACTTTAGCAGAAGGTTCCTGAGTTTGCCTGGGACTCTCGATATCTTCTGAAAAAATCAGTAGGATGGATCAAACACACAGGTGTGGATCCTAAATAAATCAGTCCAATTTAGGGGAATTATTTAGAGTAATAGTGTTTAAAAAAAAAAAAACGTGCCCTCTTCAATATCTCAGCTGATGATTTTAAATCTTGATATGCTCGCTGAGACAATATTTGATACACCATTTGCCTGTGACTTAAAGGAAGGGTGATACACAATGTTTGAGTTTGTTAATTACTAAAAGTTGGTAAAATTACAGTTATTGGAAAACAATATAGGAAGGAGTGAGAGTAAGCAGCTGATTCCATCGAGAACTGTCTCTATTTTAATTTAAGGTGGGGGAGCTTCCTCCCCCCTGTTTTTCTTTTTCTATCTTAATTTTGTTACAGGTCTGTTCGTTCTGGAGTATGGACACGTCTGACATGAGACGCAGATCGGTGCCGATTTGGGGTTGGAAGAATAAAACTGAGCATTTACAGCCGATATGTGTGTCGTGGGGCACCCATCACATCTGGGACAGTTGCTTACGCTGGACACTGGGCCAAGGACTGTTTCACATCACTAAATCCTGGCAAGAAGTCCCAATACCACCTCACCTTCAAGAAGGTCAGTGCCCCATCTAGGGGATAATGCACCCATGAACAATGTTTCCTCACCCTGGAACGATGGCCAACGCCTATGAACGGCACAGATCCTAAGCTGTCAAGGAAAAATGACTGTCTGCATACACTGGAGTTGAATGTCTCATCCAGTTTCTGAGTAGTGGACCAGAACTTTGTCACTGAGGTGCATCGACAGCGAATCATTGCAACACGTGGGGGACGAAATGTGGAGTTCCACACATGGAAGCTGTGAGTGCGACGTCTAAACTCCAATCTCTTTTCTGCCTGATCTGCTGAACATGTCAGTCCAGTCCATCTCAAGGACCACAGACTGATAACAGACTTTTTGTTAAGGTAATTCAGACTGTTATTTCTAGCAATATTCTTCTGACCAAATTTTATGGAATGTGATTTCTAATATTTTTTCTGTGTCTCCATGTTTGAGCTCCTAGGCAAATGGAACTGGAGTTGGGTAAAACATTTCTTAAGGCAGCCGATTGGGCAGATACGAACACTACAGGTTTGCGGTTTTGAAAAATATACTACTGTCTCTTAAAATTTTTTACTATATAACTGATATGTTCCTTTTAAACATGAGTTTTAATTCTATTATGTCCAGGACCGTATTGCTCATAATTAACGGCAGCTGGTGTATTTTACCATATCTTCTATGGGCAGACAATCCACAGGGGTGGGAATACTTTCACGTGCTCCACTTATACTTAGGTTTCTGTGAGTTCTGGTTAACAACTGCATGTCATAAATTTCCACAAGGGGGGTTGCAACGTCCTGAGGGGACAGGTTTATTACATGGGCCTCTCGGTAAGCACAGATGTGTCCTGCTTGGGACATTCTGTTTTTAAACAACATAGGTTAAACGGATCTGTTAGGTTCTTTCTTAAATAGCTCTCAAGTATTGAGATTTTTCTATTGTACAATATAACTGTTGCATGCTAAAACTTATCAGATTTTCACCAGACTTTGCTGTTACCAGGTGTTTTATTCAGGTAAAACCCAATATTTTCTCAGTATGTAAGTACCTTGGAACGTTCAGCATTTTCATACCATCAAATTGCTGTGAGCACATTAGAATAATCATTATTTCAATGGGTACACTGATCTTTTTGGAGGACTTCTTGTAGATCTGTGGGATTATGAAATTGCATTATGTTTTGATCTGAATCCAGGATATAGGGCAGTGTTTTTCATACTTCAGTTCAGATAATTATTTGCAGTTAATTGATTCCCTGTGATGACTAATACTATTCTTTGTTAATGTTTTGTAACAAAATTAATTTTGTTCCAAGCAGAGGGATATGACATAAACATTTATATGATAACACTATATCGTAAAGTTATATAGATCTTAAACTTTATATCAACCCTTGGCACAAGTAATTTAAGGGAAGGATTCTTGTGCAGGACACCACGGAGGTATGTAACTGCGTTGTAAATCACATAACGGTTGTTTAAACAAAGAGAAACCCCCCACAAAAGACCTTACCCATGGCTCTCTGGAATGTTTGTTAAGTGACTCCCAAAACAGAACTATAAATTAGATTTAATGAGCGGAGTGTCAGACACCACGTATCTGTTATAGATAGATTATATGAGGGGGTTCTTGGAAAAAGGCTTAAACAGTTTAAGCAGGACAATAAAGTGAATGTTAAATTAAACAGAAAAACTACATAAACTACAAAAAACTGGATAAAACAGAGATAAACAGAGGGTAATTTAATGCATATTTAGTTTACTTTAAAACCATTGGTGTGTCAGGAAGGTTTGTTAAGGATTCAAAGCCACGTATATCTGTTGCAGTAAACTGGATCAGGATTTGTAACAACTGGATAAAATGATAAGAAAAAAAAAAATAGGAACTTTTTTACAGCATAGACATCTGAGTATGGCGTAAATGGTACATAAGTGAGGTGTGGTGACTGCTGAAAGGTTTTGTGTGGAGTGGTGTGCTGAATGGTAATCTTTAATCTTTAATTCAGAGAACATTCTGACATTCTTACAGGATAACAGTGTTCACATTTAAGGGTCAAAGGTTAGGAGACAGATGTTCTCAGCAGAAACTTAGGAAAAAGAAAGTTGGTCTAGCCCCCGCTTGGCCTATGTAAGTTTGAAAAGGAAGGAACGATGTGTACGTTTTGAGAAAGGCTTCAGATCCAGGCAGAGAATTTAAGGTATCCGATGCTGTGATAAAGGTTGTGCCTCCCACTTTGGAATTCCAAGTTGTAATAAATATATATTTAACTGTTGTTTTTGCCTCTGAATTCACTGCCTCTTCTCTTAGTGCCAAATCCTCAACGAGGGTGAAACGAGACGAGTTAGGTGAATGGGCCCCACATGCGTCTTGTTACTATACTTTGATTTCACAACTGCATTAACTAATTTTTGATTTTACAGACAGGGGAATCTTCACCAGAGATTAACGTATTTGTGTGGTCGTTGCATTTTCTTACAGGACAGCGTAAGGACGGGGAAAGTGAAATTGCGATAAAATGTCTCATTAACTATTACATTTCTAAAATAGGATGGAGATGGAACAATGGAAGATGTGAAGTGTGTTTCTTGTGGGAGTGTTCAGTTAATTTCATTACAGGATATGATTCCATATGACTGAAAGGAGCTTTTCGGGACCGAAGTCAACCTCCGGAATTACAGGTAGCACACGACATTTGATATCTAAAAGATTGTCGTGTAAGTTTCAGGTTGTATTGGAGACATAAAATTAGGAGAGTTCAGAAATGTGAAGGGAGTACACCAACCCCCGACTTCGACGGAGTGCACGCTAAGGTTATCGACAAGCAGATGTGGTGGGCCAGAGGTCAGGGGCCCATCAGACTCCAGGAGCCGTGTGTACTAGCCACCAGAGGGTTCCAGGGAGACATCACCGGAACAACTTATCTCGCAGAGCCACCCACGGAGGGGCAGCTGGAATTTTGTTTTGTTTTCGTTTTTTATTTTTAATAAAGATTAACATACAGTTCTGTGGAGACCGCGGTTGGAACACTGACTCTTTACACCATCTTCTTTAAAGGCGAGAAGAAGACATCTCCGAGATGCAAGACATCATGACAACAATTGAATGCATTGTGTAAAAAAGAAAAAAAAGAAAATGAGAGTTTTGTAACCACTGCATATGTCTTATAAGTTCCATATTCATAAGGTGTTCAATATTAGTATCGTTAGAATCTTGGTTTTGCATTGCATGAAAATCTGTTTTTTATTCTGTGGTTTGATCTGAGTGAAGTGCTTTCATGGGTTATCTTTATTTCTAAGAAGACATTTTGTTAATCTAGGTTAGGACTCTTAAAGTCATATTTAGATCATATAATAGTTTTTGGTAGTTGCACATTTATCTTAGCCTTGCACCTCTCGGATAAAGGTGCTTACTTTTCTTAATTCTAGTAGGTTCGAGATTCAGATAGGTTTAGTAGCTTTTTAGCTTATACTTGGGTTATTTTACATTTAAGGGGAACATTTAAACTTCATTTGATTTCATAAGTCGCCAACAGAGGGCACAGTGGGTTACAATATTACATCTTACCATTTACACTTTGTTTAAGGGTTTCAAGACATGGACTTAGTTTAGCCTAGTTATTGGTTTGATTTGTTAATCAAAACAGAGGGAGTTGTTGAGAATTAAAAAATATATCTTAGTGGGGGTGTCTCCCTTCTCTGTTGCTGGGTAGAATAACAGGGCGTTTTATTGCCCCGAGGGGGTGGTCAGAAGGAGAGGGGGTCAGTCATCCTCCCACTGAGCCATGCAGGAGGAGTTTAAGGTTGATAAAAAGAGTCTTTGTTCAGAGCTTAATTTAGACAGACTTCTCGACCGCGCGGTGAAATCATCTTGATTGGTAATGTAAGCTGTCTCCATATTTAATTTCTATGAATTAAATATGTATTTAAACTGTTCTACCTCTCGTTTAATGTCTTCACACTTGCGGCCAAATCCGGAACTGGGAAAGATGGGTTTGTAATAGACATGTAACAGCAAGCCGGTAAAACCCCATCTTATCACTGGATAAGTAAATGGTAAAAAGAAAAAAAAAAGAATCAGTTAAAACTAAAAAGGGACAAAACTCTTATTTCTGAATAAAATCTACCATTTTGCACATCACTAACCAAGTTGCTCAATCATATCCAGTGCCCTCTTTCAAGTTCCACAAGTACTTTCGCTCCTGTCTGCTTAAGCCCATGCCATTTCACTAAAGTGAAAGGAAAACAAACCAGCCTGCCATATTAGATTGTGCTTTTCTTAGAAAAATTACACATGGAACATATTCAAAAATATTTTATTATACATGTGATAATCATATAAGAGAAATTAATGGTTATTACTTATTAATGATAATTTCCAAGGGCCCTAAAGGATACATATATGCATGCAAGCATTTCAGATTATATTGCTTATTTTCCATCAATTTCACATTTTGTCAATAAAAGCTCTGCCCAATCCTCTCAAATTCCGGTTCCTGCAATTTATTCCCCTCAAAACGATTGCTTGTTACAATTTTAATAATTTTTAGAACCCGTAGCGTCTCAATGCTCCCGTTTTGGACGCTTGTAACCTGCGCACTCAAGCCCTTAAGTGCACTTCCAGGTGCACACTTCACAGAAGTGCTTAGGGTTTAGTGTGAGTATTGGGACAAGGCAAATGTCTTATGAGGCCTTATCTCACCTTTTATAGATATCAGGAAGGGGGCAAACCCTTTTTCACACCACTGAATAAGCATTACTGACAGTTGTTCCTGGAGAAAATCCTTGAGCGTCTGGTAGTTATATCTTTGCAAACTTTAGAAAAACAGGGATATGCCTCAAAACAAGTTTGTCAAAGGAGATTACAGTGAAAATGTGTTATGGAGAAACAACTTTTTCTTCTTTATTAATGTCCTCAGTGATCTGTCTGCTCTTGGTACGAAGGCTCAGCTCCAGCTGTCTAAGCTGCTCCAGAAATCCAGAGTTCGGTCCAATGTCTCGGCACAGACGCACAGCAGTGATGGCCTCCACTAACGTCAGGCCCTGGTGGATCATCAGATAGGCCAGAACCAACGTGCCAGAGCGGCTCACACCCATGGCGCAGTGAACAAGAACCTTTCCTGAAAAATACTGTATACTCAGTTACACCAAGAATACACATTCACTGCTTTCAATCACATGGAAGAAGGTTCATGTTTGTGTCTGGTGAACCATTTTTTGTAATATTTTTTTTATTGCTTATCTTGCTGAAGTGACTCGTTTTATGGTTGAGGTTACCAGATGTTTACCGAAAACATCCTGATATTTCAAAGAGTTCATCATGTCATGCTCTTTAATCAAGTTGCCTTTATTTATGGAGCACTTTACACGCCCAAAGTCTCAAACAACTTTCTCTTGTTGGTCTCTCTAACAAGTTTCTGTCTGTTGAGGAGAAACAGAACCATAGCATCGCAGATCTTCAACCATACTTAACAATTGTGTTTTTCTAGCATTCATCCTTAGATTAAGTTCAGTTTATGTTTCTATAGCACTACACCAGATCCACCTGGAGTTATCATGATGTCATGCTCTTTGATCAAGTAACCTTTATTTATAGAGCACTTAACACACAACGTCCCCACAAACTCAGGAGCCAGAGAGAAGGAGAAATCACACACAAGACAGGCCCTGGAGTAATGTGGTTATCCCTACTGGACTTTCCTAAAAGCCAAGAGAAAACCCAAACAGGACTCCAGACAGAACTCAGATCTAAACCAGCAGTCATCCCCCAATGTTGCGGGAGTTTCAGAGAAACTGAGACATTTATTTTCTAAACACGATGTCCCATTGGCTTTCAAACCACACAACTATCATGATTTAGCTTTTTTTTTGTTTTGCTTTGGACTTTTCTGGAATTTTCTTAATCAGCTTTCACCTCTAAGCCATCATCCAATCAGCTCAGTCTCCCTCCAGCCACCACTCTGCTCTAGATCAGCTCCACCCGTTGCTGCTAATTACAGTCAATTTAGCTCACCTGTTCAACTGTCTACATATACCTGCCTCAGCCAACTCATCCCTGCCAGAACGTCTCATCTTGTCTGGTGAGATGTGCCCTGCCTCTACCAGTTCCTGTGTGCTCAGCCAGCTGGACTCTTCAGTGAAAAGTGCCTGTGTCTGCATGCTGCAGTTCTGCCTGTTTCCCCGTGAGTTTCCAGCTGCTCGCTCTGCCCGTTCTGGTGGTTCCCTGGTCCACATCGCCTGTTCTGGTTTGTCTCTACCTGCATCTTCTGGTCCCCTGCTCATCCCTGACTGCCTGCACCATCAGCAATTATTCGTCTGTCAAGTCTGGTTCTGCTTGCCTGCCTCACGTGCCACGACTCATTCCGATTTAAACATGTTTGCGATTGTCACCGTTGTTGATCCACTATGCAGAGGAATTGCTTAGAAGGCTGAGTTTACCTAAAACTCTAATGACTGAAGAAGTCTCTCGGAGAAGAGACAAAAACGCTTCAACAAAGGAGAACCTGTCCAGAGGAACTACTCAATGTCTTCTCTTTTTTTTGGAGTTGTTTGCAGAAACGCTTCATCTTATCTGTCAAAATCACACACTTTTCTCTGTGAATTTGTGATTGAAAGACAGAGAAGCCTGCCCACCCAAATAACCAGTTACCAGGTGGTAACCATCCAATGTCTGCTATGGAGACTCTACCCAAAAAGTTTTAGCTTTGCTGCATTTCTCTAACAAGGAACGTTGGAGTTTTTGTTTTACCTCCTTTCTTTTCTGGTGGCAAAATAAACCAGCCATGTTTGTTCCAGGTCCAGGTGTTTTAAACTCTTTTGGGCCACTAGTGGCTTTTATTCTCCAGTTCAGATAGGAGAAGAGGAAAATATCAAATAAACGCGAATCGAACCTGGGGCACCTGCAATAATGGATATTAGTTTAGTTTATTTGCACCGTTAAAATACAGATCGGTAATTTAAAAAAATAAAAACAGTGAAGAGAGAGGCAAACAAACACTGATATAAAGACTTTACCCAGATAGAAGAGCTAACCCAAACAATGAGAGTGAAATATGAAACACAATGCATTAGGAATGACACAAGCCAGAATCACAACTCTTCAATTAAATACAGATTAAGTTGCCCATTTAAAAAAAAAAAAAAAAAGGCCCTGTCTCTTACTAAGTGTGAAATTTTATTCCAAAATGTAGCTCCCTGTATCGGACTGAAACCTGACCTCTGCTGGACTGATACCTAGGAAGATGGATGAACTCTGGCAAGTTGAATAAGATTGAATGGAAAAATTTGACTTGAAATAAGTAATGAAATGCATTGGTATAATCCCATTGAGTTTTATAAATCTTGTAAAAAAAAAATGCAAATCTGAAAAACCTTAATTTATAAATGATCAGAATCGGTAGCTCATGAAATAGAGCTGTAATTCCTTTAAAAAAGCATTTCCAAATGATCAGATTTTTTTGTTGTAGACTTGTGAGAAAAGTACTTCCACAAACTATACTGTTAAGATAAATAAGGGTACATCAAACCATAATAAAGTGTAAGCAAACAGTCAGCAATAATGTGAGGAATGGACCCTCTTTTTTTATACAAATATATTATGTATTTTCCTAACAAATCCAATGATCTTTCCACCTTAAGCTCACATCAACAATGACTCCAAGAAATGTTATCAGTTATACCTGATATATATCTCTGTGCCATCAATAAACATTTTAGAACCTTTCCTAAACTTTTTACCACTGAAAATTACATCTTATTTCTTTAGATTTAAAGATGATTTATAAAAAAAAAAAGAATGATTTGATATTTAATGTAATGGCAGTACATTTAGACGTGTTTTTGCTGTTTATTTCTTTGATTTGACTTTTTTTTTTTCATTTGCTTCTGCTGAGGCATTGTCTCACTGACCGTTTTCCTTCAGACCGCTGTCTATGAACTGTGCAGCAGAGCTGAAAAAAGGCCGGAGGTCAAACTCCGGATGGTCTGGAGCTTCGACACCATGGTACACCACTTCAGTGTCGGTGTAAAATCTCGGACCAGTGTTGATCCGGTGTTGGCCCGCGGCGGCGTTCAGCACATGAGTCACACCCAGACAGGACAGTCTGGCTTTATCTCGAGCAACAGACCTTCAGACACAAGCCACATTCAAAGAGACTTACACTATCTTTTTGCTACATTGTGGGATGTAACAAACGACTCCTCTACTCACTCGTCTCCAACGTAGAGTTTTGGCCACACTTCGTCGACAGACCCCACGGGCTTCCTGTTGGTCCAGAGAATTTCCCTCAGTTCTGTCAAAGATGGGCTTTCTCCTTGCACGGCTAAATGACCTCTGGAGCGATACAGATGTGTGTCTTTCCTGGTGCCACATTGGGTTATTCGTAATGATTTCTTGATTTGTGTTTGAGTGTGACTTTACAAAGCCTGGGCCTGTCTTTTTCTTCTCCTCTCCCTCTCCAGGCTCATGTCGAGGCCACGCAGCTGCATCAGGAAGCCCGGGTTGGGGCAGATGTCTCTGTGCTGCCTCACAGCAGCCACGGCCTCCTGCAGCCGGAGGCCCTCAACAATCATCAGGAAGGCCAACACTAGGGTTGCAGAGCGGCTCACACCCATCAGACAGTGTACAAACACCCTTCCTGGGACACAAATGTTACTTATTACCTTTTACCTGTCGATACGCGTATACAAACATAAGGTACAGTGGGTCTACAAAGTGTACACAGTTTATGCATATAAGGAGGTTTTTGTACTGTTATCCTGACTGATACCTTTGTTCAAGGAGACCCTTTGTGACATTTCTGCAGACTATCAGTTTGTGGCTAAAGGATGCAAATAAGCAACATTTAAAAAAATAAAATCCTACTAGGAAAACAGTGCTTTAACAAAGTATTAGTTTAACCTGGTTGCACACTTATGTTTAGATTTATCCCCCTAATCGATTTGATTGCCATTTTATACACAGGTTCAAAGAAACTAATAACTAATCTTGATCCTAAATGACTGTGTACAGGTCATAATGTGTGGCAGCCTAGAGGAGCAGCAATCATTAGCAAGCGACATTAAAAGGCAAGCTGGGTTATACACACTGTGCAGCTTTCAGCGCGCTGACTTGCCTCCCATGGCCAGTGCAGCTCTGATGTATCGCGCTGTTGGATAGAAGTAAGGGCTGAGGATGAAATCTGTCGCGTCATCAGCCTCCACTCCGTAGTAATCCACAGCCATGTCTCTGTAAAAGCGTGGCCCCGTGTTGACATGAAAGCAGGGAGCGTTGCTGGGGTTCGGGGGACCGTGAGCTGCATTCACAACGTGCGTAATGCCCAGGCTGTGGAGAGCTCCTTTGTCACGAGCTGCCACCCTGAAACATAACCACGGGTTCACGTCTGCAGTGAGGATGCATGACGTTACTGTGCACGCGAGCATGCATGTTAATGGACGTCCACCTACTGGTTGCCTATGTAAACATTTGGCCAGACTTGATTGACGTGACCAGTTGGTCGTCTGTCTGCCAGTAAGAACGCCTGTAGCTCGGAGACGGAGGGAGGCTGATACGGGGGATCCCTAAGAGACATACTGTACAGACGCAAACACAACCAGGACTATCTTTAAGTACATTCCGTACAAGTCAGTGTGTGACGAACTCAGCCACAGATGACAAAAACCTAAAACCTCCCCAGTCCCGTGTGTTTCCAATATAAATCCCTCGAGCTTACCTCAGTAAATAGCACTTAAAAGGTTTCTCCTTCAGTGTTCGCACCCACCTCTAGCAGCTTCGTTCCTTTAATAACTCTGTAATCACACACTCACCGATGACACAACACTAAAACGCGTTACAACTGGACGTCCGAGTTCTCAGTCATGTAGACAGCTTTGTAGAGCTTTGAAGTTTGACATCAGCTTGTGCATTTTCACGTCAATGTCATACAGCCACACCTGATAATCTGCTCCTCTAAAACAGCAAAGAGGATTATTTACCATATTAAATCTCTAAATGATGTGCTTCTGTGTTTAGCTGCATCTCGTTTCTGTCCTTCAACTCCAGTTAGTCACTCATACAGACTCTGGTTCTGCTCAAGGTTTCTCCCTGTTACAAATGAGTGGTTCCTTTCCACTGTCGCCACGATCTTGCTTAGGAGGAAGGATTGCTGCAAAGTAAATGACCTGATCCAGTCATCTGGGTACAGCCTTTGGCAGTTGTATTATAATTTGGATTAAGCTGGGCCATGTGTTACTTTGATCTGATTATACGATTGTCTTGGAGTGATTCTCAACCTTTTAGTCAGACATGAGCTGGACCTGGTTGTCTTATGAAGTCCCTCAGGAAAAACCTTTGCTGTGAATTTAACCGATATTTGAACAAATCTGAATTGAACTGAATTTAGGAAAAGCCAGAATGCATCCATGGCCTGAGTTAAAAAAAAGAAGTATTTTCTTTGTGAAAGTTATGGGGAAAAGTATTTGCTCCCTTGCAGGGTTTCTTTTCTTCTTTTACTTGCGTTGTTGTCACACTTATATGATTCAAATAATTGAATTGAATGTCAGACAAAAGTAACCTGAGTTAACACACAAAGAAAACTGGTTTTATCAAGAGAAATGCTTTCCAAACCAACCTGCCACAATGTGAAAAAAGTTATTTCCCCTGAACCTAATGACTTTGAGCTACGTTTAGAAATGCTTTAATTCAACCACGCTAACCAGTTTAAGATCTTGTCCCGGTATTTCAATCGGATTTAAGACCAGACCACGACTTGCATTACCAAACAAAAGTTTGGACTCACCTTCTCCTTTGAGGCAGTTGGCAAACCACTTCAGGTGGCTAACCTCTTGAAGGCCAAGAGAGGCCAAGGCAGTAATAAAAACAAGTGGGGGTATTTAGAAAAAGCTAAAACAGACAAGATGTTTTGAGTTATTTCATGATTTTGTTTTTGATACATAATTTTATATACTTTTGAGACATAGTGTTGATGTCTCCACTGTGTATCCGCGATGCAGAAAGTCGTAAAAATAAGGAAAAGTTATCGAGTGACAGAGGTGAGCCCAAACCTTTGACTGGTAGCGTAAGTCTAGAACTAAACCCATACTTGATTTAAAAACCTTCAATTTGTTTTGAGCCTTTCAGAGAAGGACTTGCTGATGAGCTTTGGATCATCTGCTGCATAATACCGGTTTGGTTGAAGTTGATGCCACAAACTAATGGTCATCCTGCTTTAGCATTCCCTCTTGAGGGCAGAATTTATTACAGCAAATCATCCAGTTTCTGCAGCAGCAAAGCAGACCCAGACCCTCACACTGCCACCACCATGTTTAACCGTAGGTATGACGTTTTCCTGGAGGGATGTCAGATCTATGCCAGACAGGACGAGATACACACCTTTCAAAATGTTCCACTCTTATGTTGTTCGTCCACAGAACATTTTCCCAGAAGTCTTCATCATCATGAACCCCCTTTTTTTATCCAAATGTGAGATGGGCTTTTGTGTGCTTCTCAGCCAGCAGTTTCATGGTGGAACTCCCCGTCAAAGCCATTTTTGCTCATCCTCTTTTTTTCAATCGTTGAATGATGAACACTGACCTCTAGTGAGGCAAGTTAGATGTGTTAAATGTGTCTAGAAGTTTTTGATGATCTGTTGGAGTAATTTTAAGCAGCCAGCCACTCCTGGGCAGGTTCACCAGTGTTTGTAGTATGTTATTGGTGGACAATGGCTCTGATTGTGATCTTCTGGAGTCCCAAAGCCAAATAAATGGCTTTTCAATCTGTACTTGATCTTCTTTAGATTGGAGCCTAAGGTGCTGTTTTTAACCCTACTTCATGTTGTCAGACAGGTTCTGTTTGGGCACTTTCTGGATCCTGTAATCAGGCCTGGATGTGGATTGTAATATTGAACTCAACTTTCCAAGAATCGTGTTATTCAGTTAATTCATGACCTAATAAGCGGTGTGGGTGGGTTACCTTTTTTTTTTTTTTTTTTTTAACATGGATCCAGGTTGTTTTTGATAACTTTTTTCACTTATCACTTGAATCTTTTTTTAAATGACTCTGGTTATTCTTTTAAAATTAAAGCTTAAGAAGTCCGCCCTAGTTAAAGTTACGTCTTTAAATAAAATTCATTTTTAGCATTAATGTACCTGCATCTGCTCAGGAGTATTAAAAAAATAGCTTAGGGAGGGGCTGACTCTGCTCCAGTAAAACACATTCAAATAATCCTATAAAAAAAACTGAAGTAACTTAAAACCTCCTCACGGAAACGGTCCCATGGATCAACACATAACCAAAGGGATACATAAATACTGTTGCTGCTCCTGCAACAAGACTTTTTAGGACAAAAGATGAAATTTTTCTGCTATCACAGTTTCAGATTTTTCATGGATGACATTTATCTATTGACAATGCAGTGCAAAATACAGTTAAGTTTTATTTTTGATTTCTTTTTAAGATTACTTGATTCTATAAACTTATTGTTAGTTCTTACAGCATTCAGATATTTAATTATGCATTAATGAGTAGTGCTCCAAATGTTACTATTCAATAAAAAGGTGCTCACTTTTCTACTCAAAACCCCTGTTAGAAGGATATTAAAACAATTTCAGTCATAAATAAAGAAGAAAAACTTAACAAAAATGAAATTGCCATAATTAATTTTATTATTCACTGTCAAACATCATAGTCTCCCACACTTATGGGCAACTTGAGTGTCAATGAGACCAGGAAGCAAAAGGTCACATAAGGCTTTTGGTGTATCTGGACATACATTTAAAAAAAAAAAAGCCCATCACATGGAGAAACATTTCAAGCAGGCAAGTTTCAAGGCTTTCTGCAATATTCAGAAACCACACACTTATTTTTTTTAGATAATTGAACATTTATCAACTGCGTCAATAATCAAGAGCTGTTCAGCTCGGAAACATCATGACACGACCGAATGTAATTAGACATTGTTTAAACCTTTTGGCCCCAAAATAATCAAAGTTATACCTTGTGTGTTTTTTTTTCTGTAAATTTCTTGCCCATTTCATTTTTTGTAGCAGAGGTTTTACCTCCGCCGACAGTAGCAAATCACATTTTAAAAGCCATAAATTTTCCATTCCTTGTCCATCCTGACATAGGTGACTGTTTAACGAGTTAAATGAACAGAGTGTTAATTTTAATGCCCACTGAGCTAACATCCAGGAGCTTTTAAAATGCCCACGTGCCGCAATTTACCAGACGCGGCTGTAGCTTTCAAGTTTGACTCCATAGAAACACATTTTCTGAACTCATCTAGGGCCTGTGCTATACAGCAGGTTTAACAAATCCAGGTTCCCTCTTGTTTCTCTAGTGTTCGGTCAAACAGTTGAGAACATACCCAGAAGTATCCAAATACTGATTATAAAGTCAGGTCAAGTTCCTGTTCCGGAGGCGCCTTACTTATCACAAAAAGAAAATATAATCCTAAACTTATTATAATTTAAATAGTTAAAAAAAATGTTCATGAATAAATTAATGAGATTAATAATAACACCCTGTGCCCATCGCGGCATCATGCTGTGGCGATGTCTGTTCTTCAACAGGAAGAAAAACAGACACCATAAAGCACAAAGTGATCTGAAGACGATCTTTTCTAATATTTGGCTTAAACAAAATTATGTGGTTGTTTTCTTGAGACAGGCGAGAAACTTTTGAGGCCTTAATCTGTCAGATGGAGCGCTGCCTGATTTAAACATCACTTTATAACAAAAAGGATTAAGTCCAGTAAAGGTTTATAATTCAGGCTCAGATATGAGTTTCTAATAAATGAAAATATTTAAGTGGTCAGGGATAACTTTAAGAAATGTATTTAATGACAAAGGCTCCAAATCTTTACTAATATAGGAAGAGAAATAAAAATCTGTTTCAGGCTGTTAGAGCTTTCCCCTTTTAAAAGACATTTCGCTCATGCAGATGCTTCCAGGAGATACTGAAGACTTGAAACCTAATGTCACCTTTTACGAAATCCTTTATCCTGCTTCATAATCCAGGACCAGAGCTCTGCTCAGCACATTTACACCCTCTGTAATGACTTAAAAACAAACAAAAAAAAGGCCCGCAGCTCACCTAAAACAGCGCTGACAGTTAAACTGACATGTTTAAACAGGATGAGCCGGGTGGAAGCTTTAACATCACTAAAATGTGTGCATTTAAAACAACAACAATACACGTGGCTTCTCAGCTGCTCCGTTTCAGCAGATCCAGAATTCAAAAAAACCCGTCTCGTTACTGAGGTTTTGCTCTGCAGTCCTTGTTTGTGCTTGTGCTCCGTCGCCGAGAGGGACAGCAACACCGGACTCGAGAGACAACAAGAGCGATTGTAACAAAGCCTGAGAGGTGTCTGCGCAGCTACACGCTGGAGCTGGGACTCGCAGAGGGAAACGCTTTTGCATTTTTTGCATAACTAATAACTTGCAACCTAGTTCCTCGTCAGCTACAAATACAAAACGCCTCCCCCTGTTCTTGGCTGCATGCTCCTCTAATGACCTCTTGAGGACAAAATGGAGACAGGCAAACCCTCAATAGGCGAGTAAAGACGTGCGGACACTTTGAAAATAACTTCTAAGATTAACTGACCAATAAAAAAAAAAAAAAAAAAGAAGACGTGGGTCCGAATAGTGGAGGCAGTGTGGGTTATGAGGTTTTTCAGGCTGAAGGAAAAGCTTCTCGGCGTTCCTCATTTGAAGTCCGGCTTCTCTGGGAAGGTGCAGCCTGCTCTTCTGATGATGACGTTGGCCGAGTAGTGTGCCGCCCTGACGCACTGCTCCAGAGGTTTCTCCTGGACAAGCCCGGACAGGAAGCCTGCGCCACCCAGAGGAGACGCCGTTAACATGAATACGTAGAGAAAAACAAAACAAGAGATGGAGTAGAATATGCTGCTTACCTCCGACAAACGCGTCGCCCGCACCATTCGTGTCAACTATGTCCTTCGGGTCAATCTTCAGGACAGGGAATGTCTCAATCTTATCACCTGAGGAGACATAAAATTAGACTGGAAACCTGAAAGTAGAGATTAGACGTGAATAAAAAGGATATCTTACTCAGGGCCATGATAGTTTCATCCTTTCCCTGGGTAAACACAACGATTCTCTGCCTCTTGGCGTTGACTTTGGGTAATGCCTGGGCTTTCTTGGCAATCTCCTTAATGTCTTTAGTCTACAAAAAATAAATAAAAGACGACACCACCTTAACAGAACCTGTTGATGGGGGTATGAATTACAGGAAATAAGCCGCTCGGCTCCAAAGAAAGTCCTCTCACCTCAAAGTCCTGCTCTTTAGCAAAAGCACTTGCCTCCTGAATGAGCAAACACATTGTAGAAATAAATCTCAGCGATCCGGTTTACATCAAGCATAGCAGATGTAGGCTACCAGTGTGGAGGTTAGCAACCCACCGTCTCGTTGCCGAACAGCACGTCAATGTAAGGCATGACCTGCATGAGGTTGTCCTTGAAGAACTGGCAGATGAAGGGGGCAGAAAGGTTCATGCAAAACAACTTGTTCTTTTCGGAGGCGTGCTTCGCTACTTTCAGGATGGACTCCAAAGACACAGTCAGGAAGAAACCCTGGAAAACACACCGTCATCAAGATAGGCCTGACAGCCAGAGAAACCGATGGATGTCTTACAGCAACGTAGCAGGCAGACGATCAGGGCTGTTTTCCTACTAAAGCCCGATTCACACGCGATTAGTTTAACCTAGGGGCTGCGTGTTATTTGTAATATTTACGGAGATTGTGTGCGCTTTTAATCCTGTGCAAATTCCCCATGTCAGTACTTTGTCAAGAAAAACCTGCCCTGCAAATGACCTGCTACATCTGGCTGAACACAGAGTCCTGTGATAATACTAATCCAATGCCAATAAGCATCTCTGTGATCCGGACAGAAATGGGCGGGATCCGATACGTAAATAGGCAGTTTTTTTTTTTTTTTAAGTTTCCTGGTCGCATTTTTATTTGCGTCTGGTAAAGAATGGAGGCTGCATTGAAGTGTTTAGAAAACCCCGGGTCCTGGGCAATGAGAGCCCTACCGGAAAACAAGCCCAGTAAGCAACCTGCCACAAAGTAACACAGAGCCCCGTTCTATACTGCATAAATGCATTTAGTGCTGAAGTTCTACCCGCCACGACTTTTCCTGTTCGTAAAACTGTCGAGGTGGGGTTGGTACGTATTACGTATGGGGACAGACATTAACCGGCTCGCGCTGTCTGTAAAATGCAACGACAGCGCGAGGTCTAGCTCTTGGTGCACAGTGCAACAAGACAGGAGAAGAGGTTCTGTTAGAGGAAAAAGATGAGCCCAAATGAGCGACTGCACGTTAAAAAACGGGCCCAAAAACCGCGACTCATGACATCTACCGGCGGCTTTAGAAAAAAAAAAAGAGACAGAGCCCAGAGAGTGTTGGGTGCACTGCTTCTATTACGCAGCCGCTCTCATGCGCAAGAAGCAGCAGAGATGTCCGTAAATTTCAGCAAATCTCAGGCTTTGGTTAACCCGTGCGAATGTGCCACATGAAAAGCTGTAGGGGGATGATGCTTATCCCGTGTGAATAGGACTTAAGACGGAGACTCTATTCCTGCTGATCTTAATCATACAATTGCTCAATTAAGCGATTAAAATAAATGTGATTAAAATAAAGAAATGAAAAAAAAGTATGTTTTGTTGAAAAGAAAGGCACCAAAAAGCGAGGTATAATATATCTTATTAATCCACTGACCCACCTTCTCTCTGTTTAGCTCCACCCTTAGTTCAGCTATAACTTTGTTTTAATTGAACCCTTTGAAGTTTAGCGTCACCCTCTCTCACTTTAACTCCTTCTATCCTTGCATGTTTAGCCTCCGCCCTCTCACTTCAGTCCCACCTCATTACTTCGGCTCCATCCCCTCATTGAGGTGCGGGAACCTTTTCAGGAACCAGGGCGGTTTACTGGTGTAGGACCAAAATCAGCCAAAAGCGGATCTACAACCAAAATGGCACCGATATGGAGGACGGAACCTGAACTAAAGCTTCGTCACGGATGCTAAACATTTCTCACCAGTTTAAAATCCACAGCCTTTTAAGTCACTCATTCCCCAGTTCATCTCGCTACCCATTAAACTTGTTGTTCCCGTTAGCTTTAAACGCAGACACAGACTGAAGCCGTCCCAGCTGCTCAGCACGGTTGATCATTCACTAATTTTAGGTTTATGTGGAGCAGATGTTCTGCAGCTTCTCCATGTGTGTAGTTAATATTCCTCAAGAGACACGTTTTCCTGGCTTTAATTATTAAAGATATGTGGAGTGTTACAAACTTCCTCTGAGGTAAAACTGGTTTTAATTCAGTTCCACAGTTTGACTCCTAAGAACCTGCCTTGCATTATATCTTTAGTAATCCCAGTCAAAGCTTTGCTCTTTTTTCCTCTCTCTCTGGGAGTCACGTTCAGGGCTGTTAATTTAAAATCCACTCTACCTGAACATTTCCAGTTTGGATTGGCCCTCCGAGGCTGTTAAACCATAAACACTACGAAACAATCCAAGATTCAGGTTGTGTTGGTCTGATTTTGCTGTTTTTAGACTGATTTCATTCTTTTTAGTCTGATTACACCATTTTTAAGTCCGATTACACTGTTTTTAGTCTGATTACACTGTTTTTAGTCTGATTGCACTGTTTTTAGTCTGATTACACTGTTTTTAAGTCTGATTACACTGTTTTTAAGTCTGATTACACTGTTTTTAAGTCTGATTACACTGTTTTTAAGTCTGATTTCATTCTTTTTAGTCTGATTGCACTGTTTTTAAGTCTGATTGCACTGTTTTTAAGTCTGATTACACTGTTTTTAAGTCTGATTACACTGTTTTTAAGTCTGATTACACTGTTTTTAAGTCTGATTACATTCTTTTTAGTCTGATTGCACTGTTTTTAGTCTGATTGCACTGTTTTTAGTCTGATTGCACTGTTTTTAAGTCTGATTACACTGTTTTTAAGTCTGATTACACTGTTTTTAAGTCTGATTACACTGTTTTTAAGTCTGATTTCATTCTTTTTAGTCTGATTGCACTGTTTTCAGTCTGATTGCACTGTTTTTAAGTCATTCAGGACTCTGCTGTTGCGGTGGGGGGAGACCTGTCTCCAGATTGGAGCAGCAGCACTCCTACAAGAGAACGAGCCGCTCAGACTCAACGAGCATCTATGTAAACGGCCCGGCTTTCAGACCCCGCCAGTCAAACTGGCATTAAAGAAAAAGCAATAAACGGCCTCAGTGGATAAGAAGGTTTCAGGGAGTTAGGTTCCAGAGAAAAAGGGTTCAGGAAGCCACGGTGGAAACGTGCCTTCACTCTCCATTCAGCTCCACTCATTTAGCTCACCTCTCTTCAAGCAAAACGGAAACCAATTCTGAAGCTCTGAAAACACATCTTTGGGTTAATAGGGTGAAATACTCACAGCAATATAGTAGACTTTAGCTTTTTCCACCAGCTCCCAGTTTTCATCCAAGTCTAAATGCTTGTCCTTCTTATAGCAGTTAGCAGCAGCTAGATTAGCGACCAGAGACCTGGGAGGCGGAAACAATATAATTAGACATGTGCTATTAACACGCTTTATAACTCTTTCTTTTATCCCCCACCTGTTATCTCCAGTGATGCAGGCAGCACACGTCCCAGTGGGCTCTTCGTCTTGCTCGTAGTAATGAGCGTCCACGTGGGCCTCCTCTGCCTTCTGCTTGAGGATCTCTCCAAACTTATCTTTGCCGATGCAGCCGAAGAACGTGCCCACGCTATGCGGCTCTTGGATCATCCACTGCGGACCGACGCAGAAGCTTAGCTTAACACCGGCCAATCAGAGTCTTCGTGAAGACGCTAAACATCTGTGGGCGACCCACCTGAGCGATCTTGATAGAGTTCTGCGTGGCTCCTCCGGCGTGATACTCCACTTTGAATTTCTTTACAAGCTCATCAAATCTACACAGAGACGAAAATCCGAGTTTATTCATCAATCTATGTATGAAACTTGTTATTTAACAACAAATACGTTTGTATTTCTCCTTATCTTTATGTTTACACAGCTTAGCCCAAAAGTGTTAATACCCCCAGGCAGGTCTAGTTTTGAATGAAACTTTAAAATTTACCAACAGATTTCCTCTGATTGGACAAAATATTAATATTTTGGGATGACCCATCCACCGCCCTGATCTGCATCTGATAAATTATCAAAATACCACCGAAAGCACACAGAAAGCTGGTCAGCAATTACAACACGTGTTTGATTGCTGTAATGATCAAAGGTTTACCAAAGACTTTTGGAGTAAGTTTTGACAGGCCACTTTTAAATAAAATGAAAAAAAAAATTACACATTATTTATAAGCCATACTCTTTTTACAACGTTTTATCGTTTTTGGGAGATGCCTCCCTCATTTCCAAACATCAGAAGCATCGATAGACACAGAGCAAAATCTAATTCGGCCAGGGGTGTGAATAATTTGTCCGAATAAAGAATTAATGACTGCTAAGAAAAATGTATTGCGATGTAGCAGCACTGTCAGTAATTGAACAAATCTGATTATTGGTTTCCGGGTAAAGAGCGAACACTGAATGAAATCCAGGCGAATTTTCCGTCTGGATCGCCTGCCGCTGGTCGCTCTGCTCTTCGCATCCAATCAGCGCAGCCATTCTCCCCCGCCTGCTTCACCGCGTTATCCAACAGGAGGCACATCTGGCCGCTTCCCGGTTTCTCCTGTCTCTTCTACGCACGGAGCGGGGGAGATGGGTTTTACTCAGTGAGTCACGGTGCTGTATGTAATGTGGAGAGCAGATTAACGCCGTCGGCTCTCGTGTCTCAACCCGATCCTCCGAAGGCGCGCCCGGTTCGGCAATAACCACCATCTGCAGCCGTTTGTGGGTCGCGATCGCTTTCAGCGGTACTGGTGTCTTTCCAGGCCCGAGCATGAAGAGCTGTTAGAGCGACACAGATCTCAGTCTGGGACACAAAATACAGGCTTTTCACGAGTAAATCCATCATTTGTGACGTAATTTATCATTTTAAACAACAAAAATTGTATAAAACAAACAGGTAATCTGGCACAGTGTAAAAACCACCAGTTGACATAATTGAACTGATCTTTTTTGCTGTTCTCTGAACATGTGTCTGCATGTCTCTCAGAAATTAGGCAGTGGCATCCCTGCTTATTACCACGTGAATAATTTATTCAGAGCTTTTTTTTCTTTTTCTAACATGTTTGCAAATGGAGGGCAGGTAATGCGCAACGTGACATCCATGCAGAAAGCAGCCTCGTATTTTCCTCAAAGAAAAAACACAAACACGCGCATGACTGACCGCTGATTATACAATCCCGGCCATTTATGCCCGTTACGTAAGGCAACGCAGCCTCGCTTTCCTGTTTCCCCTTTTGGGCTGAGGGCCGGTTAATTCACCATTAACTTTTCGCCTGTCGGGCCGACAGAGGAGCGCTCGTTTTCGTGCTGCGAAGAGCGTGTTTTCCGATGTATTATTAGGAACAGCGACAACCACAGCGCTGCTAAAGGTCCTGAGAGGAAGTGAGAGGTCAGAGAGAGGGAGCGATGAAGGAGAGGGGTGGGGAAAAAAAACACTTAGTGGTCCGCCGCAAGACAAAAATGTGTCACTGCGATGTAGCTTTGAGTGATGACTGCGAGCAAGTCTGACAGGGTGAGCGAGCAGGACAGAGAGAAAAAGGAGACTGTCAGTTTTGAATCATTTATCCTCAAAAATCTAAGTAAGACTATACGTTTTATCAGCAGAATTTCTTATTTATCAAGAAAGAAAAAGAGGGAGACTCAGTCCGGATCAGTATGAACACACTGTCACATTCTGCTCTTATCTCCTGCTGTGAAATGTTTGCTTTCGGGCTCTGGTCTCAGCGGGACCGGGGAGGTGAAGTGTCGCGGCCCGTCATTGGACGAGGCCGGCCCGCGCTGCGCTGCCATTGGCCATCTGCGCAGGAACAGAGGTCGATGGTGGCAGCTTTCTTGTGCGTGCCTGTTTTGGCCGGCTCTCTCCAGAACGGAGAGGCGCAAAACGAATTCGGACGTGTTTTCTCACTGTGCAAAGCTAACAAACGGCGAAGCCCTGACGCTGCTGCAGCACGGATATTCTACAGTAAATGACGCAACACGGGAGGTACGAACAGTGCTTTGTGCTTGTCCTCCGCCAGGATCTGATCGTTGGGCTTCAGAGAGTACCTGCGAACGATTAAAAAGAGGAGAAAAAGGAAGGTGGTATTAGCAACACTAGATTACAAAAAAAAAAAAAAGACATTTCATAAACATCCAACAGCATCCAGATCACAAATCTCTGATAAATCGCTGTACACATAAACCCTCTTCCTCTACATCAGTGTGCTAATCACAGAGCAATTTCCTTGAAAAGGAAGACAAAGGGTATGCTGGGATTAAAGGGCAGCTTTAGCGAGGCTGAATTAGACCCAAGGCTGGCCGGTTCAGCTCTAATCCAGGACTTTACGCAAGGGGCTTCTGGGTGGACACTGAGCTGGAAAGCAAAGCAGCCCTTTGCCCTGTTAAATCTGCTCCACTGGAGACGGAGAGCTGTCGGACGGAGCAGGGAACGAGCCCTCGGGGCACATTCATGTTCTGGGAGCTTTCAGCATTCAGAAGGACCTCTGGGTTACTGCGGGACTGATAAGAGTAATTCATGTTGCAGGGATACTGTACCAAGCAGGGACAGGCAGCTAATTTAGTTTCAGCATGTAATAGATCAGATCAGCTGCTTTCTCTGTACTTACTGGCCTCCTTCCTTATTGACCACCAGCTGCCCTCCCTCTATAATCTCCCTGTGACCTCACTGATAACGGCGGCCTGGAAATCAATTGATCTGGTTTGGCTCATGGCGTGCTCACCGCTTGGTTTTGCCCCGTTTAGAACATATAGCGCTTCATGCGCTCATGATTTCAGAAAAACAAAGCATGAAACAATATATTTTTTTATTGTTTTGGTCCTTACTTGTCCAAGAAGTCTTTATCCACCACGGCAGAGATGTCCAGTAAGGGGTTTCCCATCCCAAAAAGCAAATTAGGCCTGGAAGAAAAATTGAACATTAGAAACCCGCTTTAACTTTTAATACTGCCAATTAGCCAATTGTGAGACTTAATTAGCAACTTAATTATTACATTATTTAAAATGTACTCAAATACTAGAGGAAAATACATTATTTTAACTCATATTTACTATTACATTTATATGGTTATTACAAATATTTTTTTTATATTTTTGATTCATCAATGATAGCTTAAATTATACAGTAAGTGCATCTGATAAAATGTATGTTTTATCTAAATGTATATCTGAAACATAATGAGATACTTCAATGTATACAATTTTATTACAAATATGTAAAATAACCACATTTTTATGAATATAATCATTTATAGCATACAGAGCAGGACAGAGTGGAAAGACAGACGTGTTTAGAAAACAAAGACGGAGCGTACTGAGCTGCTCTTGTGAAAACTGTAACCTCACGGCGAGAGAAAAGCAGAAATAACACGAATCAAGCCGACGTTTGCACAGACAAAGCATTCATTTTTAAAATAGAGACGCAGTGTGGTTTGTGGTGAGGGTCTGGGCAATCATGCATGCCCTTATATTACGACAGTCGCAGCGAGCCAGCCCAAGGACAGAAGAAAACTGCGTGTTTCTGCATTTTTCCAAGAGAACGGAAACTAACCGCAGGGCTTCTGACCACCTGAGAACATCGTGACCGTGTGAAGCCAACAGACATCAGACGTCTGCACTTTGTGTCATCTAATAACAGCGCCGGCTAAAAACCGGCTGACCTATTACAGTAAAGGCAAAGGTTTACGGTGCAGCCTCTTCTGTCTGAAAACACAATTAACTTAAGCAACAACCACCCGGTATTTATTATGAGTAAACAGACGGGGGGGTGATCAGGATATGAGTAACACAAAAAGTCAGTTGCCGCTCGTTTTGCTCCAGCAAGCCTGAGCGTACTTGCTGTCTCTATAAACTTGTCAGCGTTTGTGGGAAAGCCGCAGATGGAGAGCGCGCCGTATGAACATGTGCTGCCACATCTGCCAGCAAGGTTCTCTTGATGGACATGGAAAGACCTGCTTCTCCAAGAATAAATAAATAAATAAATTTAAAAAAGCCTGTCACTTGAGCAACAGCAACTCTGTAAATAACATCTAGCCAGAGGACACCGCACCCTTACCATTATCTCCCTCAACGCACACATCTGGCGGCGTGCAGGCGGATGATTAATAGGCTTGTGCAGCCAATTACTAACCCAGAGCCTATGCCTGCCTCCAGATCTGCTCTGCTGGCTGGACATCCATCAGTATGCGCTTACCTCACAGCAGACATCATCTTCTTCTTTGCCTCTCTCTCGGTGTGTGCACCAACAAGACACTGACAGACCTGTTGAGCGACCTAAAAAAAACCCGGCTCTTAAAAGGCTCAGCTTTGCAGGAAAAAAAATAAAATAAATTTGAGCTCAGCTCAGCGTGCGAGACAGATCGATTTCTTTTCCCTGCATCTGCAGCTCCTCCTCCCGGGGACCGGCGGATTGGAGGCATCTGAAGGAGGAAGGGCCTCAGCAACCTGCCTCTGTCCGATGATTGGCTCGCTGCTCAGACTCCTGCTTTATTTTAGGGCACCGCTGCAGGCTTCTCCCCCCCCCACCACCACCGTGAGAACCGCGCTGATGATTGGCGTTTATATGAATCCGGCTATGATCTGATTTCTTCACAAGACAACGGCAGTGGGGGGAGAAGAAGAAAGATAACGTAGTCCGAGGCAGACCACGTGACTGCTCGGCGGTTCTTTGTAGTTTCTGGAGACTGGCGCAGGATGGATCCTGCACGGCCAGCGTCCAGAACCGGGTCGCTGCAGGCCCTGAACATGCGGGGCCGGGTGTCGGTCATGCCGAACCTGGGTTAAATATTGGCCCCGCTAACACAGCCCTCATCTGCTGCACTTTAGGGGCGGCTAGAGGTTAAATCTTAGCTCTCCGTGTTAAAGAGTAACAAAATAAAGGCACTTTGCACCACGAATGCTTCCACTGGGCTGTCTGAGGAACATAACAGCAGGTTCAGGAAACCCTTTAAATGCATAATCTAGTTTATTTTTTTATTTTTATGGACGCATAGTTGCACTCAGGGTAACGCTTTACGCATTGATTTGGCGCACAAATCAGAACTCAGGTAAACGCCTTTTTGCTCCGAACAGAGGCACAGCTACAGCATATGTTAGTCACCTTAGTTTGACGGCAGCCTTTTTGCTTGGAGACTCTGTCTTCTCATCCTCGGAAAGTTTAAGTTTCTTTGCTTTGGGTTCATCAGAAGCCATGGCTGTCCGTACCGAGCACGTTGCAATCACCTTATGAAAAGCGGTCATGCAATTGGGGAAATCTTTTACCCCGAGAGCGGACTCGCAGGCATGCATGGCCAAACGTTCCGTTCTTAACGTATACACAGAATAATTTAGATAAAAGCGTAAGAAAAACTATATATATATTAGTATTGTATTATATTGTATTTGGGCCAAAACCACAGCCATTTATATACCACTCCAACTGATACAGTCAGATTTTGTCTTATTATTATTTAATAATTGGCTATTTCGTCTAGGTTTTTGAGTGCTTGCTCATTTGCACATGTGCTCCTTGTTTTGTTTCCTCTTCACCTGTTGTCTTCAGGTACAAGTCAGTTTCACTAAAGTTATCTTTTTGTAGCATTGTTACATAATCTGCGAGATGTTAATTATTTCAGCAGCTGTTTACAATTTTCAGATTCACGTCAGTCAACTTTTATTTAATTCAAGAACAACAGTCAGCAATCTAAATAAGTTAATATATATGTACAGACTTATTTAGAAATAGAACATAAATAATAAAGTTATACTGCAATAAAACCCTTCAAGAAAATGGTCCCACAAAAGTGGTCAAGTTTACTGTGGCTAGGAAGTGGCACCTTTAAGACCTTACTCAGGGATTCTTTGCCTGAACTCGGCACCGGGTTGTAGCTGCCCACAAATAGTGCCTGATTAAAAACCAGTCAAAAAAGTCTATAAGACAGTCAGTCCTTTAAACCCCTTGTTTTTCGAAGCTGGAAAAGCCTCCTAGAGATATTGAACACTTTCCTAAAATTACGTAGGCTTTATTCTGTGGTTTTGACAACTTTTACACGTGACCCAGTTGTGTTTACGTGGGCAAAGTTCTGCAGGCGTTTCCATCAAATCTTGTCCGGACAGCTGCCGTTAGCAGGTAAACCTTTTACAATCTGAGAAACTTTAATAAATTTTAATGCAATATATTAAAGGCTTCCGAGCGATCATGACGCCAGTAAGTGTCCGGTTAATGTTATTTTTAAGAGTAAAGTTGGTAAATATGTGCGAAGTGTCCGCAATCTGACTACCAACCAGACCGTGAAGTCAACATATGTGAAAGTTTGTCTTCCAGACTTGCAGGAAGTAAATGTCGCAAACTTAAAAATAATATGCTTTTGTGTTTATTTATTAGAGGAAGTTGTTTTAAAACACGCGGGAAGACTCTATGCATGTAAATCTCACGTTATGTATGCCTGCTGCACTTTTATATTAGCAGACCCAACAACAATCGCCTCATCGTTGTTGCAGCTGAGATGATCCACAGCCTGTTTCTGGTGAGCAACTCTGGAGACATCTTCCTGGAGAAACACTGGAAGAGTGTCATTAGCAGGAGTGTGTGTGACTACTTTTTCGAGGCCAAAGAGAAGGCGGGGGACCCAGAGAATGTGGCCCCTGTGCTGCAGACCCCGCACCACTATCTCATCTCTATCTACAGGGACAAACTCTTCTTCGTCTCAGTTACCCAGACTGAAGTCCCTCCGCTCTTTGTCATCGAGTTCCTGCACAGGGTGGCAGACACCTTTCAGGTGGGGATTTAAACTTTCCTATAGGAAGTGGTGTTTAAAAGTGATTGAGATTAAATGTGGCTCATGTTCGTTGGCATGAGACATGGGCCAGCTACCAGTTTTATTTTGTATACGATGGTTATTAAACGTTTTGGTTCCCTTTTTATAATTTCTAAAGTTTAGTCAATTTAATGAAAGACGGGAAAAGTTCTGCAGTGATCATAGTATTTATTCTCTGGGCGCTGTTGTGCACAGCCAGTCAGGTGGTTGTCGGAAGGCTCTTCCCTCCTATTAAGAAAAAAAATAATCAGATTTGTCTCTTTGGAATCGCACATCACTCATTAAATTAATACTGTAAAACTACAATTGGCAAGCTACCAGTGGTATTTCTGTTAGGCCTAATTAATTGATTAACTTATTGTTCCAACAAAGTTATTTTTTAATGAAGATTAGAATAGCAAAAAGGTGTAATATTCTACACTCTAAGCTATTTAAAGCTATTACAACGCTTAAGTGTTTAGCCTATATTTTTGTCTTGTATCAAAATCATGATAAATGCATGTTATGGACAACAGTATAACTGTAATAAGCACTATGTTACATGATTTTTGCAGCAGCAGGAATAGCTGTGGCTTTCCTCTGTTTTTTACGCAAAAACGTGTAGGTCAGTTTTACATGTTTTTTGTTAAAGTTCAGTGCAACGCAAGTTTATTTATAAAGCACTTTTCAGTAACAAGATGGTTCAAAGTGCTGATACCATGAAACTGGTATTTCTATCTCAAGGTTGTTCTACTGTGAGTACCTTACTAACTAACTAACTAACTAACTAACTAACTAACTAACTAACTAACTAACTAACTACCTTACTAACTAACTACAACATGTGTGTGTATATATATATATATATATATATATATATATATATATATATATATATATATATATATATATATATATATATATATATATATACACTCCTGATCAAAATCTTAAGACCAGTCAAAAATTTGCAAGAATTTGCATTTTGCACTATTGGATCTTAAGAAGGTTCTAAGTAGAGCTTCACAATGTTAAAAGGACAAATCAATGCAAGAGACAAGAACATTTGAGCAGGGAATTGTCTGAAAACTGCATTTATACTCAAACATGATTTTTTCAGCTGATCAAAAGTTTAAGACCATAGCTCAAAAAAACCCGAAAACCCCCCAAAACAGAAATCAAAATGTCAAAAAAAGGACTCAGTAATGAGTAGCTCCACCATTCTTGTTGATGACTTCAAACAATCGTTTAGGCATGCTCGATGCCAGTGTTTCCAGGAGGCTAGTGGGAACGTTGCTCCAAGTGTTGAAGATGGCTTCACGAAGGGCATCCATTGTCTGGAACTGATGTCCATTTTTGTAAACTTCCCTTGCCATCCATCCCCAAATGTTCTCAATTGGGTTTAGATCCGGGGAACATGCAGGATGGTCCAAAAGAGTGATGTTATTCTCTTGGAAGAACTCCTTTGTCAGGCGGGCATTGTGAACTGCAGCATTGTCCTGTTGAAAAACCCAATCATTACCACACAGACGAGGGCCCTCAGTCATGAGGGATGCCCGCTGCAACATCTCCACATAGCCAGCTGCTGTTTGACGCCCCTGCACAACCTGAAGCTCCATTGTTCCATTGAAGGAAAACGCACCCCAAATCATGATGGCGCGCCCCCACCACTGTGCCGTGTAGAAAACATCTCAGGTGGGATCTCCCTGTCATGCCAGTAACGTTGGAAGCCATCAGGACCATCAAGGTTAACTTTTTTCTCATCAGAGAAGACAACTTTCTTCCACCTTTCAATGTCCCATGTTTGGTGCATCCTTGCAAAGTCCAAACGGGCAATTCTGTGGCGTTGAAGAAGACGTGGCCTTTGAAGACATTTTTTGTTTCTGAAGCCCTTCTCTCGCAGATGCCGTCTGATGGTTATTGGGCTGCAGTCAGCACCAGTAATGGCCTTAATTTGGGTAGAGGATCGTCCCGTGTCTTGACGGACAGCCAATCGGATCCTGCGGCTCAGAGCTGGTGAAATTTTTTGGGGTCTACCACTTGACTTTTTTGTTCCATAACCCTCAGGATCATTTAAAAAATGCAAAATGACTGTCTTACTGCGTCCAACCTCAGCAGCGATGGCACGTTGTGAGAGGCCTTGCTTATGCAGCTCAACAATCCTACCACGTTCAAAGTCAGTGAGCTTTTTTGCTTTTGCCATCAGGAGGTCTTGACAGTGTAAAGACTTCACAGAAAATGACATGGAATCCAGATGTTTGCACAGCTTTTGGCTTTTAAAGACTATGGTCTTAAACTTTTGATCAGCTGAAAAAATCATGTTTGAGTGTAAATGCAGTTTTCAGACAATTCCCTGCTCAAATGTTCTTGTCTCTTGCACTGATTTGTCCTTTTAACATTGTGAAGCTCTACTTAGAACCTTCTTAAGATCCAATAGTGCAAAATGCAAATTCTTGCAAATTTTTGACTGGTCTTAAGATTTTGATCAGGAGTGCACACAAGCTTGCGAAGTGATCTCTGCCAGGACAATGCATTTTCCCAAGCGTTAAGGACAGATTTCTTGTTATGCACGCAGAGGGAAACTGATTGGAACCATGTGCATATGAGTGGATTCATTATGCATGAATTGGTTTAGTTGTGCTTCTCCATTTTCAATGAAGCATTGTTTTGGTGTGGAAAACGGGAATTGTTCTGCAAACCCGATGTCTACATTCTCTCCCTGTCCTTAGTCAGCTTTATGTGATTTATTTTTTCTTCAGAGAGACATTGATCCAGCAGCACAGTGGCTAAAGTTCAGGTTACATCGGCATTTACCATAAGTCGACATGAAAAATATGACCAGACTTTAATCCTAAACAAAAAAATAGCAATTAAGTGCTTCCCCCTCATGTTAATCAGGACTGCAGATATTACATCTTCAAATAATTTGATTCAAATAGTAAAACTAATGTATTATATAGATTCACTAAAGACGTTGTGACAAACTTTTGTTAATTTTCAAGATTATGGCTTAAAGCTAATGAAAACTTAAATTCCATTTTTCTTTTTATAAAACGAGAATTAGACCAAGATATGGAAAAAAAGCAAAAACACAACATCCATTAGGACCCACAATAAAAAAACAAAAACAAATAAAAACTAAACAAATAATGATGATAATATTGATAATGCAGAATATTGTCAAATAAAATAAGCGTAACTTTTTTTTTTTATATAGAACCGGTTTGGGTTGATTTTCTGTTTTTCAAGTAAGAAATTCCTCATGTTGACCCCTGGCACAGAGAAACCCGTTCTGATGTTTCTTTATCAACAGGATTACTTTGGAGAATGCTCAGAGAGTGTGATCAAGGACAACACGGTGACTGTTTACGAGCTGCTGGAGGAGATGCTGGACAACGGCTTTCCTCTGGCGACAGAGTCCAACGTCCTCAAGGAGATGATAAGGCCTCCGACCATCCTGCGGTCGGTCGTCAATACGCTGACAGGTAATCAGAGGTCAGCCGAGGCTGCAAGCGCCAAACTACAGGTAAAATCTTTGTTCCTGACGGGATGCACGACCTGTGTGTGTGTTCCAGGAGGCAGTAATGTAGGGGGAACGTTGCCTACAGGCCAGTTGTCTAATGTTCCATGGAGGCGGGCTGGTGTGAAATACACCAATAATGAGGCTTATTTTGATGTGATCGAGGAAATCGATGCTATTCTGGACAAATCAGGTAAAATCAATGTATCTGATTATCATAGAGGAGAAGAATTATTTTTATAGAAGTTTTCTTTTTAAATATATTTCAGGATGTAACTGGAAGTGTCTTTTTCAGGTACAACTGTATTTGCCGAGATTCAGGGTGTGATTGAGGCCTGTGTGAAGCTCTCTGGGATGCCTGATCTCACCCTGTCCTTCATGGTGGGTCCATTTTCTGGCGGCATAAATTACTGATCAATTCAATTCAATTTTATTTATATAGCGCCAATTCATGAAACATGTCATCTCAAGGCACTTTACAAAGTTAAGTTCAATCATATTATACAGATTGGGTCAGATTATACAGATTGGTCAAAAATGTTCCTATATAAGGAAACCAGTTGATTGCTTCAAAGTCCCGACAAGCAGCATTCACTCCTGGAGAAGCGTAGAGCCACAGGGAGAGTCGTCTGCATTGTCCATGGCTTTGCTGCAATCCCTCATACTGAGCAAGCATGAAGCGACAGTGGAAAGAAAAAACACCCGTTAGCGGGAAGGAAAACCTCCAGCAGAACCGGGCTCAGTATGAACGGTCATCTGCCTCGACCGACTGGGGGTTACAGAAGACAGAGCAGAGACACAACAAGACAGACAAAAAGCACAGAAGCACACATTGATCCAGTAATCTGTTCTACATTAGATGGTAATAGTCGGTGATCTGTCCTCCCTGGATGATTTCACAGTCAACAGAACGTCAGACCAGGTGTACCTACTATGAAGAAAAAAGAGAGAGAACAGAAAGTTAAAGCAGAAATGACGACAGTCATTTCAATGTAATGCAATGCAAAACTGGAGAACAGTAGAAATCAGTAGAGTGAGAAAAATAGGCCCTGATGTCCTCCAGTAGCCTAAGCCTATAGCAGCAAAACTATAAAGGTAGCTCAGGGTAACATGAGCCACTCTAACTATAAGCTTTGTCAAAAAGAAACGTTTTAAGCCTAGTCTTAAAAGTAGACAGGGTGTCTGCCTCACGGACCAAAACTGGGAGTTGGTTCCACAGGAGAGGAGCCTGATAGCTAAAGGATCTGCCTCCCATTCTACTTTTAGAGACTCTAGGAACCACCAGCAGACCTGCAGTCTGAGAGCGAAGTGCTCTGTTAGGAACATACGGAGTAATCAGAGCTCTGATATATGATGGAGCTTGATTATTAAGGTCTTTATATGAGAGAAGGAGAATTTAAAATTTTATTCTTGATCAGCTTGTTAGATTTTCCGCTGTGCATCCCTAACCCACAGTTTTTGATTCCTGGTGTTTAAGAATCCTCGTCTCCTTGATGACGTCAGCTTCCACCCGTGCGTGCGCTTTAAGCGCTGGGAGTCGGAGCGCGTCTTGTCTTTCATCCCGCCAGATGGAAACTTCAGGCTCTTGTCGTATCACGTCAGCTCTCAAAAGTAAGCACAGACGTTCCGTTGTTGCACACCGGCTTGCGAAACCATTTGAATTTTTCCGCAGTTTGTCACAAACTGTAACATTTTTATGTGGTACACCGACACAAAACAGTGCATAATTCTGAAGCGTAAAGAAAATGTTTCATTTTTTTCTAAATAAATACAATCCCGAAAGGTGTTAGCTGTGTTTTTAAGTCACCTTTCGATACGTCAAAACTTTATGGAACAACCTTTTCGTCAAAATTACAGCTTCAGCTATTTTTAGGTATGTCTCTAAAGATTTGAACCTCTAGAAGGGGAGAATTGGTTTCTCCCATTTTCATCAACCTGTCAAGGTGGATGGAGAATTTTATGCATTTAGTCCCATCTACCCCCTTACATGGTTATAAAGTTTGCCAAAAGGTTTAATGTGATTTTATTTGGGGGGATTAATATATATGCATACCCCACTTTTTACGTTTTTATCGGGTAAAAACGAAATCATTTTTGCTACTGTGTGTTGGTTCATCATAATTTGTTTGTTTGTAACGTGGTGAAACTTAAAAAGAATCCAACAGGGGTGTCAATATTTTTGGTGGATTTTCTTCTATTTCTTATAATATTTTAAAGGTTCTATCCATGAACGTTTTTATCAAGAAGTTTATTAGAATATGCTTCTAATGCTTGACTCCGGTAGACAGCCTGGTGGTATCTCAGCAGTCCACGCCTGTTCCTGACGGAGGCCTCCTCTGTGTCTGCTTCCTCTCTCAGTCTTGTTGCCATCCCGGTGTACGTGAAGCAGAACATCAGCTTCTTAGAGACGGGTTCTTGTGGTCGCCTGGACATCACAATTGGGCCCAAGCAGACCATGGGGAAGATGGTGGAGGGCCTGATGGTCACTATTCCAATGCCCAAATCCGTGCTCAATGTCAATCTCATCGCCACTCAGGGAACCTACACCTTCGACTTATCAACCAAGGTAATCAGCCGAGGCAGCGTGGCCTTCCTAACCACTAGGGTCATTAGAATTGACTTTAATGTCCCAGCCGTCTCTTACATGCTGCTCAGTTTTTGGTGTTTTTTTTGTGATGCTTTAGTGCAGAGCTGTTGAGATCTTAAACACCTCCCTGCTGCCTGGTTGACTAAATACATTGTTGTCACATTTATTTACTTGCACCCCTGATTAATTTTGACAAATCTGATCTTTAAATAAATAATGGTATATAATGAATAATATATAAAAGCTGACACCACACTTAAGTGTTAACTGAAACTTTTATAGCCGCTCTTCATAATAGGAAGGAGAGCATACCATTCAAGTAACATGAGTGCTTGTTGATCTTAAGTCAGCAATGACTACAGGAAAAGAGCTTCTTCATCAGCTCACATCTACAGTCAGAGCAATAACCGTGTAAAACTGTGACAAACGAGGCTGGATGTAGACCGTGAGGAAGATGTTTTAAGAAGTAAATATTCACTTCATTTACCAACAAGTAGAGCAAAAACAAAGTGTAAAACACAGAAACAAAATAGAACAAGCCAAAAGAGCACGGTAATTAATCTGAGAACTTTTTGTGCAGCCTGGCGTGGAAATTCATAAAGTCGTAGTAACTTACATGACGAGGCCTCTTTAAGGATCAATAAACCTGTCTACATGCAAACTGGGTGCTTTGGAGGCGTGCCGGGTAAAACGCCTCGTCTGTCATTGCCTCACAAGCAAACAGAGGTGGAGTTTGGTGAACTCTGATGAGTCTGATGGGACTTTCACAAGAACAGTATGGTTTGAGATGAGGCTAGATTAAGCTCTTTAAGAACAAAGTGGGTTAGGTGTGAAACAAAGGGTGAGCATGTAGGAAAAGCACCTTGCGGCTACTATTAAGTAGAAGGGAGGTTCTGTGATGTAGTGGGCCTGCTTCTCCTTCAGAGCCCCTAAAAACATGGATAGAGCCCATGGGAGCAGTTATTTTTCTATTGAAAAATAATGGTTTGAAGCAGGATTCTTTCTCAATGAATAAATAAATGTACTGTACTTAATAAAGGTTTGATTCTTTTTCTTTTTTTTCTGAAATCTTTCAGATTGAGCTTAACCTGCTGCAATAAAATATGACGATATTTAAGGCATTTCACACATCTTTGCCAGGAGTGCCAGTAATTATGGAGGGTACTGAAGCGTTATAAAATGTATCGATGACTTCTCAGTGCAGAGGCTAAAACCCGGCGGGGAGAAGACAAGCTGCATTTTGATGTTTCATCCTGACCTTAAGCACACGTTTTGTGGTAGGTTCTCCTTTGGGACATCGGGAAGCTTAACCCCCAGAAGCTGCCGAACCTGCGAGGAAGCCTCAGCGTGCAGCCGGGCGCCCCAAAGCCTGAAGAGAACCCCTCGATCAACATTGATCTGAAGATACAACAACTGGCCATATCAGGTAACGCTCAAAGACCAGCAGAAGCTAAAACTGAGCTTTTAACAAAGTCTGTTTAACGTTTTTATGTCTCTGCGTGGTGAGATATTTGCAGACAAATTATCTAGTCGGGTTAAGTATGAAAAACAAAGATGTTTGGAAAACTATTTTTATTTTGTAAAAGTTCATCTATCTGTCCGTCCCTCCTTCCTGGGTTTGGTGTTTGCAGGTTTTATATGTAAAACCTGACCAATTTACAAATAATTACCACAAAAGTTGCAGCAAACATTTAAATAGGATCAAAAACCTTTTATTGGGGAAAATGCTACTAAATTAATTCGTTTTTTGATTTAAATGCTTTTGCTTTGCAAGGAATATTTTTGATATATTCCTCGGAGACGGGTTTAAACTAACTTTGCCAAATAGTATGTACATTTTTAAGGGCTTTAATTTTGGAGATCCCCAAGAGCTGATAGGTATTTATGGTGTCATATAACTTGTAATTTTTTAAGCCACTTTGGCTTTTGATAAACAAAAGAAGGTTACTTTTGTTAATTTTCAATATATATTTATCTATTTTTTGTTTTAGAATCGTCATTTTCGTTCTTTAAATCTGCCTAAAATTGCTTAGCTGCACAAAAACTGACTAAAAAAGGTCAAATTGAAAACCATTGTCCACATTTATTTTAAACCTAAACTTTTGTAGTTCTTTAAGATTTTGTTTTGGATTAGGGAAATTATTTGTTTTTGTTAATTTCCTATTAAACAGTGGAGTTATGAAAAAAATAGTGGCCTTTGGGGTTCAATCCCCAAAGTATAATTGATGTATTTCAGGATTAAGTATTTCTAAAAGAGTGACTTGTGTAAAGTTAAAAAATATTATCATGCAATATTATCCTGGGGTCCTTAAGTGTGAGTTTCTTTTATTTTTGTTTTTTCCGGCTCTACGGAAAAAAAGGATGCGTTAAAATCAGTGTAGCTGCCAGTCACCTATTTATTTATTAGTTATAAGAAGCAAACAGTCAGTGAAATGTACGTTATGGAAAATTTGGGGATTTTAAAGGTCCTATTAAAGGCTGAAGTAGCAATTAATGGGTGTTGATGATTGGGAGACCTGGTGTCTCTGTCCCGTCGTTGCTGAATAGGCGTCTCACTCCCTTTTCTTCAGGTCTCAAAGTGAGTCGTCTGGACATGTACGGAGAGAAGTACAAACCCTTTAAAGGAGTCAAATATGTGACCAAAGCGGGGAAATTCCAGGTCCGGACCTGAGCGAGGCCGGAAAGGTCGGCGTTGTGACGTACCAATCAGGGAGCGGAGTTACCACACTGCCGAGTCAGTCTCGCATATCCAATAATGAACACCTCCGCCTTCCGACAGCTATTTATGAGACCATGTAAACCTGGTATTGTGTTTTAAATATATATATATATTTGACTGAAAAACATTGGCCTGTGAAGGGAAGCCTTAAAATTAATGTGATTTCTGTTGAATGTTGGTTTAAATGTGCTGCATCGAATGGTGGATTTTCTACTTGTTGCATCACTTGATATGAATGTGTGCGTGTTTCTTTAAAAAATGTTGCAGAAGGGGAATATTTTGCTTTAAAAACTAAGCTTACATGCTACTCTCTGCCTTGCTTTACATGACAACCCTGCACGCTGCCTGAGAGTACGAAAGCACGCCTTTGAAAAAGTTTTACATAATACAAAGTAGCCAACTTTATACGTTTTATTGAAGCTAAAATTGTATGTAGTACCTGCTTTCTGAATGGTTGCAATGCAAATATTTCTGCCCACATTCAGCGGTTATTTCAGTGGCCTTGTAAGAGCAGTGCTCTGTAAAGCACACACTACAGCACAAGCTGCATGTTTTGGAGACTTTAGGGAAGTTTGTTAAAAATGAAATTTCTTATTTAAGCTACACGGTAAGGTGAGACATTGGGATGGATTACTAGTTGTTCAGATATGTTGTTTGGGAGCAACTTTAAGAACCTCACATGATCTGTTCTGCCGAACACAGCATTTTAGTCAATATTAGAAAAAAATACAATTTAAACATAATGTAAAAAGATAAACGTGTAAGCCAGATGCCTTATTGTAAAATCTATAACATCCTACTGGTGGTTTTTGTTGTCTTTAGATCCACGCTGCCTGATTTGCTTCATATTTGAGAATCCTATTTGGGTGCAATTTGTACAAATGTAGGGATAAATGTCAACATTTATCCTTACATTTAAAGGGTATATTTGTCCAAAGTTCATTGTTAATTATAATGAAGCACATCTAATAAATTACCTTCTGTGCCACAAGTTATTTCTTGTTTATTTTTATTACATCTATTATCTTTTGAATGCATTTTCTGGAAAGGAGCTAATGGCGATCAACTTAGTAAAAATTGTACAGCACACTGACACCAGAGGCTGAGGTTAGCACTGCTGCTGTCACCCCCACACCCCAATTTGTTTTATGCATAAAAAGTGTATGAAAGCCATTTAGGAGGCGGACTCATTTTGTTTTTCATTATAGTCTTTATTCTGTCAAGGCACAGCAGATGTTGGCAGGGCTAGAGGCTATCAGAATACATTCAGTGTGTGGATTAACAACCATTACGCACAGCTCCACACCCTGCGGCTCTCAGAGAGGGGCCTGTTACCACTGCATGTTCAGTACGCCCCGAAAAACAGAGGAAGAAAACGGGTAACAGTCTGCGCTGCGATTCAGAACGTCGTCCCTCATCGTTCCAGGGACCGCTCGCTAATACTGTTAAAATGAGATCACACCAGTCAATGCAACATATACATTTACACTGTAAAATAAAATAAAAATCTGTTAAAGGAATGAAAATATGCATTTACTGCTGTACTTATAATTACAGTTCTGGTCGTTTCCATACACTCATCGCGAGCATGAATGCCATTCATTTTTGCCCTGTTGGAACATTTAGATGTGTCCAGTGTTCAAAGATCTGACCTAAAATGCCACCCAGGGATGTTCAAAAACAACCAACAAACCCTGAAGCGTGCCAGGAAAAAACGGCTGGAACACAGGTGTTGGTTTAAATCCACGTGGGCCGGAGGATGCTGGCCAAGAAATAAGCACCGGCTCCAAAAACAACACCTTCAAGGCAGACGCCTTCTGAGCAGAGAAATGAGTGATCAGACGAGACGAAGCTGTTGTGACGGAAGAGGAACAAGAAGAAGGTTTGGAGACGTCAAGGTGAGGCTTTTAAATCAAAGAAAGAGATGCACAGTACACACAAACTTGTGTCTCATTTAAAAACCATTAAAGTTTTTTTTCCTTAAAAAAAAAAAAAAAAGGACGGATCATATAAATCATCTAAAGCCGGGGTATCCAAACTTTTCATCACATGGGCCAAAACTGTCAAGTTACAAGTACCTGAGGGCCAAAAGTTATACATTATATATCTACAAAATTTGATCATGGAGTATTTTAATAAAATTTGCCAGATTTTCTGAAGGAAAGGGATGTGTAAATCTTTGTAGATCCCAAATTTAAAAAAAAGGCTTAACACATTTAAAATATGTTCATCCAGTTCTCAAATTCTTTCAGGCCCGATTGAAAACTGGAAGAAAATAAATTTGTCTATTCTCAGCGATGAAAACAGGATTTAGGCCTTTTTCCTATACACAGTTGGTATACTTAGCCAATTTTAATAAATGCATTTAAAAAAGCTGATTTTTGCGCGCCAAAGTCTGTTTTTGAGTAAAAGTCATCAGATATATGTGATTAATAAAAGACAAGTACTTTGTTTTTTACCAAACATTTTTAATTGGAAGAAGATTTTAACTGGGCTGTAATAATTTTGTTATTACAGGGGGAGGGGGGGGGGGGGGGGCAAATAATTCTTGAACTGCAGTAGGGAGTCACACTAAATCAGTCCAGGGGCCACAAATGGTCCCCGGGCAGCACCTTGGACCCTCCTGATGTAAAGCTTATGAATGACATTCATGATGATGAATGCAAGTAAACCGATGACTGGATCGGTGTGTGACCTCGGTTGTTTTTTCACCTCCTTTTAACTCAAAACTAACACCGCTAACAATCGTTAAATTTATGTTTAAATCTTCAAAAATATAATTTGTCACTCTGGTTATCACTAACTAATTCTCGAACCGCCTGGGTCGTCTACAAAGGGAAAAGAAATGTCGCATCAGAGAATGCGAACTGGGACGGCTGAGGAGGACGGTATAAAACTTAAAGTTTGGTGGAAATCTGTAAATCCCAAACAGCTCAACTGTTACAGAGTGCAGCCACACAAAAAAAAAAAAAACCTGCTATTAGATTAAAAATAAAAAAAAAAATAGCCAAGCAGAGAAAACATTCAAAAACCTCGTCTTTTTCTTTTTTTTTTTTTGCTATGAAGTAACAGACATCAACAATTACTACAGCATCTCTAATGAGGCTGATCTGCATTATTTTAGTAAAAACCTGGATTTTGAGTGTTCAAAGAACTCAATGAGGCTTGAGAGCAATGTTAAACAAATCCTTTGGCTTCATCAGACGCAGAAGTTGGATAAAAGTAAACACACGATCGGCTAAACTTCACTGTCACACAGATCAACACTGTCATCTTTTCAGCTATTGCTAACTTTTGTTTTTAAATCCACACAATCTTTCAGCTAAAGAATAAACGCCATCAGCGGCAACAGCGATGATGCACCTCTGTCGATTTCCTAGCTTTTCAGCTGACTGAAAGTAAACATGGCGCTCCCTCAGGACTCTACACTTTAGTGTCAAACTTGGTGAATAAAGCTAACAGATAATTATTGTATATATACACAACATACATTACCGAACCGTGACTGAAAAAAGCTGCAAATTTCACACATCCTCTAAATGTTAAGTGTCTCCATGTCAGGGTTTTTAGAAAATAGAAAATGACTCATGCAAAAAAATATATACCTAGGATTTAGATAAAAGTCTCATAACCCAAAATACCAAAAATATATATTAAAAAAGTCTCCTGATAAGCTTGTGTGTTTCCACAGCTGCGGATAAAAGACAGCCAAGCTAAGTTCACACCCAGAAATGAAACCTGCATGGCAACAAAATCAGAGATTCCCACCTAAAGCTACAGTGGAGAATGACCTTAAAAATCCTGCGGTCTCCTCCGGACGCGCCCGCTCAAAATGAGAGCGTGCGTTGCGACTTTTACTCGGTGAGAGCAGCTCAGGCAGTTCATTGGTACCAGGGGGTCTTGCGCACCCAGCGGAGGGTGAACCCTGCATCTGTGCGGATCTTGATGGAGGCGGCTTCTGCTTCCCTCACCGTCTCCTTTACGGACTGCATCAAATTCTGGGCGTTGTGGACCAACATCTCTGTAGCCTGGACAGGGAGTCAAACGAAGGATTGTGATGTGACACCAGCAGGGATTGGCTTAGAGATGCTGAAGCATTAAAAGTTTTACTTTGAGTATCAGCTAGAAGATCTCCATCCACATGTAGAAACCACAAATTAATGATCGGTCAAATGATCAGAGACGGTATTACACAGTGGAGCTCTTTTTTTAAATTTAATAACAGCACAGATGTTGCAGATTTTTAAGCTAATGTGCTCAATCAGATTTAGACGTTTTTTCAAAAGCAACATTTTTTCTTCTTTGTGACAGAACCAATATATTAGCCGCCTGAATTTGTTTTGATTTTATGATTGTAGAATTATTAAAAGATACTTCTGCTCTTTTTAAAAAACAAAAACAAAACTTTACTTATATGGCTTATATTCAGTGTTTCTTTTTCTTTTCTTTTTTTTTTTTTCTTTTTTTTTTACAGTTCAATAACAGTTTAAAGCACAGAAGAAAACAATAAACAGCAGATTCTGTCCATACTGTTTTAATGGTTCTAAGTGTCTAAATGGACAAAGTTTGCTCTCCAAAATGAAAAACATCACATTTTGTGAATGAGATCACCTGTTTAGGAAGTTTGGCCATTATAAAAGGTGAGTGAAGATAGAATCAGGAGGGAATGAAACTAATTTAATTAGATTTAGAAAATGCTAAACTATGACATAATGTATACGCTAATAGGCAAATGACTTTGTGACCTTCGTACATATGTTTAAAAAGAGGTTTCAGACATACTACGATAAATTAATCACATCTTGTTCATGTTGGAGCTGAGAACTTATTTCAGAGCTGGTTGCTTTTGAACATGTATTAATATATTTTGAATTTAGAACTAGTTCTGGTTAAGGATGAACTGGCAACATGCCATTAAGTCACAAAGATGAAGCCTTAAGATTATAATTATTTTTTCTCTGGGATTCAATAACAATTTTTTTGTGCCAACTTAATGCTATAAACCTGCACAAATATGTCACAGAAGAGTGAATAATATAAAAAGTGTTAATTTACCTCTTCAAAATAAAAGCCAAGCATTGCCATAAATATTTTTATGAGGATCAAAGGTAGAAAAAAGTGTCCATTGTCGTCCTACAACATTGTATTGATGCAGGATTTACAGTGAAATCATGTACCGCCTCTTATATTTATTTAACGAGAGCAGTAAATAGCTTTCTTTCTTTTCAGAACATTTGATTCACTACATAAAGAAACAACTGGTGGAATAATTTTTAATATTAATAAGGTGTAATGTGCAACGCGTTTTGATATAAATATTTCTTAGCGTTCAAATAAAAATAGTAGAAACGACTGAATATTTGTTATATTGAAGAACCGGATGTTTGTAATGATGCTGATTTAACAGTGAGAGAATAAAATATCAGAGGAAAGTTACATTTATTAAGTTATGAAGTTATTTAACATAAAGTTTAGTTTAGGAGACTCAGACTCAGCTCCATATCTCTGGTCCAAATTACCTCCAAGCTCTTAATACTTTTTACTCAACAGATTCTCTGAGCTCAGAGGGCTGTTTCAAAAAACAAAGCTAGGGGATTAAGTCGGGATCGTCCAGATATCCTGGCAGAATTAAGTCTGGACTCGGTTTCACAAAAGCAGTAACACATAATTGACTACTTCATGTGTTGAGGGGATAAGAGAAATGGCTGATAAAGAAGCACAGGTTGTAACGACAGGAGACTTTAACATGCGACTATGTTAAGTTGTAGAAGTCAGAGTGTACACCAGGGGGCGCTGCTGTCCCAAGATCCCTGACTGTGGAGAATCACGCATGTTAACGATGTGCCTGCAATAAAAGATCGTCTTCAAGTACAATTGTGATTTATTCAAGAACCCGCAATAGATAAAACACAATAACGGAGTTGTCAATAAAGTCCGGCATTGCACCATTTTCCACGAAATTCTGCGACTCCAGGGGGCGCTGTTTTGCTGACTCCTCCAGAAAAAACATATTTCCCCTCAAGTACACAAAATACACAATCTCACAGCCTCAAAAGGGAAATTAACTACACAAATCATAAGGATCAGTCTCTTAACAACTGTTAATGTAAAGAATGTTATTTGATATATATTTTTTATCATAATTTAAATGCATATCAGTTGTGCTACTTCATTCAATTTGAGTCTAGGCTTAGTGTTTTAAACACAAACTATGCTTAATAAATATTAATGACTGTATTAAAATCTGATATGAGGTGAACTTTGTTTTGCAAAGGCTGTCTGCTGGAAAAGTGTCATCCCTCTCTACTACTCTACTGCTTCGTGAGTTATGAAAGGGTGAGTGGAACAGCGCCCTCTAGAGTCAGAATTGGACAGATCAGAGAAAATGGTTAAACTTTTTTTTTGCCATATAGGTAGCTTCAAATAAATGTGTTCTCCTTTATAATAGCAGCAGTGTTTCCTTTCTTGAGTCTGATGCGCTTCAGTTCCTCATAAGGCTCCATCAAAAGATGTTGCTTGTTTGGTTTGAAGATCGGCGCAAGCAACTCATCCATTGTGGCATCACTGAATCTGTGATTGACCCCATGGTCTTTTGTAGACAGCTGGGGACGCGCATTTAGCTGGATTACTTACACCTGGTTTGATATAGTCGTGCTTCCAGAGACTGGATTGGGTTTTGTGAAACGGATAAAGCCAGCATGCTCTGATCACGCTATGTCAAGCCTGGCTTCAGCGCTTATCCTGGATCTCCAAATTCGTTTTTTGTGAAACAGGCCTCTGGTAGCTTATTTTATTTTTTTATTTTATTTTTTAAAATTGTGTTATTCTGCGTTACCTGCTCGGACTCCTCTTCACTAATGTTGGTGCGTCCCAGCATGGTAGCTTTGACAGTAGAAAGGATCTTCAGCTGAGTGCTGATGGTGGGGATTCGTTCACAAACCTGCAAAAGGAGACAGAATTAAAACTGCAGCCATGCAAGCTTCAGTTTAAGGTTAATCTAGGAGTCCTATGCTGCATGTCTTGCACGTCCACTGGGTCTGTAGTCTGCATCTCATTTCCCAAACCAGTTTCTACATGAAAGTAGTTCCTTTCTGTTTTAAACTTGCCTCTCACTCTTTTGACAAGTTTTGCTCGTCTGCAGGCTTCATTCACAAAAAACCCACCAAACTAAGGACTAATTTCCTAATTTCAAGGACAACTGGAGATCAAAAACAAATGTAATTAATTGCAAAATATCAAGAAGTTGCATACACAGGAAAAGGAATCAACTACTTAATAAAAGAGAAATAAAACATACAGCAGAGTTAAGTTTAAAATATTTTATAAACCCTGGCAGTGGTACTAGAATTTAAAATTATTTATAAAACCAAGAACTTTCTCTCTGATAGAACAGGTATCTCTAAAAAGAGTTAAAACAATGTAAAAGGAATATCAGTTTAGGGAAAAAAATAAAATAAATATATCCATTCATCCCTTTTCCGACATGCTTATCCCTTGTGGGGTCGCGAGGGGTGCTGGTGCCTATCTCCAGCTGTCAATGGGTGAGAGGCGGGGTACACCCTGGACAGGACATATATATATATATATATATATATATATATATATATATATATATATATATATATATATATATATATGTGTGTGTGTGTGTGTGTGTGTGTGTGTGTGTTTTATTTACATGTAAGTTCAAATTGACATTTTGAAAACTGTTTATACTATTTATACTATTCTCAATAATTAAAGGAAAAATCTTTATTGGGATTGCGACAAGCGTAATCCCAATAAAGTGTAATTTTAGCGTGTTTCTGCTGGTATTTTGCTGATTTATCGTTCTATCAGAGTGTTTGACGGTGGAAGGCCTTCATGCCATCACCCTAATCGTTAGCTCATCCGACAGACTTTCTAGTAACATCAAATCAGGACTCTCCAAAACGTCAATATTCCTTCCAGGCAGAAGAAACTAAAAGATTGCTTTGAACCTAAATCAAATCTGTCACGGGTGTGAATAACTTTGAGCTGGACTGCACGTAGATACCTGCAGCAGGTTGGTCCTGATGCGTCTGTCAGTGCACTGCTTGGCCACTTCTTTAGCCAGTCTTGTCACCTCATCCGAGGCCTTGGCGATGTCCTTAGCGCACTGAATCAGCGCTCGCTTGTTTCCGCTCCCGCCGCGCACCAGCCGAGACATTTCCGCCATCAGCAGAGCCATTCGCTTGGCTGCTGCTATAATGTCGTTACCCTGAGCAGAAAGGGAGAGAACGGGAAGCCCAGGCTGCGGTCAGAAGAGTAAGGCGTTGTATAAAGGCATTCACAGTCTAGCCTTTACGAATTGGTCCAATAATCAAAATGTGGAACAACAAAATAGTGCTTTGAGGCAATGAATGAAATGACCAAGACAAGCATCGAAGCATGTTCAACAGCCCAGTGCATGCAGTGTCCCAGCGAGTTATCACCGTTTTTCAGAGCTCTGCAATGAAGATACGATATACACTTTAACAATCATCCTGACAACACTGAGGTTAGTTCCTACGAGGTGATGCCATGGTGCTGAGATGATTAGTGCACACCTGAAACTACAAGAAGCTGAAGCCGGTTATCATACTTAGTCAGCTGGCAGTAAGATGTCAAAGCTTCATCACCCTGGAGTCTTTAGGAAACTGTCATCCTTGGCCTTACAGGCTGGCAATAACAATAGGAGTGAGACCAAACCGTTTTGATTATGAACATGTAAGAGGGGCAGTCCTGGACCCACTGTGCAACTTTAGCATGGCATCAGCATAAGTGTGAGTCGTTTATGAGTAGAATTGCAGCAGCAGTGGAACAGCAGCTGCAGCTGGTGGAAAGTGTCCATGGGTGCACAGCTGATCGTTCGCAAAGCCACAGTCAGCTAAAACTCCAGAGGGTGTTTCTCATCCTGCATGGCCGTGGTCTGCATGCTTGGGTGTGCTGTGCCTTGCAACGGTATTCATACCTCTTGAAGATTGGCACATTTAATCACGTTACAATCACAAATCCAGATTGTTTTTTTTGGAGATTTTTAGTAAAAGACCAATACAAAGTAGTGCATACGTCTGAAGTAAAAGAAAACGATACATGGTTTCCCAAATCAGAAAGTGGGGTGTCCATTTATGCCCCCTTTCATCTGATACCTCCTAATAAAACAAAGTGCAACCAACTCTCCTCGGAAATAATTAATTTGTAAATGAAGTTAAGGGTTAAGATTTTACATCTCATGTAGGCCCCCTAAAAGATGCCCTGGCCAGTTGAGAGAAAAAAAAAAAACTTTTTAGCCAATGTGTGAAAAAACATTTGTGTTTTATAACACGGTGGTGGTAGCATCATGCTGTGGGGATACTTTTCTTCAGGAGAAACAGGGAAGCCGATCAGAGTTGCTGTGACTATGTATGGAAGAAAAAACAGGGCAATCCAGAAAGAAAACCTGTTAGGGGCCTAAACATACGGCCAGAGATGCATATTCATGTGTTGCAACTTCAGAGATGAAGTCTGAATTGACTTGAGAATCGGTTGGAAGACTTGAAAATTAATTTTATAGGCACACTCCATCCAGTCTCAAAATATCTCTAAATATTCAGAGGTGGTAGAGACATACCCTTAAGTCAGTATAAGTCAAGTATAAGCCTTGCGAGCAACTTGTTTTAGAGCCGTCTTTACATTTAAAAGAGGCAATTCACACTCCGCCCACCTCCAGGTCCTAGAATGTTCAACTCCACCCAGATTAGAAATTTTTGTAGTATGCTGGGGGACGGTGTAATGAACAATCGATGAATTTATCCACTTGTTGCTTTGGCATCCTTCAGCTTGGACTTCATCATCACAGTGAGAAATGAAAATGGTGGACTCGTGAAATTGGTCAGCTGTAAGTCCATGACCTTGTTTAGCGCTTCTACAGCAAATGCTGTGGTGTAATTGTTCAAAAATGTATTAGAAAACAGAGAAGATTGAACACCTTGAAACTTATGACCAAAAAGAATATAAAGATATTTATGCGGCATCTGGGCAGACTACACTCAACTTTTGTGCACTGCTAGAGACTCCAAGTACAAAACTAAATGCTAGAGAGCTAGAAAAATTGGAGTTTGCACAATACGTCTCCTTTAATTACAACAAAACTTAAGCGGGCTGAATACAAATGCATGTCACACCTTTTTGTTGACAAAGAAAAACCAGGAAACCACGCATCATTTTCCATCCACTTCAAAATTATGAACTATTATGTTCCATGTATGAAGTGTTGGCTTGTAACCTTAAAAAAAAACACGACATTTTAAAGAGGCTTGGATACTTTTGCAGGGCTTTGTCTTTACGTTTGTGTCCGTGCGTGTGTGCACAGTGTGTCTGAATGGGTTCAAACAGGACTGTTAGATTCTCCCAGCGGCGTCAAACCCTGGAAACTGTGTGTACGCTGAAGTGCATGTACGTGCGCAGACCTTGCTGGACCACTTGCGAGCCTCCTGGTGGAGAGACTGGGCAGCCGCCAGAATGGGCTGATTGACAGGCTGGTTGGATGGCATCATCAGCAGCTCTGGCTCATAGTCATCCTCACCATCAGTAAACTCATCTTCATCATCTACCTCCCTCTCCTCTACTGCCTCCTCCTCCTCAGGCTGGGCCAGGCGGGGACAAAACGGGCGGAGGGGCAGGGGGATTTTTGTGGTGGTTGGAGGATTGATAGGAACAGGGAGGGAAAGAGAACAGAAGGGGAAGGAAAAAAAAGGAGGAGGAAGGGTTGGGGGACGCAAGGGAAAGCAGGTGGAGAGGGAGCATGGGAAAAGGAGGCATTTAGTACAGTATGAGCAGCACTGAATGAAAGAACAGAGGACAGGAGATTTAAACGAAGCATGGCGAAAGAACAGGGATAGGGTGGTGACACTGCATGCAAGGACACAAACGGCTTTAATGGAGGAGAAAAAAAGAGAACAGAAGAGGTCTTGCAAGGAGGGCTGCAAGTGCATGACGTGCCTGAGGCGATGGCAGAGTTGACAGTTCATGACGTACAATGCAACACTGCACCCAAAATCAGCGTCTGGCGTCTCATTGGTGACTTTAAGAGCGGCGCAGTGGGAGACTGAGCATGACAGAGCACCTTAATGAGAGATCACTTTATGTGCCTGTTCTCAGACAAATGTAGAATAAACGCAGGAGATGGAAAAAAAAACAGATATAAAAAAACCTGCTTCAGACCAACTGAAAGGAAGAAAGGTTGTGAGACAGAGAGATGGTGAGAGAGCATCGATCCTTGATAATCAGCAAATGTCGAAATAAGCTCTTGGCTTTCTTGTGTTTGTGATGATACCTGACTGTCATGAAGTACTAATGTTGTGCTCCATTGTGCTATCATCAAATAAATTCAATTAAATATCAGGTCCTGCTCATTAAACACCTTGACGTACACATATGGGCTCCTCTGCATATTTAATGCACGTGTTATGATGATCGTTTCCAGTTTTCCTCTGAAAGTGGAATCAAGCTACTGATGTCCAGCTTTCAGGATTAAAAGAAATATGTTTTTTTTTCTCAAACTATCAGGAAATCACAAGAACAGTATATTGTTGCCAGTGGAGAGAAACAGTAATGTTCTGCAACTCTACAGTACCTTACAAAAGTTTTCATCTCCCCTTGGCAGTTTTTTTTAGGTTTTGTTGCTTCACACCCTGGAATTAAATTGGATTGTTTGATAGTTTGGACCATTTCATGTACAGGACTTGCCTACAGATTTGAAAATGTGTTATTGTGTTTATTGTGATGCAAACAGAAAAAGGAAGAAATAACAGAAAAAAGCATACAAAACTGTTCACCTGCCTAAAGTCACTATTTTGTAGAGCCACCTACTGCAGAAAACTAAAGCAGCAAGTGGTTTTGGTCCAGTCTCTATGAGCTCGCCACATCTTGCCGCTGGGATTTTTTTTTCCCATTCCTTGAGGCAAAACTGATCCAGTTCCTTCATCTTGTATCATTTTTGCTTGTGAACAGTGATCATCAAGTCTAACCACATATTCCTAACTGGACTAAGGTCTAGGCTTTGACTAGGCCATTTTAACACATTTGAATGTTTCGCCTTAAACCACTCTAGTGTTGCTTCAGCAGTACGCTTTGGGTCAGTGTCCTGCTGGAGGGTGAAGCTCCGTCCCATTCTCAAATCACAGGCCGACTGACAGGTTTTGCTCAAGAATATGACCAGTTTCCTAGTGCTGCTGTTGAAAAACAGCCTCTCAGCATGATGCTGCTACCACCATGTTTCACTGTCTTGATTTGTAATTCAACAACTTTGTCCCTGTCTTGTTTGGAGAGCTGCTTGGTCTTCATGGAGTGATGCCTCTTGCTCTGTGATGCTGCAGCCTCTGGGGCCTTTCAGAAAAGTGGTGTAAATACGGACAGATCATGTGACACTTAGACTGCACACAGGCGGACTACATTTCAGTAGTTATGTGACTTTTGAAGGTAACTGGTTGCACCAGAACTTTTTAGAGGTCTCAAAGCAAAGGGGTTGGATACATGTGCACGTGCCAATTTTCAGGGTTTTTTTTTTATATTTTTTTCTCATTTCACTTCTCCAACTTTTATCATTTTGTGCAGATCCATCACATTAAATAAGATAAAGAACCATTGAAATTACACATTAGAATATAAAACGCCAAGGGGCTGAATACTTTTCCAAAGCACTGTAGCTTTAAATATTTGCACAAAAACAGATATTTACCACAGATATTTCTGCAAAGAAGTATTAACGAGTGTTTTTGTTTTAACTGACTTTGCTTGACCACTTGCGCGCCTCGTCGTGGAGCTGCCTGGCCGCCACCATCATGGGCTCGCTGAGCACCTCGCCGGCCTTCTGCTCCGGAAACTCCTCGTCCTTCTCCTCTGGGGGAGGAGGCCGAGGCGGAGGCACCTCTCCCTCCGGCAGCGGGGGTTTAGGTGGTGCCTGTTCGTCACTAACCTGGAAAACAAGGACAAGTTACTTTTAGAAAAGTCAGTCAGACTGGTTGTTTATCCCAACATTTTCTGAGCTGAAAAAAATTGCATATATTTGATTTTTAACCGGAAAATGACATGAGAAATGAAGTTTTTGAAAGATAAATGCTCCTAAATGTAACAAAAGATAGGATCACACATTTTCATTGTCTGGCAGTTATTTTTGAGCAAATAATCTTTTTGACGGATTTAAATAGGTGAAGAAGAAATACAACTAAACAGATATGAGAGGAGCGGATGAATGAGCGTTGATTTCATATCTGTTTTAAAGGTATTTTACTGTAATGCTGGTCAAAGATCCACTAGGAAGGACACCAGAAGGTTGTTGAGCTCTACAAAAAAGTTTGTCAGTAAGGATGCGACTAGTTAAGGAATTTTAAACCCAACATCCCCAGTATACTAGACCCTGTAAGTATAATTTTTATGATGTGTGGATTAGAGCAAATCCACAATAAATTCAACGTTTACCCAATTCTTGTTTCTAAAAACTACAGAAGTTGTTTGTTGTATAATCGCAGCAACCTAGAGAAATTATGTCTCAAATAAAACAACTAAAACTAGAGCGGGAAGAAGAGAGTGAGGTATTTTAAGTTCAGTGAGTTTTCAGATGTGCCTACATGGAGCTGATCCAGGTCAGGAGGTGGAGGTGGGAAGTCTGGTTCCTGAGGCTGAAAGGCTTCTCTGACCTTTCCCACTGCAGCCAGGATCCTTAGACAAGAGTCCAAATAGGCTTTCTGCAGAGCTGTGAGCAAAATCATTAAGAAGAAACAAATGAGATAGAAAATTAAGGTTACCCATTATTGCACCTTTGGACACAAACCTTTGTCCTGTATGTTCCCGGCCACAGCCTTGGCATCCATCACCATGGGTGAGATGGTGTGTGAGAGGATGTCGGAGGCGTGTTTTACGGTATCTCTGAACCGTGGATCTTCAGAGTTCTCCACTTCCCTCTTGGCTACCAACAAGACCCGGTTAGCTCGTCTTGCTATGCTTGTTGCCCCGGCAACGAGCAATTGGGGCTGAACATTTGCCATGGCAACTCGGCACTTGTCAATGTCTTTTTTAATGGCCTCTTCAGAAGCATCCAACAGGGATTTGGTGTCTATGGCTTCATCGACCAGACCTAAGGCGCAGGCAGACAAAAAGGCGCATTAGCTGAAACTGCATTTGCTTCAATTTGAAACCATCTCCACCATTTTAAAGCGGGCAAAGGAAGTGCTCACCGGTCAGCCTCTCCACATTGTCGATCCACTGGTTCTTCATGGTGTCAAAGTGCTCATACGCCGCTTTGTTTCCCGGGTTCTTCAGCAAGATCCGAGCGGCAGAGGTCACCTGCAGATAAACAAACAAAACATGTTTGGGTTGAGTTTGACAGCCACGAGCGCCATCAATCTACATCATTATGCAGGCAAAACCAAAATAAACCCGCGCACCTGTGGCGTCAGCTCCCTGGCGTGTTTCACGGCAGCATGGATGCCCTCTACTGTGCTCTTATTTGCTGTCCCCACAGCAGCGGCCTTCTCTGCGGTCGCTCCCAGTCGTCCAGCATGGGTTTCAAAGTTTCCTGCACGCTCTTCAAAGACCTTTGAGAAAAAAAAAATAAAGTGTTTCGGTCCAGTCACAATAATCCTTTTTAAAAGATAAGACTAAAAACATCTGGAGTTATAAAAGTGAGAACAGTGCTTGGGAGCCGGGACCATGTTTTTTTGATGATCACTGACCTCCTGCCTGTTGGGCGCATCAGGAGGAGCTGTTGCAGCCACCGCCAGAAGCTTGACGGGTGTGGTGGTGTCGCTGAAAACGTCGGAGACCTCCTGGGTCATCACCTCCTGCATATGCTGCCTCAGGTCCTGGTAGAAGCAGAGAGTGCTGCATCTATCCACAAGATGGAGCTCTGTACTAATGCTTTCTGTAACATCGTCCCGTCTAATTTCTTCACAGCTTATTTTTTATGCTCACAGTGTTTATAAGGCACTTTTGTGACTTTCTCAATTTAGATTTGAGAAATAGGCCCAATAATAGTTTTATTTAAATAAAGTCGGCTTTTGTAAAACGATACCTTGAGGGTGTCCTGAAGTTGTGCCGCTGTGGCTCGTGCCTGAGGAGCCTCGGCCTCTCCTCTGCTCGCCAAGTCTGCCAAAGCTGTCATCAGCGCCTCCGTTCGGTCGCAGCGCCCAACCATGTCCTGTCGGTACGGACCCAACAGGCCTCCTGCCAGCCTCTTTCCTTCCCCAACCATCCCTCTGATTGCTGCTTGACCTGCAGAGTCACCAGAAAGAGATTACACTCCACGCCTAAAGGCAAGAATACCTTATTGGTGTTCAGTAAAAGCAATGAAACAATGAAGAGCGGATATTAAGGCAACAGTGTCTAGCATTGCGTGAACTGACTGACTGCAGATGACGTCTTCTGAGTGGGAAAAGTTGATTCTGTATTTTGTTGTACATGCTGGTATAAGGGTTGTGAAAGTATTTGGCATTTTAGAGATTTATTTTTTTAACCTGAAAACCTGAGTAAATACATAAGACAGTTTTTATTGTTCTGTGTTTTCTCCATTTGTGGGTAATGACCCTCGTTCATTGGAGTCCCAGAGAGTCTTAAAAATAGCTTTGCAACCCTTTCCACACTATGTTTCCTCTCTGTCGTTGAATCTCTTTAGACCGGGGCATGAGAGAAAGAGAAAGATGTTTTAGTTTACTTTATGTTGGTGGACAGGTTTTGTTTAAGGATTTGTTGAATCTACAGGTCATACAGCAACCAGGGCAGGGAGAAATTGGACTTGATTGTCCAGATAATGTAGTTAATCACAATTAATTAATGATTTAACAAGGCTGGCAATAATGTTAACACATAGAGCAAGGCCTACAGGATGGCCTGGATAGGTTTTCTCTGACTAAATAAAATCCTCAGTTTCACTCTTTATATTTAATCAGGCTATCTTTGTCCGATATTAAAATATGATGGAGGATCTAAAACACTCAACAATGGAAAAACTGAAGAAATCTCTTCTGAGGAAGAAAAACTGTTTCACAGCACTGTATAGTAAAGGCTTGGGCCGGTTTCTGTTATGAAGATATTAAAGCTCCTCTGCTTTGCCCTCACGCACATTAAGACAAATGGCAGTTTGAAAAGCTTCTAGACAGCCGTGACTTGGAAACTTTCGATCACTCTTATAAAGGTTAGACTTTTTTTAAACTACAGTTAGCCATGACCTTCGCGTCTGTTAAACAGCTAACTGCAGACTACCTAGAAACAGACCCGGCTGCAGAAACAAATCACAGGGGGGGCATTCCATTTTTTTAGGGGGGCACACTATAAAAAGTTTTTATTATATATATAATATATATATACACAAAAGCCAAATTTTTGTTCCAATTAGCTGGAACAAAAATAGCTTATGGGCAGGTTGTAAAAAATTGGGAAACATTTCACAACAATTCTTGGGCTTTTAGAAAGAATTACTAACAAAATATATCAAAATAGTCGTCAAGGTCGGACAGGAAACCAAAACATTTTAATAAAATGGCATCTCCTTCAACTCATACTGGTCAATTTATTTTTTAAATAGGTCGAATCTGTCGATCTGACATCATCAATGAATAGTAGTTATAATGAATAATATTGATTGTTATGATAAAACAAGAAAATAATATTGGTTAATCAAGTGTTTGGTCAGTGTAAACGCCCAAGAGGGGTTTAGTTCTACTTATCAACTTAAAAATATTTCATGACTGCGAGTAAGAGAAATGTTTAATTGAGCTATACTGAGAGAAATTAAGTTTATATTAAACTCATGTTGGGAAGCTATTTATTTATTTATTTATTTTCCGGTTGATATATCATGATTGTTAAAGAGATCTTGTGTGTTATTTGGTTGTCTGATTGCATATTTTGTTCGGAGGCCATATGCACAGTTTTTTTCTTTGCTTCAGTGCAGTTGTGTGCTAATGGCATATTCTTATGTTTAATAGTTCTTATGTGTTTAATAGTTCTGCGCTTTTAACGTGAGATTTTGAGATTTGGGCTTGTTTTTGGGCAGGTTTTATGTTGGGTTTCAGTTACTGGAAACTATCAGTGACATAGGGTAACCTGTAGTGCTGTGTCTTGACTCAAAGTCCAGCATAAGCTACACGCTTATTAGCATGAGATCAGGCTGAACACTGACTGAAGTAAAAATTCACACTAGAAGAGGTTCTGTAATTACAGCAGGTATGGAGTGCAAGGAGCAGAACAAAGCAGAGTTCCCTTCTGTCTGCAAGTAACCCAAGTTTCTCCAGTTTGGCAGTAGATCTGCTCCTGGTGCTGCTAGCTGTCGTAGCTAACCCTCCTAGCGTCAATGTTTACTCCACTTTAGACTTCAGTGCTGACATTTCAAACAGTAATTAATCGCGCTGCTTCCAGCTCGCTCTTGTCTGCTTCGTTGTCACTTCTTGTAACAGCGTACCGCGAGCGAGCTATTTTTAGAAACGTAACGTCACGATGACGTCACATCACGTGGTACGCAGTAGGACAAACTCCCAAACCCGCCGCTGTTTTGCTGTGGAAGAGACGTGCGTTAGCCTAGGTTGTACTTGTTTAAAAGACTGCTTTTTCCAAAATCTAAGACCATGGTTTATAAACATTGTTGCTATGGAACGTGCAACAGCGACTCGAGGTACGCTGATCGGCCGCATATGAAGGATGTTTTCTTCATTACTTTCCCGAAATTCAAGAGTGCCAAGGAGAAATGTGTGCGCTTGGTCCATCGGTGCGGTCGGCCTACATATGTAGCAAGGATTTTGTCGGAGGAAAGGGCACAACCGAAGAACATCTTGACCCAATTCCAGCGACATCAAGTAGTGAACAGGTAAGATTATTTTGGTGGCCGAGATGTTAATAATGAAGCGCCTGCTACCATGATAGCATATAGGCTATCATGGTAGCAGGCGCTAACATGATACCCTACTACCAGGATAGCCTACTAAAAAACATTACAAATGAGACAAACGTTAAACACCGATTCCTGGACGGTGATTACAAACAAAAAAACGGCCGACGACGGCATGACCGCCGCGCAGAAAAAAAAAACAAAGCTTACCGTTCGATCGACTCGGCCCGTTTTCCGGTCTTTTTAAGCCCTCGACACTCAAGCCATCGTATGAGCTGAAGGTTGGTGTGTTCTTCGACAGTGCGACCAGTAAACCGTGCGCCTGGGACATCGTTTTGGGAAAGTTTAATGGCTGCAAAGTCGGTCATATCGCTGGTTCTGTTGCTGGTTGCTACGTGCGTTCTCTATCGGTTTGTCCTACCTAAGCGGCAAAAGGGGCGTTGCTCTTGAGGCGGTGACGTCACGTGCGCGGTACCCCATTGTTTGGTAATCAGACCAAATTTCCATCCCGCTCTACCGACACCGACGGTGACCACAGCCGAACACCGCGTCGGCGACTGAAGGCTATAACTCAGTGTCCCGCCCCTCTCCAGCTGTGATTAGCTAGCATGTTGCCTTCAGTCGTTGATTCGATTGGTTAAATTGTATGATTTACACATCAAAGATAGTACTAATAGAACGATGGCCACTCCGAGGTATAAAAAAAAAGACAGCTTCCAGCCCAGGACGGGCACAGCTGGCTCACAGGGCGGGCACGGCCCCCCAATGCCCGCCCATGCCGCCGGGTCTGCCTAGAAACCTTGACTAAGCTAAGGTATTAGCTTAGCCGACTAAGCTAACGTATTAGCTTAGTCGGGATTTCTAACTCATAAAAGATAACCAAAATTGGCACAAATGTGTAATAGCCAGCACTTTGACAACGCTACTAAATTTAGCAAACATATATTCTATATTTTTGCTTAAATCTGTGTTTTTTTAATCCCATTTTATCATACTGTGAGAGTGCCGGCCCATGCCTATTATAGTGCTGAAGTTTATCTTCCAAGATGGCCGACAGTGAGCAGGTACCTGTGTTCCATTCTAGCCTCTCACACTCTGCTCCCAAAGGGAAGCGTGGGGAAGAGAGGAAACAATCAAAAGACAAGACAGATGGCATCATAACAAAGGATTAAGAAACATTACTAAATCGTCAAGTGAATCATACATCAGTTGCATCACAGTATGAATGACAATTTCCTGAGTCAGGCACTTGCTGACATTACATCACGAACAATGAACATCCCACAACTTTCATCACCAAATCGCTACGTAATGCAAACTGTTTGCCAGTCTTGCATAAAATCCACTGTCTTCACAAAATCAAGCAAAAACACAACAAGACAGAACACCATTACATCCATCCTTCCGACCACGATGCAGCCGAACATACCTACGCCTCTGTCATCCACCCCAGGATTGTTCGCCCAGCGCAGAGCCTGCTCCATTTTGCCCTCCAGTGTGACGGCAGGCTTTGCTGGTCTCATGTTGGCCACGGCCCGGTTGGTTTTGGACTGCAGGGTTAGCAGCGCAGCTCCAATCTGCTTTGCCAGAGCTCTGGCCTCCGGGCTGTCGCCTTTACCCCTGTATAACATACAATAAATGACTTCACTGGAGGGGGAAAAAAAAGACCATCTTTTACATTTGACCTTCAAACCCATCACCTGTTTACGGTCCCAATACAAACATGTTAGAAGGCATCTTAAAAGGGAAATACCACTTTTGAAAACATTTATTTGAAATTGTACCCTTATTCATCTGACAAAATGGAACAGTTTTATAAAGAATGAATAATTCCTCACTTCCAAGAACAGATAATGTAAAAATATTTCTGTTCTGAATAAAGACAATTAATCTAACAGATTAAAGACTCAATGAATTAAGTATATATTGTGTGTCCTTGGACTGTTAGTTCTAGCAGAATGAAACATGAATGATGTGTATGTGTCGAGTACAGTACACCCTGTTCCAGATTAGAAAAGGCATGATAATTCACCCATGTACACAAGCACAGCCATATCTCTTTATTTTCTTTTTAAATGCACATCTCTCCTCATACCCATGTACTGCATTATTTCAGTGCCTCGCAAAAGTATTTATACCCTTTAAACAGTTTCATAATTTGTTCCGTTGAACCCACAAACTTCAGAATGTTACACAATATATGTGACAGACAGACACAAAGTATGCAAATACTTCATAGAACCCCCTATCGATGCAATTGCAGCTGCAAATCTTTGCAAAATAGCTCAAGTTTAGTCATATTGGATGGGCAGCCTCTGTCTGTGCACAGCACTTTTCAAGTCTTGCTTGAGATTCTCAATTAGATTTTGATCTGCACTTTAATTGGGCCTTTCTAACACATAATTAGGCTTTGATATAAACCAAGGAACTCAAACCCCAGCCCTCGAGGTCTGGTGTGCTGCAAATTCTATGTGCATCCCTATTGCAATTTACTTGCATCAAATGGTTGGTTACTTCCTCAGCAACTGATCCTGTTCTAAAGAGTACTGCTAATGGCCTAATTATTTGATTTCCGCTTTGTTGTTGTGAGACACTTTTAAAACTTGCTAGGCGTTGGCCTTCAAGAACTGGATTTTGAGACACTCAGTCATTCCACTGTAACCCTTGCTATATACATTTAGGCTGTTTGTCCAGCCTAAATCTTTAATTGTAGATTGTCTATCAGGATTTTCTGTATTTATTTCAGTCCATCTTTATATCATCCCTGATTAGCTTCATTCATCTTAATACTGCCTCCACCTTGTTTGACAAATTTCTTTGTTTTAGAAGGGGGTGGGGGTGTTGAGGTGGTTTCCTCCACATCAGTTTTGTATGCTGATGAAGACAGCTGAAAAAATACTGTAGATGGCGAGTCCCAAGATTGTTGGAAGGATGAGAATACAACTGAAGTTGGTGTGATGCATGGTTATGATGTTATATTAGCGAATAATATAATCATTAAAGTTTAAATTTTTTTTAAATCTAAAATTATTTAAATTACTTCATCAATCCAAGCGCTAACTTAAAATCTTTATTAAAATAGGCCCAATTTCTTCCAAAGAGTAAAGCAAATCATTCAGAACATGGACTTTGATGTTGATTCACCCCCACCAGCCAGAAACAAATAAACAAGAACAATGTTTATTTACTTCTCCTTTTATTACTGTGTCCTTTACTTCAAGCCTAAAGTCTGTCGATGAAAAAATACCAGGACACCTCAGTGCCCGGCCATCAGATGATCCAGTCCCAAACCCATATAAGGTGTTTCAGTTGTGGAAAGCAAAAAAACAAAAAAACTAATGGTCCTCAAGCCCTATACTAAGAATAAACTACACACACCTAAACTATTTACTGATTAGGTGAGTTCTGAAGGCAGTTACCTTAACATATGAAGATAGGCTGAATATCAATGTATACCACACCTTTCAGATTAATATTTGTAAAAACTTTTCATTTTATAATCATGCACTGGTTTGTGTTGGTCTATTAGATAAATTCCCATTAAACACACATTTGTAGTTGAATGTTGATTCGACCTCTGCTGGGACCATGTTTTGCATCGACCTCTTTGATGTGTTTGTATGTGTTGAATGTGGATTATGAGCCAGTGTTTCACCAAAAATGTTGATATTATCTTTACATAATGACGATAGAGACACTTCATACTTGTAATGTGAAAAAAACTTTACAAATTGAAGGGGGTAAATATTTTTGCACTTGTTTTTTTTTTTGTCAATTAGAGTTGGTTGTTTATTAAGTGGCATTTCCCTTTATATTCTAGCCAGTGTTCTCCTTCATGTGACACCCTGACCCCGTTTCACCACATTGAAACTCTCGGAAACCTGAAAGTAGGAGGCATGGGTGTGGCTGACAAGCAACAACACATTTTCCATGTGGATAAAATAGGCCACCCGTTGGTGACTTGTGGTCGCAGTCTCGGTCTGAAAAAAAGGGCTTGAGAATTAAATACTCGTCCCAAATTATCATTTAAGAATGAGTCAGAGGAAAAGCATACTGTTTGCGCAGCTCCACGAGCCGGGCGGTGAGTCCTGCTATCTCGTTTATGGAGCGCAGGATGTCGTCCCTCTCCTTCGGGTCGTCACAGAGGTCTGCAATGCGTTTGGCCTCTGCTAGAAGTGCTCGGATGTTCTCCTCTCCCTCCGGACCACCATTAGGATCAGCCAACCATGCCTGAAAAAGCAAGGGTATTATATTCTATGTCTGATGTAAGATACAGCAAATAGTACAAGCGCAGAAAATAAAAACAAGTCTGGAAACAGTAACAATTAAAAGGTATTGTAGTTTTTCTCCCCAAAATACATTGGATAAAAAGATTCCAGGAGGATAAATGTTTGCTTATATCTGACCTGTGCAGCATCCAGCCTCCTGGCAATGGCCTGCTTGGCATTGATTAGAGCCTCCAGTCTGCGAGCAGCGCTGTCCACTTTGCCAAAGAGCAGCTCTAAGCCCTGTGAGCACTGGCCTGCACGCTGCACGCACCCTGGAGACTGTCCCTGGCCTCTGTCCAAATCCACAAACACAGTCAACTGGACCATAAGTTCAGAAGAGACAACTTCAACAGCTACTCGGAGGAAGTATGTACAAACACACTACCTGACACGCAGATCTGCAATCTGATCTGTGATCTGCCCCAGAGCTTTGGTGGTCGCCAGTATGTCTTTCCTCTCCTTCCCAGCACACAACTCTCCCACCTTACCAGCTTCGTCCAAGATGACACGCAGCGCCACCTCACCGGGGTCTCCTGAGAAGGACAGTGTGCCGCAGCACAGAGGCGGACACGTTGAAGAACACGAATGTGTTTCAGCTGAAGGGTTGTAGGTGTAAAATCTGAAACCAGTGCTACCTGGCTGTCCCTGCGGGTCTTTGAGCCAGCTTTTGGCCTGCGCCATCTTGGATTCAATCAAAGCCAGAGATCTCTTCAAGGCCTCCATGTCCTGAAGGAGAGAGAGGAAACAATAATATTAAGCTTTTTAAAAGCAGCAACAGTCATTTAATGCAATTTATTTATGTTATTGTGTATTGTAAACCAGATTGTTAGCTTTAATAAGAGCTTTCTGTGTTCTTTTTAAGGATCTGATGCCAACAAGAAGGACTTCCGTCCTGGCCATTATGAACAGCAGCCTCTCTTCAGGAGTGGTCCCAGCAGCTTTTAAAGATGCAGCAGTCCAGCCTCTGCTGAAGAAAACTGGTTTGGATACGACAGTTCTTTGTAAAGTTTGACCAATGTCTAAACTGCTTTTCAAATAAAAGATTTTGGAGACTATTGTGTATACGCAGTAGTCTGGTAGTATGGTATTTATTTTAATGAGCAATGTTCTCTAAGTCTTTTAGTTCGGTTTCAAATCTTTGCAAAGCACAGAGTCTGTACGTTTAAAAGGTTTTTAAAACCACTGATTCTGGTTACTCTGTTATTGTTGTGCTCTTGGATTTAACAGCAGCATTTGACAGGATAGATCATAAAATAGTTTCATCCCTCTTCGACCAGTGGGTCGGCATCCGAGAAACTGCACTGGAGTGGTCCAGGTCTTGCCTGACTGACTGAACTCTGTGTCTTCCAGCGCACCTGTTTTATATGGGGTTCCTCAGGGTTCAGTTTTAGGCCCCCTTCTTTTTACTCTTTATTTGCTCCTACTTGGATCCATTCTTCAAATGCATGGCGTCTCTTTTCCCTTTTATGCAGACAATTGCCAGACAATGTGCCAGGGTGACACAAACTCTGTTGAGCCTCTTCTTAATTGTTTTAATGATTTGAGATTTTTTTTGTGGATGGCTTTGCTTTTATCGATTAAAAAATAAACAGAGGTAATGGCATTCGATGACAGATCAGAAGGCCTCTGTTTGGACCTGGGGAGTCTTGGTCAGTTTCTAAAGCCGACAACCACAAATCTTGGTTTTAAAATGGACAATAGGCTTATATTTGACAGCCAGATCAAGGCTATCGTCAAATCCAGCTTCTTTAGGCTTCAGCAACTAACCTAGATGAAGCCCATGCTTATGAAGAAGCCCTTGGAGAGCGTAGTCCATACCTTTGTGACTACAGGGCTGGCCCACTGTAAAAAACTTTATTTTGGTCTCAGAGGGTCTTTAATTAAACATCTGCAGATGATGCAAGACGCTCCTACATGTCTTTTAACTAACATACATGGGTTTAAGCACATTTCACCAATTTTGAGTTCACTTCACTGGCTGCCTGTTCATTCTAGGACCACTTTGTTTTTAAATTTTTACATGGCCACACCCCACTCTACATCTCTGGACTTTCATGGCCTCTGTACAACACTTTGGCCTCTGGGTTTGTGTTAAGTGATTTATAAATAAAGTTGGATTGAACTGGAAAGACAGCCATTTCATATAAATGATTCAGATTATTGTATAACGTGAACGAGGAGTTTGGTATTAATAAGTGCTTTCTGTGTTATTGTTAAAATAATATAAATGTCTTAACTGCTTTTTCAAAGATATCTGAGAGTTTAACGCATTGATGCAGGATAGTATAAATAAGTCTAATAGCTATGGTATGGCTTGTTTATTTTTGGACTTGTAAGAAGAAAATAAAAAACTGTGACTGAGTGTTTGAATCCTTATAGACATGGCTCAGTTTCTTGTACCAAGGTTTAAGGATTTAGACAGATATGGTTTCAAACCCACTAAGATTAAAATCATGGCGTTTATACACATTAGAACCCTTCTATCAGAGGCTTAGATGAAATGCTTGAGTTACACTTTTCCTGTAGTTGTATGTAGCATAGACTACCACAGGAATACGACACTTTGCCCTCGCTTAAAAGAAAGACAAATTCACCTCGTTGGAAATATTTCTTGTCTTTGAAAATGCAGACAGCCATGATTTGGTTTATAAATGAGTTAAAAATGAAAGTTAGTTCTATAAATAGTATCATTGATAATAATAATAATTGTAATATATTTACCTGTGGATAAGAATGGATTTTCAACCCACAAATCAGACAGTATATGTTTAGACATATATCTGTATGCTGTATTGATAAATGTCACAAGCATCTTGATATAAAAAGCAAAAGACCTAACATCAGACAAATCTATATGACTTTTAGTTGCTTTAATGTGGGTGGGGGAAGTAGAAGGAGGGTCATGTCCAAGGCATCATTCATTCAAGAGCTGCCTGTAACACTTTTGACAGTCAATATTTTTGCATAATATTATGTAGAAATAATATTACCACCTATATTGGAAAAAAGGACTTCTAAAAAACACAATAACACGTAAAACAGCAAACCAAATCTACTAACGATGTCTTCTGTAATATTTACTGCAAACCGTGGATGAAGAGTTGATAGCTGTCAGCTCCTCTTCATAAAACAGCAGTTAGCAAACATTTTATTGAAACGAAGTAATGAATAAGAAATGTAAATGTAATGCACTTCAACCACCTCGCATATACGAAGAAACACTCTTTGACTGCTTTCTATGGGGGGGGGGAAAAGAAGCCTTTTCCAGCAGGGAGGAGAATGAGAAGCTTAAGTGGAACAGTTCAATACAGACCATCTATTATGGATGTGTCTGGACACCAACCAGCCTATTTCTATAATTCATCACCAGGCGTGAGGATGGCAGTCATCGTGTGTCTGTATCCTCCCCTTGCGCCCTGACAGTAAGTGCTTATCACAGCTCAGAGACTAAATATGCTGTATTCCCACACAAAACATACACAGACAGACAGACAGATTGTTGTCTGAGGAAGCTATGTGCAGAGAGACATGCAGGGGTTACAGGTCGCACGAGTGAAACAGATCGCACTTTTCTATCAGTGGCTGCAAACACATTGACTGATGCTCTGAACATCGTTTCTGCACAGTTATTGGTCCTACACAGTGAGCAGCTGCTGCAAATATAAGTAAAAACAATTGTCTGTTATCTGTTTCATGGCCATTCTACAGAAAATGGACATCCAGTGACAAACAGACACACATAAAGCCGTTTACTGTCGGGAATACGCACTTAACATCACCGCCTCGGCTTATAAATTGACACAAACACGGGACACACTTGCTTTTTGAGCAAGTGAGTGACAGATAGGCAGAATGTCAGCGTGAGGACGCATTTCTGTCTCGATCAGACACACGGAAACTCACACGCACGCACAAGCCTGCATGCTGGAAACCACAGAGGGGGAAAGAAACAGGCTTACCTTCTACAGGGAGGAAAAGAATGAAGGAGAAAGGTAAAGAAAGAAAGAAGGAAAGAAAAGGGAAAAAAGGAAAAAACCAGGAGTTACACTAGCAAGCAAAAACAAAAATGGAGACAGAAAGTAAAAGAGTGAATTTTTCAGAGATGCACCTTTGACGGAGAATGTTCGACTTGGCGTAAAAAGTTTTGTTTAAGCACCCCACAGATTTTACCTTGTTGGCCCAGGCGTCTTCGTCCCACGTGGTGAGCTGCAAGACTCTGATGATCTCGTTGATTTCAGCGCTCATCTTTTCAAAAGTAAACCTTCTGTTCTTCTCGGCCTCCTCGATGCCGGCTCCTCGGCTGCTCTTGGTTGCCACAAAAATCTTTATAGCTGAAGACAAAAATGTGATCAAATCACAGTTATTGCCAGATGAATGTTAAAGATGAATACATGCCTACTACATTAAATCTCTGAATGACGAAGTTCACACCTTTCTTACATTTGATAGCATCTGTTGAAAATAGGTGCTTAGGTTGTTTCAGCTAAAACTGATGCCTGCTGGGAATTAATTTAAACCTACAACTGTGGACCGGAGTTTACATCCAGTCCTCATTCCCACCAGTAATATTCATTAAAAAATTTAAAACTGTCCTTTTTTAGTGTGGAACAACATCTTCAATGAATTATACAAACAAGAGTTAAATTAGGCTAGATTGGATGTTTCTTTTATTATGGATGCTCCCTAAAAAATTGTATTTGCATTCAACTTGTTGATTTGAGGTGAAGCTGAAGAATATTTAGGTATAGCACTTCTTCATTATTGCTTTCCCTTTGTGCAATGCACCATCTCCATCGGCCCCTCAGCATGATGCTCTTGATGTTCTTGAGTGTGAAAGGCTAACTTCCAAACATACCTCTTCCCACTCTGTCCCAATAGCTCAGTTTTTTGTCTTATCTGAACATGAAACCTGCTCCAGGAGGCATTTAGTTTGTCCACGTGGGCATCTGAAAATTGCAGTCAAGCTTGAATGATTTTGGACCAGGCATTTCTATCTTGATCAGCAAACTTTCCATCCTTGGTTGTGTTCATGGCAGACTTGAGCCTTGTTGGTTCCTAACCTGTTCCTGATTGTTTTGACCAGCTTCCGATGGAGGGGGGACGCTTTGGGTTGTTTAAAACTTGGTCACAATTGGGTGATCCCAAACACAAGTTACAATTGGTTTTAGCACAGATAGACCAGTGTAATAATAATTCTTTACTGAAAACGTGTGGACAATTCTTAAAAGGGGAGCCCAAAGACACCAACACATTTTAATAAACCATGGGTTCTGATTAGATGAGATGAATATTCAGCCAGAATCATGCTTTGTGTTTGTTGGTAACCATGTGGGGTTGAGATTTAGAACGGAGAGCTGGAAGAACTATACTGTTGGATCACAAAATTACTAAAAAATGATGCAAAAAGCCTCTTTAAAACTATTCAGAATAATGATACAGCTGATAATGAAATTTCTACACAACTTTGTGACTTCGATAGATAGATAGATAGATAGATAGATAGATAGATAGATAGATAGATAGATAGATAGATAGATAGATAGATAGATAGATAGATAGATAGATAGATAGATAGATAGATAGATAGATAGATAGATAGATAGATAGATAGATAGATAGATAGATACTGTATAACAGACTGTAGATGAGCTGATAGTGGGCGATGTATCGTCTGTCTCACATCCCTACAACCTAATGACTGTAATTACCAGTGTTACCATAACAACCGCTGTATGCTCAGCGACCTGTCTTGTCGTTTGCCCACACAAGTTCACGCGATTGCACCTGAGATGAGAACGGGCAGCAGCTCCTTGATGGTGTTCATGGAGCTGACGAGCATCTGTCTGTGTTCCTGGTGGGTCAGCTCCTGCTGCCGCTCCTCAATCATCTTTGACATCTTGGTCATGCCTGGTGAAACAGAAACAAAGGCGGGGCAAAAATGATTCACAATGAGACTTTGAGGTTACTACAACTCAACCTCTCCTGCGAGTAGGTTGCAGGAAATGGTTTTTGACTTTGTATTTGACCCGGCTGATAAACTGATTAGCCGACACTTTCAAACATTGCTCCTTCATGAACCGCTGAGCTCGAACAATGTCCGAACCAGTGGTGTGGGAGGAAGCCTGGCATATGGGTTCTTCCAGCTCACAGCGTATTGAAAATGCAATTAGCCCGATGCCTCTGGTGATAGATGGTCTGTTTATGATCCTCCTGCCAGTGGAAAGAGTCACTAACAGTATCTTGATGTCAGCGGAGTCAGTGGTTAATTTGGTTTTTGCTTCTTAACAGATGGATTCATGACCCGGACAAGAAGTAAAGGTTAATTGTTTCATCTTGGATGCTCTTATAAAACATTTTTAAACACGTTCAATTCAAACTTGTGTACTAAAGTATGTTAGCTTTGACCTTAATGTAACAGTGTTATACATGGGTATTTAGGAAATCACTAAGATTAGCTTTTAATTGTTAATACATGTAATTTATACATCAATTACATGTTCATAAATTATATACAATTGCTGATTTTATGATTGTATTTTATGACCTTCAGTTTAGAATTGCAAGATTTCTGATTTACTACTAAATAAAATGAAGATGCAAGACAGTGTTTGATTTCCCTCTAATAAAGTAATCTAAAAATTGCTCATACTAATACAATTCCTTGCAAACGTATTTGAACCCCATAACCTTTTATATTCAAAGGCTGTGATTTTGTATGTCAGGCCAACACAAAGCAGTGGATACCTGTGAGTATCACCTTAAAGATACACGATTTTCTAAAGTTTTGATGAATAAAAATCTAAAGTGAGGCTTGCATTTGTATTCAGCGACACTAAGTCAGTAACTATTTAGATCCATTCTGTGTTGCCGTTACAGCTGCATGTTTTTTTTGTTTAGATTTTTTGCTGTAAAAGCTCTACATACATAGAGGGGATAGTTTAGCACATTGGTCTTTGCAAAATGGCCCAAACTCAGCCAAATTGGAAGGAGAGTGCCCATGAACATCACTCTTGCAAGCGATTCTCAACTGGACTTAGTTCTGGCCTTTGTCTGGGTCATTATAATAGAAGAATACACTGTGATCTGCATGTTTCCACTGTAGCTCAGGTTGTGTATCTAGTGTTGTTGTGCCGCTGGGACCGTCATGTCAGTCTGAAGTTTTTAACTCCTCTAAGACACTTTCTTTTAAGACTGTCCCGTATTTAACTCCATAGTTACATTAAATCTTAACTAGCTTCCCTGCAGGATGGCCGACCCAGAGCACGACGCTGCCATTACTATGCTTTACCAGGGAGTGTGTTCAGGGTGATGTATGGTATTTGTTTTCTGCCACACATGGTTTTTACATGATGACTGAAAAGCTACATTTTGATCTCATCTGACCAGAGCACCCTCTATGACATGTTTGTTGTCTCCACAAACTGGGGTTTAATTTAAATGAGACGTCTTATGGCTTTCTTTGACAGACTTTCTTCGTGCCACTCTTCCATAAAGCCCCGATCTGTGGAGCACACGACTAATACTGGAGTCAACCGATTCCTCCACCTGAGCTGTGGATCTCTGCAGCTCCTCCAGAGTCCCTGTGAGCCTTTTGGCTGCTTCCCTGAATGCTGCTCTCTTTACTGGGTCTGATAGTTTAGGTGGACAGCCATGTCTTGTAAGGTTTGTAGTCAGCCAAACCCTTTCCACTTTGAAATGGATCAAGTAAATGAAATACAATATATGCCACACTTTTTTTTAGCTCTTTTTTAGTTGTAACTTTTTCAAATAATCACTACTTTGGGTTGGTCTGTCACATAAATTTCCAATAAAATACATTGAAGTCTATGGGTTTAACATGAAAAAAAAAATTAGAGGTGATGTTAACGCGTTTTTGATTATGTTCGAATTGATTGGCTTTAAGAGGATCTTCTCACTGTAGTCAAGCTGTGTACAGTTTCTTTTTAAATGCATTTTAATTTTTACTGACCTGGTCCAAGATTTTTTGTATAAGTAATGAGGTCCTCCATGGTCTCCACCACTTCAGCTACTGTCAGATACTCGAGGATACCTTTGCACACACGGATGATCTTACGCACCTGAAAACACAACGCAGTAACAGGTGAGATATCTCAAAGAACAAAAAAATAAATAAACAAGTGCTTCCTTCCACGACAAGAACAACTATATTTGTCCTGTAATCTTTTTTTGGCCCTTGTTGTCTCTGTGATGTCTTTGTGTGTGCGCGCGTCTGCTGTCTTGTGATGCTCATCTTGTGACTGAGAAAAGCCGCCTTTTCTGAAAATGAGGCCGATGATGAGACGTGGTGAGCTTAATCACGTGCTCAATGTGATTTCACTTGTGGAGCTGCCATCGAACCTTCATGCAATTATACACATGCATCCCCCCCTCCACATGCACACACAGGCAAACAGACTTTGCGAGTTATGATAGAGGGAGGTCATTTGATCTCTGTGATTAGATCTAGCTGCATTTGAGCCTCCATTAAAGCTCCAAGAGTTCTTCCTTCCTCTGTGCAGCTGCTAAATAAAGCTTTAATTCCCTGAAAGAGACCAATCCACGCTCCGATGGGATGGTGAGTATCAAGACTCTAATGCAAATCGGAGTAAGTAGGAAAACACACACCTCTGCTTCATCAAAGGTAAGGAGCAGGTCGGACGTTCCAGACAGTATCCCTCTGGATCCATCGATCAGGTAATCCCTCGCAGGAACCGAGTATGGATCTGCCTTAAGCATCTGAGCCGCCTGGACGAGCTTCGAGCATGAGTTCTCCACCCTGAAAACACGCAGCTGGCTTAGGAAATCTCTTCATAACAAAAAAACGTTGGCTACATCACAGTCAATCTCTATGCGAAGTGATTTGCAAGAAAAGGGATAAACATCATATTTATTTATATCTAAATATTTTAGAGGCTACAAATCTACATCTAATAAAGGCGTGAAACAAAAAAATTATTTTCTGTGTTTCCATTAAGTTGATTAATCATTTTGAAACACCCTTTTCGGAAACCAATTGAGCATTTTGAGTCACACTCTTAAAAACCAGATTGCACTTCCATATATGAGTGCTGACGTAGCGTAATTAAATGCCCCATCTGAAAATCTCTCCCACTAATCCCAGAACGTCAGAACTTTCTGACAAAAACCAAAACAAAACACACCTCTTTAACTGGAATATGTTAAACGGATGAGTAGCCTCTTATTGGATCGAAACGGGATTAAGTGAACATTTTGATACAAAGATTAGAAATGCAGGAAATGCAGGTGAGCTCCATGGAAGTAAATACGGTGAAGGAGGGATTTCTCCTCGCCTGCCAAAAATTGTCTCTCCCTCAGAAACACTTTTTTTTTACCCAGGGATCATGAAACAGTTTTAGTATCGGATTTAAATGAAGGAGCGACCCAAAGCTGAGGGAAGACAGAGAGCTTGATCAGGGAGTCAACAGCCAAACCACCAAGTGGGTTTTGCCGGTGAGCAAAAAGTTTGTCAAACAAAATCATATTCTTTTACAAGATAGTTAGCTGCACCAGGAATTTTTTTTTTTTTACCGTGTCTGAGCCAGATGAAGGACAGCATGCTTGATCGCAGCTGATGTCCGATTGTGTTAAAGCATTTTAGGGCCAAAGTTTTGTAAGGAAACTAACTGTAGATACACTAATAGAGTTTAAATGGTGTGGAAGACAGTTCTTAGAAAAAGGTTCTGACAGCTGCATTGCTATAGTGAAGTAAAACAGGCAAATCATCTGGAAAAATTAATGGCCCCTAAAAGACTTATTTCAATGGGTTCATACTTCAGAGTGGGTCTGCTCTGAGCTAAACCTAGAAGCAGACTTAAAACCTGAGATAAATGCAAATTACAACAATATCAGCTTTACATTACCTTCAGTTTGAGACACTTTTAGGAAAAAAATGTGGGCATGAATTTCAAATATTGCTTCAGTCAGTGATTGACCCATGGGGGATGAATTTTACGAGGATTCAAATAAAGCTAAATCCCCCCTCATTCTGACCCCATTGGTCAGGGTATCAATGGCCGATGGCTCGTCTATATTTAGGCAGGTTCACATTCCCACATGCTCCCGCTCCGAAGCCCCACGGGTGAGGTTTATGAGGTAGGAGAAACAGCAGTGACCTGCTGGAGATTGGGATCATTTCTGTGAACCTGCAAAATATTTGAAAATTGATAAACAGGCGACCGCGGGAAACAAAGAGTGGCTGGAAAAACAAGCTGAATGTTAATGTGTGAGATAAGTTAGAGCAGGAGGATTTTTAAGTACCAGCGGGCGTTTAAAAATGGAAATACAACAAGACTTTTACTGTTTGAGTGTCTTGTGTTTTTATAAAATGCACTAAGAACAAACAATACTATTCTTATTGTCTCATACTAAATGCTTTGTTGAAGGATGCTGTTCAGTTGTGTTTTTTCTCAAAAGTCAAGAATTTTAAGTTCCAAGTAAAAATAAAATAGACAGAAATGTGCAAGAGGGAAATTCAAAATTTTACACCGACCCTGACCTCAAAATCTAACATGTCAGCTGCATGCTTATAGCATACTCATAGCAGCAGTAAAAAACCCTTTTATTTCCACTTCTGATTGTTTTTATCTTTTTCATATACAAATACTACACAACCTCCACTGGTGACCACGGTACTTTATTGTTTAAAAATATAAAACACAAAGCAACTACTAGCATGTATGCTAATACCAGATGGCTTGTCACTGAGCAAAGCAGTTAGCACAGTAGCACCATTGATGACTTCAGATTGGGACACTTTTACTTGATTTTGGTCTCATTCCATGATCCATGTTCAGACTTTAGAGCCGAACAAGCACTTTTTGGTCCACTGTTGCCTGTTCCAGGTCCTATTGGGAGCTTTACACAGCACATCAAGTCCTTCCTGTTTGATGCAAATATAAATGTCCTTGAACAACGCATCCCTTTGGCTATTACTTAAGTTTTCATTCACCTCATAATTGGCAGAAACCAAGATTCGTTCTGCATAGCTTTAAATGTGCCATCAGTGGTACTTGAACTACGGTTTGAGAACCATGGAGCTAGAGCAGTGGCATTTACACAAAGAAGCAATCAAACAGTGATTCCCAGCACTGCTTAGCAAGAGCTCTCAGTGAGCATCCTGGGCTGATGTCAGTTCTTTGGATGCGAGCTGGAAAACAGCTCACAGCCTCTCAGCGGTCTGGATGCCGGGGCTGGACAAGCACCCGGTCTCGGCCTCAGAAGTGGCTCTTTGTTGTAGCTGGGAACGGAGCCAGGTTTCCTGACATTAAAACGCCTGGAATCCTCGATTAAACAAGTTCTCTGTGTGCTGAGATAAAGTGCATCGTTTCCAACATTTTGTGCCTGTCAGACAGAGATACAGCAGCGGTTATTTACTTTTCCAGAACATGCGCACTGCTTCGTCCACAGGCTTACTTAATAAAAGCAGGAGGCATGTCTCTCTTCATCACCTGGTCCTCTGTGGTTTGAACCGTTTCCTTCCCCACCTGCAACACACACAGATTGATTCCATTATCATTAGCTGCAGCAAGACAGGAAACGTTTTTAAAGGGCACTATTAATAGACTGAAAGGGTGAATGAGTGTGTATCAATTCACGCCTATTCCAACCATGCATGCATGTCATTTCTCATGAGCTGGGGACAGCAGCTCGGGCTCCAGTTCATTTCTTCTGTCTCTTACTCTGCATGAAGGCAGGAGAACATGTTTACGTGTGACCAGTGTAAGTAAGAAATTAAAGCTCTGACTTCACCAATTCTAGGTTATATAATCTCAAGAGCAACTGTTTTTTAAAAGTAAACCAGGTGAAACAATATTTACAATTTAGTTTGATTCAATTTTCCAAATTGTAATGTTATTACGGCTGCATCAAAGAGAGCCACTCACTGCAGGCTTCTCCTGCAGACGTTCATAGCAGCAAAAGTGCATCCTTCACACACAAGCATGCCTAACCTTATACGGACAAACACACAATTTGCAGAGCCGTTCCACTGAACTTCATAATGACAGATTAAATGATTCTAAACCCGCAGAAAGCCAAAGAAATGTGTGTGGTCCAGCATTTCAGTCTCCACAGAGATTCTGGATCCCAGCAGACTCCTGGTGTAAAGCCCTGACAAATACGATAAAACATCTCTCTCTCTCTCACACATACACAAACACTTGTGTGCGCTCACACACGTTTGAGATGCAATTACAGCGAAATGATGACATCAGTTTCTTGCTGCTGCCTCAGAATATTTCTGTTAATAGACTTTCTGGCTCCAGAGATTCAAGAAACAGTAAACTGCATGCAGTGCAGCATCTGTGTGAGGTGCAGAGTTTTCCTATCTTGACCACACACATTTATTCTTTATATATAAATATATATATATATATATATATATATATATATATATATATATATATATATATATATATATATATATATATATATATACACCAAACCACTCCATTGTAGCTCTAGCAGTATGTTTAGGGTTGTTTTCCTGCTGTAATGTAACCAATATATCTATTTTTTTCTAGCATCTAACAGTTTTCCCTACAGGATTTTCCTGTATTCAGCTCCATCTATCTTCCCATCGACTCGAAACAGCTCACCTTTTCCTGCCCAAGAAAATCGTTCCCACAGAATGATGCTGCCCTTACCATGTTTCACCCTGGGAGTGGTGAAGTTAGGCTGATGTGCAGTCTTAGGTTTTCTACATAGAGCATTTTCTTGTATGTCAGAAAGTTAAAAGTATGGTCTCATCTGACCAGAGAACCTTTTCTCCATATGTTTCTTATGTTCCCTACATGACAGAGGACAACCCTTAAAAATGGATCTGTTGTAGGTGCATTTAAGCAATTACTTCCTTGTTGCCAGATTTAGCTATTAGTGTATAAATTGCTCTAAATGTAAAGTGCGAACCATGTAGACCTTACGGTCCCTGATGATGTCTGTATGAGACGGAGGATGGGATAAATCTAAAATGAAACTTTATTCCCAAGTCAGATTTAAATTTGCCATTACTGTCTGAATTTTAATATTAGTTTCTTTCATGCGATGCGCTTGTGCTTTATTATTTTCTCAAGGACAAGGTTTCTCAATACACCTTGTCCTCACTTATCTGTCAGACCTGCTTCATCGGCACGTTCCTTCTCGCTTGTTCAGGTAATCAGAAAAGGCTTTTATTGGTTGTTCCAAAGACAAAGAGAGGTGACCGCGTTCTGTCATCGCACCACCATGGAACAAATTATCTTTACATATCAGGCCAGTCGACTCACTTTCTGTTTTTAAATCTTCTGATAAAACACATTTTTTTTTCTCTCTCTGGCTTTTAACACAGTTTAAGATAATGGCTTTTGTGGCTAAATTGTTAGTTTTTGTTTATTTTCTCTTTAGTTTACTTGCTTTATTTTGCCATATTTTCAATTGTTAGCTTGTTAGGGTGTGTAAGGCACTTTGGCCTACGGAGTTATATTGCTATAAAGTTGAGTTGAGAATGTATTTGCAAAGCACTGCAGCCCAAACTAAAGTCAAGTAGTTTTAAAATCAAGATTAAAAAATTGCAGAACTGCCAAACCTTTCTGTCCTGAAAATCAGAGGAAAGAGTCTGCCTTTTGAATCAAATGCTAAACTTTTTACAACAATTGTTACATTCAGCATCCATGGCACATTCAGTTGTGTAGCAAATCAGCAATCAGGAGGAGAATGGTTAGAGATTTTATAGCGACAACCCCATTTATGACCGTCTGCTTTTGAATCACTTTTGGGTGATTTTCCAGAAACCACCCATGAGCTAAAACAATAACATGGTGTAGAAGAGGGAACAGAGTGGGAAAGAGAGGATGTGGAGGAAGAAAGCCTCTTTTAGAGAAACGTGTTAATATGGGGCAACTTCAAATGCAGCTTAAACTAAAAAGAACAAAAAATAAATTGAGGTAAAGCATAAAAATAAGAAGGCCTGGAGCTGTTGCTGTAGATGATGCGTCCTCAGGGTAAACCAACCCCTGGACTTTAAATGTTACCATGTAAAGCCTAACTACCTTCATTTTGGGTAACATTCTGTAGTCATTAAGCTGTACAATCAGTTGAGAACAAGCTTTCCATGCCGTAATATGTTTGTAAAAAAAAAAAAAAAGTCAAACAGAAACTGTCAAAATGATCTGACGCAGCTGATCTGTCCTGGGCACTTTCTTTGTTCAAAACAAATACCGCTAAGGAATGCAGTGCAGACGACCCGGAAGCGTCCTCCAGACAAACTATGTTTCCTGTAAGCCGCAACGCTTGCTATTGATTATGCAATGCATTAATAATGCACAGTAAAGTGGACACAGAAGTGGGCTGTACGTGTTTTTTTTTACATCCTCAAAAGAAGTGATTGCTGCAGCAGGAAACACAGCTATTGATCGCAGCTGTCAAACTGCACTTTGTCTTACCTGAGATTTAATGTGCTTTTTTTTTTTGTTTTGAGGGTCTTGAATCGCCCAGAATTCCTTATGTTGATTTATTGGGACAAAACTCATCCCTGCACATAAATATATAGGTTTTAAAGACAATGTTTGGAATAAATGAAGACCTTTATCGAGCCACCTCCACACACCTCAACCACTCCCTGATTGTAGCATTGTCCTTTTTAGATAAAAGTATCACTGTTTTCAAAGTCACTGATATCTCTGAACCTGAAAGTCTGATCATAGATGACCATTGATGATAAAGCGCTATCCTTCTTGGGCCTAGGGTGGCTGCTGCTCGAATGGAGGAGTAGGTATCCTGAAACTGGAAAGTTGCGGGTTTGATTCCAGCTTCTTCGCCCACCATACTGCAATCCCCAATTTGTCAGATTATGATCCAAATGCTCCACAGTAGTGATGGTATAATTGGAAAGGTGGTGTTTAATCAGTCCCATACAGTCCGGCACCTTACAACAACATTTCTTTTGTCTTTCATTCATCTCATTGAAACACCTAATTGACATTGGTGGACTTGGGGATCCTCCAGATGCAGTATTTGTCATGATTTGGGTTTGGTTATAGTTTTTGTTTGTATTGGATCAATTACTTCACTCTCCTGCCTTAAGTTTAGTTTCTATTTTTGGTTCTGTCTTAGTGTTTGATTTTGTTTTAGGTTATAAGTTTATCCGGCCTGCTTAGACCATTTCTGTCACCAGTCTAAGTTCAGTTCACCTGCCAGAATTCTTTTGTCTTCCTGTCACTCCCCTTCACCAGTCACCATCCAATCGGCTTCAGTTTACTCCCAAGCACTTCCCTGTTCCCGATTAGCTCCACCCATGTCAGTAATTAGTTTCACTCCATTCACCTGATCACTCCCTTACTTATACCTGCCTCTGCCCCCTGCAATCTGCCACATCATTGTTTGTTTTTCCTGTGCCCAAATGGTGAGTCTAGTCCAGCTTTCTTTGCCTGTTTATCTGACCCTGTTTGTCTCTGGATTTCTAAGTTAGCCTGTCCCCTGTTTTTGTTAATAGTTTTGTCAGTGACTGCTTTTTTTTTTGTTATTTTTGGGTTATTGGATGCAGTCTTCCCGTTTTTGTCTTGATCCCCGTTTTGGCTTTGCTTTTTGTAAATAAACCTTCTTTAACCTAACCTCTGCTTGTCTGGTTGAATACTGGGTCCTTCTGTCTCTGGTTCCTGACAGTATTAATCTAATTATAGGTTTTAGGCTTGATTTAGTTTTCTTTCTATAATGCGATCTTGATCTAAAAATATCAAATTTTCTGATCAATGTCTACCATACTGTGTTTTCAAAGTCAAAACAAAAAAGTTACATCCTTAGAGACCATATTTGGGCTCTGACTGCACAGTAGTCAAGTTGTTGGCACCATTGCTTTGTAGCAAGAAGGTCTCGGGTTTTGCATTTCTCTATGGAGTTTACATGTGTAGGTTACCTGCTACCATAAAAGCACAGATTTTAGGGTAATTGGCTACTGCAAATTGCCCTTAGGTGTGAATGTGTGCATTGTTGTCTGTCCTGTGTTGAACCGAGTTAAGAAACCAGCCCTTATAGATGGGTGAGGTTTTGGCCCTTCACTTTCAATTACTCTTTCAATCAAGGTAAAATGTTTAGTCTAGGTGAAATTCAATATGTGTGAAATGACCCTGTTTATTCCAGATCTACTATATTTTTTAATTGAAACATCTGTGGTAAACAAATAAAACAACACACTTAGCCAAAATGAAAATGCTGGAGGGGGCTATGAAAATCTTTGAACAGGAATAAATACAGACTGTGGGTCATTTTCTTAATTCACGTAGAGTTTGACCCTTCACATGTACACAGATTAGCCATAATAATTATGAACAGCATGGGCAACCTGACTGTTCTTCTAATATGTGGCCTTACATGCAAAACACTGTGATGCACCGTCTTTTCTGACACCTTTCTATTAGAACCAGCATTAATCTCTGCTGCAGTAGCCAATCTGTCGGGTGCCCTGGATGACCTTGAGCCACAGCAGACCAGGAACACCAGACAAGAGCTGCAGTTCGGAGGTGCAGTGATCCAGTCATCTAGCATTTCCAGGTTGGACCTCTTTTAACTCGTTTCAACCTCCACTCTTTTTTCTACTTTCCTTTGTATGACACACCAACTTTCAAGACACAATTTTTACTTTATGCCTTATAGACATCACACCCACTCATTAATTAACGTGTTATTCATTTAATAATATGAAATAGTCATTTTATTTCCTATTGCTTCAAAAAGACCGTTTGCTGGAGCTTCAAAGACACAAATATCTGAAGTTACATTACAAACAAGAAACTGACAGTCTTCCAATACATGAAATATCCCAAATGTACTGTAAAAATGTCCCAGTTCGTCACAAAGTCTCCAACTTTGCCTCATCCCTGGTGTGCCAAAAAAAATATACATCTAGAAATAAGCCAAGGAAACTGTGCTTTCTTGGTGAGAGCTGGCTGTTTAATCTAATTAAATTTCCTTTTAAAACACAGAGTTTGACTAAAACATTGCCATTTTTCTCTACCGTATCATCCTCAGCTCATGGCGCATCATGTCATCGGTGTGCTTTTTAGTTGACAGGCCTACTTCTCACATACCTCCTCACCCTCTCTGTTCAGTAAAGTGTGCGCTTACTTTACTCAGTGCTAAATCTATTTATTCCTCGCCTCCCCTCCCCCTGAAGGAGTCGACGTTGACTCCTTCAGAAGCAGACACTTCTATCACTGAGCCAGCTCTCTCATCAGCAGAACGCCCAGAAAACCTGCGCTTCCAACCAGATGTACCACCAGCGGTAGTATGTCGCTCATCTGAGGCTGAATCTGCATCGACCCACGCACAACCTCAGGGGGATAGAGAAGCGCATCGCCTCGAGTGTATTTAGGAGCCTGAGTGGCCCAGATCTTAAGTGCATGCAACCCCACCCAGCCATCCTCAGCCCACCCTGGACGGGGTTAACTGTAACTGTATCAGCGTGCTCTGGGACCCTTGTGGTGTTGTCGGCATCTTGGTGTACAGCACACTGTGTTAACTCTAGATAGGCTAGACATGAATCATCCTTCTAAAAAAAAAAAAAAAAGAAGAAAAAACATGCATGCTCCAACGAGCTTCACTTTTTTTGGTTTTGGTGTTCTTTACATAAAGTTAAGTTTATCTACCCAGCAACAGAGTGCTGGATATTTCATAAGCTGCGGTCTCCAGCAGCGTTTGTGCTCTCTTTGTCAACCACTTCTTCACTCTTGCAGATCTGTCAGCGAATGCATCGTTTTCTCCTCTTCCTGGGAGTAAGTAGTCTGAAAGCTTTCTTTTTTTTCCCTAAAAATACACCCGCAATTTTCAGTGCTGAGACTTTGGAGTGCAGCTTTCTTTTCCTCTACTGAGATATCTTCCTCGTCACTCTTTTATACTGTGAATCTTCATCCCGAGAGCGTTTTCTGCATCTGGCAGCTTCCCATGCAACTCCCTGATCCCTCCTTGCAGGCTCTCATATACATGATGCGATACCCAGCGACAACCCTGAGGCAGCTTTTAGCCTCCTTCTGCTCGCTGTCTGGATGAAGGAGACCGACAACAACAGAGGGAAAAGGGAGAGAATATCCGATAGCCAGCAGACAGCAAGGACCCAATCAAGATGAATAGCATTGCAATGGAGAAGGCTTGATTTTCTTCTTTTTTTTTATCTCTAATCCAGACTGTAAGTTAACTGCTCATCAAATTATTATTTTAATGCCTGCCCTACACCAGAAAAGTGAGAAATAGGGAGATTCATGAAATAATTTACTTTTAGCATGCAGCGCAAACTATCAGAGCTAATTATTTCATTTGCTATGCATAAAACACAAGAAACATAACTCTTTAGCATAAGTTTCCATTATGTAGATACATCAAAAGCAACATGGTCCTTTTAACTGAGGAAGTCAGGCTCCAAATAACCTACTATCACATTAAAGGATCCAAAACATAAAATAGTCTGTTTTTTTGCCCTTTTAAAAGGGTTTCTTTTGATCCAAAGCTTCCTGTTTTCATGGTGTAAGGGATTGCGTGTTTACTTCTACCTGGTGTTGAATTCTCCGGAGCGACCGAGTGAGTGGGTGAAGCTTTAATCAATAACAACGACCCAGGTCAGCAATAATGATGTGGCGCGTACTGATATAAATTTTTTCCAGCCAGTGCACACACAGGAATAGGTCAGGAAGCTGACTAAAGCCGGGTTCTTTCTACTCTAAACAACCACTGTGACTCAGCCGTGTCAGAGATTAAATAAAAGAGAACGTGCAGACGAAAAGAGGACAGTGAAAGAACAACAAGATGAGATGAAGTACATCCCATCGCCGAGTTCCTTCGTGAATATTCAAAGTCTTGAGTAGTTTGACCCCGTCTTCATGTGGCGCACATGACATATTTCCAGTCACTGGTCCCATACACAGAGGAGCTTCCTCTAAATTCAGTCAGCCCTCACTTCTTCCACCCCACCAGTCTCACACAGCACAGCTGCCATCAGGGTAGCCAACTCTCACTCTACTGGAGTACCAGGAAAAATATTTTTTTCACGAGTACAAGTTAAGTCTAAAGTCTATACACCCTAATTTAACATAGGAACATTTAACATATTTATGCACATCACAATATATACAAAATATGCACATCTGTGCCAGAGCTGTGGTTGATGGGTCACCTACAGTAAATTCTGCTCCAACGTAGCGTTTAAACCCCAGACCAGCCTTTCTTTTAACACTTTTTTTTTTACTGGCATAAGTTGCCAAAACAGTTATAATGAATCCATTTGTAGTATGTGCAACGTTGCCATGTGTATTCACAACACTAACTCCAGGGAGACAACTAATTTGCCTACTAATTGATTACTGAAATGATTTCTACTCACTGGCTTACTTTCACTCATACAGGAAATAAAGATTGTACATGATGCCCATGTCTCAAACCTTAAGTCTTCAGTAAGTCTCTAATTTTGTGACTTAAAGGACTAATAAGTAAGATTTTTACTGTAAAATCAACCTAAATCATTCTCAAATGTCACCTGAGATGGAAATAACATTCCCTATAAATAATCTGTCCTCTCCATCAACAATGTCTTAGTCAAGTCTTTCTCCTTTCAAACCTAGAGGTACGGTCCAGAACTACTTCGGTTGAGGGTGTAACCCGTATTTACTTCCTAGTTTCCGAGCCAATCATATGAGAGTTCCCAAAACAGAGCGTAGCATTTGGTATTTTGTTTTGGTAAAAGAGCAGCAGCCTGCAAACATGGAAGCCAGTAAGAGAAGCGGACCAGAAATAGAACATAATACAACATAATTTATCTATCCTGTGGATGTAAAAATTCAGTGGGGTTTCACAGCGACAATGGACTGTTGAGTAAATGACTGGTCTCCATGAAAGGCGTTGTGTATGTGTTGTTCCGACTTTAACTACTGATTGTTACCTATTGTTCCTTTAAGCGTAATTAGGCTATGTTCACACTGCAGATCTATAGGCTTAATTCAGATTTTTTGCTGAAATCAGATTTGTGTGTGTGTGTGTGTGTGTGTGTGTGTGTGTGTGTGTGTGTGTGTGTGTGTGTGTGGCTGTTCCTGCTACTAATTAAATGAACAATTCAGACTTCAGTCTGAATTGTTCAACAACCCAGTGACATCACACAGCAGCGCAGTGTTTAAGGAAGTGATGGCGGGTGTAATTGTTGCTGTAAGTGTTCAATAAAGCATCAGTACAAAAGAAACCCCCAAAAAAAACAGAATAGTGGATACTGGCGTCTCCGTGTTATTATGAGGTTTTTGAGCAACTGGAACTGACCGAAATATTAAGACCACATCAAATCAAGATGAAGAAATGTAAGGGGAAAAAAAGCACAGCTATTAAAATTGGTCTTGACCGCTGTGTGAATGAGTAGCGAGAGCCATGACAGTGACGTAATAGACAGATGAAATGCAACATGGCCGTTCAGACTGCAGGCGCTTTGAAAAATATTTGATACATATCAGATTTAGCCCCATCATATGGAGGGGGGGGGGGTGCAGAAATCAGATTTTATTTTTATTTTGTGTGTGTGTGTGTGTGTGGGGGGGGGGGGTGCATGGGTTGCAAACGGGCAAAAAGTTGTGAACGTAGTGCAGACTCAAGCCCTGATCTCTGTCTCATGCTGGTCCTGAAGTTGGTATTAGAGTCACAGTGCAAAAAATTTGAGGGTTTTTATACTTTTATTCCTTAAGGAGTGTGGGCTGTATTCAATCATTTCAGATTGAAAATAAATAATAAACACTTAAATCAGACAGGTCAAACCTGTTCTGTATGTCTACACTGAACAGAGAATAGGGAGCAGAAGGAGGGCCTCGCCCAGGGGACCACTCATGAAGGAACCGCCACTGGGCATCAGTAATGCCCTGCTGTTTTTGTTTTGTTCCTCCTCACTCCAAGCTCCACTGAAAAGTTGGCAGTGGAGCTTGAACTGAGCAAAGTTTGACGTTTCATGTTGCGCACTGACAAAAACCTAAAATCCGGCGCTGGAGCCCATCAGATTGACACACACACACACACACACACACACACACACACACACACACACACACACACACACACACACACACACACACACACACGGGCATGAACCTCAGCTGGTGGATGACAGTTTTATGTCTTTTTAACGGCGACCGAGGACCAAATTGGGATTTCCAAGCCATATTTCTGTAAGCCACAGAAAATAATAAACTGCTGCTGCTCCGTGCAGGACAGCTTTATGGTCTCTTCTCCTGATTCATTTCATGGACCGAGTACAAATTGCATGACCCCCCCCCCCCCCCCCCCCCCCCCCCCTCCTTCGATCCAGTCGGTCCGCAGAAATATGCTGGAAGTTTTGGGAGACAAATGCTAGAGAAACTAAAACACAAGGATCTACGCCCTGCCCTCTGAAAGTCGGGACTCACCCGCACAAGGTTGCTGACAGCCGCCTGCACCGCGGCCACCGGCACCGACAGGTCCGGGATGGCTTTCCCGTCCACCTCCCCCTCCTCATGCATGATGACCAGGTGGGAGATCTGCTGGGCCACCGGCTCCAGGATGCTCTCAATGGTCTTGGTGTGAAACACCGGCATCGTGAACGACTTTCAGCACAGCCCCGATGGAGGAAAAAAGGCAGCTGGTAGCTCCAGCGCTCACTGTCTTTTTCACACCCTCGCTCTCCCTCTTCTCTCCTCCTCGGAGACGGACGCCGAGCTGACAGCCCAGGCCTTTCAGAGGAATCCTGCCTCCTCTCCCGAGGATCTCTTTGAAAGCCGGACCCGAGCGGTCGGTGTCCTCCGGTGGGAGCGACCCAAATCGTGACAGAAGGAATCAACGCCCTCCGCCCAATCAGAGCCCAGGAATACAGCTGCCAGGGTGCTCGGTGCGCACTGACGCTCTCCCCGTACGCACACACTCCGCAGACCAGCGCGCGTCCTGAAATTACGTCATGCGCGCCTAGTGCCCCCTAAAAGGAAAGTGTTGGGGTAACTTAATGAGTCTTGATGGGGAGAGGTTGTGGCTCCAAGTTAGCGAGAAGATCTGGTTGCAGCAGGTGAAACATCTCCAACCGGTGAGGTTTTGGCGCTGAGCGGCCTGCTCCGTGCAGCCTGAGAAAAGGTCGCATAGGGAAGAACCAAAATCAGCACCTCTGTTCATAATGGGGACGGCAAACGTGGCTGTTTCGTTTCGTTTACGAAGCTTTAAAACCTCCATGTGACATTTGAGCCGTGTTCAGTAAAAGGTAGGTCAGGAGGAGTTCGTGTCTCCAGGCCTTAATGTCCAGGTCTAAATAAAGACCAAGGATTCAGCTTGCTGCTGCCTGAGGCTGAAAGGAGTCTCAAAGATCACCGCATGGCAAGAGCACACGGTTTCACTCACTTATCTACTTTTAAAGCAAAGATAAAGCTCGATGTGTGAGTATTTCAACAAGTCACCTGACGAGTCCAGCTTGAAACTGTTGGCACATTAATGTGAAAACAAGTTGCTTCAGGGGTATGATAACATTTATTTTACTCTTGGCACCCTTGTTTGCCCCCTCTGAGTGTGTGGTTGTTGCTGGGGTTGTCTCTGTTTCTGAAACCTGAGCCTGTGTTGGGGAAACCAGAGACCCCGACAGCGAAACGAGCTGTATTTATACCCCTGGGACCCCAGGCTGACCAAAGGACCTGGGCCAAGTGACCCCCGTTGTGTTTACGCATGCAGTGTGTCCTGATGAGAAGCTGCTGTCCAAACAGGACAAACTGGACATTCTGGTCCTCCTGCACCCTGTTATCTGCCATCTCATCTCATCAGGAATTACCCTTAAACAGGAGTGAAGAGTTGAACTCGCTGTCTCACAAACCCATATATGGATTTAGCCAGAGTAAAAGAAACAGTAATATAAACTGGTGTCTGTGAGTTACAGATGAGGTGCAAGGCAGGCTCTGATTGGTCCCAGTAGTCCTACTGGCAAGTATCTGTATATGTGGACTTGTCTAAACAGAATTTGATAGAAAGCTTGTGAGGGTTTTAAAGTATGCTTCCAGCAGCAGCCGGTTGGAATGTGGTTGCTTACAACAAAATGTACTCGGAGGCTTTTATGCCCCACGTATGATTTGTTGTAATGATTGCAGAAGTACGGTGGCCGGGAAGTGCAAAACACAAATACAAAATCTGAAACACTTTTACAAATATTGAAACAAATTTACATTTCAGAAAACACATTTACAAAACACGAAACACTTTTACAAAACTTGAAACAATTTTACATTTCAGAAAACAAATTTACAAAACACGAAACACTTTTACAAATCTCGAAACATATTTACATTTCAGAAAACACATACAAAAGACGAAAATCAAACGGAAAGGGAGGGACTGTCTTCGAAGTTTACCCGGAAGTGATAACGGGAGCCTTCATGATGAACCAAGATGGACGCCAATCGAGTTGCGTTTTGCCCGTTTTTCGGCACACATATGAGCAGATTAACGCGATTTTGTTTGTCGTGTGGTCGGTCCTTGGAGTTTTAAAATTTCACAGAACAGACGGAAGAACCAGATATGCTGCAGCAGTGCATACATTATGTTGAAGAGGGTCACTCGTACGCTGTAATCGTAGACATGTCATGTTTACACGGTGTACATTTGAAGAAACCACCGAAGCGACCGTATGGTTTTTGTTTTCATTTTGTGGACAAATGACCGACAGAAGACCCACGACGCCAGAAAAGTGGCTGGGCTACGAAGTTCCATTAAAAACTAAATCAAGGAGACAAAGAGGAGAGACACAGGTAAGCTGAGGGATGTTTACGTTAGCAATCTTTAACTCTTATTCCTTAGTTTGTGTCGCTCTTGATAAAACATATGCTTTTACATGAAGACAGCCGTTTTTTCGCTTTGTTCCCTCTGTAAATCATTATCTGGATATTTTTACATCCCTGCTGGTAGGTCTATGGGGTTCCGTTTGTAAAGTTATACAATGAGAGATAAAAGGCAGGGTTCGTTTTTCATATTTTTGTTATTCATAAATCTATAAGTCACAGTTCCAAGTTAAATATTTAAATAACAAGCTTAATATTTAGCTGTGTAATTAAATATTTAGTTTGGAACTGTGACATTTACAAATATATAACTGTATAAATGTATGTTGAAAATAGGTTTTTAAAAATAAAAAACCATTTTAATCCTGTTATCACAGTAAAGAACCCAAAATATTGCTGTTAGATTTTGACTGTGTAACCTTACAAATGGCATCCCAGATACTAACAAAGGCTGTTTGTAAAAACTGGAAGGAACGTGTGTGATATGAATATTTGAATGAGTAATGATGCAGGTGGTGCTCTATTAGCTTGGTGTTGGTATGTTTTATGCTGTTTAATAAACTTATTGTGGTCTTGTGTTTGACAGATGACAGCCGCTGTGATGCAGAGGCTGACCAGACCTCTCCATAATCAGTCACCTATGAAGAAATATGCTCACACTACAGGCACTGATGATCACACCTAGGAGAAAAGAATAAGAAGAATGCATTTGGCAGGGAACACGCTGGCTTCCTGGAATATTTTCGTCCTGGCGATGAAGTGACGGCAGACAAAGGCTTTACCATCGGAGATCTGCTGTTTGAGAGGCGATTTAACCTTGTTCTACCAGCATCCACTCATAAAAGGAGGCCAGTTGTCTGATGAGGATGTAACTGCAGCAAGGAAGATTGCAAATGTCCACATACATGTGGAAAGATTTATCAGGAGGCTCAAAGTTTTCACAATAATCTCCCAGACTGTAACTATCAACTTGGTTTATAAAATAGACCAAGTCTTTAGAATCTGTGCAGCTCCTGTGAACATGCAGGGGAAATCATACGTGAGGAAGCAGAGAAGTTTACATGTCAAAAAGATCCTGATTAGTTATTTTACTGTAAACCAGAGGAAATATAATACACAAGAATGTGTTTTGGATTTCTGCTTTTAAGTATTTATTTTTTTAGCACCTTGAGGTTTTACATTTTGGAATTACTTTTCATTTTCACTTTTCAACTTTAAATATTGTATATCCATATTTCCAGACTATTTAAATGTCTACTTCTACAAAAATTGTGTCCGACTAACATGTGTATTAAATTTTGCAATCCATTTCACATGCTTATGTAATTTGCATTTATTCATATTTAGATCAAGTGGATGTCTAAAAGTGTATCTTATGTACATAAACTGGCAAGAAGATACAGTTTTTCATTTATTGAGTTTATGCAATTTGTTTACACTAAATGTAATTACATTTAACTTTTAAAATGGTAAAACATTGTTAAGTTTTAACATTTCACTTATAGCATATTTGTAGGCCATTTCATTCTTTGTGGTGCAGGAAACATCCATCATTCAGCCTTTTGGGGATGGCGCTGCTCATCTGTTCAGGAGAATCCGGTCAGACCTTGGCCACGGCAAACTGCACCTTTAAACAAAGTCTTGGTTACTTTTTATTTATATTACAGTCCTTGCTGTCACATTTATATAAAAATATGGATAGTTTGTAGTGACGACTATAAACTGTCCATATTTTTCTAATTACCTTCCTGATATATGTCCAAATTGCCATTAAAGATTAGACTGTTATGAATTAGAATGGAGGACTTACCTTTACAGAAAGGAAGAGGTGGTGTGCTGACAGAATATTAGCCAAACTTGAATGACCCCGCAGCATCAATGAACAAGAGATCACATCTGCAGGTGTTCTACTCTCATGCTGAAATGGAAACATCGATTGAGTATCTACCGTTTAGTTGCTGTAGTGACAGCAACTTTGGTCAAAATTACTTAATATATACGGATTTCTAGTGGCTCTTATTTTAAAATTCCACATCAGAATTGGCTGAAACTTGTTGAGCGACATCAGGAGGTTTTCTATTGTCATGCTGATATAGTATTCACATAAAACGTCCAATTCTGTAGAAACATTTACAACAACACAGGTCAAATTGAGTCAATGTAGAGATTTTTTAAATGCCTTTATTTTTAAATCCCAAATCATGTAGATTGACTTCTGGAGATCATCTGTCATCTGTAAGTGAAAGTAGTCACCTGTAAAAAAAATAAGTTGTTTGAGTAGTTTTGAGGCTAAAGAGTGACCAAAGTATATATTTCCATTTTCACCAGCAGACCAGAATAATAGAAAAAAATGACACAAAGCATAAAAAAATACAATGTAAATGTGTAAAAACACTTGATCGATACACCGCGAAAATGTTGAAAATGGAAATATATACTTTGGTCACACTCTTTAGCCTCAAAACTACTCAAACAACTTATTTTTTTTACAGGTGACTACTTTCACTTACAGATGATCTCCAGAAGTCAATTTACATGATTTGGGATTTAAAAAATAAAGGCATTTAAAAATCTCTACATTGACTCAATTTGACCTGTGTTGATGTAAATGTTGCTACAGAATTGGACGTTTTATGTGAATACTATATCAGCATGACAATAGAAAACCTCCTGATGTCGCTCAACAAGTTTCAGGTTGTACACCGTGTAAACATGACACGTCTACGATTACAGCGTACGAGTGACCCTCTTCAACATAATGTATGCACTGCTGCAGCATATCTGGTTCTTCCGTCTGTTCTGTGAAATTTTAAAACTCCAAGGACCGACCACACGACAAACAAAATCGCGTTAATCTGCTCATATGTGTGCCGAAAAACGGGCAAAACGCAACTCGATTGGCGTCCATCTTGGTTCATCATGAAGGCTCCCGTTATCACTTCCGGGTAAACTTCGAAGACAGTCCCTCCCTTTCCGTTTGATTTTCGTCTTTTGTATGTGTTTTCTGAAATGTAAATGTGTTTCGAGATTTGTAAAAGTGTTTCGTGTTTTGTAAATTTGTTTTCTGAAATGTAAATTTGTTTCAAGTTTTGTAAAAGTGTTTTGTGTTTTGTAAATTTGCTTTCTGAAATGTAAATTTGTTTCAATATTTGTAAAAGTGTTTCAGATTTTGTATTTGTGTTTTGCACTTCCCGGCCACCGTACAGAAGTGATGCAGCTCTCCTGTGAAATGTTTCTTTTACTGAGTCTGATGTGGGTGGGGAAGGTTTTGGGTCCTAGACAGAGAGGTGTGAGTCACAGCGAGTCTGACAAGACGTGATGCCAGACTTGCTCTACTGTGCTGATCTGCTTTCTTTGCACGATGCTGCACGAGGAATACAATGTTTTTAACACACACACACACATGTGTATATGTGTGTATGCACCTTGTGAATATAACTTCCTTTAAGCATGTGTGTAAGCATTTCTATATAAACAGGTTTTTATTTGTCTGAGGTAGTATTAAACTGCTCTTAAATGTTGTGATTTAATTAAAATCATCCTAATTAATGTAAATAAAGGCTTGAAAACATCAGTAATTAATCTATAATGTATATCTATGTTATTACCAGATACAACTATATATAGTGTATGTAAATAGATTATTTCAGTTGGAAAGTGGTTTATAATGAAATACAGGAAAAAATGTATTTCTAAAGTCTCTAGCTAGTCCATTTTAGAATGGATTTTGAGCTGTTGCTTCTATTATTTGAAACTCTTAGTCTTATCCAGCCCCACCCTACCCGGACCTCTCAGGTCTTACGGGAAGTGACGGCCTGTTGGTCCTTAGAGTGAAACTTAAAACACACGAGGCGTCCTTCTGTTATGGCTCTTCTTCTTGAAAGTTTGGGTGTTTTAACAAGCAAACTAAAGATGTGTCTAATCTGTCTGGCTTTTACAAGAAGTTAGCTGTTAATTATTTTATTTAGTTTTATTTAACCATTTTATAGACATGCGTGTGTCTTCAGTATTTCTTCAATACCTCATTCCTTACAGCCCATTGATTTATCGCTCTCTTTTATTTATCTGGAGTTTTATTATTAACATAATTATTCTTTCATGTTATGCCCAGGCTGACAGAGAACCCGACATTCGAGCCAAACACGGTGTTGGGCTTTAAAAGTTTGATTAAAAATAATAAAGACTTGGTGAAGGCAGGCAAAAACTGGAGAGGCTGCGAGCTGCAGGAGACACGACCGAGTCAGGAATCAGTTCTGTGAGAAAGGCAGGGTTCGTGCACGACAGGACTGACGGGCTTGGTGAAGATCATGGTCACGAAACAGAAAGCTGATGAGGGGTCCAACGAGGGCAATGTGAGTCAGGGGAACCCAGGAAACGAGAAACTTGATCAAAAACACCCATGACAGGCAAAGAACACAGGGCATCTACTCACTCAAAAGGCTTTCCGATAATCCGCCGTTGAATGTGAAGCTTCAGAATATAAAGCCAGAGAAACAGGTGCAGGAGGTTGCCTTAATTACGCTGCAGTGGAAGAGATCACAGGTGCATGAGATGACCTTAATAGCAGAAACAATTCAATTAGTCTTTTGTTCATTTTAATGTTTGGTTCTTAATTGTTTTACGTCTGTCCTTCAGTTTTTTTACTTCTGTAAAACTTTTTTTGTCACATCTGGCTGTATGGAAAGTGCTTTATATATATAAACATTGATTGATTGATTGAGTGATTGGGTATGGATTGATTGTGGCTTGATGGGTTGATTAGTTGTCTTGCAATTGGAAGGTTGTGGGTTGATTTCCAACTTCCTCTTGTCACATGTTGATGTGCCTCTGGGCAAGGCACTTAAGCCCAAGCTGCCTACCGAGCTGCGCATCGGTGTATGAATGTTGGCGTGTTAGTGAGAGCAATTGGGTGAATGTGGCTCTAGTGTACAGCGCTTTGAGTGGTCAGCATGACTGGAAAAGCGCTATATAAGTTCAGTCCATTTAATAATAAGTAAAAGGCAGTTATTAGAAAATCAGTTATTGAGCTGAAATAAATGTAGGACATCCTGCTCATAAATGCAGTCCACAATAATAATTTAACTTCAGTGTTAAAAAAAACTGATTCACACAAACATGATAACTTTTTGATGAGAATCTCACTTAGCGCCATGTGTAAATTGGGTTTTGAATTATTAAGCTGGTTTTGTTTTCATACTTTTATTCTATCTTGCTGTTTTTTTGTTTCTGATTCATTTTGTGTTTGGACTAGCTCTGTTTTTGTTATATTTTACCTGTATGTAATAGTGTTCAGCTATTTACTCTCAGTAACTCCCGTCTGTCCTTCTCCACTGCTGCTCGTTTGTAATCACTGCTGTTTTTGCATCCAATAATCACATTATTCAGTATACATGTGACCTGTCTTCAGGCACTCTTTGTATGGCTGCCCTGTTGCTTCTGGTATGGTCACTGTTGAGCTTTGGTCAGATTATTTAGTGTCCATTGTTTTTGTGTGAAAGTAGAAAGCACAGATAATTGCATGAAAATGTAAGAAGTAGAAGTAAAAAGTAGGCTAAAAATCTAATTACTCCACTAAAGTATAAATAACAAAAACTTCTACTTTAGTAAGTTAACAAAGTATCTGTACTTAGTTACTTGACACCTCTGTTTTTTTTATCGCCAGCAGTTTATTGAGGACCGTGTTTCACATTACCCCTGCCTGCTGAACGCCACATTCCTTCATCTGGTTCCTCAACCCACTTCAAATTATGACACCATGAGGGACATTTTAAATGAACGAAGATCCGAAAACCACTGAGGGAACAAGATAAACATACTTGACTTCAGAAGAACTGTAATGTCAGCGTAGTGCGGTTTGATTTGCAGAGAAGACGGAGCTCTCGTCCACATTTGCTGGTTTCCTTTTTCCCCCCCCATGAAGACTGTTCTCACAAATTCACCTCATTCCACCACACAGCCATGGTGATGTGCACCACTAATACTAGTTGATTCATATTTTGCACATACCAAGGATCGTTTTGGGACCCCTTTTACGCCATTAGGCTCTCAATTATGTCAAGTTGTGACTATTTTAGCTAATTTACATCCTAAATATCTATCCAGTCTGTTTGTGTATAAAAAATAACAATCTACTTAACTGTAGACTTCCTGCTGTGACATTTGGGGTCTGGCCAGGGATCTCCTGTTGGGAAAGCCTTCGAAATTTGAAATTCGAGCTCCGCCCCAGCTGATTCATTTCCACGAATGGAGCAGTGGTTCTACTCTTAGCTACCCTGAGATGAGTCCAGCCCCATATGGTGGGAGCTCATTTTGGCCGCTGGTATCCAGGATCTCGATCTTTTGGTCAAAATTCATATCTTCTAATTTGTCTATCCATCTCTACATCCGTCCTACCACAACACAAGAACAAGACACGAATATCTTCAATCCCCCCCCCACCCCATGCATCTATCAGAAGCAGAGGAGGGATCTTAACCACACTAGGGATTTAAAGTTCTGCCGCTTCACCTATATTGTTAATTCAGAAAAGAGCAGGTATCAGGGGACTATGTGGAAATCAGAAACTTGAAGGTTGGATGGAGGAAAAGTGGAGAGGTTAAAGGGAACTTGTGATGAAATGGTAAATCAAGCGGTGAAGACAGGAGAGGAAGGATGTGAGTTATTGCAGAGCAGCTATAGTTTGGTTGTTCCCCACAGAAAGTGGCCAGAGGCCTCAAAGAACAAACAGCAACGATGTTTAAAGTCGACCCAGGGACCTGCTTTGTTGCTTAGGGCAAATAATCATAAATCCTAAAAAAGTCTCACTTAACCGGTGTCTCTTGTAGAAGTTCTCTTTGCCCTCCTGGTGCAAAGTGAACCGCAAACGTTGCAGCGAGTGAAAGTTAAAAAAGAAAGAAAAAAAACAGTCTGCATTCTTGTTCATCAACAGTGGCAAAGATAATCATCAGTTTAATATGCACACTGAGATTACTGCAGAAAAACAACAAGTTATGTTTAGTCAGTACAAATAGAACAGAAAGAGAAATTATTTAGAAAAGAGGGATTACTCTCTATTCAAAGATTAATTTGTTTACCTACATCTTGCAATAAGATTTTAGCAAACTCCAGTCATAATTTAACACTGCAGAGATTACAGGGGGGAAAACATATAACACTGTTTTCCTTGGTCTTTTGTATTCTTGTGGTCTTCTCAACTATCAGTCTAAATGTATGTTTAAGACTTGTCTAAAGCACACAGACTGGTTTGCTCTCTTCTCCGTTACAATTATTGATTTTACTCCCTATCTGCTTTGTTCTCCTTTGGTTCAGAGAAATTTCAAGTCTGTCTTAGCGGAGAGGAGGCTTCACCCTGGAATCTCAATCACATGGAAAACAAATGAAGCAAAAGTTTAGCTTTGACTCATCAGACCAGGTAATGACCAAGTAATTTTTGGGTTAGATTCTGACATGAAACTAAATAATGACTAATAAACAATTGTTAAAGACTTTATTAAAGCTCTCTACAGCTTGTCCCCGAAGAGACTAATCCTGTTTGTTCTCCTTAAATAACTGTTTTTATAAGGATTTTAAACATACAGTTTCTGTCACTTGAAGTTTGAAACTGCTGCACACTGAACTCATTCAGTTTCAATTTTGCTTTCATTAAGTGCCCGTTTAACCTGAACACAACAGCGCCCTCTACCGTTTGAGCCGGACATTGCCATGATTTTTGAACCGAAACCACTCTACAAACTTCACTCCAATGAAACCTGCTCCTGATTCGTGCTTTGAAAAGCATTTTACAGAACCTTGCAGATATTCTGGTAGAGTGGGTTCTTCATAATATGCATCAAACTAGCGTTTAAAACTGCCCTACCAGCTAAACCCTAAACGCTCTTAGGTAATTTGAATTGCCAGGATTTTCTTTTTATGATCTTTTACTTTTTCAATGTTCTTATTTACAACAATACCTGTACATTGTTGTTTTCTGCATGTTACTTTGTGTAAAGTGTGTGTTTGTGCACGTGTCTCTCAGGGGTAGCAGACGGAAATTGGTTCTGAGAGTTTTAATCTGGTGAAAAGCATCCAAGCATTCATTTGAGATCAGTGCTGCTTTGGATGGTACCTGTTCTATAAAGTATAACAGCAAACAACTGCAAGACAAATAGATTCATAGGAACAACCTATATCTTGACGAAGCTCCCCTCTGTTGGATTCTAATGATGTCCTCGCAGGAAACATTCATATCTCTTGTATATCTATATTAAACCTTTAGGGCAAAGGTAGAGACCTGATGAAATCTGAAATAAACTCGCTAAACAACCTTTTCAAGAATAGTAACAACAATATAAAGAAGACATGTAAAAACACAGCACGATTTAGAGGCTTTAAATAAAAGAGCACAGTCAAAAATTATGCAAAATATTTTTTAATATATTTATATAAAACAAAGAAACAGGAAAACAAGCAGGACCAGCCTTCAGAAATCAGGAAGTGCTTCTTAAATTAAATAACGTAAATAAAATACATAATAATAGAATACACACTATCTATCTATCTATCTATCTATCTATCTATCTATCTATCTATCTATCTATCTATCTATCTATCTATCTATCTATCTATCTATCTATCTATCTATCTATCTATATGATTTTTTTTCACTTACAAAAACAAATAATTTAAAACATTCTCTTCAAAAGTAACCATTTGTGCAAATATAATTTTACATATACATCCAAGTTTGTCAGCTGCTCTTGAAATACACAATAAATATTTATTTGTCAATGTTTTCAGCTGGTTTTAGCTCATTCGCTGGCTTTCTATGTGACTAATAGGTCACCACTCCAGCCACAGGGTCATTAGGCCCCTGTTAGTTTAAATGGTCCATTGGGGGATGACAGCGTAACCCAAACTACTGGCAAATGTGCAGTTTTACTGCAGAAAACATTGTAGCAAACATTATCCTACTTTCATTCCCTAGCGAACCTTTCTAAGGAAAAATCCTGATTCAGTTTGATCCCAACACTCTGTCAATGTTCATTTTAGGCTGATGCGGGTATTGTGCAACCAAACGGACTACATCAATACATGCTTATATACATTATACACTTTAAAAAAAGCCTGTCAAATTTTCCTTTTATGAACATGCATTGGCTGGAAGACCATTTGACCCGCGCCGGCGTTTCACTTTTGAGGATACATCAGGCCTTTTGTATACTCATATAGCCCGGTTTTCTCTGCAATCCAGTTGTTGTAGTTGGTCACCTTTGTGTAAACACCTGGCTTGTTCTCACTGGCACAGCCGTCACCCCAGCTCACCACCCCAAAGAGAAACATTCGACCTGCCGTTTCACACACCAGGGGGCCCCCAGAGTCACCCTGTGAAGAGAGAGTCAGCGAATCAATCAGACATGATAATGAGTCCCTTTGTTAAATTCGAAATTCAATAGGATTTTTACAAAATGGACAAATCAGGGGACACTAACATCACCTATGTGTTTCAGTGGGTATCAGAAAGAAACTTTACATTCTAGAAGCTGTTATGTTTATGATTTCTCTGTTTCCTAGGTGACTCGCCCACAGACATTTATCCACTTGACCACACACTTACCTTGCAAGCGTCTGTGCTCCAGTCAGGGCTTGCAGCACAGATCATGTTGTCAGTGAGTAAACTTTCATAGGAAGATTCACGTTTGCAGGTGCTTGAGGAGAGCAGCGTCACATCAGCCTGCTTCAGGCGATTGGAGTAAAACGCCGAACCTGCAGAAACCACACAGCATCAGGTGTAAGGGCGGCTGAAATGGACGAGTCTCTTAACTAGTTTCATGATATTCATTTTGCCGTACTTACCAAAGGCTTCCTTCCCAAATCCTGCAATGCTGCATGTGATTCCAACAGGAAGCTGAGTGTGGAGCGGAGGGAGGCAAACTGTCCGAACAGAGGCTGTCCTGAAGGCGCCTTGTCCTTTTGTGCTTGAGATTTTCAGCAGTGCTGAAATGTAAAGATTTTATATGATTGCTGCCCACAGAAAGCTTTCTTATTCAGATCATGTTCACAGTGCCTTGCAAAATTATCTGTACCCTTTGGATTTTATTCTTCACATTTTATCAACTAAGAACAGCAAACTTGAATTAATTTCATTGGGATTGTATGTGCTTCGCCAACACAAAGCAGTGCATAATTGTAAAGTGGAAAATAATACATGGTTTTTCTATATAAAAATTAGATAAAAAGTGGCAGTTCTTTTTATTGTGCCCCATTATTCTAACATATCTAAATAAAATTCAGCACAACCAGTTACCTTCAGAAGTAGTGACATAAGTGGTGAATAGGATCTATCAGTGTGTAATTTAATCTCAATATGCAGTAAATACAGCTGGTCTGTAGGGGCATATAGGAACCTGGAGATCAAGCATCATAGCGGACAGGTCAGGGGTAAAGTTGGGAAGTTTAAAGTAGGGTTAAATTATAAAATAACATCCTGAGGTTTGTACATCTCACAAGGCCCTGACCATCATCTGAACATAGAAAGTCAGCTTAGATTTACTGACATATTTCTGTCCGTCCAAACTACAAGAGAGGCTTCCCATGGCTTTCTTTTTTGAAAGTCAGAATCTCCACGAGCCATGGAAGAGAAGGAGCAAACATGTGGGGCTCTCGTCAGATGAGGGCAAAGGTGAACTTTTGGCCCATTGGTAAAAAGGTAGGTGTGGTGGACAACCTCAACACCCTATTCCATGGTGGTGGTAGCATCATGCTATGTGGGGAGGCTTTTCTTTAGCAGGGACATGGAGGCCGCTCAGAGTTAGTGGGATGGAGCCTCATTCAGGGAAACCCTGAAGGGAAACCTGGTAGAGGCCGCAAAAGACTTGGGACTGAGGTGGAAGTTCCCCCTCCCGGCAGGAAAACTTCAACATACAGCCAGAACTACAATGGACTGGATAAGATTAAAGCATATGCACATGATAGAACGGTCAAAGCCAACATATAAATCTAACTGAGAAATTAACTTTTTGAATTAGAAACTGGTGCTCAGAGTCACTCTCCATCTAATCTGACTGAGTTTGTGCCATTTTGCAAAGACGAAATGGAAAAAAAATGTCAGTGTCTGAGTGTGCCAAGTTGGTAGAAGCATTACCCAGAAGACATGCAGCTCTGCACCAAAACGTGCATACGAAGTATTGACCCAGGGGCCTGAATATAAATGCATAATACAGTTCTCCAATTTTTTAGGCTAATCACATGAAAACCATGTATCCTTCCATACTCCACACAATGAAGTGGGCATTGTGTTGCTCTATCATTTGAGGTTTTGGTTGTGGCAAAACGTGGAAAGGTTCAAAAGGTATGAATACTGTAGAATAAATGTAAGCAAAATAAAAAATGCGCATACACACCAATGTCATTGTTGTAGTTGGAGCTGTTGTATTCCTGGTGGATGATAAGTTTCTCCACGGTGAATCTCTGCTCCCTGTCAGGATCTCTCTCTTTGATGTAAGTCTTTCCCAGAAACACCGACAGATCCTTTAGACGGGTTTGGTTTCTGAACAGTCAAAGTAAAATGGTTCAAACACCCTCGTATGTGCGAAAACGTCTCACGTGAGGGTTGCTTTAGTGTGATGGCTGGTAGAGGAAGTGACGTAGGGCCATGTTTTCTCACCCGTCTAAGAAGCAATGTGCAGCCGTGAGGACCCAGCTGGGTGAGATGAGAGAACCGCCGCAGAGGAACTTGTTGTGATAGATAGCAGCGACCCATGGGTTTGACTCGATGGGCATGAAAGAGCCTCCCACGATCTTATTCATCCTCCGCTCAGACCGCTCACCACAGGTCCTCTCTGGAGGAGGATGAAACAGAGTGAATACCTGATGCATGAATTCACCTGAAGCCACTGAGATATTGGAGGACATTAGAAACAAACCTGTATCTACAGTACGAGGAGTTGCTGTTGTTGGGTTTGCAGTTGGTTTAGCACCTGTGTTAGAGCAGAAAACAGGCTCAATTAGAGACATTTAAATCAAAAGCTCAGAAACATTTCATGCAGCAGTTGCAAGCCTTACATTCGGGAATATCGCAGTACTCTCTTTTAACCTTGCCTCCTTTCAAAACATAACACCACGGCTTCAGCCTCTTGTCAGGATTCCTGCAATGAAAATGCAAATAAACATAAAGTCGCCCTTTTCTTTCAAACTGTTGAGGCATTAGGTTTCAAACATGGAGTACCTGCAGAATCTATGGTTTCCAATTCCTGGTAGACTCCAGATTTTGTTGGATGCAACCAATTTCCAGTTGCGACACCTGTGACCGTTTGAAGATCTGGAAACAGTTCCCCTGTAGCTGCTGCCTTTTCCGATCCGACACTCTGCCACTGCTAAAACCAAAGCACACAAGAGAGCATTCAATGCATATAGTCATAAAACATGAACATCAGGCTGAATCCCATTTGAAAGGTTTTCCCTGTCTCTATACTCCACCCTTCTGCCATCCCCCTGCGCTTAATTCAGGAAGAGGTTGAAATTTTACATGGAGAAATGCGTAAAAAACAGGGATTTCATTACACTGGAACACTCCTGATAAGACATTTCAATGGTTGATGTGCCGTCGCCACCATGTTAGGAGTTAAAGTTAGGAAATATAATACAAATACATCCCATTTGTCATGGGATGCGAATGAGCAGCTCCTGCACCTGAAAAGTCCCCTGTTTATAGTCTACAAGGCCATCTTCAGTAGCCATTCTCCACAAAATCTACGGCAGCATCCTACCCCGTGGAGAGCACTAAAAAGGAGCAGCTAAGAGTGATTTAGGCTTTCAGTCAGTGTGAAGAGCGTTGCCAGCAATAGTAACTTACCCCTTCTGCTTCGTGAGCAGCTGTGAGAAAACGCCTAGGAGGAGAAGACACGTGGTGTAAGTGTTTGACAAAAAATGTTGTGGTTCCATTTAAGGTCAAAGCTTTATTCTCTTGCTTCTCACCACGTTGACACTCAGCGCTGCAAGGAGGGAGAAAATGACTAAAAGGTTCATCCTCACTTCTGGTTTTGCTTCTGCTTTTAGGGGATATTTTTGCCTGGGAGGGAAAAAAAGGAATACAATAAATTGAACTTTGCAACAGAGGCTGAATTGGCTTAAAGTAATCCTGTGGTCCTAATATGGAGATTATTACAAAGCACATGACGACACAAGTGGTTTCTCTCTCTCGGATTGAACCGACGAAATACAAAAAAAACATTCCCACGACCGTCAGTTTGATGTTTCTCACTACCTGGTTTCAAACTTGCAAGAAAAACTCAGATCTCTCAGCCATGACTAGTCCAGGAGGCAAAGTATTAGAGATATCTAGCGTGTAATTTTTTTTGTTTGCTTTTGCACTGATTTTACACTGCGTCTGGTCTGTACTGCAAACATAGTTTCTATCTGTACAATGAGTTCCTATCAATTTAGGTTAGTAGATTACGACGCATGTGCACGCTTTGCATCTAATTAGTTCAGGAATACGCACATATCAAACTCCTAGATGTTCTAGATGTAAGTTGTTGACGAGATAATAAAGAATTGGTTGCACAGTGAAAGATTTACTTGCTGTAAAAAGGATCTAACATTTCACTGAAATCGTAACAGAAGGTTTCACAGATCTGCTCACCCTTTTCGACGTCTCTGTCCGACTGATTCCTGCTTTCAGTGATGTGGCACAGAGTTGTGCGACGAGCTGGACTAGACTTGCTTGTTGTTGTGTTGGTGCAGTGCTGATCCTCTCTCTGCTCCTTCCCGTTTAAATACTGAGATTTTACAAGTAGGAGGTGTCCAGGAGACCTTATGAAAACACTACCTACATACGGCTGCTGAGCAAATCAGAGAATTTGTCATGTCCTGTGACACATACTGAAACACCCCCTTCCTCTTGAAGACCAGTTATTTGAAGAAGAAAAAAAACGCATATCCAAAATAGGCAATGTGGTCAAAGAAAGCATCCGACAGAGTGACATCCTTATTGATGGTAATACGTGACAAGAAGTGACACCTTTTTAAACACACACTGAAGATGTGGGAGAGGATTCTTTGTCAAAAATGCCCAAATAAATGTAACTTTGAAAATGTACACTTCTCTAGAGCTATGCATGTAGATTATTCATCATTTATTTATAACTAGGTTCAGATCTGAACCTTGATGGAAATCTTTCTTTTATCACCCTTTATAAGAAGAGCAATTCTGGACTGAAATTTATTTCACAATAAATACAGTCAGAGACTAAGCTGACTCTATCAAATCACCGGCGAAACAATTGTTTATTTAGATTTTTCTTTCAGCTAAAATAGTCGGAAAATTCGCTTTCCTTTTGCTTTAATTGCTAACATAATTATTTTTCTCCTCATTCTTCTTTCTATTAAATTTTGTCATGATTTTCTTTCTAAATTACATGCTTGTGTAAGTTTAACTGTGCTGTTTTAGGTTTTTACTTCCTTTTTGTCATGCATTGCACTGCACCTGCAGTTGTGGTTAGAGTCTTGCTCAAATTAAACATGTATATCACAAAAGCTTTCCATAGATGTATTTTAAACTTTCCTTTCCCGTTGTGAAATGGATTATACAAAAAACAACTTCTGTCATTTTCAGAAACAAGAACAGGTTGCACAAATTAAAATGTGTTAAATCCCCTTCTTTAAAACCAACACCTCAGAGGCAAATGCCTTCTGGAAATAATATCAATGCACAGATGACAGAGCTTGGACTGTTTGGCATTAGTAATTAATTTAGTTTGGAAGAGTAAAGGTCAGATGATTTGAAAAAGTTAGGACTCTACATCGTCTGTCGAACATGGTTGTAGTGACATCGTCTTGAGGTTCTGTTTTGCTGTTTGGGGTACTGGTGCGTTGCTCAAAGTGGGTGGAAAGATGAAAAAGGAGGACTGCCTTCTAGTTCCCCAACTTCCCCTCACATCAAGCAAATTAGCAGGAAGATGGAAACAACTGGGCGCTTCAAAAGAACAATTAGATAAAGCAGGGTAAGATGAAGCTTCTGACTAACCTTAGCACTATTAATATTTGTGGGCTTAAAGATGAGTCTCTGGCAGGAAACCATCCTATATACATAAACTCTACCATTCCTGATGAGAAGAATTGCCAGATATTCAACCAAAATTATGCCACTAAATTGTTGATGGTTAAAAAAAACCTGTTGTATCTTTCAAAGTTGTAATGGATAATCATTCAAATCTAAATAGGAGTGTATGTATAGCTCTATATTTCCGTACATTTGTGACATCATTTGAATCAGCTAAAAATATTTTATCATGATTCAATTACTGCCGAAAGCCCAAATTATCTCAAACAGGAGACTAAGAAACTAACTGGTGGGAGGCAGGAAATCAGGTAGGTTGAAAACCGAGAAACCATCATGAAGCACTGCAGCCTATTAAAATGTCAGTGGTGGCTGTGGCTTGGGTGTGAGGAGCGCTGGCTTAAAACACAGAGAAAGCGTTATGAAGAGAGCCTGGGAACCACCCTTCTTTCTGACAAAGAAGAATCATTTGACGAGGAAGGCCCAATGATCCCTGCTCGAAGGGATCTGTCAACGTGCTTCTGCATGGCTTAGTGTTCTGGTGAGGAAAGTGGGTAAAGATAGTCTCTAGGAGGAGAAGTATCTGGTAACAGGAAGATAGGACCGTCATAGGACCTATGAGGAGGTAAGGAGGTGGCCTTGTGTTCGTTGAACACCTCCTTAAGATCACGAGAGTCAACAGGAACTCTAGAGAGGTCGAGATAGGTCTCCTGCACATCAGAAGAAGGGAAGGAAGCTGAAACAGCCTCAAGGAGGCAGGTTGATCAGCACTCCTGGGCCAAGCCCAAAATCTCTTCCCTCTTCCAGTTAGTGTTGGAATTAGGTCCCTTGAGCCACGTGGTCCCCAGCACAAAGGGTTACTGAGGGGACTTGATTACCAGGAACTTGATGTCCTTATTAAGCCTCCCACTTACTGACAGGTATATTGTTTCAGTCTCTGATGCACAGTGGTTAAGAGCAGAACCATCTAATGCTACAATATTGTGTTTCTCTAACTTTGGGACTAATTGATGCCCAGATTTCTAGCAAATTCCTCACGTAGGAAGCCTCAGGTAGCTTGAACTGGAACAACCGAGAAGGAGAAGAACTGGTTATTGGCTGTAGCAGAGTCAAAGATGACGATAAGATTCAGAATAAAAGCCACTGACCTTCTCAAGGCATGTGGTCTTTTGAAGCAGCTGCATTCGCTCATGCAGAAACTAGCAGGAAGCGCTGCAGAGGAGCTGAGACTAGATCGAGTCCGGGAGACAGGCTTGGGTCATACGCAGGGAGTCAGAGATCAGCAGGAAGATCATCGGGAACAAGAGGCAGGGCTCATGAGCTGTGAGAGGGAACCGAGGTTGTGGTCCAGAAATTAGAAGCTTGCTAGAAGTCCAACAAGGGCAAGACAAGGTAGGGAAATCCAGAGAACATGGTCATTGTTGTAACAAGGAAGTCAGGGATGGGAATAACGCTGGACATCTACTGGCTAAGGCTTTCAATAACTTGCCACTGTCTGACTGTGCAAAGGACCTTCCCTCCAACAGAGCAGGGAAGGTGAAACAGAATGCAAACAGCAGATGGACGTCAATCTCAAAAATAAATCTAACATACCAGCATAGGATGAGTGTATTTAAACTTATTGCCGAAACTGCATATTTATTCATCTGTTTGCATGTTCTTCTTGTAATTACATGTAGAATAGCATCAATAATCAATGATTCCTTGGCATAGGCTTTACAGTGTTGCTTGTTGCACTTTTTACCTCGTGGCAAAAAAGTCCTGGGTTCAATCCCTGGCTCAGGACTTTCTGTGGAGAGATTTGCATGATTCCACTGTGCATGAATGCTTTCTTTTCAGACACTTCTTCCTAAACCCCATGAATATGCTTGTTAAGTTAGGTTGACTGGCAACTGCAAAGTGCCTTGGGTCTGAGCGTGTTTATGTCCTGCTTTCTGTTTGTGATGCTAAACCACAGGATGAAAGATGATGATTCATCTGTGTTAGAATTAGCACACACACGTAGGAACTGAATCAACTTCCCTCACATTCGCAAATTCAAAAAGCAGCAGGAGATAAACAGGCAGGAACGTTAGTATGAGTTTCTATAATGTGGCTGATAAATAAATCATCTTGTCGTTGTTGGTGATGTTAGACAACCTTGTCCTCCGGTGTTACATGTGTGCGTCCTACATTGGTCCTCTGGCACACACGCATCTGTTTGCCAGACCTTTCAGTGCAATGTAATACAACTTCCTCTAAAACAATGGGCTTTGTCTTGCATTTTGTAGGGGAATTTTTGAGTTAAAATCTCCCTCAAATCTGACTTCTTAATGACTATGATGCTTGTGTTACTCATATTTCCTCCACTTTGATCCTGATAGTAAAACGATAAGTTTTCTTCATGCAAGGACATTACCAACAAATATGAGTTGAGGAGAGAACCATAAAAGAGCTGAATAACATATCCTGTGTTAATTATTTCACACTCTAGCAGCGTGCAGTTGAGATAATTTGACCCATATCATTATTTTCTAAAAAAAAAAAAAAAAAAAGAGAAAAGAAAAGAAAAGGGATCTAAATGGTAAAGTTACATCATCCAGGGAAGCCCGGCATTTATTTAGTCTAGACAGCTGCAACCCAGCGTGTTTGATTGATCATTTTGGAAAAAGACTCCCTTCAACCACAACACACTACTGTTTAAATTAAAGTTCAAAGTTGTCTGAGTCACAGGTATCCCCAGATTTTCAGCATTTTTCTATTTGTTGCAGCTTTGAGGGTGTGAGAGGAGTTGTAAACAAATCACGTGTTGTCCTGTTGTAGACAGGAAAAAGCCGACACCCGTGCTTTAACTTGTCTTTATTGAAGAAAATCTCTCCCTTTTTATTTTTACTGAATTTAATTTTAATTCAATTGTAAAATGTGAAAACATGTAAAGCTACAACTACAATAAATATATAAAATTTCTTTTAAAGCCTGGTTTAAGTTTAAGATAACTGCCATGTGTCCATTAAACGTCAAAGAAATACAGGTTTCTAAGTTTTACTAATGTGTTTTTATTTTGTAATGTGTTTTTATTTTGTAATTCGACCCCCGCATTCTATACATGAGCTAATCTAGGTTTCTGCAGAGGCATGAAACACACTCACATGAATTTAAAGACAAAGAGGAAGGAAAAAAAATGACGAATGCCCCAGAGGAAAATAAAAGGGAAAAAGAGCATATTAAGAGAACTGCAATCTCTCGTGGTAAAATGTGTGAATAGCAACCTCTTTAGCTAAGCCTCATACTCAAAATCAAAAACAAAAACCCTATTCCAAGTTATATTCTTATTTAAAATATGTCATCTGCAAATCCAAACACCTGTCACTGGAGACAGAGCCAGTCAGTGAACTACTATGAACCTGTAATTTCATGGTCAAAACCATTCCCACACGTCACATCAATAAATAAACATTTGACACATGTTTCCACTTCTCTATTCGATCACGAGAGAAATCGAGCTGCTTCTCCTTTTTACTTTCAAATATAATATATTTGAAAGTATAAACATCATGGCAATGTCCAGCCATCATACCGTAACAGAAAGATACGAGTTTGGTGTCCCAGAGATTAACATGTTTTGGAGGGAAATGTGAGAATCAATCCCATAATGACAGGAGGACAACTCATGAAGATCCTGGCTGAATCTCGCAAGAATTTGTCATTATTCACAGTAAAGCCACTTCTGAATTGACATGAGCTGAAAAGCCGCTCAGGAAGGAAGAAGCCATTACTCCAAAAACAACATTCAAAAGGCAGATTAAAGTTTGCAAATGCACTCAGGAACATAAACCTTAACTTTTGGAGACATGTCCTGTGGTCTGTTAAAAGTAAAGGCAAAGAGTCTGGCCTTTATGGACATAGCTACATTTGGAGGAAAAAGGGAAGCCTGCAAGAAGGAAAACTGCTAGGGTGTTTGGCTTCTTGGTTGCAGGAGCAACTGATGAACTTTTCAAAACAACATCATGAACAAAGAAACAAACAAAGTATAGTAGCAGCATATCAAGACATCAACCCAAAAGTAAAAGCTTGAACATAGATAAATCTGTCAAATTGACAATTACTCCAAGGACACCGCTAATATTACTTACAAAGCCTTAAGCACAATGTTTTGGAGTGACTATAGACAAATTGTGGACAGGGCGGAAAAGGTGTGCGTGAACAAGGCAGCCTACAAACCTGAGTCAACTACACCCAGTTTTTTAGGAGGAATCAGCAAAAATACCATGTAATGGTCCTTGGGCGTTTGGGGATTTGCATTTGTTATGTGTCTGTTTTCTTCACTAAGTTCTTTCTGGGGTTTTTTTGTACTTTAGAAATGATCTCTGTTGTATTGTCCATTGTGTTTCTGTGTATCTCTATTCACCTCCATGTTCCATGGTCGACCTCCAGACAAGAGTCTTGGTGGATCCTCCATGGGCTGACCTCCAGGCTTCTGCAGCCACGACCCTCCAGATGGTTGTGCTTCTACAAGATGATCTCAGGATCTCTCTCTCGGTCGACCACAAGATCCTCGTGCCTTCCCGAGACAACTCTATGGTTGCCCTCCTGAGCTGTTTTTGATTTTTTTGTTGCTTTCCCTCCTTTAGTTTATGTTGTTGTTGTTTTGCACCATTTCTTTTAAATAGTATGATGTTTCTATGTCAAAAATATACATACATATCTTCTAATTCTTGCTTTGGGTGTTTTACGTATATTTTTACCTTTGTGTGAATCTGCTTGCTTTCACTTACCTGTCAAATTGATGCTGGTACCCCTGAATTTTCCCACTGAGGGACAATAAAGGATATTTCTATTCTATTCAATTCCGTTCTATTCTATTTATAATGCACAGTGCCTTGCAAGAGCATGTATACCCCTGGAGTCTTTCATTTTATGGTGTTGTAAATAATTTGGCAACCCAAAGCAATGAATAACAGCAAGGTGGGCAAAAAAGAAACTTCACATGGAAATATTTGATATGCATATATTTTCTTCCCCCTTCATTTTGATACCCTTAAATTAAGTCTAATGCATTCAATAGAAGTCACATAATTAGTAGACAAATTGCAGTTGTGTGTAAAAATAAAAAAGTGTTCTTCTACGTCACAATTATACTTTACTTTGTACCGCTCTATTACATAAAATGCCATAAAAGTATGAGTGTAATGTGAGAAAATGTAAAGATGCTTAAGACATGTAAATGATTTTACAAGGGACTGTAAACACGTAGGTGTTAAATTGCTGACAAAGACAAATGTGCTTCTGAAAATATGGTATGTACAAAAATTGGAACAGAAAAAGTTAAATTCAACCTTATCGTCAGATTTAAAATCACATTTATAACCCAGATACTGACTTGGAGGTCCCACTAAGTGACAGGGATGCTTTGCAAAACATATCCTAAAACCCCACAACTGCTATGATGGTTTGACAATGTAAGGACATGATGTAAATCTACAACCCTCTGCTACACAATTTATAATTTGACCTTCAGGGAGACAAGTGGGAAATCCTAATTCCTCTCTCTCTCTCTCTCTCTCTCTCTCTCTCTCTCTCTCTCTCTCTCTCTCTCACTTTATATATATAAGGACTAAATTATTTGTTTAAAAGATTTATATTTGTAGAATGATTAAATAATAAGTTAACTGGAAAAACGTTTTGGGCACATATCATCCCTTCATACTTAAAGTTGAACTGCAGCCTGAAACCTCAAATCGATGTTCTGGTATTGCAGACCGTTCGCAGAAAGTTTTGATGCATCATGACGAATAACAACTGCATGTTGTTGCATCACCCGGTAAAACAGAACCGTAGCCGTGTTGTTGTTGTCACACTTCCTGACCGATTGCGTATTCCTGCAAACTGCAGCAAGCTCATTGTTTATTTTCTCTTGATAACTGAATCACTTAATTTAGGGCATCATGTCAGACTTAGACAAACAAAATGAATGTTGCAAATGCCCGGTTGCAGAGGTGGGCACGACCTATCCAACCTTATTTTGGAGACTTCTCTATAAATTCTCTTTTTTTTCTTGTTAATATGAATAGGTGCATTTTCAACAAAAGAGGAAAATAAGGTTGGACTGGTGCAGGTAAGCAAGGTATTGATCGTGGTACTCTGCCTTTTAGGTGTTCAGACGGACCGCCTGGGGGAAAAAACAAACCCTGTGGCGGCAGGTTTTAGTAAATAGTGCTTTGTAGCGCCAACCTGAAGGTAAAAGTCTATACAGTTTGTGTGCAGAATGTATGGGGTCCTTAGAGATGTCAGCTGCTACGCTTCCCTTTTCCTGACCTTGCTTAGACTTGTACAAGTCCTCGATTGAGGGAAGGTCAACCCTGATAAGTCTCTCTGCAGACCTAATTGTTTAATTTGGTAACAAAAAAAAATTATAAAAAAATAGAAATAAAAAGGAAAATTAATAGAATAAGTTAGAGCCTGGTCAGGGAGGCTGGAAGCAATAACTGGGTGAATTCTACATGTGACAATGTTCTCTTTTGAAGAAGATGGGATTGTCTTTTAATCTTGGACAGAATTAAAGAAAACAAAGACCTGACAAAAGTCTCCCCAAAACCTGTTGTACATTTATGATATAGTTTGATGAAACCAAATCTTTGTGTGACAGCTCCTATAGGAACTATACGCATCACCCAAAGAACAGTACCCACAGTGAAACATGGGGGTAGCAGCATCATTGTGTGGGAATACTTTTATTCAGATGAAAGTGAGGCTTGTGTCAAGGTGAATGATTCTTTATAAGGTTCCAAATACCAGTTTTACTTTACAACCTTCAGGTGCCTGCTAGAAAGCTAAAGGTGGAGAGAAATTTCTGTGCTTTCAACATCAAGGCATGCAGCTTAATCAACAACGCAAAGGCTTCATTGGTCTAAAACTAACGTCTTTGAATGGCTTTGTCAAACTCTAGACAGTTTGATGATAAATGCATGGGTTCACCTGGAAAAAGACAACAATTTTAACTGCTGTCTGACTTTAAAAAAAATAATAATTTTTGCTGGTTTAGGTCAGACAGGAATACCAAAATCTTCTTTTTACTAAATGCCAGAATTATATTTTTCTTATTCCTTTTTTCAAAATCAGAAGTTTTCAAACTCCAGGATTGATATGTCTTTAAACTATCCGGAGAAGCCCAGATGATGATGATGATGGCCTTTCGTTGAAAGGTTTTGGTACATTAAACACTACATGTTAGATAACAATAGGCACACCTGTGGGTGTATTTCGAGGCAACACCTCAAACACAGATTGCTTGTGTGACATCAGGGTAATAATAAAAAAAGCAGTAAGCCAAGATATCAGGAGAACTGTGGACCTCTACAAGTCTGGTTCGTCATTGGGTACAATTTCCAGATGAAAGGGTCACATTAATCTGTTCAAACAGTGGCATGCAACTATAAAAACTATGGAAATGTAATGTCATAAAATGGTTCACGGAGGAGGAGCGTGCCCCAGACAAACGAGTTTGTAAATGCTCTCAGGGTCAATAACCTTAACCTGACTCAGTAACACCAGTTCTGTCAGGAGGAAGGCCCCGCATTCCAGCAAACTATGGTGAGAAGCCTGTAGGAGACCCAAAGTGTTTGACCCAGGTCATGGCAGTGCAATATGTCAAGGTTACTTTGTAAATACCCGTAGGTAGATTTGTTTAAGGTAATTTATGTAAACTTCTGAATTTGAAGAAGGTTTGAAAATGATCTGGGCTGCGATTTCGCAAATTGTTATAATTGTTATAATAAGGGTTAGTCTAATTTAATTTCAGACAAAGAAAAAAGATGTGCCTTTTTTTTTTTGCAAATTTCTAGTTTTAACAGGAAATATTCTGTATTGAGGAAAACAGAGGATCTGAAATTTCAGCCAGACACAGGAAGTGGTTTACAGGATTTATTACAAAAGAGCAGCTGGTTTGAGGATAGAATCCGCCGCTGGAACAGACAGGAATCACAGGAGGAGGAGAACAGGCTTTAGTGCGCTGCTGAGAAGGCTTTGATGGTAAATAGACTCAGAAAAAACCCCTAACCTTCCCAGAATCCAGGGAGGGTTCGGGGTTCTGATTAGTGACTCCTATATGAATTGGGAAAGCCAGAAAGCTGAGACAGCAGGGAATGATAATGTCACGGAGTGAGGCTAACCACAGCTGGCTTCTTTAAAGCAGACTGATTTAGCAGCACACCAGAAGCTTGAATTGGTTCTGTGAGCCAGGTGCGGTTCTGCGACAGGCAGGCAGTGATATTCAGGAAGATCCACAGGCTAGGCAGGGCTAGTGAGTCAGAAATCAGAAAGACAGCAGACCTCCGACAGGGGCGAGGCTGACATGAAACCACCGCTGGACATTTGCTTACATGTGGCTTTCAATAATCTGGCACCAACTGTCTGTGGAGCTTCAGTATATAAAGGCAGGAAAACAGGTGCAGGGCATCAGCTTGATTGCGGCAGCGGCTCACAGGTGCATGGAATAATGCTAATTGCTGTGGTGTAGGTGGAGCGTGAGGAAAATGCAGACAGACCAGAATCACAACCAGTGTTCCCTCTAAGCTGCGCGCGTGCGCAATCGCGCACAGCATCTGGCTTCAGTGCGCACAGCAAATTTATGCTGCGCAGAAAATAAAATCCAAGCTAAACTGTATAAAACTAAATAATAATAAACCAAGTTATTTTGTACAATTTTGCAACTCTGGTGAGACAGTTTTCCACGGTCTCGCTCTGTGAGCGCCAGGTGCTGATCTGAGCGCAGCGCTGATCGGTGGGTGGAGCAGACGTCTTTATTAGTTGGGCAGGTTGCGATGTGCGTCTTTGTTCTGGACTCCGTTAAAAAAAATGGCCGGTCCACCCGAAGTAGAAAGCTGCTGCTCTTAGTAGTTCTACCTCACTCTGTCATACTCAGCGTTTCCAGTTTTAGAACAGGTGATATCAGTCAGGTAACTAAACACAGCGTCCGATCAACCATGAGTTGAACGCGAGCAGGAACATGAAAAAAGCTCTGATCAATGGATCGCAGATAACCTGATTCACCATGGCAACGGCAGGAATAAGAAGCTTCGAGGTGCGCATTTCCCACAAGTGGAATTAGAAATCTTTAATGAAGGTATACGGAGAATATTAAACCATAAGAAACGATGCTGTTGCTGCAGAAAGAGCAAGTTGGTGGCAGAGAATGCTGTGAGAATTATTTGATGGAAAATTTATGCTATTTTCTCACACTTCACTCATTCAACACAAAAAGGAGGAGTTTGGGGGGGGGGGGGGGGGCGCATTGCTTAGGAAAGGCATTGAAAGGACGGGGCAGCAAATGATGACCAAGTATGAAAATACAGTTTAATCAAGTAAGGTTAAGTTATAAGATTTTTATGTTTAAAAATGCTCAACTAAAGCATTAATTGGCTATATTCAACAAATGCAAGTAATGATGGAATGGTGTGAGTTATTGAATAACTGATATGTTAATCTTTTTGCAAGCATTGTTCACCCATCCTTCTACAAATGAGTTGACATTAACTGTCCTGTGACAACCTCACTTTATATTAATCATATAGGCTATATGTATAATTCCAGCTGAAGTAAAGATAGTGTTATTTAAGTGAAGAAATGTGCAGCAGTCCTAACGGTGTTGGGGGAAAAATAGGTGAACAGAAACTAAAATATATGAATAGAAAAGTAGAGCTGGAATTGCCAAAATTTGACACAGAATAAATTATTGCTTTCATTCTGTAAAGTTCTGTTATTAATCTTGTGGGTCTCTGACTATGAACACCTTTAAACTATAACTGAGTGCAACAGTAACATTCCTGACAGTACGACATACAGCTGCCTCTGAAAGATTTTCTGCGTCTCCTACATTATTAAAAAGCTGCCGTTGGCATTAAAACAAAGAGCAGCACAAAGAAATTGTTCAGAACTGAGAACGTTCCCTTGTTGTGTTAGAAAAGCGACGTGTGAGCTGAGAACATTGAAATAAATCATCTGAAGACCCCAAAGTGTTTTACACTGGTCAGTCATTCACCCATTCATGCACACATTCACACCCTGACGGTGGTGAGCTATGTTAGTAGCCAGCTGCCCTGGAGCAGACTGACAGAAGAGAGGCTGCACACAGAACTACATGCTGGTGCTAAGTCTCACTGCAGAAAATGTAAATAATTTAATGGCAATAAAATTGGAACTCTGAAAGATATGCACATCTCTAAGTTGTTCCTTATCAGGACCCCTACTCTGAAATGAAAATATGACAAGATTTTTGTCTTTTTCATGTAATCTGGCTAAATCAGTTTTATCTAAACTAAGTAATCTAACAGAAATCATTGCTGTAACTTGATTCTTTTAGTAAGCCATGTAGCTTGATATAATCTCAGGTTTCGGACAGCCGTAATGTAGCCTCAGTGTGCACGATGTTGCTCACAGAGGTCAAGTGATCGCTCGGGGAGTTTGTGTGTTTGCTCAGACACATGAAAAGTTAGAGGGAACATATGCAAAATTCCCTGAAAGAGGTCTTTAACTACAGAAAGAATCCTTCAAGGCGCAGACAGAGTGGCCTACTGAAACAAATGTCACTTGGTAATCGCTGTGCGATGTGAAGTAAAGATGAACTTCTAAAATCCTTTAAAAACAAACAAACGCCGTGGACGTGCTGCCTGAGAGCCTGGTGCCAGTTCATGTTTGATAAAATGGCAGTTTAGACTCCAGGAGGATTATTTGGACGTGACTTGATAGAGAAATACTGCAAACAACCTGGAACGTCTGAACTGAGCAGACCAACCAAGCTGCTAGACTTGTCATAGACGTAATAAGCACCATGGACAAGCCTTGTACCAAAGGTCAGTAATTAGTCCTACAATCCTGTCATCAGGCCTGCATCTTTATTGTCTTGGACACTCAGGTCCAGACAAGGGTACTGCTGTCAACTAATCACCTGGTAGTGAGTTGGATCTGCTGGTCAGGGTAACTGCCAGATGGGCCTGAGGAACCCAAACGAGTGATGAGAGAATCTGAGATTTAGAAGGATGCTGAGGACATAAAATCCAAATTGTTCATGTTCACAGCTTCCGTTGCAGGTGAGGCTTCTCCAGAGCTTTGGCAGTGGTTAACACGTCTCTTCAGTGTGGCACGCAGGAATGTAAATGAAGCTTACCGTAACAGCCTGTATGACGCATTACTGGTTAATATACAGATTTCACAAGTGCACAAAAAAATCAACATGGCCCCAACTCCCAGCGTTGAGAGAGCTCTATTCCCACGGTGCCACCAGAAAGCCACCAGAATCTGTGAAGACCCAAGCATCCATAACGTTGTGTGTTTGAGCTGCAAGCAGATGCTGTAAAGTTATCTGCACCCACAAAATTAGCCTTTTTTCCCTCCCTGATGCTCTGGCTGCTCTAAACTAGACTAAAATTGTTACAGTTTAATTTGATACTTGCCAATGTTCATGCTGTGACTTGTGCATGAATATATTTTCATATGCTGCTTTGTAGACATTTACTTTTAAACCAGCAGCTTCTGTTTTTCAAATGATGATTCTGTTGCCTGCAGTGGCGGTGACCCCTACCGTGGGTTGCTTTTCTGAGAACTTCCAGTAAACCTTCACAGGATAACTGTTTTTAATTCCTGTCAACAACATGGCTGGGGTTAGATATTGTGGGGTCTGATAACAGTTTCCTTTTTTATTACTATTTAACCAGAAGATAAGCAGTTTAAATTTAAAAAAGCAAAAACTCTGCACCCTGTTCTCAGTGCACTATGGCAAATCAGCTAATTTCATGTCAACAATTGCTGAATAAACAATATATATGACTATATATTTATATAACTCTCTCTCTCTCTCTCTCTCTCTCTCTCTCTCTCTCTCCCTATATATATATATATATATATATATATATATATATATATATATATATATATATATATATATATATATATATATATATCGTCTTATATATATAGTCTTCTCAGGTCCACTCCCTCGCTATAAGTACCTTAGAATACAACAAGCAAAGTGGCAACCACAAAGAGGCCACGAGGAAAGCACCGACAGCCAAATACCTGCAACGAGAAAGGCAAGTTCTGAGAAATCAGCTCAACTACAAGAACAAGGTCCGTGCAATCAACAGCTATCCCTTGCCAGTAATCAGATACCCTGCTAGATTAATAAGTTAGACAAAGGAGGAAATCCAGACCACTGATGTTAAGACACGAAAGCTACTCACCGTGCATGGTGGTTTCCACCCCAAATCCAGTATCCACACTAAGCACAAAGAAGGCGGCAGAGGCTTAGTTAGCAACAGAGCTCCATCAAAGATGAAACATCCAAGTTCCAAAAATCATTAAGATGCCCCCAGATGGAATACTTATATTGAAATATTGAAAGTTTTTCCCCCCAAACAAGCTTTATATTTTTTTGATGTTGATAGTTATTAGCTCTATATGAAACCTGATTTTTTTTAATTTTTTTTTTATTTTATTTTCATTATTTGTAATTTTCGTTGCAAATACTCACGTTTCTCATGACACGAGTGCCATAGTTTCTGTTCTGTTAGACGCGGCTCCAATGATCCAAGAGATGTTGGCGCCATCTAGTGGCGGTATACTGAATTCGCTTAGGTGCCAGGGACTTTCCCAACGTTTATAGTTACAGTGACAGTAACAAGCAGGCGGATTTACCCAATACAACTCTCCGCGTTGATACAGCATGAACACTTTGTTGTGCAGTTTAGGGTGTGCGGCGGAAAAAAAGGGACAATAATAAAAGTAAGAATAACTAAAACAAAAACACACGTATTAAACGGAACCCCGGGGCGCCATTAAGACTCACGTTTCTGCCGCTGTGGATCACGCATGCGCACAGTACCAACCCTTTACTTTCACTTTGGCGCTGACGTGAAGTCATCGTTGCAAATTTCTTGCGAAAAAAAAAACAAGATGAGAGGAGCCGCACAAACTTTAGCTCTGCGGACATGGTGATCGGGTGAAGGGATCGTCTGGCCGGGGCTGCGTCTTCTCTCCCAGACTCTGAACTGAACGTAAAGGACATGGCGAGGCAGCTGTGAAGAGACGGTCATGCTCTGACACAAACAACAAACGGGCTTTGTCAACGGTGGACTCTGACCTCGAGCGAAGGTGAGTTTTAAAAGGTTTGTGAAGCCTGACATTACCTTTAAGAACCCCGCTGCTTTAGATAACTAAGACATCTTTAACTTATTTTTACTTTGTTGAGACTAATGTTGAGTACTATACGATAACAAGCCCCGGTGAAACCAAGCCTACGCAGGTAACCTGCTTTCATGTGTAATTTACACATGCTAAGAAATACCACTCAAAATAAAACGTAACATGTCAATTATCTCGTTATATGTATGTGGAATAGGGTTTAGCTGCGGGTGACTATCTTTTGATTTGGCAAAACAGTGATGAAACACTTTAATTATACTATGTTTACTTAAAGAAGACGTATAATTGTATCATGTAAAATATACTTTCCCTGTGTGGTTAGAAAGAATAGATAAATAAATGTCAGACTGGCTTTTGTTAGTCATTGCGTTAAAGCCCTAGAATTAAATAAGGAGAAATAATGACTCTTCTGTATTAGAGAACGTTCCTGCTACAACAACAGCTCACATTTCGGGTCATTCTGGTCAAATGAACTAAAATCTGAAATAATATCCTGAAAAAATAAGTGCTCTATTCATTTCTTTTCTTTGTAATAAAATAAATTACAAGTAGCTGCCTCACTCCAGTTTTCACTTTTCTTCGTCCTCTTTGTCTAGCGTGTAGAGCTGGTTGTCGGTTTTTGGTTTGTAGATAAAGAAGCATGAAAGTATTTACAAGAATTGTCTTAGAGATGATATTACACAAGCAGAATCCCCTTGAGTGACTCAACAGGAAGTCGGTTCCTCACCTTGGTCCCCTGACTCGGCACCAGCGAGAAAACCCTCTTTAAAATTTGCATTGGGCAGTGCAAAGACAAACTGTTTAATCTTCAGCAATTCTGAGTAACACGTTAGAATTTTGGCCCTCGAAATATTTGCTCCTTTTTCTGGTGTGCCGTAATCCTTTCCCCAGTGTGACAACAGGCTGAGTTAACTCGCGCAGCCTCTCTTTCTGTGCCAGTGAGTGACCTCCGACCTTTACGGCACCATTGTCGTACACAGAAACAGTCGTACACGGTGCACTCCGCCACCCATTTGTCCCGTCCAGGACGCTATGAGGGACATTTCTTTTGGTGGTGCGTCCGTCAGGGGCACACTTGTGCTGTGACATGTTGCAAAAAGCAGCAGCAGTAGCAGCAGTGCCCCGCTGTCAGAGATGAGAGGCCACTATAAGGCAGCGGCTCAGGGATGTAGATGCTCATCTGGGAGGGGAGAGGCCAGCCAGCGATCCTCTGTGCCATCTTGACTACCCCCTGAAGCGTTCCTGTGTCCACCTCAGTGCAGCTGTCCTGTTGCTTTTGCACTTTTTCCTTCCACTCAACTTTCCATCCATATGCTCGGTGAGAGCAGTCTGTTCGCAGCCAGCTTCTTTGGCGGTGACCTTCCAACGTATACAGTGAAAGTCTTATCAAAGTTAGACACGAGGAGAAGGTCAGAGTTCAGGATGAAAATGCATCAAAAACAAAGTAGAATTTTACTTAGCACTTTGTTAAGGGCTTAGGGGCCTTTTCTGTGTCTTGATGTTTACTTTAAGTTTATTGTTCGCAGGAATTTGTCTTCTTTGACATTTACCAACATTTACCAAAAACCTGAATTTATTGCACTATGAGACAATTCAGAATCTTTTTTCATCTCTGGTTGTTTGCTATTATTTATAATTATTTATTAATTTATATTATTGTGTCTTATGATCCAGTTTCATTTGTTTTGCAACCACTCAAATTTGCACAAAAACTTTGTGAGAGAGTCAAAGTAATCAAAGTGAACGTCTTGAGTTTACAGTGTTTTTGTAGTCACTTTATTTATGCAACCTGTGCTGTGGTTTGAATTTATTTAAATTGTTGTAGTTCTGTTTTTCAGGTCATGTTAAATAAAATTACATGATTAATGTAACTGCATTGGGCAAAATTCTTAAAGTAAATATTCATATTTTTACTAAAGTTAGAGTTAGTTTCTACTATTAGCAGCATTAGTTCTTTAGATAATGTCTTCCATATCCAAGTAAAATTGCTACAGCAGGATATCCTTAGCTGAATCGGGAATCAAACTGAATCGTGAATCGAATCGAATCGGGCCCTTGTGAATTGAATCAAATCTATTTGGGAAATCCAAATCGATAGCCAGCCCTAATAGTCATTGCCAAATTTATTTACAGGCATATTTAAAAGGCGACGGTTAAGAATACAAAGCACAAAAACACACAATGGAGCGGCCGACACTGAAAAGGAGCCAGCTGTGCGTCACTTGGACCATGAAGGAAAGACTCGGGGTGGGAGGCTTCGGGCACGTCTACCTGTACCAGCACAATGTGAGTACATCTGTAGTAGTACTGAAGATGTAAAAAAAAATTAAAAATATTCCAAACTGATCTTTGTCACGTTCTACTCCTCATCTGTTCTCGGAGCAGGAGACGGGAGAGAAGATTGCCGTGAAACTTTGCCGCCTGGACCTGAGTGAGAAGAATAAAGAACGCTGGAGCAGGGAGATTCAGATCATGAGGAAGTGAGGGTTTCATTGTAAAAATGGAAATTCCATTGGTCCTGTTTTTTGTTAATAATTGACACCGCACAGTTCAAAATTGCCAAAGGAATGCAGCATATTTGATGCCTTCTTTTTTTTGTTTTTACAGGCTGAACCATGTGAATGTTGTTCAGGCCAGAGAAGTTCCAGAGGAGGTGACCTCCATTGCTGTCAATGACCTACCTCTGCTCGCCATGGAGTACTGCACCAAAGGAGACCTGCGTAAGGTACCACATGACTATTTTATAAGACCCTCAATTAGTGTCTTTTAAACCGTGGCACATAACAGATCAAGTCATTCATTTAGGTGCTGAATAAGCCAGAAAACTGTTGTGGACTGCAGGAGAGTGAAGTCCTGTTGCTGCTCAATGACATTGGTACGGTTTCCATCTGCCTTCACTTTGACTGAAAGCTCACTAAAATCACACGTTGAACCATAATATATGTAAAAAAAATTCTCTTTATCTTGCAAAACAAAAAGGCTCTGGTATCCAGTATCTTCATGAAAACAAGATCATCCACAGAGACCTAAAACCCGAGAACATAGTTCTGCAAGAGATTGACGGGAAGGTAAACAAATTTGCTTTGATGCACGCATTTTGTCTGTAGTGTAATGCAAGACTTTTATTCAGTGTTTTGCTGTGTGAACGGGTTTTTGTTGTTTCTTTTCTGCAGCTTGTCCATAAAATCATAGACCTGGGGTATGCAAAAGATCTGGATCAAGGCAGTCTTTGTACATCCTTTGTTGGGACTCTTCAGTACCTGGTAAGAACGTTTTACGCCAGTGACTTATGTCCAGTCAGATGAAATTTCTAGTCAGGAATCTTAAAGAAGCTTTAACCTCTTGTGTATGTATGTGTGTGTGTGTGTGTGTGTGCGTGTGTGTGTGTGTGTGGGACAGGCGCCGGAGCTGTTTGAGAGTAAGCCGTACACTGTAACCGTGGACTACTGGAGCTTTGGGACAGTCATTTTTGAATGCATTTGTGGTTTTCGTCCATTTCTGCACAACATGCAGCCGGTGCAGTGGTAAGCCAACAATACATCGCCCCGCCCTCATACAAATGAATGAACTTAGGTCACTTCCAAGTTAGAGCTGTTCACTCCAGAGCACAACAAGACTTAGCAAGCCATCAGTTTCAATCGTAATTTATGGACCTTTTCCACCGTTTCATCCAGTGTAGCCAACCAAGCAAAGGTCATGCCGTTAGAAGTTTGCTGTTCACAGCTTGTGAACGGAAAGTTGTGTGGAATCTCCTCCTCGTTGTTGAGACTTTGCTGAGAGACACAGCAAACCTTAAAGCAATGGGCACACAGTGTAGCGGAGCTGGACTACCTGTGCAAGCTGCTGTGGATCCAGGTGTTGTCTCCTGCTACCAGTGGTGACGCTGACTCTAACCGTATGCAAAACTAGTGAAAAGCAGTCAGAAAACATGAGGAGGGCTCAGTGTCTGCGGCCTCGTCCTGTAAAACGATTCCTGTTTCCTCGTTGTCCTTTTTGTGCACCTGCTGTTCATTTCAATAATAGTAAAGCGTCTGATACTGATTAACCACCTCCTCTGCATAATAACTAACCGGATCTATATCCCAGACCGTTAACTGGCTGGATTATAGTCCGATTAAGATGTTTGATGAGCTTCACTTTTTGAATTAATTTACTGAAATTCTGTAGTTATTTAATAGTTTTTTTTATTTAAGAGGTACCAATCTAATTTATATTTCTTACTTTCCATAGAATGTTTTAATATATATGAATATTGTATAGGAGATCTGAACTAGCTTGTAAATAAATATCCACAACATGGGGTAGTAAATGAATGTTTATAAAACCTAAATGTTATTAAATTTAACTCTCTGTTTCTGGACAGAGTAATAATTTGTTTCAAGGATGAGACGAGACATTCAGTGTGGCCGGGCGGGGCAGGAGTTTTGGTGTTGCTCTGCATGAGGATAACCAGAAGAAAGCATTGGATTGAAGTATCGGACGCGGCCAATTGTCGCCATTCGATGCGGAGCCGACTTCTTTGAGGCTAGAACGCGCTTCCACGAGTTGCTTGATCTACTTCCTGGTATCTTTTGCAGCCGGTTAAAGCGGGGACCAGACTCTTGCCTCGCTCTTCCACCACTAAACAAACCTGTTAAGTTTTATTTCTCATGAGGAAAGCTCTGAATTCAGCCACCAGCTTAGCAGTTTAGCAATGGTGACCGATGTGAGCTTTGAAATTGGGTTTTTTTCCCACAACTTATTTCTGAATGCGAAGCAGTCAAACCTTTCACCAAATCGAAGCTTCCAGAAAGAGGATGAACTGAAAATAATGACGCCCCCATCACTGAAGAGTCATAAATATTCGTTCCTTTTGAATATTTTGAGGGATCAAGATTCTTCTTTTTTTTTTCTTATTATTCGCTAATCTTTTTTGTTTTGCAGGATAAACAAAGTCAAGAACAAAGGTCCTAAAGACATCATGGCTGTGGAGGACATGAATGGAGAAATTCGGTTCTCGGCACACCTGTCATATCCCAACAATCTCAGCAAGTAAGGAGAGGAGTGCGCTTCTTCAGAGCTTACCAGTGAAGATGACCTCGCTGTAAGAAACTAGCGTTTGTGGCTGTCTGTGTCACCAGGCCGCTGCTGGAGCCAGTCGAGTGTTTACTTCAGATGCTCTTACTGTGGGACCCTGCTTCCCGTGGCGGGGGTTCTGATCCAAAAACAAACAAGCCACGCTGCTTCGCCCTGCTGGAGAACCTTCTCAACATGAAGGTTAAAACATTTAACCTTCATGATAAACAAGTAGTTTTTCTTGTCTCCTACAGCAAAGCAAGCCTCTAATAAGGATTATCGCGCTTGTTCTGGTCCAGGTTATGCATGTCTTGGACATGACGTCAGCCCAGCTGCACTCCATGGTTTTGGGCGTCGACGAGAGCTTTCTGTCCCTGCAGCTGCGCCTGGAGGCTCAGACCCAGGCGCACATCTCCCCGGAGAGTCAGGAGCTGCTGCTGGAGACGGGAAACTCCCTTGACCCACGCTGTGCGCCTGTCCAGTGTCTGCCAGACGGCTTGGTATGTCACACAGATGGGTCAGCAGACGTATAGCTACATATGCCGCAGTGGCAAACGACCACCGCTTTCTTTAGCTGCATGTTTTAAAAGTTGTAAAGATTGTCCTAAATGTATGTTTGTTTTTGTGGTTGGTTGCGGTTCTAAAAAAGTATGAAGGCATGCGATTAGTTTGCAAGCACAAACAAAGCAGTGGACATAAAGTAAGCAGGGAAACGAGGGGTGTAACTCTGCACACCGCTCAAAAGTGACACCAAAGCAAAGCTGTGAAGACTCCCAGCTATTGCTAAACTCTGCCGTTTGGCTATTTGGGAGCATTAGTCGTTTCTCATCCAGGTAGAGCGAGGGTCAGGGTTTTGGTTCGGGACCGAACAAATGCATTGGGGGTGAATGAGAGATCCTCCGAGATTACGGCCGCGCTGGGAGGGCCATTCCGTGGTGCCTCTATGCCAGCCTAGAGTAGAAAAGCCCCAGCCGATATGGCGGCGATGCAGGAAGTTTTGTCTATGCGTAGGAGTGTGTGAATGTGGAGAGGAGAGATTTTTAGACTCACAGTGTTTGTAGCGCAGCAGCACAAGCGGGTCTCTTTATAACTCGTCAGCGTCGCTTATTTAGGCGACTTCACTTTCATAAACAAGCCCAAAAAACCGCGACTCGTGGAATTTACAAGCGACCCTAGAAAAAAACGAAGCCCAAAGCCGCTTGTAATAAGCGGACTTGGCAACAGCGTATTTAACAGACCACACACCGGTACAGTGCTAACCAGCCCGCCTGACCAGTGGGGATTCCCCTAACAGCTGTGCTTTTATGGAGCTACAACTACATCTCGTATCCTGATTTGTCAAAAATATCAAAACATCTAAAAATTTATTAAAACCCTTTTTTAATCTCTAATGTCTCCACAGTCTTAGCTAAACATTCCTAAACAACAAATTTGGCCATTTTCCAGTGGTTTTATTGTGGCGTCATCTATCCATCCAAGCAAATCAACCCAAATCTCCTGCCACTCCTATAGTGGGCACATTTTCTTTGTTGCTCTTGGCTGAAGCGGACTGAAGTACGTATCACACCGTGATTTTTATGTACCGTTGATCTGTTCGCCTCCAGACTATGCTGGGAGTGTCATTTTAAATTGTTAGTCTATCAAAAAACTAATAATAGGCTTCCATCAGGCTTTTGTGTTCCTTATCTCCCTTTACTTTACCTTTTTAATTTCTCTGCACTTTTAGCGTGGGTGGGACACCTCCATAGTGTTCCTGTTTGATAAGAGCCTCACCAAGTATTCAGGACCACTGACTGCCAGACCCCTGCCAGACAGCGTTAACTTTATTGGTAAGACGTCTTTCTCTATTCTCAGCTTTAAAATGATCAACAAACGCCTTTCTTTTTGAATTTCTAGAGCATTTAGGCATTGTACATGTCAGAGAGAATGTCATTTTGAGGATGCCAATGCAGTTTTTGAATGTTCTTTTTAATTGTTAATTTTCAGAAATTCCTGGTGTAAAATGTGTAAAGCTTACTTAGTTTAAAGTTAAAAAGGCCCCGTTCAGACCTGGTATGGGCATGTGTTCTGGGAGATTTACATGAAGGAAGTCAAAGCCTCAGGCTCAGTCCGCTAATAAATTTGCCTCCAAGGTATCGGAGGCAAATGTTGCCAATATTAACAGGTTATGGTGGAGCCAGGCTGAAGCTGACGATCAGAGCAGAAAAAAGCAGGAACGTACTCTGTTGCTGTTGATCACTAAAGAAAATGTAATGTAAAAATATGTTGTAAATGACCAGAAAAGCAGAAGTTGTACAGGACGGCGGGTGAATATATATTTGCTTGGACCAGATCCTTGTTTACACTGAAAAATATGCTGTATATGCATCAGATCTGTGTTTGTTTGCTTTTTCAAATAAAGAATATGGCAGGGTGATACATCAATTTAATGGATTAATTTTAATGTACAATTTTTTTAAGATTTCATTTTTGGAAAATCTGGATTTTATTTTGCCAGTGCAGTCACTGGGCTTTCATGAAGAGAACAGCAACAATGCTGAATATATGTTTAGGAAAAATCTGTGGTCAAAATATTGTAAAGAGCAAACTTTTTTTTACCTTAAGATCAGACACTTCAATTTATTTGTTTACTTTTTGAAAGTTTGTTTGAAGTTACCCAAGTGAAGTGAAGCCTGTTCTTAGCTCATTGTGTAATGCAGCAAATTTTTGTTGTATTTTCATTGTTTACTATGGCAGGCCAGGGCCGCCATCTTGGTTTACAAGCATGTTTCACAGCTTGTATTTAGTTGCACTTTAAATTCAGGTCAACTCTTAGACGAAATGCTTGATTTAAAAGCAAGTTTTTCAAAAAATTTCTTTTAGTTTCTTTTTGTGAAACAAAAATGAGGTAACAAATCAATGAATCGGATTTGGTCTAATAAAATTGGAGATTTTATTTTTTAGCCATATGGCCCAGCTCTAATGAAGAATGACACTTTCTTTGTCCCTCAGTGGTAAAATGTACACAGGCAAATTATAATAAACATAAAATAATTGCATGACTGAATTAAAGGTACACACTTCCATAAAGTTGATTAACACTTATAGTATTGATTTAATCTCGTCACTTCCAAATAAGGAAATGACGCTTAAATTATACATTTCTTTAAATCAGGACTAAATTTTCCCCCATTTATTTGTTTTACCCTTATTACCCTTATTATTTAAAGTTAAGTTTGTCATATTGTAAATGATTTTCTGCTCTTAACCAAAAGTAACCTTATGCCTTCAAAAAATGTGCCGTTTAGTGCTGGTGTTGAGTTTGAAACTGTATTACCGTGACAACCCTTAAAATTATATTTTGTTGCAGCTGGTGAGGCGTGCAATGAGAGAACTAAAAGGAGATGAGCAGTGTTGGGGGTAACGCGTTATAAGTAACGCGTTAGAGTACTCTTATTAGTTTTTTTCAGTAACGAGTAATCTAACGCGTTAGTTTTGCGAATTCAGTAATCAGTAACTCCGTTATTTTCCAAAATAAGCACTCGTTACTCCGTTACTTTAAGAATTTCCCTCGATAAGGAAAGTGAAGTCCCGGCTTTTCTGCATTTAATCAGATGCGGCTGCTTGCGTCTGTACCCTGCTCCTTGCCTCTGTGTGTGTGTGTGTGCGCGCGCACCTGTGTGTGTAAGCTATTTGTGTTTGTACCGCGGCAAGATGGGCGAGAAGACAGCGTTTGATTCTTGGAGGTAAGCACGTTATTTTGAGTTAAACAGCGAAAAGGACAAGAACATGGGTCCGGATGCGTCGGCGCATGAGTCGAGCTCGTACAGAAAAACCTGTGTCGACGCGCTTATGCGCTACGTGACCGATACAGGAACTGTTTGAACTGACTGACGCGCCAAACTGTTTATGTTTCTTCTGAACTGCGCGCGTGTGCATTCGCGCACAGCATCTGGATTCAGCGCGCACAGCAAAGCTATGCTGCACAGTCGTTTCAGAAAAAACGGCTGATCTACACTGAGTAGAAAGCTGCAACTCTGAGCAGCTCTTCCTCCCTTTGTCATTCTCAGCCAGGCCCGTATTAAGACAATGTGGTGCCCATGGGCACTATACCTCAAAAGCCCCCCCCCCCCCCTTACCCGTGCTGTCCTCCGGTCAAAAACATCAGACATAATCAAGGGGATTTCTTTACTATTTACTAACTTACACAACTACATGTAGGCATATGAGCAGTGAGCAATATTCAAATATCTCATTTTAAAATGTTGAAATCAAAAAAATCTTGATTTATTTATCATTTATTATTATTGTGACATCAGTGTTCACAAAACGAATAATGCATGGTCTTTCAACAATTTCAAGTAGCTAAATAATATAACTATTTATGAAAAATATATTTTTAAAGCATGTGTCATGTGGTGCCCCCCCATGGTTGGTGCCCCTGGGCACTGGCCCACTGGCCCTTATGGATAACGTGAGCATGAAAAAAATCCCGATCACTGGAACGCAAATAACGTGATTCACCATGGCAATGACAGGAAATAAGTTTGGAATTGCGCATGTCCTGCGAGTAGAATTAGAAATATTTAAAGAAGGCATATGGACAATATTAAACCATAAGAAACAACGCCGTTGTTGCTGAAAACCGCAAGAGAAAATTGTTGAAAAAGTCAATGCATGCGCGATATGAAAGTTATGTGATGGAGAATTAAAGCTGCTTTCACCACACTTCACTGTTCAACACAAAAGGGGGAGTATGTGTGTGTGTGTGTGTGTGTGTGTGTGTGGGGGGGGTGCATTGAATGGACATGTCAGCAAAAAATTTGTAAAAAAATAAATAAAAAGCCGGAAACAAAAAAGTAACGCAATAGTTACTTTTACTAGTAACTAGTTACTTTTATAGTGGAGTAACTCAGTTAGTAACTCAGTTACTTTTTGGGAGAAGTAACTAGTAACTATAACTAATTACTTTTTCAAAGTAACTTGCCCAACACTGGAGATGAGGTAACATGTGACTTCCCAAGGCTCCGCATCAGCTGACAATAAAAAACAGTAAAACTGTAAAAACTCCACATGCAGACAGCAGCAGTCAGATGTAAAACATCTGACTGCTGCTGTCTGCTGCTCTACACGCCTTTATTACACGTCGACATCTGTAATTCAGCTAAAATACGAGAAGGTCTTATAGAAGTGAAAGTCTGGATGATCCAAAACGTTTGATTATTCACTGCAGAAATGGAGCTGAAAATAAGTAAATTTTTCTTGAAATTAGTGTATTTGTCCTTTATTTGAGAAGGTATATGAGATAATCTGCCAATGGAATAAGATTTCCTGCACTTAAGACACGAACAACTCATCACCATCATCTTATTTTAAGTACAATATATCTAATTATCTTATTTTAGGGGTCAACAAACTCATTACATTGGCAGATCATCTTATTTACCTGCTCAAATCAAGGACAAATACATTAATTTCAAGAAAATTAACCTTATTTTCAGTTCAGTTTTTGCAGTGTTGAAATCTTAGAAAAACAGAACATTTTTATACCAATGTTCTCTGTTGATGGACGTCTTGTTTTTATTTCTGCCTTCGCCAACATTTGTCTTTTATCCCCCCCCCACAAAAAAAAGACCTTGTGAGAATTATAAAGAGAGTATTTATGCCTGCAATTACCTTGAATTAAAAAGAGCGAGACAGTTGTTTTTCTAAGAAACACAGATGATGGCCGAACCTTAATTACTATTGTTGACGGGCTGTAGTAATCCCAAAAGACCTAAAACAGGAAAATGTTTATCTGATCTAATCTCAGGCAGTGAAAAAAAACTGTTTTTTGTTTTTTTCAAATATTACATGACAATATTTGTTTACCCGGGTTAGTACCATGTAAGAACGGCGGTCTATGAATATTGTTTTGGTTCGATTTTGATCATTGCTAATATATTCGTTGAATGCAGGGTCCAAAATAATTAGATGTCATTTATGTTGAATGCCTGCTGTTTTATGCTCAGTCAGGGAAACAAAGACCCAGCTGCCCCTGTCTGCCCTTAGAAAGGTGTGGGGCGAAGCCCTCAGCTACATATGTGGTCTGAAGGAGGACTACCTTCGCCTGTACCAGGGCCAGAGAGCTGCCATGTAAGAGCCTCAAAACCCAAAGAACAAAATACGCCCACCCATGCCGACTTCCTCACCTCGCATTTATGTCTCTGTAGGCTAAGCCTGCTGCGCTACAACACCACCTTAACGCAGTTCAAGCACCGCCTCTTCTCCTATTCGCAGCAGCTCCACGCCAAGCTAGCTATCTTCAAAACCAGCATCCAGCAGGATCTCGAGCAATACACCGAGCAGAGCAACAGCGGCGTCTGTGAGTGGCCGTTCCTTCCTTCCCGCCGTGCGTACGGCTGTTTCCCTGAAAACCCAAGTGAACGTCCTGCTGTTGTTTTGTGTTGTTGTTGGTTTTTTTTTTCCCGCGAAGCCTCGGAGAAGATGCAGCGGGCATGGCAAGAAAATGAACAGAGGGCTGAAGGGTTCGCGCAGGTAGGGGATCTGTAAACATCATGGCTACACATTACAATACAGCAGTGTAAAGAAACTAAAGCAGCGCTAAGGGGTATTTCATGCTGCAGGTTGCAAATGTGTCGAGTCTTGACGAAGAGATCTTGGCGCTACACTCGGAAATTGTGGAGCTGCAGAGGAGTCCGTTTGCCAGGAGACAAGGAGACATGATGGAAAAGTTGTGAGTAATGCCTTTTTTTCAGCTATCGATGTTTTGCAGGTGTTTATTGAACAGATTCTTTCTTGTCTCTAATTGCCTCTTGACCTTAATTGTTTAATCCAAAGATTTTAGCTCAGAAAGAGCTTTTCAGCAAAAAACGTTGTAGTGTGAGCAGCTTTGTCTATTTGCTGTAGCAAAGCAATGAAAATGAAGGCAAAGATTATAAGAATAGTGTTTGCTTGTTAACTCTTTGTCTCTTTTCCAGTGAAAAAAAGGCCGTTGAGCTCTACAAGCAACTGAAAACTAAATGCAAAAGTGAGTACGACAGTCAATTCAACACGTTCAATTTCAGATATTAAGACATTACCATCAAATCGATCAGAAATAAACACTTTCAACATCAGATTGTCTGTAATTCATATATGAGTTGGTCTTTTTAAATTTATTACTGTAATAAATACAATTTTGATGATATTCTAATGCCTTAAGGTGCTCCTGTATTTACTTGCAGAATGATTTGGAGAGTAAAGGTCTCCGCATTTCTGTGACTTAAGGAAACCAGTTGGATTAGTAGATCTAATATTCACAGATCTGTGTGTAAATGTAGTTCATGAACAATTGCCAAACGGTATGTTTTCTGCAGGTAATGACCTTCCACATGGCTACAGTGACAGCTCAGACATGGTGCGGACAATACTGCAGACGGTTCAGAATCAGGACAGAGTGTTAAAGGACCTCTACACGCATCTAAGGTAATTTATTCACAAGTTTAACACATTTTTAGACACGTATAGCTCAATGCAACTTAAGTGTCATTTTATTATATTTCTGTGTTCTCGTTTTTTTTTTGTTTTTTAGTGCAATCCTGATGTGTAAGCAACGTATCGTGGATTTGTTCCCTAAACTGGAAAAGGCAGTTGTGGACATCAAAGCTGCGGAGGCTGAAGTGATGCACATGCAAACAAAGAGACAGAAAGAGTTCTGGTTCCTTCTAAAGATTGCTTGTGTATGTGTGTGGTGAAGAGTGCTAGAGAGCCTGTTCCTCAGTAGGAAGTTGCCGCACAGCTTCGGAGCTAACAAAGTGCCTGGTTCTGTCCGCAGGCTCAGAGCAACGCTCAGCTGTCGTCACTTAAACAAAAGCAGCCAAGTGACAGGTAGGATCTGGTAAATGCTCACCTCACTGTGCTGGTATTGTGTTGCATATGTGCCTTAAATGCAAACTGCATTTAATCTTCATATGGCTGATTTCTTCTTTTAATTACTTAATATAGAGCTCTCCACACAGAACACCCCTGGTAAAGGTGTGTAAACGGCCCTGAAGTTAAATCATCGTTTTGAGCCTTAGCAGAATTTCATCTTGTAAATTTGAAAAAGGAAAAAAAAACATATTAGCTTTATATTCTGTACATTTGTTCACTGTGGGGTGAAAATCCCACATTAATACATAGATCTTTTTGACAAAAACCAAAGGTATCACAATTGTTTGTATGACTGTTTTGATGAGATATCTGCTATTTAGGGCGTTTTAAGCAGTAGGCAATCCACTTCCTATTTCCCTGGGTAGAAATATGACAAAACACAGACGCCTTTTTCTCCTATCTGCTTTTCAAAATGGATGAGACAAGTGAACATACCTTACATATTAGCCAGATGTGCGTTGTTTTTTTTTTCTATTAGTCAGGAATGGCTTAAACAAATTGCTGATCACCCAAACCTACCCACAAGTACACCCAGGTCAATAATGAGAAAAAGTTTAAAACAACCGATGCTGTGGCAAACAAGGCTGGACAAGAGTCTGAGTTTAACTTGTCACAAATCACAGTCAGGAGGTCGATATGGGAGGTTAGGTAGAATGTGTAACAAGAATGGCATCATAACCATGATTAAATGCCACCTAGCTGCTAATAGGGAGGAACCACTCATCCCACCAATCCGAGCAATGCACTGTTTGACCCACTACCATCAGGTAAAGGTTTCAGAAGCATCAGATGCAGAACTAAAACTCAGAAACAGCCTCTTTCCAAGATCTGTGAGCGCTGTCGCCTCCTGCTGGAAAGTTTGTGGTTAATCATATGTTACAATCACACTACTGTTAATACCTATTTCCACACACTTATTCTCTGGAATATCGAACTGAACATTTTCTATAAATGAAGCCTTAATATCACTGCACTAAAATTGCTTCATTACTTCAAATTCATTGAAGGAGGGATTATTTTATGTAACATCACAGCAGTTCATATCGTTTGTAAAGGGACTGACATCAGACCTCTTGGACTCTGATATAAACGTGCATGCTTTGATGCAAAAAAAAAAAAAAAAGCAAAACTCCTGTAAATACTAAGTCTTGGTGTCTGCCTCAAAGGAAATGTCACCATGGCAACACATGGTGACAATAAAATATTCTTGATTCTTGAATTAGTTGTTTCAGAGGCACGCCAAAACGAAGCCCTTTCTGTCCCACCCTTACAAACGTAAACGTGAGGGAACGCTGAGCTTTGGTCGGATGAGGCTAAGATTGAGTATTTTTGGCAAAAGACACTTCTCAGTGGGTTTTACATGATGCAATTAAGGAATATTTGGAAAAATACCTCACGCCAACACTTAGGTATGGTGGAGGATCCATGATGCTGCAGGATGTTGTCTCCTCCAAACGACCTGGGAACCTTGCTATAGTGCATTGAATCAAGGAAGTTTTTATTAAAAGGTTTTAGCCTCTGTCAGAAAGTTGAACAAAGCATTTTAGCAGGAAAAAGATCCAAAACAAATGTCCAAATCAACACAGAAACAAATTATATCAAAAGAGAGCATAAGTGAGGAATACCAAATACATTTTTATTATAAATTGGATTTTTAACATGTTTTAGTAAGAATACATTAATACAGTAGATGATTAATTTAATAACTGTGGAGGGTAGTATCCTGTTTTGAAGATTACTTTAAATCTTTAATGTGGAGCCTGTTTATTATTATTATTATTATTATTATTTCACAAATCTCAGTATAGGTTTAGCCTTGTTGAATAAGAGACGTTGCTTTAATTACTAATGAGTGGAAGACATGTTGCACATTCAGTCTCTTTGTCTTTTTCAGGGAAACAGTTCAACAGCTACTGGATGAAAATCAGCGATATCTGAATCATTTTACCTCCCTAATGCAAGATGCCAGCCAAGAGTTGAAGCAAAGTGTTATGGTACAGTATGAAGTAGCCAATCATTCCGCTAAAAAACACTGCAGGTAGGCAAATTGGCTGGTTAAATAAATTAGGCAGATTATTTATTTTCGTAGCCTGCTTCTTTCAGCCTATCAGTTTATGAATGTTACATAAAAAATATGCAGATATCTGATCTCAGATTAGTTTAAGTTACTTTTTTACTTATTTAATACTTTTAAGTCACAGTGCAAGAAGGCACCCGTCTCATTTAATAAAGTACATATGAACAACCAACTCTGTAAATGTACCTTTTTGTGTAAAATCCCAAATTTTGAAGTGATTATTTGAAACAAAAGAAGATATGCACATCTGAATTTGCAAAACAGTGTTAACCTAAGTGAAAGGTTGGTGTTTGGGCCGTTTGAACAGTTTTTTTTTCTCCACAGGATCAAGACTGGAGCTGGATTCAGTTCGGAGAAAACAACGTTGAGTCTCAGTAGCTCCCAAGAGCTTTGCAAAGAATGTGTGCTTTGATGAGTGCCTTTCCTAGAGCTAAAACTATCTGACACCTTTCCCTTTTTAAATTGTGTAATTTACATGAATGCTTTGAGACGATAATATATGAAGCTCCATGGCAAAGTAAGCTATGCATGTTTTAAGTCAAACATATAATGCACACACGATGTTAACAAATGTTGCCAGAACGTATTTATTTTTCTGATATCAATTGACAAAATTGTGTGTAACGGAATGTGAATACATTTTTATAAATGTTGAAAACATGCAGCAGTTTGCCTCTGTTTACGTTATTTTTGACTCATCTCTTTCTTTTTCTCCGCGAACGTGAAACCATTAAAGGCAGCTGTTAATACTTTCAGCAAGTTGTTTACGTACTAAAGGGAAGCCAGATAAAGGAGCCAATAAAATTCTAAATGGCAGGTTATGAGAATGACATAACAGGAATAAACAGTTCCCAAGAAATCATGTATAATACTTTGGAGGGTAGAGGACACCTTAGGTGTGGCATTTTAACCTTGAATAGTTCCCCTCTGGTCATGAACGCAGGCCACTTTCAAATCTGTGATTTGCATGTTTTCTTAACGCCTTGCTGTCAACTGAAGGTCCAGACAATACATGGGGTTGATGTCAACCCACAGGCAGTATGTGCCCAATCCACAGGAAGGTACAGTAGACGTAAGCCTGTTACCACTTTGAGCTGTAGGAGGCAGGTTACACCCTCACCAGTCCATCACAGGAATCAATTTTTTTGAATCTGAAATATTTACTGGATTGTTTTGTGAGATTTTTCTCATTTGCATCTATTAACAAAAATCATAGCTTGCAGGGAGATTAAAAGGGTCAAAATGGGTTCATTGTAAATGTATCATTCAGCAAAAGAGTAAAATAAAAAAGAAGAAGACTCATTAATATTTTTGATGAAATATGGGTAGTCGTGAGCTGTTCTAATTTCTGATCATTTTGACCTTCAGCCTTCAGGTGTCTCCTAGACACCTATAGAGGATTAGAAATTGAATTTGTCAGCATCATACTGCGTCCCAGCATGCATCCAAATCAACAAAAGACTGGGTTACACAGAGGAAGAAAAAACAGTTCAGAACTACATTTGTCAGAATGTCTGTGGGGGTCGCCTGCTGCAGAAGAAAAGGGTCGTGAACAGGAAACGTCTGCCTAATTTAATAGATTTGGACAAATTTTGCAAAGTAGAATGAGTATATATTGCCAAGTCAAGATTTATATGCCAATTAAAACAAGACTAAAAGCTGAAATTAGATTAAAAGGTAATTTTAAACGTTTAAGGGTTTGTCCACATATAAAAAGTTATAGCACTGTCATTGCACTGTTATTGTTATCTTTAGATAAATGCTTTAGAAAAGTCGAGCAGTTTTGGATAGGATGTATCCAGATTTTATTTGTATTTTTGTTACTTTTTTAAAAAGCCTGAAATTTTAAAAGGGATGTTTTGACCTTTGACATTTGATATTCCCCAGTAGACGCACTCCTTTATTGACTGGAAGGAATGATAAAATACGTTAGCCCTTCAAAGACGCAGCAACCCAGCCAATACGGGTTGAATAATGGGCCCCAGATGGCCATGAGAGAATTGTGGCCCTAACTAATTGGCTATAAAGATTTAATGCAGGACAATTCTGATTGTGAAACTACACATTTGAGACCCAGCTGAGTATAACATAAAAAAGGACGAAAAATAAGTGCTACATCAAGACTAGTTTTTAACCCAACAGAAATTGAAGCAGAGATAATTATCCCCATTGATTCTTTAAAGTTACCCCTAATTTTTACCTGATTTTTATTATGCTAAATAAGAGTGCATCAAAGTGCATGCTGTTGGTTGATTTGTTTACAACTCAAAAAGGTGGCAGTTCTTTACTTTTATTGCAGTTAATAGGGGAGGAAACAATTTTTACTGACTTACCAATTTTCAATCACAGCCAATAGAGGGAAAATTGGAAAACTGTAATTATTTTTGCCTGCATCGTGGCAGCTTCTCCTTATCTCTATAGACAAACCGAAAGGATGTCCGCATTTTTGAGCATGAAGCTAAATAAATAAACAAACTTTTTGGGGGGCACAAGAAGCTTTACTGCTAACTTGCCTGCATTCATTCTAAAAAAAAAAAAGAAGATTCTTGCTTAAAGAATAAAGTTGAGTATGACCTCTTTAGACCAAATTCTCCACAATTACGTTCTTATGATTTTAGTTAATAAATAACCACACTGTGGCACAAAAGGAAAGGGCAGTTTTGGGAGTCGAGAAAGTCGGCTCCTTTCGCTGATCCAGAGCCCAAAGAGCCGGATCGCAGAACGGATCCGGAATTCCCAGCCCAACCCAGGAACGCTGACAGAAGCTGCGGCCTGCGGGAGGAGGGGGCGGTGTGAGGGGGATGGGTCGTTGAAAGATAAGACCAGAGGTGGAGACGGTCCGACACTGTGGTAAATTCATGTTAACAGCCAGTTGCTTAGTTTTGTCGCTTTCCTTGCTATGGTTATGTTTGAGCACCGAGGAAACCGTTACAGTCCGTTAGCTCGATGCTAAAGTTAGCGTTGCGTTCATTTGCTCACAGAGTTGCTGACTTCTGAACACAGCAGATAATGAGAGCTAGCTAGCTAAGTCTGCCTACCAGGTTAGCCTTACCGAGCTAATGCTAAGTCAGCGAATAATTACTGCTGTGGCGGCTGCTCTGACTGATGCATAGGTATGGTTGAAACAGGGTTCCCTTTTAATTTAAATAATATTTATCAATTTCAGTTTTAAACCCTATGCTGCGAGCTAATCTGTCATGTTAGCATCAGCACCTTGATAGACTCAAAGCTTTAAGGTGCAGCAGAGTTGAGCATATCTGATTTAAAATTACTGGGTTTATGCAGTGAAGGTCTCCCCCAAAACAAATTAAAAAGGTATTGTAGGCCTTTTCAATGTCGGTTTAAATTAAGTTTACATATGGGAAAATAACACCAATGTTTTGTCTTTCCATGTAGCACCAAGGTTGCTATTGTAGGGTTTGTCTGCAGTGTCTCCATTATTTCTACTGCAGCAGCATGTTGGCTTGTGTGTTAAACAGTATGTGTCTTCTAAATGTAACAAGCTACATAAAAACCTTTCAGAACTTTTATCCTTTAGTTTTAGCCCTAGTTGACCAATAAAGGGGAAGTGACTGCAGGTTGTTTTTTTTTTTGTGTGTGTGTGTCAGTTTCAGTACATAAACCACCACTGTTGTGGTTTGCTGAGTGCTGAATGTTGGACAAAATGATCAGTGTGTTGACGCTTCTTTCTTTTCCTGCAGGTCAGCGCAAGAGAGGATGACGATGGCGCATGTAGGGGCAGTATTTGCAACAGTAGCAGGGGTGATGGCCATCCTTTTGCACTCCTCTATTCACAAGATAGAGGAAGGGCACCTTGCCGTTTACTACAGGTATCACCAACACAGCTTTAGATTATTCGGGTCGGCTTGAAAACGTTGATAGGTTGACTCAGTGGCGTATAGAAAGATACGTCAATAGTTCCAAACATCTCGGCGCTGACGGTCAGTTTGAGCTGCTGCTGGCGGGACAGGACATAAAAAAAACAACTATTTTTCTCATTTCTCCGCGATTTTAAGTAATCATTGACTGATATATGTCTGATTACGTTACTGACTATGCATTTTAACAAGTAATTTTATTTGGTAAGGTAAGTTTATTCATGTAGCACTTTTCAGTAACAAGGCGATTCAAAGTGCTGTACATGAACAGGCATTGGGAAAAAAAACATTACAGACATGAAAAACAAAGGAATAAGCTAAGTAAGTCCTTGACTAAACTTCTTTCATACATTAACAAACATACAGAAAGACTTATTTGTTTCTATTAATAAGAATACATAAGCTAAGTATATTCTTGGGGATTTCTGATCTAAAGTAATTTTGCCTAACCTTTCCAAAGCTACAAATAGATTAACTTCTTTTGTTTCATTGGTTCACTGGAACAATTCAATTGAATTCAATTTTATTTATATAGCGCCAAATCATGAAACATGTCATCTCAAGGCACTTTACAAAATCAAGTTCAATCATATTATACAGATTGGGTCAGATTATACAGATTGGTCAAAATGTCCTATATAAGGAAACCAGTTGATTGCATCAAAGTCCCGACAAGCAGCATTCACTCCTGGGGAACCGTAGAGCCACAGGGAGAGTTGTCTGCTTTGCTGCAATCCCTCATACTGAGCAAGCATGAAGCGACAGTGGGAAGAAAAACCACCCATTAACGGGAAAAAAAAACCTCCGGCAGAACTGGGCTCAGTATGAACGGTCATCTGCCTCGACCGACTGGGGTTACAGAAGACAGAGCAGAGACACAACAAGAGAGACAAACAAGCACAGAAGCACACATTGATCTAGTAATCTGTTCTACATTAGATGGTAGTAACGGGTGAGCCGTCTTCTCTGGATGATGTCACAGTTAACAGAACGCCAGACCAGGTGTACCTACTATGAAGAAAAAGAGAGAGAGCAAAAAGTTAAAAGCTGAAATGACGACAGTCATTTCAATGTAATGCAATGCAAATCTGGAGAACAGTAGACTGGAGAACAGTAGAAATCAGTAGAGTGAGAAAAATAGGCCCTGATGTCCTCCAGCAGCCTAGGCCTATCACAGCAAAACTATAAAGGTAGCTCAGGGTAACATAAGCCACTCTAGTTAGAAGCTTTGTCAAAAAGGAAAGTTTTAAGATTAGTCTTAAAAGTAGACAGGGTGTCTGCCTCACGGACCAAAACTGGGAGTTGGTTCCACAGGAGAGGAGCCTGATAGCTAAAGGATCTGCCTCCCATTCTACTTTTAGAGACTCTAGGAACCACCAGCAGACCTGCAGTCTGAGAGCGAAGTGCTCTGTTAGGAACATACGGGGTAATCAGAGCTCTGATATATGATGGAGCTTGATTATTAAGGGCTTTATACGTTAGAAGAAGAATTTTAAATTCTATTCTTGATTTAACAGGAAGCCAATGAAGGGAAGCTAAAATTGGAGAAATATGATCCCTCTTTTTGATTTTCATCAGAACTCTTGCTGCAGCATTTTGGATAAGCTGAAGACTTCGAACTGCATTTTGTGGACTTCCTGATAGTAAAGAATTACAATAGTCCAGCCTTGAAGTAACAAATGCATGGACTAGTTTTTCAGCATCACCCCTGGACAGAATGTTTCTAATTTTGGCGATATTCCTGAGGTGAAAAAAGGAAACTCTGGAAACCTGTTTAATATGGGATTTAAATGACATGTCTTGGTCGAAAACAACACCAAGATTTTTAACTTTATTACCAGAGGCCAAGTTAATGCCATCCAGATTAAGTGATTGATTAAGAAGTTTATTTTTTGAGGACTCTGGCCCAAAGATTACAACTTCTGTCTTGTCAGAATTTAAATGCAGGAAATTTAAAGTCATCCAGCTTTTGATGTCATCAAGACATGACTGCAGTCGAAGTAACTGATTGGATTCATCAGGATTTATGGATAAATATAGCTGAGTGTCATCAGCATAACAGTGGAAATTAATCCCATGCTGTCTGATAATTTTGCCAACCGGAAGCATATATATAGTAAATAGAATTGGTCCAAGGAGCTTCATCACTAAAAGTTCAAAGCTGAATTTTTCTCCTATTCATACATTCCTGAAAGCTACAACTTAAGTTCTCTGGTCGGACCTTTCTAAACCACTGCTAAAATGGGAGAAGTGTTTCTATTCTGGATAAAGTTTCACTGGAACGAGCTTCATCACTAAAAATTCTAAGAAAGCTACAGCTTGAGGTCTCTGGTCTGACCTTTCTGACACTACAGCTAAAACAGAAAGCAGCACAGTAAGGGGCGGTGTCTGTGTGTGTTAGTGTTATCGTGTGTGTCTGTGTGTGTTAGTGTTATCGTGTGTGTGTGTGTGTGTGCCCACAAACAGGCGCACACATTAGGGGTGGCAGGGACATTGATCACTGTTTTAAATATTAGAGAAACAAGATTGCACACACTTCGTAGAATACATTTAGTTTGCAGATCATATTTATTGATTAAAAAAATAAGTGTACACTGATCAATATAAGCATGTCTACAGTAGTTTACGTTATGCATGTAAATGAAACCAAACAGAAGTAATATTACCAATTTAAAGTACTTTCAGGTGTTCTCTGCATGCTAGTATGCGGGTGCAAACCTTGTCCTTGCCCAATGTCAACAGCTCTGCTCCAGCTTAGCTTCAGATCTACATCCTTCAATGCGTGCAAAATTACTGTTTTCTGCATGTACTCCTATAGTCCCAGAACGCCTCATGTGTAGCACATGTCATTCAGTCTGTCTGTTCTCTCTGCCTGGTGTCAGATCTAAATTATTTTAAAGAAGTTTTAAATTTAAACAAAAAATTATATAAAATAATTGTGTTCTGTAGAAAAGATTTCCTGGGTCATCAAAGCATCTACAGCTCCATATTTTCCTCCAATTTTTTGTTTTTCCTGTTAACTTAATACATATATAGCTATAACCTAATGCATAGTCTGACAACCATTGTACAATAGTAAATAATTGGTTAAAACGTTAATTAAATAAAACTGTTTCTGGTTAAAACCATATTAAAAAAAGAAATGAAAATTGTGCAAAAACAAATAACCAAATATTTTATTGTACAAAGTTATGTAACATGTAAAACAAGCTTTAATAAAGAAGTACTTTCACTACCATTTATACTGTTTAGTCATTAGACCTGCACTAATAAACTGTTTCTGATCAAAGTTGGACAATGTGGAAATGTGCTGAAATCCTAAGTTGATCCTCGGCGTCATAGAACAAGAGAAAAGTTTAGTGTAATTGTACGGTTTTAATGATACAGCATTTTATTTATATGTGTGTGTATATATATATATATATATATATATATATATATTAGGGCTGTCAGTTTTAATGCATTAACTTTGTTAGACTAACCTTTGCTAACATTTTTTTGACGCGCGCATGTTTTTTCCCTGCAGCGCTCCCCGTCTTTTTTTTTTTTTTTTACCCTCGGCGCTTTCCGTAGCTCCAAGAACGCTAGAGACTGTAGCATAACAGACCCGCGCTCACTGTTGCCAAGTCCGCTTATTTCATGCAACTTTGGGCTTCTTTTTTCTTAAGTAGCTTGTAAATTTTATGAGTTGCAGTTTTCTGAAAGTGAAGTCGCTTTTTTGGGCTCTAAAATATGTGGCGCTGCTGCACTACAGACAGTCAGTATAACCAGCTGAAATATCCCTCCGCCTCATTACGTGCTGAGCGCATCCTGACATAGGAGCCGAGGGAGTAAAGACAGAGAAACTCTGCCTGTATTTTCTGCAGTTTACGGCTGCAATAACTGATGAAAGTAGATTACGCGGTGCTGATCACCATTTTGAGCAGAGATTGGTTCTGAAGATGAGTTTATATATATATATATATATATATATATATATATATATATATATATATTTGAGAGCAATTCTTTTTCGGCTCAAAACGAACCATCAAAACACTATCGAGATGGCACCATTAGCAAAGCCTAATTAACTTTAAACCTCATTCTCTTTGTATTCCCTGTTTAGTAGGTAGCTCCTTATCATAACTAAGAGATCTCCAGAAGATTGCAAACAGATATAAAAGTTTTGTTAAAAGATTGCAAGCAGATGTAAAAGTTTTTTTAATGGATTGAACAGGGCAGCTTTACTGTAATGCATTTAAGGAACTACCAACATGCCTCTTTAGAAAGCGCAGTTTAATTTCTGAAAGTAACTCTGAAAACTAAAACAGCCCCCACGTTGAGTCTGTTTCCCTCAGTAACGACATCCACACAGTGTAACGTGTTGTTGGTGTAAGGTGTTGCGCTGGTATGGTCTGGCCCATTCACTGATTGGGGAAAAAAGATTTGAGTTATAGTTTCCAACCAGCCAGTCACCAATCGGAGGCGATCAGGTGAAAAATCATCAGATTGTTAGTCATCAGCTGATTTGTCTGAGCATCCCTAGTAGGGTTGTAATGATAATAAAATGTAAAACTCCATATCTTTTTTGATACTGCAGCAGCATTTTGTTTTTCAAGGCATAGAGTTTTTTCTGGCTAAGAGCAAAAATATTATTTCCAATGTGACAAACTTAACTTTAACTTTCTGAATTAGGACAAAACCAATCAGGGACAATTAAGCCCTCGTTTAGAGAAATATAGCACTTAAGCGTCACTTCCTTGTTTTGGCAAAACACTAGACAAGATAGCAGCATTAATGTTAATATCCTTTATAGAAGTTGTTCCTTTGATTCAATCATGCAATTATTGTTTTTTTTTATTGTAATTGCTTATATTTAATGTGCCGCTGTTTGATTTTATTTAGACAGAGGCGTCGTTTAGATCAAACTGCCGCCGAACGTTTAGGTCAGAACCCCAGATACACGCATTTAATGTGCGAGTGGGTGAACATCTCTCTTAACTTCACAAATGCCCATGTATGGCGTGAACTCTGACCAAAGCATTTGTTTATGTTGGTTTCAGGGGAGGCGCGCTGCTGACTTCTCCCAATGGCCCAGGATACCACATCATGCTGCCTTTCATCACAACATACAGATCAGTGCAGGTAATTTCTGGCCCCAGACCTGAAGCTTTCTGCTGAAGTCTCATGTTGCGTAAGGAAACGTCAGTAAGGCGGCGCTTGCCCAAGCCAGCCGGCATCCTGCAAAACTAAACCTGCATCATACTGTTAGCGAGTTACTGCTGCGGTACCAGGTTCATCTTAGGTCACAGCAACCGTTTGTGTTTTAGGTAAAAATTTCTCATTAATAAAAACAGCCGTTTCCACTGAATCGATGCTCACTGACACGTTTTATGAGTTTAACTTTCATTTACCTAAAACACAAGTATTTTAAACTTATGTTAATATACAGTAATACTCTTTGAACGTTTGCAGATTTATTTAAAATTTTTTTGTTCTCCAGTCTATTTTCTTTAAGAGGTGAAAAAAATTCACAATAAAAAAATGGAGATTTCTGAAGATTCAATTCCAAGGAAATTAATAAATATGCATTTTACGTGTTTTACACCTGATATTTAAGATTTTGTCGTGTTCTAATGAACATTCTTCAACACGTGTTACTTTAAAATAATTTGGGCTGCTAAGATGCCATGATAACGTGGATCATTTGCTGCTCTGTTTCAGACCACGCTTCAAACTGATGAGATCAAGAATGTGCCTTGTGGAACGAGGTACGCCTCGAATCACTGACGCTGGATCCGTTCAGGAACAGACCCGCACCTAGAAAATCGCCCCTTTTTATTAAAAAGTGGATTTTGTTTCTGTCCTCCCTTTCTCTGTGCAGTGGAGGTGTGATGATTTACTTCGACAGGATAGAAGTCGTTAACATGTTGGTCCCTTCAGCAGGTAAAACGTGCTCATGGCGAATGTCGCACCTGTTAACTTGACTGCTTTTAGTCTGCGTGGGAGGGCTTTAACAGCCTCTTTTTGGCCGTTTGCAGTGCTGGATATTGTTAGGAACTACACCGCTGATTACGACAAAACTCTAATTTTTAACAAGATTCACCACGAACTGAACCAGTTCTGCAGCGTGCATACGCTACAGGAGGTCTACATCGAGTTGTTTGGTGAGACGTTGGCTTCATTTTCACGCCCTTTCAGCACATCTCTATTCCTAAACCCTTCAGGTTTGGACTGATTGCACGGTGTGGGCCGACACAATTTGCCCTTTTGTCTCTTGCAGATATTATAGATGAGAATCTGAAGACTGCTTTGCAGAAGGATCTTAACGCGATGGCGCCTGGACTAACGATACAGGTAGTCGCAGCACAAAACGCTCCACCAGAACCGGGATTTGTTCTTCTCTCTCCTTTGTGATGCACAGTCAGTAAATGATTAATATTGTGACGTTGCTGAACATTGACTTTGACTTTCACTATACCAGATTAGAAAAAAATGCTCAACCTGTCGTAACTTGTATAAAAACATATTTAAGAATAATGTGATTAAACATGATGAATCATGTGAATGTAATTAATAGCAGTAAGATATTGGGTGTATTACCTTTTTTTTTTTAAAAAAAAAACTTTTTTTTTTTCTTTTCCTAAAATCATATTTTGGTATGTGTTATAAAAGGTAGCCATCTCTTGTTTCTTTTCTAGTCCAATGTAAATTGGTTTTGGAGGGTGGGCATTATAAGCTTAATGCTTCTGCCAATACAGACTGTTTTTTTTTTTTTTTATGTTACAAGGACATATATTGTCATTTATTGTATACTTGTGTGTCTGAAATAAATTCAAAGTCAAGAGTAGAAACTAATTCTGAACAAATACTTTTTTTTTTTCAATTTTCAGCTGTTAATGTTTATTTTTCTCTCCTCTTGGTTAAAGGCGGTCCGTGTTACCAAGCCAAAGATCCCAGAGTCCATCAGGAGGAACTTTGAACTCATGTGAGTTTACAATCCTTTAGTGACTACCGTATTTTTTTATTCTTTAACCCCTCCGCTCAGACGAAAGAAACAAAATACCTTCCAAAACGTATTTATTTTGTTTGTGTGTGTGTACAGGGAGGCTGAGAAGACCCGTCTGTTAATAACGGTGCAGACTCAGAGAGTGGTAGAGAAGGAGGCAGAGACTGAAAGGAAGAAAGCCATTATTGGTAGATCTGGAGTTTGGCTGTAACCCAATCTGCTACTGTCTTATGGGCATAATTAACTGTTTTATTTCCCTGCTCCGCGCCACAGAGGCTCAAAAAATGGCTCAAGTAGCGGAGATCCATTTCAGACAGAAGGTGATGGAGAAGGAGACGGAGAAGAAGATCTCTGAAATAGAAGGTCAGCTTCTCTTGTTGAGATTCCCGGCGGTTTCTGTGTGACGTGCGTCTCATTTAAAAACCCTTTGTTTGGTTTAGACGGCGCTTTCCTGGCCAGGGAGAAGGCGAAGGCTGATGCAGAATATTACAGCGCTGCCAAGTCTGCTGAAGCAAACAGGGTAAAGAGACCATTAAATCAGTTCTACAGTGGAGTAGAAAATCTCTGAAATGTTGTTTTTGTAAAAACATTCATGAAGGTAAACTCATGACATAGATTAATGACACAGTGATTCATTTCCAGCGGTTCTTTCTGAGGGCTTGCAGCTCATAAAATAAAAAAAAAATCCACTTTCTCAGAAAGTGGGACTAGTACATAAGTCCGATTAAAGGGATTTTTAAAACAAACCCCAGCAGATGGCATGGCTCACCAAGCCATCGCTGACAGTGGAAACTTCTCACCAGACCAGGATTGTGTTCCTCTCCCTCCCCGTCTCAAACTGTGGGACCTTGGTGGCACTTGAGGCGAGACCTCTAGCTGCAGCTGCACCTTCTCAAGGCTGCGGTCGTCCTTTTTGCTTCTCCACATTTTTCTACCATACTTTGATTTTTTTATTCTATTTATATAGCGCCAATTCATGAAACATGTCATCTCAAGGCACTTTCCAAAGTCAAATTCAATCAGATTATGCAGATTGGTCAAAACATTTCCTATATAAGGGAACCAGTTGATTGCATCAAAGTCCCGACAAGCAGCATTCACTCCTGGGAGAGTCGTCTGCATTGCTGATGGCTTTGCAGCAATCCCTCATACTGAGCATGAAGCGACAGTTGAGTGGACGTTTTTCCTTCCACTCAACTTTTTTTGTAAGGCCACGGCACAACATTTGTGTATTAAAAATCCTTATTTCATTGGTCTTGTATTCTTCTTCTGAAAAAGTGAATTGAGGATTAGCAGGAAGACACAATTGTCCAAAGTAACACAAAGAGACGCATAGGAGTTTTATTTTAATCGATTTAAGTCAGATTTTTTTTTTAATTCAGTAAATTAAATCTTATTTGACTTGTCAACAAGCACAGAGCTGCGGACATGATTCAGTTTAGTCCATCTAACACGAATTATTTAAATACTGCAGGTTATTATTGGATAAATGAGGCCAGATGGTGATTTATTTATTTTTTTCTTCCTGAGACGTAACGTTTTGATTAGCTATAAAAATATCCTCCTCAGCTGAGTCAGATCCTGAACCTGTTATCAACTCCTCCCACCCTTCTCAAGGTGTTCCAACACCTGTATCGGGTTTATTTTCTGCCCTGTCGTGTGAAGAGACATGCTAGTATTTTCAAGAAATGTGATGTGCATTAATAAGCTGTCCCCCCCCCCCCCCCCCCCCCCTTAATCCTTGCAGCTGAAGCTAACGCCGGCGTACCTGGAGCTCATGAAGTACCAGGCCGTCGCGGCTAACAGTAAGATCTACTTTGGCCAGGACATTCCTAACATGTTTGTGGAGGGGACCAACGGCCCCGCCAAAGCCGTGCCGTCGCCTACTTTGCCGAACGCTGACGCAGACCGGCCCAAAGTGAAGCAGAGTTCACAGTGAGTTCACGGCCGAGCCCCCGGCGCAGGACAGGACAACCTGACGGGAGAGCTGTCTTGTCGTCGAACACGAGCAGCTTTGCAGCTAGCTTGACGAACACTTGTGTCTTTAATCTAAATGGCAAGGAGAGAGTCGGGGAGAGAAAGGGACGAGTAGGCGTCAGCGTGCACAGGGGCGTCTTAAAAGGAGCGAGAACGGTGGCGTCTTTATGCTCGAGGAGGGGACAGAACGTAGTCGCCGCAGCTTACACTTGCTTTTCGTTTTATCAGTACGGCGTTTAACTTCGCTTGTGTGCAAGAGCTAAGATTTGTGATCAACACGATTTTCTAACTTCTGGTTTAGCTACACTGAAATCTGACTGGTGACACTAATTAAAAGTTGGACGCAGAAGGTTTATTAGCGGGTGAAGTCATCTGTGCCATCTTTTTCTCCTGAGTGGTTGGCTGTCCTCTTAACCCAGACCTGAGAATTAATTAATTACCCCCTCGTGTCAGACGCCGCTCCTAATGAAGTTTTGACAGATTTAATACAGACACGACTAAAGTAACTCCAGGTGTTATTGATCTCACCGTAATCTTGCTTTGAATGCAAATTTAAAGCTTTTTGGAGACTAGTTGCTAAATGATATCGATTTCTTGGGTGTCTGCTTTTTTTTTTTTTTTTGGTGATTCTTGTATTTTGTCGGTCTGCTGAGTGTCTGTGACATTTACTGTGAAGAAAATCTAAGGAGAAAAAAAATGTGTTTTATAAAACTAAATTAAGACGCTTAACAGGGACTGAATCAACAGAGGTGTGGGAATGCGTTCTGTCAGGATGTCGGCATGCTTCTTGCGTTGGTTTGGGTTTGATTAACAGGGCTATGCATGTTCAGTTTTGTTTTTTTCTTTCTTCTTGATTCAAACAATTAATATGAAACCCATGATTGTCTCCTCACACAACTTTTTCAGATGTAATTACGTGTAAATTCTCAGGAAGTTTATTTTATCCTAATGAATCAGTGTGATTTATCATGGATAAAAAGAAATGTAAACAAAAGAAAAAAAACATTAACGGTGATCGTTTGGTTGCACCACCAACCGTTGCTTGCAACTCACAGTAGATGTTTGTGGAAATATTGTGACATGGGTTTGTTGAGGTTGAAATAATTACATAAAACTTCCAATCTTATCATTGTTTACTTTTTTTTTTTTAATTCTAGAAATTGACTGGAATATTTCAGAGAATTTGCTAATGACTGTAATGTTGATGTTTTTTTGGGTTTTTTTTTTTTTGGTTTAATGTCAAAACGCAGCTTCCTATTACAGTAATAATGTGTTTAACATACAGTTGTGTTCAAAAATAACAGCAGCGTGTTAAAGGCGGCGAGTAAGAGCTCCAGATCTTTCTGTTGGCTCTTAGAGAAATGTAAAAGCACTGGAAGGACAGCACATTATAGCTCGAAGCAAAACAGAAGGAAGAATAATCACAATTTGTTATAACTCTACAGAAGGTGAAGAAAGGGGAATAGTAGGCTCAAATATTTAATGTGTAAAGTTGATTTTTTTTTTTTTAGTTTTCCTGTGGATCGCTGAACTAATACGTAGTCGTATAATCACTGTTCCGAAGAACGGCTTCGCATCCGCGTAGCGTGGAGTCGAGCAGTTTCTCTGCGTTAGTTGGCGAGATGTCCCAGAAGACACACCTTTCATGTCACCCCACAAATGTTCTGTTGGAGTCGGGTCCAAAGTGTGGGCCAGCTGCTCCATAGTTTGGTTTTTTTGTGGGTCTAAAACCAAAATGTTGCTCAATTCCTCTCCAAAACAGCGTTCTCTCTCGGCATAAAGCAACAGGGCCTCTTCATGTGTTTCTTTGATCGCCATGGAGCTGATCACTGGTCAGGTTTTGACTTTTCTTTCTTACCTTTAATCCATTTGAATGGTAGCTTTCTGGTCGCGGGTTCCATTTTAAAGCCTTTGAGATCACTTTAACAGAGCTGCTGTTCTGAAAGATTTCCAGAACGACCTCAGGTTTTCAGTAATGAACGCATCCCTAACCAACAGGTTCGAAACTTGCTGCTTTTGCCCTTAAGTACGGGACCCTCGTTTGACCCCCATTATTTCACAGAACTGATTTATTTACACACAATGAGGGATATGCATGTCGTGACTGTTGGCTCTGCTGGTTTTCTGTCGCTCTGCTGCACCTGCCGGTGAATTATTCGCTTTTCAGAAATAGAAATGTCTATCCTAATCAGCGGATTGATGGGCTTAATCATGTTGCACTGCTGTTATTTTGAACACAGCTCTGTGTTTGCTGAGCTTTTATTGCAACTTGGTTTTAATCACATCGCAGGAAGAAGCCGTGTCGTTTAAAGATGAATGCAGATATGGCAAGTTGGTGCTAGTTTTTAGTTGGTTTCTGGGCTTTTGAAGTTGTTTTTCTTTAACTTTAGGCTTCTTTTTGCTATACATAATTCAAGCCTTAAATATTAAAGGGGGTTCCCCCCAGTCCTTCCTCCCACATACACTTACAGACTTAAACGTCGAGTGACTCCTACAAACTAAAAGGCGCCGCCTGGGTTCCAGCCGGCTGAAGGCGTCGCTGGCGGCGGACACTACTAGTTCTTGTTTACCTGACCTCTACGTGACAGACGCTGCTCTCTGCATTGCTTTGGTGATGGGTTCAAATGTTGATGCAAAAGGAGGGGTATGACTTGCATATGATTTTTTTCTTTTTGTTTTTGTTTAATATTTTGTACAATCTGTGAATTTAAACATTGTCTTCTTGTTTTAAAAGGTTTATATGCAAACATGTTTTCCAGTTTTGACAATGTTTTTATGTAAACAAAAATAAAACCTATTTTGGTACCTCTCCTCTGGTTTGATGTGTGGGTTGGCTGATGGGTGGGTGGTCGTGGTGTAGTACTCCTGACCGCCAGCAGGAGGCGAGCTTACAGCGCGCTAAAAGAGGCGCCCAGCCTAAAAACTGCATTAAAAATGTATTTAGCAGAGTAAAGGAAGTTGGTGATTTGTGCACTCAGTCGTGCACCTCTGGGGCCACTGTGTATGCATGGTAAAAGAAATTAGTAGTTTTTGGATAGCTGTAGAAGTGGAAAATATTTGTGAGGTATACAAAGCTCAAATTTTCCTGCCCTATTAAAAACCGGAAGTACACATGGACAAAACCATGATTTCTTCATTTTTGTCAGACTTTTTTTTTTTTCATAGAGCTGCAGGAAGTCTGAAAGGATTTTAGGACAAAATAAGTGACCAGGGTCACTGAAAAGCTTTATATTCCTACATCAGTGCGTTTTATTTATATCTTATGGAAAACAAGAGGAAAAACAGCTTATCTATAAAGAACTGTCAAAAATACTGCAGCACCCTCTGAAAAACCAGGAATATCTGACTCATGTACGGTAAAACGTAAAGGATGCTTGTAACATTTCTTCCATATTTTATTCTGTAGAAAAAACTGTGTAACCTGTAGATGTCCCTGTGTGTTCGACATGATTACTGCATCATCAGGATGAAACTATGGATTTAGACTAGATATAAGCAATTTACACACCTCTGTTAAAATGCCATGCTTTTGTAATATAAGAAATTAGGTATATGTCCGTATCTGTAGATATAAAATGTGTGTTGGGGTGGGTGGGTGAGCATATGTGTGTGTTTGAAAACGTTTTTTCTGCTTTTTCCAGTTTAACAGATTTTTTTTTAGTTGAATTGAGCAGGATAAACCTCCAATTACAGGTAGAAAAAGTTTAATGATTTATAATAGTCTCCATTTTTCACATTTAAAACCTTGCATTTTAACAGCGATGTCTACGTTTTCGATATCCACTGAAAGCCCCCTATTGCACAATAAAGTTTAATCTGACCCACAACACATGGGTGGATCTCATAAAGCAGACAAAACAAGTATTCTGAACCGTGAGCCCTCGCCTCAGCTTGGTTTGCGTCCAGATGAGAGATAGCTTCCTCTCATGACCTCTCGGGCCATGTGGAGGTCTCTGGCATCCTCTAGCTAGCAAACCGCGAGGCCTTGCTTCCTCAGGGAGGGTGGTGAATGCCTCTTTGACCCCCCGTCTGATTTTTCCTGAGAGAAATCCAGTCTGTGAGTGGAGTAATGAGGAACAAACCTCCTTTTTGGTTCTCTGCGCAACTGAACGTTTGTTTATTTGGCAGACGAGTTGTGCTAATTTCTTTGGGTGGTCTACTTATTTAGTGTTAGTGTATGCCCCTCAGGACTGCTAGTTTTTTTTGTTGTTTGTTTCTTTTTAGCATCCTATCTGACCCGATCTTTCCAAATTATACCCTACAAGATCCAACTAAGCTTGACACTTTCCCGCATGTCCCTCCCCAGCTGCACGAGGGTGCAGCCCCTCATCTTAGACCGAGTCTTGCCGTCAGAAAGCAGTGTGATACCGGTATGAATCATCAGCAGTAAACTGCTCTTTCAATGGTTGCTCTGTTCTGACGATTTTTCCCACATTCTTTCGCTGTGCATGTCGGTGCCGTTTCCCACTGACCCTCCCTGATGGAGCTCCTTTGTGTTTCTGCGATGATTCTCTAAACATTACTCAGGACTGCTGTACAATTTACTTTTGTGCGTGTGGCGGATGCTTGTCTCAAACCACCCATTAGTTTCGAGTCCTGTGTGTGAGTGTAGGATTTTTAAAGGATAACTCATCAAAAAGGGGTGCAGAAAGATCTGTTCTGCTCATCTGGTTAGTATCTAGGCTGTGAAAATGTGCATCTCTTCTTATGAGACAAACATCCCCCTTGTCCTTTAATACAAACCTTGTATTGTAAACTGGAAAGCTTGTTGTACAACCAGTCAAACTGACTTCAGATACAGTTTGTTGGATTTAGAACATGTCCCAGTAAGGTTTTTTTTTTAATGTTAATTAATCATAGCTAAATCTACCCTCCAAAATACAAACTCCAACGCACATATGCCTCTGGACATAAGGCATCTTTTTAGAATATCCATTTGTATTTTTCAGTTTTTTTTCCCCATTATGTGCACGTTTTAAATCAAATTCCCATTCAGAGGTGTTCACTTGCGTTCTGTATAGTTGCAGCATTCCCTTTCAGCCAATATGTAGAAAAAAAACTGCATAGATTTAAAGAACATTTGTGCAGCAATTAAAACAAATGAAAGCAGTTTGTGAAAAGGGCCAAGGCTGAATGGAAAGGAACGCCAATGACTAGCAAAAGTGTTCACAAGGCATAGGCTGGTAATCGGTATCTGGGTGTACCAAGGTTTTGAAAAGCTGCAGCTCCAAAACCGCTAAAGATGTTCCTGTTTTCATTGTATTTGCATGGAGTAACGCACCACTACCCCTCGCCCACTTGTTTCTGCTCACTGCTAGCCAGATAAAGAAAGCTACTACACCTTGCTGTCACAAGGCAAATTCAGCTGTTTGAGAAATATTTCTGGTCGTGAAACACAGCCATGGTGTGGAAACTAAAGGAGTTAAACTGATCCCTTTTATTAAAATAAGCCTTCTCTAACACTGACGTTAACAAGTTATATGAAGGGACTGCAGGACTGTGACTATGGTGCAGATAGCCTATTTAATAACCAGCTAATCTCAGCTTCTTATACTGGTGGTACGACATAAAGAGGACAGTGGTAAAAAAAGCATAAAAAATTTAGAATATAAACAACTTGTGGGGGTTTATTCTATATTTTTTCTTTAGAATGATGCATGTTATATATAAGTAATATATATAATCATCAATATGTTCAGTAATTTGATCAGTAGTAGGAATATTTCCTGTGATTCTGTATTTTGTGTGAACACCATGATGACATGGTGTTTTTGCTTGAGGACATCATAATACTAGGATCTCATAGGGGCCCTTGTGTGTTTACTGACGCCAGCAGATCAGCTTAACTCTTGGCCCGTCTGTGACGTCACTGATCCAAATGCACACAAATCTGAACGAGCAGTCATGTTCTTGTATTATCTTTTAACTAATCTTACATAAATCTTACTTTACCATGGTATTACATTTTATAATTTATGAGACAGCGTTCAGAGCTAACCTTGTAATTAGATAATAAACTTCAGAAAGGAAAGTAAACCTTATTTGTCAGTGGGCAGAACCGTGTATTTTATAAGCTGAAAAACATTTGACTATATTTGGCCGTCTCTGCTCCATCGGAGGATTCATTCTGAACATAAAACCCGTCACTGCATATGTAGAAAGAGATCAATAAGACTTGCTTCCTGTCTTTGAGTAATTTTCACACTTAGGCAACGTTTCCTTGAAAATGACAGATGTCAGTTTTTTTAACTTGAAGGAAGTGAATCGTGCAAACCCACAGCTGCAACTATTTGGGTTACAGGTGCTTCACACAGATATCTGATTAATCATTGTTTTAAAATTAGCTACCATTTTGTGGAATTAAAAGAAGCTATCTGAAACACTACGTGACAGCCAGAAGTCATAACGACAATCATAACTCCATAGATAAATAGCCTTTACATTGACAGCTACAGTGCTGTGAAAAAGTACAACGGATTTCTTCAGTATTTATGTTTTTGTTCCACATGATTCGTATCATCAAACACATTTTAATACACAAATATAATCTGTGTAAATACAAAAATGCAGTTCAGAGATTACTTCACTAGTCACATCCAGGCCTGATTGCTACTAGACCTGTAACATCAAGAAATGCCTTAAAAAGAACCCGTCTGACTACATGAAGTAGACTAAGAGATGAAAAAGCAACACGTTATGACCCGATCTACAGAAACTTAAGATCAAATGAGAGGTAGTCATTCATATCTATCAATCCAGAAAGGGTGACAGAGCCATTTCTAATGCTTACGCTCTCCACAGACAGAGCCATTATAAACAAATAAAAAAAAAACATGAAACGGTAGAGAACCTCCTCAGGAGCGGCGGGACTACCAAGATTACTCCAAAACAAGAATAAAAGGCATTACTCACATCTCTCAGAAAGCACCTAAATGGTCCCTAGAAATTAAGGAATTCTGTTTTCAGAAAAGATAAGAAGCTCCTTTATTGTCTCACAATGTGGAAATTCGGGCGTGGCAAAAAAAAACCACAGTTACACATTAAATCAGCAATGAAAACACAGCTAATCTCATCTAAAGTTAGTTCTAAAGCAACAGAGAATGAATAAAAGTAAAACAGAGATGCACCGATATGAAAATTTGGGCCAATATTGATTTCCGATATTAATATTGCTGCTATATCCGATAACCAATATTTACCGATGGGTGTGTGCACACGCTTCTACATTTTGTAAAACTTTGTACCAACTGAAAACTATTCTAACTGAATTTTTGAATGTGGGTTATAGTCTTGATTTACATGCAGAATTATTTTTTTATCTGCTTCATTTAAAAACCCCACAATCCTGGCTGTGATGCATCATTGTCACTTTAACATGACCGCATGACCAACGCCCTCACCTCCCCCTCTTTGAACACTGCCACAAAGGGCAACTAGCTGAAAATAAACATTGGTTGTTAATATCGGCCCAGTTTTACTTAGCGGACCGATACCAATATGTAAAAAAAAATGACTAACATTTGCCGGTACCGATGTTAATGCCGATATATCGTGCATCCCTAGTAAAAAGAATACAACCAAAGTATTGCACAATTATTGATAATAATATGGCATATTTAGGTAGAAAAATGAAATGTTCAGCTAAAAAGAGGAAAGACAGCAGCCTATTTACCCAACGATGTGAGAAAAATATGCAATATGCATGATTGTACAGCAACATCCTGGAGTAGCTAAAATGTGTGCAGGTGTTCCATAGCATCTGAAGTCCTAAAGAAAAAAATGTTCAGGCCATCAGTTTGTGATCTTAAACTCAAGCACACTTGGGTTATCCTAGTCTGAACAACTGAATAAACAACTAAATATGGATGTGGGAGTTTCCTTGTTGAAGTTCAGACTTAGATCCGATGGAGAAGCTGTGGGATGACACTAGACAGACTACTCATGCTTGAAAACCCCCAATGATGCCGAGTTAAAACAAATCTGCATAGAGGGGTAGGCCAAAATTCCTCTGCAGTGATGTAAAAGACTGATTGCTTGTTGTATCAAAAGCTTTAGTAGTTTATGTTTTATAAGGACAACCATTCAGTTGTTTTGGAAAGATTTTTTTTCTTAATAAATAAAGTCATCATTTGTAAACCTCATTTTGGATTTCCTAAGGGTATCTTTGTCTCATACCGTTTAACAATCTGAAACATGAAACGTGAAGACAAGGCATAAAGACAAAATACATCTGTAATAGGGAGAATCATTTTTGCTTATCTCTAAGAAGCTATATTAAAAAAAAAAAAAATCCCATCAGAACCTCAGAGTTCAGAGCTAAATCTGTCAGGTATAGTTTAGAAAACGAGAGACGTGTACTTGTTCTTTATTTACTGCATCTTAAAGTGCTCTTTAACATAATAGACATTTGTAATCCTTCATCTGCAGCACTTTTAGCGTGAATATCAGATAAATCAAACTCAAATGACTGAACCGTAACGTTTTCTGCCCCAAAGACGCACTTCAACCAGGACAGAAAAGAAGAAGACGGCAACAATACCAGGTCTCTGCGAAAGCGAGTTAACGTTTTTTTAACCAGCTAGCTCCAGTTTAGTTTTGTACGTTTCTGGAAGACATGTCAGATGCTCAATGCGCTTGTCCTTCAACCGGACGAGCTCCTCCAGCTTGCTCACTTTCCCCTGAAGGACCTGCGTAGAAGAAAGCAAAGGGACAATGCCACTCTAGGGGTAGTTTTCCTAAAAAGGAATGTAGAAGAAGGAGAAGATGGAAATGTAGGTCAGGATCATTCTGCTTCTTTTTTTTTTTTTTTTTTTTGGTTTCAAGCAGATGTGGCAAAAAGATAAAAAAAAGGAAAAGGTTTTATATCCGCTGGGCCGGTGGTGACTCACGGACTGCTGCTGACACAGGGTGTGACACATCACACACACACACACACACACACACTTCTGCAGGAACATGACCAACCGCTCCCCCCCCCCCCCCCCCCCCCTCCATACGGACATAAAAAAAAAGGAGGATGCTTGTTTTTGCAGAAGTTCTACCAGTCAGCAGTTTGAATTCAAGTGAATGTGTCTGCGTGTACCTTCACAGTTTCCTGGAGATCCTGGACCTGAAGCTCTTTTTCCAGCAGGATTTGTCGGATGGTTGCAGGGCTCATCTCTGTGTAAAACGTCACGTGTTGCGGTTTCCTGTATGATTAAAAACAAAATAAAAAAAAATGACTGAATCAATTGTTATATATTGGTATATTTTACTCATTGTCACAAGCAGCCGATTTGTTTAGGTCGAATTAAAAGAAACGGTTTTGCCGTACGCTTTTGCCTCCGCGCTCTTCATCTCTGCCAGCTGGGCCACAATTCTCGCTTCAGCCTGTTGAATTTCTACATCTGACAAAAAGGACACGCACAACAAAAGCAAACACGTGTTAGGAAATTCACTTTTAGAAATCTGGTGAGCTGCAAGTAAAGAAGTTGGCAGATTGGCGAGGAATACAAAGGAAACGGAGAGAAAGTCAGATAAGAGGACAGAAAAAGAAAAGCTGCCTTTCAGTCAACAGTGCTGAGCTCATGTTGCTTGATAATTCAATTCAATTCAATTCAATTTTATTTATATAGCGCCAAATCATGAAACATGTCATCTCAAGGCACTTTACAAAATCAAGTTCAATCATATTATACAGATTGGGTCAGATTATACAGATTGGTCAAAATGTCCTATATAAGGAAACCAGTTGATTGCATCAAAGTCTCGACAAGCAGCATTCACTCCTGGGGAACCGTAGAGCCACAGGGAGAGTCGTCTGCATTGTACATGGTTTTGCTGCAATCCCTCATACTGAGCAAGCATGAAGCGACAGTGGGAAGAAAAACCACCCATTAACGGGAAAAAAAAACCTCCGGCAGAACCGGGCTCAGTATGAACGGTCATCTGCCTCGACCGACTGGGGTTACAGAAGACAGAGCAGAGACACAACAAGAGAGACAAAAAATGACCATCTGGATGTTGGGGGCTGATAAGGAGACCTGAGACCCCTTCGCTGATAGTGGATGGGTGTGGATGAAAGAGGAAAGGGAGGGGGAAAGGGAGGGGGGTACTGATCTGAGGTCAGTTTCAGGAGCAGATGAAGTGTAGGAAACGGAAGAGACGCATTTCCCCTGATTCACACCCTCGCGTTGTGGCGTTTTCTAATCAGAGCTTTCTGATGCCTTCAAAGGAGGCAGGTACTGTCTGTGGGGGGCTGGGGGGAGGGCTAACGATCTCAGGACAGCCGAGACAATAAAAAAATCACATCAGTGCTTGAAACAGCATTGGTGGCAGTTTGAAAAGTGTTTGCTAAAACAGAAAAACAGGGCTTTTGGATTGTGCTGATTTGGTATTTCTCAGCTCAACATAAAGAAATGTTCAAAATTCTTTTTTTTTTTAATCTGGATTTTTATTTTTTTATCCAATCTGGTCTTTTTTTAGTCTTTTTCCTTTTTTTTCTTACTTTCTACATTATTTGGTCAGTGTTACTTTTATCAGAATCACCTTGTAAAATAAATAAAATAAAAAATCTCCAATCATCATTTTTATTTCATCATTTTTATGACAACTTGCTATTTTCACACTAAGACCTTTTTTGTAATGAAAGCAAAACAACTGATGCATGACCCAAAAAACCCGGTTTCATCCCGTGTGAAACCTATTAACTGGTCGGACCCTTTAAATCCAGCTTTAGTTTATTCTCAGCTACTGCTCTCCTTGCTTCTGGTATCCCCCCAAGGTTTAATCCTAGGCCCAGTGCTTTTTTTTAATAATATCTATTGCCACTAGAGTTTATAAAATCATAATAATAACAATGATAACATGGGGGTTTCATTTCTAAGCTGACAATGTCCAGATCTAACGTCCAAACAACCTTTCATTTGCTTGATTAAGCAAAAATAAATCCATAGCAGTGACCTTTTAAATCTTATAACATCAATAAATATATAATTATGTTCAGGTCCAGGACATTCTCTCTGGTCGTCTAGGGGCCTTTCCTCATTTTCTCTGCTCATCTGTCAAAAACTTTAGATGGGAATTTTAAATTTGATAAGTGGGTGACCCCTTTGGTCAAGCTTTTACCAGCTCAGATGCAGGGCATAGCTAGGGTCAAAGGCTATCTCCTTCTGAAAAGGTCTGTGGAGAGCAATCCATGCTCTTATATCTTTAGAGCAGGATTTTAAAAAGGTATTCTATTTAATCTTTAAAAGTCTAATTTTCAACAGAGTTCTTACCAAGGCAGCAGCATAAAAATTCCACATTTAAATAGAACAATCTGATATAAACAACATATAACAAACTAGTTATAAAAAAATGGCAATTCACATCAAAGCACTATAATCTTTACGACAACTCACTTGTAAGCTAAATATCTTGTTTTTTAACTCGATCACAAAATGGGACCTCATTATCTCCCTGAAGAGCTGCATTTTTATGCTCCAACCTGGATGCTCACCAGTTTCCCTGAAGCCGGGCCAAAGATCAGAAGCAACTAAGCCCCTGGGTTTCTGGGCCGGTCCTTTAGGCTTTGGATCAGCATGCCATTGCACACTGGCTCTGCCCTGATCACTGTCTACCCAGGATATAATGTTTGTGGCTGCTTAGGGGCCCCTCTGCTAGGCTTGGGGTCCCAAGAGAGCTTGAATCAACACAGAGCAGGCTGATGGCACACCAGTCATGCAATCAAGGAGAACCTTTAAAGTTATGCTGACAGAATTATAATTTAGAAGTGCTTTACTCATTCGCACTGTTTAAGTCTAAACTGCGGAAACATTTCAGGCATGTTAACATTTTACAAATAGATCAGCAAGCAAGTGGTTGCTTGTGAATGAAACAACAGGCTTGTCCTCCCACTTTGAATATATATATATATATATATATATATATATATATATATATATATATATATATATATATATTGTCTTTTTTAAAACATTATAATGCAACATAGTACATTCCTTTATGTTTGATAAGATACAGCTGATTAGGCTTGACCTAATTCCAGTTTTCCAGTGCATCTTGCGTCGCCGCCATATTGAATGGGTCTCTCTTACTCAAGGCTGGCACAGCAACTTTGCCCATATTTTCTGCAGCTTACGGCTGGTTCTGAAGATGTGTTTTTACCTGATGAGAACATTGCAGAAAACCAACGTAAGGACCATAATTTCATGCTTATTAATTTGTTATCTCTGTATTTCACAAATTAAGGCTGAATCACATTGCAAAATTAAGTACCTTGGACTTACAGGGTACCATCGCATGCAGGAAGCTGTGAAAAGCAGTTGTTTTTCAAGGGTCTTAAGCTCAAGCCCCGGTTGCAAGCAGGGTAGTGTAAGAGACTGGAATGACATGGGTATTTTAAAAAAACACTTTTCCAGGTCTTTAAAAACTGTGTGTATGCATCTGTGCATGCACAGCATGCAAAAATATGAAGAAATTATTGTTGGATGTGTAGAGAAGGCTCAGGATTGCACGTGTGTAAGAGAGAGAAATAAATTTAAATGAACAATCCAACTTGTTACTTTATTAAAATATAGAATATATGTATTTATACATTTATCATGTAATACCACATGTCTCTTATTTGCTTAAGAGCATGTGATTTCATGCCATATGTCTGTCTTTAAGAGCATAAAACAATGTATTTCCGCATTAAAACATGTTTTTTTTAAGTGTGACACTGTTCTGTATCATAACCACATCTCTGCCGATTGTAAAACCCAAATCCGAGGGGTTATTATTTCTTTTAGTTGGCAAACAGCTTCCTCAGTACAAATAATTCCCTGTTGGCATGTGAGAGACCCATTTAAGATGGCGGCCGCCCTGAAACGTTAGCTCCAATAGGCAGTGCCAGTCCTTGGGGGCGTCTACTTATATAATGTCTATGGTTATTATAATCCTGTCAAGCACATTTTCTGATTGTCCGATCTCAGGAATGCTGTATGTAAACAACATAGAAATTACATACAATAAAATGAATAAACAGGTGTTTAAAATAAGCAGATAAAATCTAATTTTAACAAAAATTATCTGGATTGACTCAAGTCACTAACCTTGCCTGCTAGCTAAATTCTTGCGGTATTTATGCGTTCACAAACACACGAGAAACCATCTTGTCCCGCTCCCACCTCAATTGCTTGGGACCGAACCAAAACAGTTTGAGCCAATCACCTTGCAGTATTATGGTTTAAAGCGGGACATACCTACTGGGACGAAAGGAAGAGAGCCCACGGCCGAACCAAAATAAACATGGCACGCGTAGCTCCACGATTTCCTTTTTGAAATGAGAACAGCAGGAAGTGCCTTGACCAGCCTAACTTGTTGTGGCTTCTCATGGCGCCTGCTGCTTGCAACATTCACGGTCACAATCAAGTAACACACAATGTGTTAGATAGATAGCATATTCCAATATTAGCTCGTTAGTTGTGAAACAAGTGTCGTTGAATGCAGAATGCAAAAATTATTGAGCATGCACAATATAAGAGCGAGGTTAGTGGTGCTGAGTTGGCAAGTTGGCCTCCAAAGGCAGTTCTGCTCAGAGCCATGTCGAACATTGGACTGGCTCTGGCTTTACGTATTCATAGTTTCAAATCTTTTTGAAAAAAAAAAAAAAATGTATGGACTCCATATTTAATTTTCTTCATTACTTTCAAATCATTTTTTTTTGCTTTATATATTTGCAAAGCTAGTTCTGACAGAAAGGACTTTTACTATTCTCTATTTTGTTTGTTCACATATGTTTAGTCATTTTTGCAGTTTTAGAAAGTATAAACTGCTTTTAACGATCTTTGCTTTGTTTGCATTTATTGCAAGTTTGCTTTTATTGGCTTGTTTAGATTTTTAGTCAACTCTTGCTGTTTTTACAAGTGCTCTATAAATGAACTGAGTTGAGCTGAGTATGGCACCACAACAAAAAGTCTAAAATTACATCTTTTTGACCACTAAGACTAAAAAAAGGCACATTTTGAGCATTGTCAGCTAACTTTGTCCTCAACATACCCTATCACAGTTTTATATACTGCATGTATGGCATTCAGGAAGTCAGCCCAGTCACCACATTTAGCTTGAAATCAGCAGTTTAAGTTTATGTAATTCAGTTTATGTCATCAACCTTATGACTGTTTTGCAACTTAACGAAAATCTTAATCACGGTCTTGTAATGAAATGCTCTCATTTAAAACCACAATAATAACAGAATACAATTAAGATTGTACCTGAAAAAGGTTTCTCCTGGCTCCTGGCGTCATAGTATTGCTACATAAGAGTGAGAAAAAAAACAGTGAAAGTAAGTGATCAGACCACAGTAATTAATATTCACATTGACATTAAGGTTTTGAACAAATTGCAAAATATAGTTTATATGTGCAAATACAAACTGGTGAATTGTTGGTGATTTGCACACGTTTTTCCTCTATCTTCCCCTTGAGGATGCTCAGCACAGGCACTATTACTCCAGGGGTGCTTATAACAATCTTCTTGACCGTCTCTTCTGGGACATAAATCTCAAGCTTGGGAAACACCCTCCTGACAATACAGAAAAACACATGTTTCTAATAGAAAAAAAGAAGTCAAAAGCAAATGGCATGTAATTTACTAATGAGCCCAGAGGGACAACCATGTTTATAGTGGGGCCCATAAATCTGAAGCTGGCTGTGTGCCATTCCAGTGACCAGGAAGTGGTGAGTGGGTGTTTTCTCATGACTTGATGAAAAAGACCAAGGAAGGGTTGGCGTTTATAATGCATAAAAACTGCTACTCATCCTACTTTCTGTCTTATTTTCAGCTGCTTTGTAATAATAGGAAAAATATATGTCTTCCACTTTAAAACATACAAAAAAAAATCAAAAATTCTAAATTTTGATGCATTCAGTAGGGAATAAGTCACTTTTCTTTTTACATTATCACTATTGCAAACGCATTACTAAACTCCTAACACTTCTTGTATAATGAATATAACTAAAGTTTTTTTCCCCCTTTATACTTTATGCTTTGAGTGAATCAAACCAATTTATTTAATAATCCACAACTTCCTGTTTCGATCGGATATTATACGACACCGAATATATTATGTTATATATTAATGACATCAGATAGAGGCCCATTTATTTTAGCCACTGGCCCACAGGCTACACAAGAAGCCAACTTTATGTTGCCACCACGCACTGAGAGGAGGAAAGAAAAGGATGTATAAAAAAAAAAAAGAAAAATAGCCTTGAGTTCACCAAGTATCCATAGCAACCATCACATGCTAAAAGCTGTTGTTTAGGAGGCACATTAGGAAACAACCCTTTTCTGTGCTAGAATTACAAGCTAAAAGGCGTTGTACTTCCCAAATGCTAAAGAGACTTTAATTATAACTGACGTGCTGCTACACGTCTTTTAACAGGCACCATATCTCCCCAATTCTAGCCTCTCTGCACTGGTTGCGTGTATATTTTAGGATTAATTTTAAAATCCTTTTATTTGCTTTTAAAGCTAAGAGGTCTTGCCCCGCACCCATCTGTCCGAGCTGCTACATCCCTACACACCCTCCCTGCTTAGAGGAGACCATGCTATTGCCGCAGCAGCTCCTAAGTTGTGGAATGACCTTCCCTTGGTCATCAGACAAGCCTCTTCCCTTTCTGATTTTAAATCCCTTCTTAAAACCCACCTCTTTTCCTTGGCCTTTGACACCATCTGAGATGTTGGCTTTTGAAATTGTTCTGTTTGTTTTACTACTAATTTTATAGCCTAATTCTTTCCCTTTTATTTTGTTTTAGTAATTATATTAGTAATCTATTATTTTAGTATCAGTGCTGTTTTATTTGTTCATGTCTTATTGATTTTATTATTGGTTTAATGCTATCATATGACTGCAGTTCATTTACTCTGTGTACAGCACTTTGGTCCCATGGGTGTATAAAGTGATCTATAAATAAAGCTGGTATGGTATGGTATAACAGTGTGATGTGGTTATAAGGGAAGACTCTGCATCAAACATCTGCGTTTGATGCAGAGTCACTTTCCATGACTGAAAAGTTTGTCATGGGTTTGATATGACGCAAAGAATGAACAGTGGGAGATCTTTGATGCTATTGGCCCGTTTCTCATCCAAAGGCCCTGTAAACCTTGTCAATAGTGCGTGGCTTCATGAACGTTCAAGTACCGTAAATTTTAAACACCAATCTGCTGGTCTCTTCTGATAAACTGTTTACCTGTATTCACTGACTTCCTTGAAAGCATTATGAACCAAAATTAATGGCTAAAGTAGCACAAAAAATCAATCTTCTTTTGAAAAAAGAGGAAAATTAGACAGAGCATATAGGACCTGTCTAAGGAAAGAGGGGAAAAAAGAAAGAGTAGATGTATTAAAAAAATAAAAGTGCATTATAATAATAATTATTATTATTAACTTTATTTAAAAAGGAACAGTGTACAGTTAAACATAGATGTCACCGGAACCCGAGTATAGCATAAGCTAACTTGCATATTCAGTCCCTTGACAGGTTAGAGAATAGATATAAAAGCTAATAATAACGTTATTGTTATTATTATGTTTTAGGCATGCCAGGGACCTGAAAAAAAGATTAGCACAATTAACTACGAGGAATTAAGTGTAGCAAATAAAATAATAAAATAAAAAGCTAGATTGTCTTACTTGTTGAGAAGGCTCCAGTTGCTGAGTTTCTGCTGCGTTTTGCAGGAACCGCTATAGTTGTGGAGATCAACTATCTTTGGAAAAAAGTGTTTAATAATCTCCGCAACCATCACTGCAGGAGGGTCCAGCATGGAGACACAATAAAGTCCACAAGTAAATAAAGACACAAACTGACATCCGACGCCATAAACCGAGTAAACAGTCGGCTAGCATAAACAGACACCAGACAAACTACCTCCATCGCTGAAGTCCCTGGTGATGTTTCTCTTGGGCCTGGAGAATGGTATTTTATCCACCCATGCAAGCAAATCCTGCTGTTCCTCCTCGCTAAGAGAACGATCCATTCTAAGAACAATATACAACTCTCTGAGTTTAAAACAATTAGCTTGTTAGCTCCTCGCCAACATGTTTCAGGCGTTGCTAGGTAACCGCTTTCAAACCAAAACAAACGGCCTCCGAATAAAAACACGAAGAAGAAATTAGTTTTTGTGATTTATTGTAAGACAGAATTTGCAAAAAATAATCAAGGCACAATTTTCCCACTTGTATCATAATTGCAGATAATCATAAAATACACATAAGAATTACAATCATGATGTCAGATAGTCTCTACAGATTGGTACATATATATATATATATATATATATATATATATATATATATATATATATATATATATATATATATATATATATATATATATATATATATATATATATATATATATATATAATGATTAAAGTGCCATGTTAGTGCTGAACGGCACATTACACAGCAGCCGGTGGAGCTACTGGGCTTCTGCCACTGATGCTGTAATATAAACCCACATGAGAGACACAAATACCAGACTGACAATGAAAAATAATAAAACAACAAAAAAGGAGGACAAAGGATTTCAAAATTATTGTACAATAACCACTTAACAGCATTCATTGGACAGACAGATGCCAACCACTCTTGGTCATAAAAAAACATAAATAGACATTAAAGTGACCATTTGAAATACAAAACCACCATAAAAAACCACTAACACACTAAAAGTACAACGGAAAAAAAAACAGATATGAAATAACAAATAAATTATTGAATGGTGTGGCAAATCACGAACAGACACTTCTTTGAAAAGAAGATGTAAATGAACATAAAAGGAAGTATAATCTAAGTTAAAAACAAAAGGATGTAAACTGCTGCTTGATGGAAAATCTGTCTGAGAAGCTTCTGACAGTTTTTTTTTCTTCTCCAGCCAGGGTGTCTCAGTCTTACATATTCTTGTAAAAAAAATTTAAGTCGTACCAGAACCACATTAGAGGAAACTAACAATTAATATATCTGAGAGTGTAATATATCAAGTTCCCTCTGAGTTTAGATCATGTTCCAGAAAGGCTGTTTACATGGAACATGAGAAACCTGATTATTTATCTACCTGTACATACCTGCATTTTGATTCCTTGTTCTCCAAGTAACATTTTATGCAAGTATACAGGATAACATTTCACCCAAGCTTCTGAAAACAGAATAACATGCGGAACCAGGATACTTAAGAAATCTAGTCCTATCCAGGATATGTGTAAACAAAGACATTGATAGTGCCGGCGCCTCATGGAACGCTGAAAAATCCCCGTATTACCGCAGTAAATAATTTCCCTTCAACAGCAAAATCAATCATGATCGTAGCGGCAGCGCCATTTGTCATCCACTGAGCACTTAAGCTCAGCTTTGTCGAACATTGCTTCAGGTACACCAGCTGAAGACGGAGACTGGCAAGACGCAGACAAGAGGTCATCCCAGGGGAGACTGTGACAAATCTCCCTGTGGGTCTTTTCCCCACATGTAAAACAGGCAGGCGTCTTCAAAGGGGATGTCTGCCAGAGAACGTTAGTATTTACAGCTGTGTGAATTATTCCCACTATCATCTCGGCCTGTGGGGGGGCATGAGAGGAGCTCTGCCTCCAAGCTGGAAAAAAAAAAACCCAGAATAAACACAGTTAGTTTTGATAAGCATTTAGTCTTCTTTATCCAAACTTGGCCTCTTGTTTAATTTATAGAGCAACAGAGCCAGTTATTAAGCCCAGAGACGTCCACATCTCCAACAGAGAGTCGCAGCTTATTCATTACGCTCCCATGCAGCGTAATGAATAAGGCCTCTGCCAAAAACCACGGATCTCTTTTTAAGCGAGAATTCCTTTAATAACATTTAGGGATGTCTGGATGCCAACAGCAGCTATGTCAGAGGTTGGAAAGTCTTATTCACTCTGTCTGCCTTGTGGATACATACCAGCTGGGTATGTGGCAGGGAAGACTGGACTGGAGAGGGCTTCGGCTTCAGCGGAGGCATCGGAGGTTTAGGCTTCACGTTCTTAGCGACAGAATAATGATAATTAAAACAAGAAGCAAATACAAGAAGAGTAAAACCCGGCAATGCAAATAAGAAGACTTGAAACTTCGCTTACTGGTTTTGATGCAAGTGGGGGTAGCGGTCTAGAAGGTGGGAGGGGCTTAGCCTGTTAACCAAAAAAATAAATCAAGGATATTGAAACTATTTCCACATCCGTTTAGGTTCGGCAATTAATAATTAGAAAATATGCTATTGTGTTGGTTTACCTCAGTATAAATTGGCAGCTTCGAAACATTTGGTGGCTGCATTAACATCCTCCCAACCTGTACAAGAAACATTTTTCCACTGTTTGTCACACCAAGGGTTCAGAAAATATCACATTTTATATATTATGTAATTCTAAGTGTATTATAATGATCATGGCTTCAGAAGATGCTATTTAAAAAAAAAAATCAAACAGCTGTATAACATCAACTAGTTAATTTTAATGATAGAGTTATAATAATGTTAGCTCCTTTTTTTTCAGGTTTTGGTACAAAGACTTAAGAAAAAAAAAAGGAAAAATAATGTATCTCTGCAAAAACTTAGTAGAACTAGTTGTTCATAAATAATGTGTGTAATAGATATAAATGAACCTTGATCTGTCTATAGTATGATTGGATTTTATATGATCCATTTCATTGCACGTTTATTTATAAATGGAGACGAATTAAGCCTGTTGTTCCTATAAAGAGGACATTTGTTTTTGATTAGTGCCGTGTAAACAAATTGGACTGAAATAAATATGAATGAGACATGCTTATTGTCAAAATATTATCCCTTTTTGTGACTCTCTTTATAAAGTAACACTACAAATTGGCAAGGAGCTAAGATGAAAGGGTCAGTTTGTCGGGTTATTTGATTGGGTAGCACGCCTGCAGTCAACTGCTTAACACGTACGCCTCTCATAGTTTGCCAACTTCTTTCAAAACAAGAGTTTCACTACTAAGAATGAAACAAGGTGGCACTATTGGTTTCCACAGAATGACTGCTTGCTTGTTGAACAAAAGTATGAAAATGAATAAGCTCAATTTGTCGGCCTTGTAAGCAAGAAAAAAACGGTGGGGGAGGTCTTACTGGCATCTAAATCAAAGGGTTTTGAACAGATCACTTTAGCCATTTTAAGCTTTAACAGTTTAAAATCTTAGTGTGCCTTGACACAGGAACCCGACCCCTCCCTACTTTGGACTAAAGGAAAATAAGGCAAACTCAGATTACCTGATGAACCTTTGATAAGTGAGATCCAGCTGGTTCTTTTTTGGGAGGCTGATCATCGAGAAAACAGAAGAAAGGGAAACAAAACCATTATTATTTTTTCCCCCCCTTTGGCCTCAGCTCTTGCTGAGTTACTGCCCATGTTTGCTGCGTTAAATTCACACACATAACCACTGATGGAAATATTCTGAGTGATCTATCAAAGATAAGGCAGGGTCAAAATACACACAGTGTGAGGGTGTAACTACAGCCGGGATGCTGAGGCTTTGGACTCACCTCTGGAGCTGCTCTGCTGGGCCCCAGCGCTCCAGTCTGCGGTCTGACAGCAGCGGAGGACAGAGGCTTACAGGGCAGAGAAACAGACGACTCCAAAAATGTAGGCTGGCTGATGTGTGTGAAAGCCCGGCGAGAGCTGCCTCGCCTGGTGCTCGACTGAAACACTGGGTTTGATTGTCCTGAGGTCATGGCACGAAACCTGTAAGGAAACACACAAAGGAGGTCAAATTAAATACAAGCTTATTGAGTAAACCATAAATGTAACAAATCCAAATTAAAGAAGCAGACTATTGCCTCACCTCTTTGTCGGTGTCCTTTTTCTGATGAAGCACATCAGACTACCAATAAGCAGAACCAGCAGCAGAAGTAAGCAGACGACCACTGACACGATGACTACAGTTAGGCCGGACCCTGCACACACACACACACACACACACACACACACACACACACACACACACACAAATACACAGTAGGTTATGACAGCATATGAGCAACAACGTACATCATCTGCCCTGGAGAGAAATTTCACTGTAATGTCATTTGTGTGGACTAATGGGGAAATTGAATTCAATCAGCATTTGTTTTCGCTCTTGAGAACAGACAATGGCTGTTTCAGAGTCTATGAGTATTAAATCATGTTGGAAACAGAGTCATGTGTAAATCAGAGTCTTACAAAAGGTCAAGCATTTAAAGAGGCAGATTCACAGAGGACAGGAAAGCAGAACAAGTACAATACCTTTAATCAGCTCGGACTGCTGCACAGCACAGTAAGGTGGAGCCCAGCCTGGATCGCAGTGACATTTTCTTTCGTGGTTGCATACCTATCAGGGATCTCACTGTTAGCTGTGTAATTATGCTCTAACAGGAATTTAGAGGCAGAAAGTATGATAAAGAAAGTAGGAATCCTAATTAAATCTCTGTTGATATCTATCCGTCTTTTCTGAAACAAAAAGGGCCTTTAGAGTCACTCCCCTTAAAACAGAAAGCTTATACTACTATAGGTTGATTTAAAAGAAAGATTACAAAGATTACAAGGATAGGATTTTCTTTCTGCCTCAGGATTTTCCAAATTTTAAAATTGTAGATTTAAGAGAAACAACACAAATGCAATTGCTGATGGACACAACACAGTTCATTTGATGGTTTGGACATATAGCTAGAGCAGAGGTCACAGCTAGACCACGAGGTGACTGTGGGGTGTCGTAAGTGAGCATAAGGTTCACCAGCAGAATCTTTCTTACACTAATATCGAGCTGCAGCAGCATCATTTTGTTTTCTCTGTGTCGGAGCCCAATGTGGCAAATGAAGGAGAGAACGTTTGACTGCAGCTCCCTGGTGACCTATTTTTTTGAGAAGCGGCTGAAATTCGTGTGCTTTAGAGTGATAATGCTGGTCAGAATGGGAGCTCAAATTGCAGAGACTATCATGGGTGCCGCCAGAAATGTAATGTTTCAAATTAAAGGTGGTTGTTCCCCTCTTTGGGTAATCAAGCTTTTAAATTCCCATGCAGGGTGCCAGTTTATTAAGTCTCCCTGCTATTGCACTCAAATAATTCTTCTCCACCTCAGTTTAAAAAAAAAAGAATCAGTAAAGCTGTGCATTGATGCCGGCGTTCAAAGGAAAGGCTGGGAAAATGCTAGATGATGAAATCGTATGATATTTGACTTTGACAGTTTTGCATAGGCACTCACCCCGTGGTTGTTACATTTAGACGAACAGTCATTTGTTCCGTATGCTTTAATGTTCTTGATATCTTCACATTTTTGATTGTAGCATACCTGATAGAGAGAACGCAAAGCCATTAGGCCTCAGGAGTCTGCAACAATTGGGATTCTTGTTATTTTAACTCTAAAAAAACTATTGCCTCACCATATTATTGCCACACTTGGTACCAGTAGGCACCATGCCGAGATCCGAAGGGTAGTTGTCCTCGCGGTTCATGGTTGCCTCGTTGCAAATGATTCCTCTTCCTACTTTGTAAAAGAGCTTCCTGGATGTTACAGGAAACTCCCATCCTCCGGAGCAGAAAAGTTTTCCACAAGATTGATCCCTGAAAACACAAAGCAACCACAAGAAACACTTTTAAAAACACTTACGTTAAAACATTAACTTTATGGTGCTTTTTAGTTACATACCGACTGGAACATCTCTGATTTAACAGGGTCCTTCTGCAGGTTCCATACTGAGAGAAACAAGCGTCCACGGCGACTTCAGCCTCTAAACAGATCCATAAAGAAGAAGACAGTGTGTTAAGTGTTGAAACGTCAGAATAAAGGCACATATAAAAGCAAACGAATGTTTCAAAGTATTTCACCTGGTCCCCAAAGTCTCTTGCAGTGATCTTGGCGTGATGGACACTGCCCATTGTAGCAGTATCCTCTTCCACGGTTGCACAGCCGCCCGTTTTGGGTGAAAGCATCGGCCGGGCAGGCTGCAGAAAGGCCCGTGCAGTATTCAGCCAGGTCACAGTCTCCGGCTCTCGGTCGGCAGATGCTGCCTGTCGGCTTCAGCTGTAGCGCGGACAGAAACACAGATGGTGATGTACTGACTAGTCAAATATATCCACTCACACAAAACCTGCCAGACGGAATAGTCATTCCGTGTCTGGATATCCAGTTACATAATTAGCATCAGTCTGACTCCTCATCTAGCGAGTTGTAGGCTCAGTGAGTAGTACTTACTTGGCATTTGTGGCAGCACTCTCCTTCTGCACACTGAGCTCCTGCATTCAGCTGGCAGGTTGTTGCGTTGCAGCAGGGATTTTTGCATTCCTGTCAAGAAGAAAATAACAAGTCAGCTTCCCATGGGTACTTTCATGCGATATGCAAATGTCTCTTTTTTGAGTTTGTACAAACCTCCACGGTGCCACAGTCACACTCCTCCCCAGGCTCTAAGAAGGCATTCCCACATACTGGCCCTCCGTAGATGCGATCAGTGGAGGGAGTATCCAGCAGACAAGCAGGGTTGATCTCCTCCAGGAACCTGCTGAGCTGCTGTTGACTGCAGCTGCTGAACTGCTTGGGATACTCAAGGCTATGGGAAGAAAGACAATATATATATATATATATATATATATATATATATATATATATATATATATATATATATATAGAAAAATTTTCCTAAAAAAGTATTTAGGAATTTAGGAAGCTATACGGTGTACGGCACAACTTTTCATTCCTGCTCAACCTTTTTCATTTTCTTTCCATTTCAAAACACATGCATTATAGTGACTCGGTCCAACATATAAAATGTCATGTGAAAAAGTTCAAGGGATATGAGAACTTATGCATTGCACTGCAGGCTGACTGAGCTTACCCAACACTTTCAGCCATGATGCAGCCTTTCTTTGATGGCAGGAAGCCGCAGACACAGTGCTCTGTATCATGGGACAAACCCAGGTTGTGACCCATCTCATGTGCAATGGTGGAGGCCACTCCTATCGAGTTGGTGTTATGATCCTGTGGAGCCAAAGGCATTTTGCCATGTAACACCGATACAACGCCATTCCTTTTAATTGCCATTTAATGTTGACATTTTTAACAAACAGATTAAATTTTTCCCCCAGCATTTTAATATGTTTTACCTCATTGACAGCTCCTGAGTTAGAGGTGCACATTGCATTTGTGTTTGCTAATCCAACAGTGGAGCCCTCAAAGTCCACCCCTCTGAGCAGAGAAAAGGTGATTTTTTTCAAATAATAATATAAGAGCGTAAACATCAGGACTTTTTAGCGGAGAATCAAAATCCCAGCATCTTACGTGATGAACTGTGCGTTGTCGTGTTTAGTTCTCGGCAGCAGGTGCCGCTGACGCCACTCAAGAAATCGACCCAGCGTGACCTCGGGGTTGCTGCTGACCTCGATTTCATCCTTGTACGTCCAGATATGCAGACCGACCAACATCACCCGAACACCAACGGGGCGATACAACTGCACCAACGAAGCAGAGTCTACAGTGAGTCGCCGATTTCACGCCTGGTATCACAGATATCCCGCTGAACGTTTCAGTTTTTCCTATTGACTATTTGCACGCTTTTAAATTTGTCAGGGAGTGTTTATCTGGTAGATTCATGCAGTTGCACCGTATTTTACATCGTTCTGTAAACTGACTGCTGTCTGTCTTTTTTGACTTGAACATTTAAATTTTATCTTGTGCTGAGGACTATTTGCACACTTTTTTTAGCTTCTCAGGACGTGTTGTTTGGTGCATTCAACTTGAACGTTTTATGCTCTAGATTTGTGTCTGCGTGTTATGTGGGAATTCTGTGCTGGTGTCTGACCAAAATTTTCATTATGGTTACATAATGACCAAAAATACCCTTGATTCTTGAGTTTTACTAAATGTGAACGTGTGTAAAAAACACTTTGTGGCACAAGTTACAGAAGTAACAGAAAGCCACTGCTGAGGGGATATGTGTGAATGTTTTCAGCTTAGGTGTGAAGACTCACAGTTAATGTCAGTGAGAAAACATTTACTTCTAGCTACATTTTGATTATTAAAGAATGAAAGACGATTTCCTGCATGTTTTCCCAAACTGAGTTTTATAAGAGACCAATAGTCGCTATCTCTTTGAAGCTGCAGAGAAACAAACATACCTTGTCCACGTGGTTTGCTACTTCAAGCACTCTGGCCTCCACTGCCTTCTTGCTGCCAAACTTCTTGTACTGGAAATAAAGAATTTAAACATATTTTGCAACCAGCTGCATCTCCTTCCATATTTCCGCTACTAAAAATGTGTGATATTTAGTCAAAGAAAGAATTAAGGTGATCTAACCTCCATGGTGTCCACCACTACTGCCAACTCCACAGTCCTGGGTTTGCTTTTCTGCTCTTTGGTCTGCGCTCTGCTTTTCTGAGTGACATAAATTACAGAAAACATCAAAGAAAACAAGAATTATGGTAATAATGGTTGTATTTAAATGGTTAATTTGCTTATTTCTTTCTCCTTTCCAGGTTTGCATTTTATGAAACAAAAGCCCCTTGGTGCAAATGCTAAAAAAAAAAAGCTAACAGTTTGTCATACTGAGGGATTACTAGAGAATCAAAAACCTAGATCTGATCCAGTTAATGTTTTGTTTCCCAAACTCTGCATTTTGCACACGTTTATGCCCGTTGTGTGCAGTTCATGTATCATGCTTAGTGGTTGTTGTTTTTTATTGATTTTACAGCTAATTTTGCTAAACAACACTTCACCATATGGCTCTTACTTCCTGGCTGTGCAGACTGTCTCTTTTGAAGTGTTGTATCTGAGGTAAGCCTTTATTTTGTGTTGGCCATGCAGGCCTTTGTTGACATTTGTGGTTAAAATCATTTTTCTGCTCCCCCTTTCTGTTGCTGTATTGTTAGTGTTATTATTTTAATTTAGTTATCCTGCTTCCTTGTTATGTCTTAACTCATTCTCTTCCTCGGACAGTACATTTACTTTCTGAGGATCTATTGTCACATTCCTGGTTTGTTCCTTTTTTCACCATCATCTGTCATGTTTTCTCGTTTTTCAGAGAACTGCGCTAAACTGATAGTTTTTGTAAAAGGCAAGACAATTTGCTGTCGTCAAATGATTTTGTCTGTATGTATTTTATTGGATGTTACTTGTACTGTCACATGCATTCGATTTTCAGATGCACCGTGTCTGAACCCTGTCCGCACCATGAATTATTAGAGGCGTAAATCCACGTTTTCTGTGAATGTGTCCGTGCAGCGTCCTCACCAGACTGCCAAACTGGAAGAGTCCAGACGGACGAGCGCCGTGGTCGTAGAAAGTGGTCGTGTTTCCATGGGAACAGGAGCTCCTCTTCCTCCTCAGGTGCTTGTAGTTGTAGACGGCATGCGGATCGTCGTCCCTGTGAGCGCCATCCTGCTGTCCCATCTCCTGACCAGGCAGGGGTTCAATGAGGTACGTCTGGTCGCGGAGAATAATGAACCCCCTGTAGATCAGAGCATTTTGTCACAATATTGCTGCAGTTTAATGCCCCTTTAATGGGATTCCAGAAAAAAGTTCTGTATGGAGCACAAAATAATGCTGCTCCTCCCCCACCTATTGCTACATGCTGCCGATCAGCTGGCTGAAAGAAGGCTACTACTTTTTGTTTGGAAACAATTCTGACCAATTTCTTTCAGGTTGCTAAAAAACAAAACAAAAAAATAAATAAATAAAGGCTCATGTTCTATAGTTTTATCCCAAATATTGGTGTTAATACTAGTCTATCTCTAGTTTTCAAACTAAACGGATGGATGTGGCAAAGGAAATAAAAACAGAGAGAAAAAAGTTAAGTGAAAAAAAAAGTTAATGGAAAAGAAAGATGAAGGTAGTGGAAAAAGACGATAACTAAATATAAGGGAAAATAGGACCATATTAATAATTAATCGAGGAAATAAAAAAAGAAGAAGTCTCAGAATAAAGATGGAGTAAAAATGTAAAATGAGGCATTTTCAGGATGCAGGACAAGATGAGCGTCCGATCTTCACATTGAATTAAACACACTGATCATGAGCATCCAGCTGCTGAGTTACAACTCCTGAGAGCCATGTTCTATAAAACCTGGCCTTCCTCAAGCAGTCATTTTTTAAAGGCCCCTGCTGAGATATAAGAACAGAAATTTTACTCACTTTATTCCTGAGCACAAACCAATGCTGGCAGAGGAGTCCTCCACTCCCACAACATGTCCATGGTAGTAGCAGTGGACCTGGAGAGGAATGGATTTCTAATGATATTTTTGAAGATTTACTGAATCTAAGAGCATAAACTCTGTTAGGAAATGCACTTTTATTCATGGTATCGGGGTTAGATAAGAAATGCCTAAACATGTCAATTCCTCTTCCACAAAATTATCTTTACATCATTCCTCTTCATAATGAGGAACTGTGATGTTGAGCAAGATACTTATATGTCATCGGATATTTTGAAATAAGGATATAACGAATATGGTTGTGATAGAAGGTTTAGGATGTAGAAGATCTGCATTTGATAAAAAGGGTTTTTCTCTTATACTTAGAAGAGACAAGCTGTGACAGAATTTAGTGCCAGACCAAACTGTGCGTGTGTAAAGTGTTGCATAATTTTCTGCTGCTCATTAAATCAAGCCAAGATAAATCATTTGTCCTATAATTCATGTTTGCCTAATAACATGCAAATGGGGAAAAAAAGAGACGGTAAAATACCTCATGACTGGAGGGAGTTGAAACTTGGGTACCCTGGTCAGTATAGTAGGTCACAGCGAAGCTTTTCCCGACAAGATTTCTAGAAAAGTGACAGTTTATAAATTATTAGTAACAACCGCTTTACACAGAATAAGAATGGGAAAAGAGGGACTTCAAGTTTTCTCACTTGTTCTTCTCCAGGTGCAGAGTGTAGTTTTTCCCAGCAATGCTCACAGAATACTGAACAACGTCTGGGTATTTCTTCATAGAGACACATAAAGTGAAGATGTGGCGTATTTAATGCAAGATAAACCCTTTTTAGAATTGCCTTGTAAGGTAGGATGGAAAGTTGGTTACCTTGTGTTCAGCAGCAGCAGCAGCAGCAGCAGCAGCATCGTTTGGAAGAGGCCAAGCCTGCAGCCTCTGAGGTGTCGCTGTTTGGTACTTTATCACATGAGGCAGACTCTCCACATTACCGGCAATTATACCTGGAAAGATGGATTTTATAGGTTCAGGGTGAAAGGAAAGAAGCAATGAGAGAGAGAGATAAAGAGAGAAAGAAAGAAAGAAAGAAAGAAAGAAAGAAAGAAAGAAAGAAAGAAAGAAAGAAAGAAAGAAAGAAAGAAAGAAAGAAAGAAAGAAAGAAAGAAAGAAATGCCACTTACTCCACGAGGAGAAGAAAATCCATGTAAAACAGGCAGGATGTGTCATGTTGCTCCGTCGGACGGACTCTGTCATTGTGAGATCCCAGGCTCAGAGGAAACGTCCTCAGCTCTCCGCCCATTTGATATGTAATATCCTGGTAATTAACATCTTAGACTAACCGGGTCAGCAGGACAACTGAGTAATTTTCCCTTTTTAAAAGTTTATCTTGTTGTTTTGATGCGAAAAGGGAGCACGATTAGGCTACAGATCTGTTTTTCCAGTTACGTCCCAAAAACAGCGGCCACCTTCACAGGCAAAACATTCATGTGGTCGTCAAAGTGGCTCTTCAATCATTTGATTTTTCAGAAATTTAGATATTATCTGGGCCTGAGTGAAACACTAAAGTTTCTTTATTAAAGCATTCAGTTGTCTAATAGAGTCACATTCCTAGAGAGAGCTGCCTGTAGCAAAATCTCCTGTTACGTTGTCGCCATCTAGTGGCGGAACGTCAATACACTTGCTTGGCACAATAAAGGAAACGCACGTAAAAAAAATTATGCCCTCAACCTTAAATAAATAAATAAAGCATGGGAGAACTTCCGTTAAAGTTGCTTTTTTGATCACCGTAGGTGCATTATTATTATTATTATTATTATTATTATTATTATTATTATTATTATTATTATTATTATTATTATTATTATTATTATTATTATGTGGCCTGTTTCTCTTCCAAAGGCAAGGCAAGCTTATATAGCACTTTTCAGTAACAAGACGATTCAAAGTGAAAAACATTACAGAGGGAAACATTAAATATGAAAAGAAAAAAACATTACATTAACAAAGGAATAAATCAGAATCAGAAATACTTTAATTATCCCAGAGGGAAATTACAGAAGCCAAGTAAATCCTTGACTAGACTTCTTTCATTAACAAACATACAGAAAGCTTAAAATCACAGTAACGCCCCTGTGAACCTTTGCATAGCTCATGGCAACATGAACATTGAAGTTAAGTGGTACCAAGTGGTCTCTTACACTCACACCCAGCTTGCCTGTTTGATATTGAGCTCATTTGTGTTGTTTTAACCTGATCTCCCTGGGAAAAAAAAAAAAAAAAAAAAAAAACTTGTTCTGAAACTAAGCCACTAAAATTTGCTTTTAGTAATCAGAGCCATAAAGATAAGGATTATTTCTGCTTCTCTAACCGGACATTCTGTGTTATTTGTAAAATTAGTAGAGACCACTAAACATCATTGAGTCTTTTGATAATATAATGATCCAAAACTAATTACTAATGGCCAAAGTAAAACAAAAATTGTTTATCACATAAAATCAAGTCTTCTTCTGCCATCTCAGCCTCCAGTGAAGAAACTGTGCTGAGCTGAATTGGAGCATAAAACCCAGTGAAGACGCCATTGTTTTTAAATTATTGTTAGCATGATTGATAATTACATATTCATTATCATTAATCAAAATGCAGATCCCACATTTAAAGGAGTTTTTTTATGTTTACAGCCCTGTTTATAAGTGCACTTTCATTAAACATTAATATGCTTACATTAAATTTATAAGAACGTTGCACACTGTTGCAACATTTCTCTCTAAAAACGTTTCGCATTATTCTGTCTGTTGTTAAATTGCAAATAAATATTTATGTGTTTGTTTCTGATGATTAGTTTAGGTTTGGTTACAATTATTGTAATTGTTTCTAATTACTGAAAGTATTGGAAACAATGCCCTGTTTCATTTGTGGAATGACAGGGGCTTACTTTTGATTAATTTTGGCCATCAATAAAACTGACATATATGATAGACCCCCCCCCCCCCTAAAAAAACAAGAACAAAACAAATAAATAAATACAAATCACTTGAATAAATAAAAAGATCTAAAATCAAAAAGCATCATGTCAACAGGTTTTGTTGAATGTTGAGTGGGACTGCAAACCCATGAGTCCTGTTCCTTGCAGGGTTTTGACATTTGTATAGTTTTGGCAGATTTAATGGCATTCCTAAGCTGTCCTCTGGCGCAGAGTCCATATCTCATTTGAGCAACTGTCCTCTCTCTCAGTTTTTGTTGGACAGAGTTAGGAATCCATAGTTTATATTCAGAGAGGCCTCAAAAATACAGTACATTCACTTAATTGATTAATTTTGTTGTTGGTCGGGAAACTTTGCAAATGTCACCTGTGTCATGGCATGTTATATATAAAAGTAATTTGATGGATATATGGGCGTTTCAAATGATAGGCAAGGAGAGGCAAGGCAAATTTATTTGTATAGCACATTTCAGTACAGAGACAATGCAAAGTGCTTTACATGATTAAAATACAGGGAAAAAACAGAATAAAAGCAAGTAGGAATAAAATGTAGAAACAAAACAGAACTTGGAAAAATAGAAACTAAAAGCAAACATGATACGATATATGGGTGTTTCAAATTATAGTGATTTGTAAATCAAACAAGAGATTTCAGAAAGAAAGAATAATACAATTTTGCATTCAACAGTTTTCTGATATCTGAAATCGGGCAGGAAATTATTAATTTGTAACCTTTTTGCCTTTGCCTTAAACTATGGTTAGACAGTAAAACCCACATGCGTTCATTGATTTACTGTGTTTTCGTCTTGTAAGGTGTTACAAAGGACCGAAAACGTCCTGAATGCTAACAAACTAGAGCTGTCTGCTCTAAATTATAAAAATCTAAACAGGATTTCTACGTTACGTTCATGAAAAAACATCTGTTTCCAGTTTTGGTCAGGTTTTGTTCAACGCCAATATATCTTTCACCAGCAGGTGGCGACAAAAAAAAGGGAAAACGTTTTGCCTGCGTTACGTCATCACTCCGCGCCAAATTACAACCCAAACAATCGCAAAAAGCAAGAGATTAATACATTTTAGCTGAGGAGGTGTGGAAACGTCTGTCGGCGATGCTGCAGCCAGATTTCCTGCAGTTTACGGCGGCGGGAGGAGGAGGAGGAGGAGGAGGAGGTCGAGCTCATCACAGCAGCGAAGAAGATGGTTTCAGTGAAGCGACGGAGGAGCAGCAGGAGGAGAGGAGCGGGCAGGCCGAGCAGGGAAACCCGTTCACGTTCTGCCCGCAGCTCCTCCGTCTGCACAGAGACCATGAGCTGTTTGAGGTAACAACCACCAGCACCACACACGGAGCGCCGCCTGATGGCAAAAGCCTTGGCAGGAACGTAAGATTGCCGGTGTAACGCAGACCTTTGGTGACAGGATGGAGACGTCCTCAGACACATGTATCTACAGGACCTGTTCATCTCAGAGGCAGAGGAGCGGCCAGCGCCCAGGTGGGTTGCAGACAAGCCTCTGGATCGGACTGCTGAGGGGGAAAAAGAAACCTCTGAGGCTGATGTAAACATCTTTAGTTTTACAAACATTACTGCTTCTGTTGTCCTGGTGTTGGTTTGCGCTGAGCCCGTTTGGACAACAGTCAGACTCTGATGAAATGCAGTTTATTGCTAAGTTAATGGGAAAACATTAATCAAAATCAGCTTCATTTACCATCATGAAAAGCTAGGTATTTTATGACGCAGGGCAAGAATATAAGAAGAAAAATTTAACTCACTTTATTTCTGCCTTAATCCAATGCTGGCAGAGGAGTCCTCTCTCACGTGTCCATGGTAGTAGCAGTGGACCTGGAGAGGAATGGATCTGTAATGATATTTTGAATAATTATTGAATTTAAGAGCATAAACTTTTAGAAAATGTGCTTTTATTCCACGTGGATGAGCCATGGCATCGGGGTTAATATAAGAAATGTTCAGAAATGTCAATTCCTCTTCCACAAAAGCACATTTACATCACCTTTCCCGATAATGAGGAACTTTGATGTTGAGCAACGTTCTTGTATGTCAGTAAATAATTTGTAAAAAAAAAATGTTTTAATGAAGATGGTTGTGATAGAAAGTTTAGGATGTAGAAGATCTGCATTTGATAAAAAGGGTTTTTCTCATAATTAGAGGAGACAAGTTGTGACACAATTTAGTGCCAGACCAAACTGTGAAGTGTTAATAATTTTGTGCTGCTCATTAAATCTAGTCAAGATAAATCATTTGTCATATAATTTGCCTAATAAAATGCAAATGGGGTGGAGAAAAGAAGGAAAGATAACCTTATGACTGGAGGTAGTTGAAACCTGGGTATCCACATCTACCTCTATCTTTTATTATTCCTTAATTCAATTATCATAATAAATCAGTGGAATCATAGCACCCGTCTTAGGTTGTTGTTTTTTTTCTGACTGGTAAAGATTTCGGGTTTTCTTTCAAGTTTGGCCTTCTGGGTCCGGCTTAGATTGATTACCGCAACACATACTTTACAGACTTCTTTCTTTAGACTGTTTTATTACAATAATTAAATTAACAAAATAATGACCAGTAATTGCTGCAAGTTATTCGATGAAGGAGGTAGTTTTGACTCCAGCAGAAAATAAAGAAATGACAAGATTATCTGCGTTTGTGCAGGAAAGAATAGGTCATTACCTTCTCTCTGATCACTTTTTCATCTCAAAGCCAAATGCTTCAAAGACGATCCTGTTTGTTGATGCATTTGCAGGTGTTGAAATGAGATGAGTTCAGGTTTGATGCATTTAATGGACAAGTCCAGTTCTAAGACGTCTCCTGAGATCTGCTCATCCCTTCAGCCGCGTCCAAATGATGAGAAAACCAAAAACAACGGGGCTTGATGTTGGCTCAGCCTGTTCTGAGTTAAGCTGTCAGTGACTTTCCTTCCCTTCCTCCTCAGAGTGTCAGAGTTTGCCTGTCACATCTCCGGCTGCAGAGCCGTCTTCAGCACGCTGGACGAGTATGAGCACCACTACAACTCCCTGCACAGACACGTGTGCTGCTCCTGCCGCCGCTCCCTGCCGAGCGCCCGGCTCCTGGACATTCACATTCAGGAGTGGCACGACTCCCTGTTCGCCATCCTCGCCCAAAAACAGGACATGGTGAGCCCTGCACTCTCCCTGCCCCCCTTCAGCTACTAGCCATGAATTCAACTAGCAGTGATGTGTTTAAACCAGATTGAGTCGTATCTTTCCTTGGACTCTTGGTGTCTTTCAGTACCTGTGCCTTGTGGAGGGCTGTGGACAGAAGTTCAGGACAAGTCAGCAACGGAAGGACCACCTGATAAGAGTTCACAAGTATCCGCCGGACTTCAGATTTGACAAAAACAGAAAGGAGAAAGGGTAAGGCTGTTCATACTATACTCTGTCCACTAGATGGCACTAAAATGTTTTGTGGACTCCCTCATGAGGTTCACATGCACTGTTCCCCTTTTTCCAAGAGTACCAGCCCAGACGCCGGTTTGCTGGAGAGTGTAGTCGCTGCTTGGGCAACTAGAGCAACTCAATACGAGAACCAGGCGTGACGTATTTGAAACAACACGCCTCTGCTGCTGAGTATATCATTTGATACTCCGTGACGATGAAAGCACCCAGATCAATACCGTGGTCCAACGCAGAGGTGCACACCTTTTTGTGCTTGGCTGCTGACCAAAAACGTTTCGTGTTGGACTCTCGCCGCCTCCCTGCTGTCACGACCGCGCCCACGTTGGAGTGGTACTCGGCTGTAATGGAAAACCACCCGTGTAGAACTGGATCAAGCCGAGCCGTACCGATTCACCATGGAAAAGGGGAATAACATCACATGGTCTCTAAGGCTTACCTAATTATCTTTATTTGTTAAAGACTTGAATAATGAGGCAGACGTTTTAGAGAGTTTTATGTTGTTGAAACTCAGGAGTTAACACATATTTCCTTGGTCTTTGGTAAAAATGACCATTTAAACTGTGTGACTTGGGTAATATGTTTTGGATATTCTTCCACAAGCTTCTCACAGTAGTGTTCTGGGATTTTGGCCTATTCCTCCTGACTGAACTGGTCAAACCAAATAAGGAAGCTGACAAGCCTTGCACATACCTTTCTACCTCTGGCCATAGGTGGAAAACGAGGGGGTGGGAGGGTCAGGACCCATCCCCAGTCTGGGAAAAATATAGACTTGTCTCCCCGAATAAATCATAATAGGAACTTATATCTTTAAACAATATAAAAAAACACACAAAAGAGGAAATCTGCTTTTCATTGATGGAGGTTTTTCCCTTCCCGTTAATGGGGAGTTTTTCTTTCCACTGTCGCTTCATGCTTGCTCAGTATGAGGGATTGCTGCAAAGCCATGGACAATGCAGACGACTCTCCCTGTGGCTCTACGCTTCTCCAGGAGTGAATGCTGCTTGTCGGGACTTTGAAGCAATCAACTGGGTTCTCTTAGTTTTTTTTGACCAATCTGTATAATCTGATTGAATTTGACTTTGGAAAGTGCCTCGAGATGACATGTTTCATGAATTGGCGCTATATAATTAAAATTGAATTAAATTGAAACAAAGGAGGAATTTTACCATCTTTAGAAACTTACTGAAAAAAAATCTATCTTTAAGAGTGTTTTTACTGCACCACACACTTTCTGCTTCTACCTACTAGTTATAGTATTTCAAAGTGAAGCTACTCTTAGCTGAGTACAATTCCTGGCTACTCTACCTACCGCTGGTTACTTCACTGAATGAAGGCCGAACATGTTTTAACCAAAACAATTTACCAGACAGAAATTTCTAGTTAAAGTGAGACTTCTATTTTCTGTTCACCAGCTTTGTTATTCTAATGTTTTCTATCTGCTAAGCCGCCTGTGCAATTTAGGGTCAAGTAAAGAAACAGCAAATAGTTAAAATTGTCAGTGGAAGTACTTTGCGCTATTCTAACACATGTACACCAGCTACTGTAATTATTGGTTTCATAAACTTTACGTTGTGTTAAAAATTTATTTAGAAATTAATTTTGTTATAATATTAATTTCTACTTGTATCTTATTGTAAGTGGCAGAATTTGCAAATACGTTTTTCGTGTTTGTTTTTTCTGATTACATCGTTTCCACAAATTGAATCAGATGTGACGATCAAACCGTCTCATCTGGTAAAAAGGCTAAATGAGTATAGGCTTTTTACCCAAAAAAACTTTTACTGACTACTTTTTATTGAGTGAATGCTACTCTGATTAGAGTACATTTCATTTTAGCTACTTCACTCACCTCTCCCTGTAACTAATTTGGCTGTACGATTAGGGTCATTGTCTATTTGGAAAAGTCAGTGTCTTACCGAAGCTTTAACTTCACGGTTGATGTCTTGGGATGTTCTTTCAAGGTTTCCACATAATGTTCTTTCCTCATGATGCCACCTATTTTTGTGGCTGCAAGAGTCCCTCTTACAGCAGAACAGCCCCTAAGCATGATGCTGCCATCCCCGTACTTCACAGTTGGAATGGGGTGCATAGAGTAAAAGTTCTCTTCTTTTCCTTCAAATGCAATAGCTGTCGTTATGGCTCAACACTTACATTTTAATTTTATCAAGGACATGTATGCAAAACAATAGAGATTTTTCTATGAGTTTATTTGGAAACTGTGATCCAGCTTTTTGTGTTGCTTTTGTGGTGGTGGGACATTCCCTGCTGTTCATACTTAAATTGTTTAAACAGATGAACTCGGCACCTTCAGGCATCTGGAAATTGTACCCACAGAGTACCACACTCGTGGCGACCCGCAGTTCTCTTCCCGAGAAAAAAAACAGACCCATTATGCATCCTTTTAAGTAAAGTAAATAGTTTGTTTCATCTCAATACTCTTGATATAAAATCAGCTCCACAAAGGATGGTAAAATTTTTTTATTTTTTTATTTCTGTTGACTGAACCAGAGATGCGAGGAGTGAACAGAAGGCAGACGCGACCATGGAGGCAGCAGGCGGCGTTTGCAGGTCGGAGGGTGCGTGCCGGGTTATGTGCAGCGTTGAGCCCGACCAGCTCGAGCAGGAGGAGTCCATGGAGACGCACGTTAGCAGTGAGGAAGCTGCTCGGATCGAGGACGTTTCTGCTTCACCTCAGACCTCAGAAACAAACACAGGAGCACTGAAACCAAAATACTCCTACAGGTTGGTTCTTCTTTTAAACAGAGCTTTGTGAATGCCTACATGGTATAAAATTGAATTTAGGTTTGTTTGTTGAAGAGAAACTTCAGAGCCCTAAAGATAAATCGTTGGCTCGTACGTCGTTAAGTTGGATTAAAGTCAGTTTTGCGAAGCGTTTGCCGCTGATTGTCCGATAAACAACGTGCGCTTTAAATTGCAAGTGTTTATTCTGTGTTTTCCACAGGGTGCCTAAAACGGTGTGCTTCGGTCACGGCTCGGTCCGAGGCTTCAGAGGACACGGAGGCAAAAGGAAATGAAGCGCAGCATCTGAGCTATCTGCTTTCTGCCTTTTTAGGGTTAAAATGTGTTGCACTTTCATACGTCACGTGTTTAGCGTCAGTAATTCAGTTCAGACAAAAGGTTCTTGTTTGCACTTCCAGAAGAGAAGTTCAGGTCAAAAGATGCGGGTGAAGCTCAGCACTCTTGAGTTCAGGATAAAACGGTAGAAAATTAGAGGAACATTTGATTTATTTAGCAATACACTTTAATAAAAATAATCTTTTCTTTCTTAGAATATAAAATACACTGTACATTAAAGACTGCAGTGAGTTTGGTGGATGCAAAAAGAACAGAATAGTTTTATTTACATTTTGTAGCAAATTAAAATGGCGGTTCTTAAGTCAATGTTTTTTTTTTAAAGAAATAAAACATGAGGAGGATGAATGGTTTCATTTTTGTCGCTGAACCAGAGAGTAATGGACTACAGGTTTACCTCAAAAGATCTTGTATCTCACAGTTGTGAGAGATGGCAGAAGAAGAAGAAGAAAACAACCTAACAAAAGCACTTAAAGCTACCAGACCGTGAAATCAATCAAACCCACTTTAGATATTTTTAGATACAGAAGCGCATGTCCTGCGTGTTTCATTTAGTTTAGCTATTTTGTTCTAAATCATTACCATCAGCGATTTCTTCCATGAAGGAAAGGACACATCCCTGGATCGAATCTTCACGTACAGCCGAGCCTAAAATTCTCAATAACCCTGGCAGACACGTTTCTTCTGACTGGAAATAATATCAACGTTTAATATTAACTTGAACCTGAGAGAGAAGCTGGGAAGGGAGCTAAATATTAGGGCGACGATAATGAGCCCTTCCATACTCAAAGAGCTCGTTAGATAAATAATTAAGATATCGGTGGTTAATATCCAAGAAGCTGGTCAGCAGTTAAAAGGGGCTGGTTGCTGTAATGCTAATAAAGATTCCTCCACTAATTACTGAAGAGGTTATGAATCATTTTCAACAGGCCATGTCTTTAATAAAGTTGATTCCTTAATAGATGCTCCTTTCATGTGGATTTGTCATCTTTTGAGCGATGCCTTTCCCGTCTCCAACCAGCAGCTGACTTTTTGGGTTATGGATAATTTTGGACCCCACTGGAACTTTTTAAAATGTCAGAAAATTAAAAAAAGAGTAGGTCCTCTGGATGGGTTCTTCTTAGCTGAAAAGTTTCGTCTCTTCTCCAAGAGACTTCTTCAGTCTGAAGAGTTACTGATTACTGAGATGCATCCAGACGTCACAAAAAGCCAATATAACTATTTGAGGATTTAATGGCTTTTTTTGAAGAATTGGTTCTGTTCATGTCTGCAACTGGTTCTGTGGCAGACTTCTTTAGTAATTTTCAGGGTGTTTGTCATAATAAAAGTCAGTATGAGCTGTTATGGCCTTCACTTTGTATTTAGGTTTAAAAAAATTTAATTGTTGACTAATGAAGCACTTTATGTTTATTTTGCTGTTAACTTTTCTAATTAATTTCAAAGTAATATTTTAACAGCTATAGAGATTTTCATTTTGAGCCTACTATAGATTTTTTCATTTTCTTTTAAAATGAAACTTTAGGAGAGAGTATTTTTGGAATAAATATGTAGGCTATATGTATCGGTCGTGCTATTTAATAGTGGACCATAAAGGACAAGTACACGATGGAACACCATTTTAGGGTTATTTTCATGTAATTTGTTAATAACAAGACATAGAAAAGCAAAGATCTTTAAAAAAATAGTCAAAACCTTTTTTTTATATTCTCAGAATTTTTTTTTTCTAAAGCTCTGAAACGCCAATTAAACATGTTTAATAGTCTGGACCCTTTCAAAATGATCTTTTTAGCCCAGAAAACGCTGCCCTTTTAAAAAAATAAAAACGCAGTAACATATCTAATGGAGTGAAGCATTTAGTAAAACTAAAAGCCTTCTAACGAAGCGGAAATGGATTTTATTTTTGTCACACAAAAATAAAGTCCGCCAGAAAGCAAGCTAATTGGCCTTAACAAATAATCTGACTATAAAACTGTTTTATTTCTTTATTTCGCCCCCTATCCTCGATGAAATTTGCTTGCAAAGAAATAAGGCAGATCATTCTTGTAAAAATATTTATGCAACAATATTTCCCACAACTATAACGACATATGAAATGTATAATACGAGCTGTAAAAAACAGATTGGGTGGATATATATATATGTTTTTGGAACATTTGTTATTTCTTTCTAAAAATGTATTTGAAGAAGGATCTCCCAAACGAGGCGTCCAGAAAGGAGCGGGTTAGGACATGTAGTAGACCCCGTAGGGCCTGCTCAGTAGTCCGGGGACGGGGAAGGCTGGCCGGGCCCCGAACAGAGGCGCTGCGCCCAGGGGGGCGCTCAGCGGGAAGGGGAAGGCGAAGGCCGGCGGCAGCAGCGGCTTGGCGGCCAGCTTCAGCTTCTCCAGCTCGGCCTCCTGCAGTCTCTTGGCTTTGGCTCTGCGGTTCTGAAACCAGATCTTGACCTGGGTCTCTGTGAGGTTCAGGGAGCTGGAGAACTCGGCTCTCTCCGCGATGGACAGGTACTGTTTCTGGCGGAACTTCCTCTCCAGAGAGAGCAGCTGGGAGGTGGTGAAGGGGGTCCTGGGTTTCCTGTTGTTCTTGTGTTTCCGCAGGTTGCACGTCGTTGGGCTGGGGATTCCTGGAAGCAGATGGATCAAGTGAGAAGCTGCGCGCTCCCCTAAGGGAAGCAATTGCGTCTCCTGCCTTCAGAAGATCGTGTTTTTTTTTAAATAGCTTATTTTATATTTTGGTTGTCTCTGTGCCAATTAACAAAACTAATGTGAATGAACTTTTATTTCTTTACAATGTTGTGTGGATGAATGAGAAATCTGCACTCACGGTTTTTACAGTTGATTTTAAATCCCATGCCAACATGTACATTTTTCTGGCTTGGAAGTTTAGGTTCACTGGGGCTTCTTGAGACCCACTTCAGTTGAAAGTGTTGGTAAGAACACAAGTGGGTTTATATACTATCTATCTATCTATCTATCTATCTATCTATCTATCTATCTATCTATCTATCTATCTATCTATCTATCTATCTATCTATCTATCTATCTATCTATCTATCTATCTGTCAGTCTTTTTACTTATTTACCGCAGTTTCTGATTTTTGTTTGCTTGCCACTCACCAGACAGTTTTCAATCAAACACACACCTTTAAACAAACGGGCTCTTTGAGGTATTTACAGTGCATGTCCCGTATGTATCTTCGGAATTTTATTTTTCAACTCAAAAATTTTCAGCGTTATTTCAGCGTGTTTACTTTGTGTAGCCTTTAATGTCGCCACTATCTGTCCCCTGTCTTATTTTGTGTTTCCTTTTCTTTCCTGAAGAACAAAAATATACACATTGCCCGTTTCATACAACTAAATAAACGTTTCAAAATCAATTATGAAAGTCGTCCCCAAGTTAGACCCTCTCTTGGATTTCATAGTTAAGTCATACAATATTATACGTTTAAAATGTTGACATTTAGTCTCTCTAAAGGAATTTATATGCGTATCAAGTAACTGCGCAGGCATAGGCTGTAACCAAAATACTACTAGGCTACTATACTACTGTCAATAAAAATAATAGAATATCTCAAACTGACTTTTATTTGAAGGGTAGGGATCCTGGAGCCAGGTGCTCTCCTTGTCGCTAAGATCCACCGCCTCCAGCTTGGACCCACACACCGGTCTTGGTGACGCACACTCGAGCTCCTCCGCGCGGACGCAGCCCGAGCCAAGCTCGGGGGAGTGGAGGCTGCTGCACGGAGAGGTCCTGTCCGATATGAGGGACTCCACACTGAAAGGCAGGTCTAAACCTTTGGTTTTACAGCTCCTGTTAGGTGACATGTCCAGCTCCTCGGCTCCAGCTTCACCAGCGGCTTTATCCCGAGAAGTCTCCAAGGCCGGCGATCCTTGCGCAGGATTCATTACGCACGACTGCGGTGCCATGCAACCACTTTTCTCCGCCGCTCTCCCCGCTACTGCTGATGCTTGCCTGTGCTTACTTGATGAAGATCAGTGTCATCGCTGGGGTTCTTATGACGATGCGCATCCGCTGGTAAAAATCGGAGTTTTACGCACAGAGTCGCATCCTCTTCAGTGAAGAGCCTGAAGTTTCTCTGTCATCTCACCGCGGGCGAATCAGACTTTAAACCTCTCCCACGTGACTCTGCTGTTGCGGGCTCTGATAGGACAGATCTTGATTGTCAGTGCTGAGGTTGATTTACTGCTTGTGGTCTTTGACGGATGTAAAACCTGTAACCAGTGGCAGATCACCAATGTTTGGAGGCAGAGCCGGTGAAATGCAAACTTTCCATGATTTACTAGACACCGAGTAGCTCAACCCTGTAATCTAACCTGAAAACGGCACTAAAAAGCAATACTATTGCTGTTCACTGGTCTTCCTTTATGCTTTTCAATCTCTAAAAAGCCAGTATTTCTTGAAGGCAGAGCTGCTCCCAAACCCAGTCCACATTAATTATGTAAACAGTGGTAAATTGTAGAGACAAAATTATTTCTTTAATTTTCTTACAAATATCTAAGGTTCAACGTTTCAGAGAGCCTCTTAACCCTCAAACTGGAAAGCTTTTACATCACAGCTTGATTTGCCAGAACCTTTTATTTTACCTCAGTTGCGGGAGCTACCGATTTGGCGTCCAAAGCCAAGCTATTTATATAAACCAATACACCATTCATTTTGGATAATTTTAGATTGATTTGAAAGCTAAGCTAAAATCCCTCCAAGCTTTACGGAAATGTAAAGTGATTTTGCCCACAGCAACTTGTGTGTTTACTCCTTGTTGGTCTAAAAACACAACTTGTGAACATTTTACAGAGATTACACTCAGAAACTGAATTAAAATCACTTCTACCAGAGGAGGTTTTTCATATTTACAGGTTGCCTGGAAGGTGTGTCCCGAATTCGGCTCAATTTAACCATATACACCTGCAGGAGCCACTTCCTTGTTCCCATTTTTTTAATTTGTTTATTCAAGACTAGCAAAATGCAAGCACTGTAAAATAATGTGACGATAAGTGTGAGTGTATGAGTGTGAATGTTATTTTTAAACAAGAACACCGGTTACTCCTGTTGTGTAAAGTTAACAGGAAGAATTAACTTTGAAGGAGTTTAAGATCAGAGATGACTGAGACAGGAAGCTGGGAAAGTTCAACCTGAAATGTTCTGCACCCTCCTCTCCCATGGTTCAGGATAAACTCAACATGTGCAGCTTTGCTACCAGGACTACTTTCTGTTTTTTGTTTTTTTAACGTGGGACTCTAACATGGCCCTGATCCCTGCAGTGGAAATAAACAATTAAAAGAAAGACCCAGAAAATGGCTCTGGTTCCTGGTAAAAGTTCCTCAGATGGAAGCTTATGCCGTGCGCCAGCTCTGCCTTTGGCCATTTTTGAGTGTTAAACAAACTGAGAAACCCTGACTTGGTTGTAAATGAGCAAATCTCTGCTTAAAAAGGTGGTCAAATGAATAAAAAACAGATCCCAGTGCTCATAAAACTGGTTTTACAGAAACGAGACATCCATGGAAATGTGCAGGAAAACAAACCCTCAGGATTTAGCTATTATTAAAAACCAGAGTTTCTGTGTTTTTCTTGTTTATTCTAAATGAACTAATTCAAATGAGTTTGTGAATACCACTTGTTCAAACGGTTTACATCTAACCTATAAAGCATAAACTAGTGATAGTTGAGAGCTCCTTTAGAAGACCGTAGTTTATGCTCCTGGCTCATTAAAGCAGTGCAGCTATTCAGGCTGTGATTTACCACTCTCTATGTATTTCTAAGAATGATTGTCACTGTAAATTTTCATGTCGCGGCCTCTAATTTAATTGTCTATGCCCGTATATTTCAGCCTGTTGTGCTCATTGTCTGCAGCCCCTTTGAGAGGCTGTAAAGGGCCTCACTGAAGAGGCTCGTCCAAATTAGTTTTGTTCCGCAGCTCCTCCCATCAAGTCCAATAACTCCCAATGAAACCAAATATGTGAGGCTATTTTTTTCCCCCCTCCGCCGCAGGATGGGCCTGAAGCAACACACTGACTTTGTGTCTGTCTCCATCTTATAGGACAATTGGTTAAATGGAGTTAACTGTTTCTCCCCCTGAGGTACGTTGCTGCTTTGATCCTGCTGTGCCTGGCGCCTGTCTGCTCTGTCTCCTCCCTCTCGCTCCTTGTGTGACAGTGATAGATTGCCGGGTAGCCATACAAGCTTTGAATGACTGTAATTTAGAGCAACATCACGTTCTCATCTACTTACAGCCAATGTTATCACTCTCAGATGAAAGAAGGTGCACGGCTGTCGACAACCTTTTATTTTTCCTTCTGTTGTTTAAAATAAATGATGTTTGGGTTTTGTTTTTTTGCACATGCAGGAAAAAAAAAAAAACTATTTATAGTACAGCGTTAATTGTCCAGTGTGGTAATGCATAGTGAATCACTGTGAATCTTTTTGCGAGCGTTGGGCGACATCCTGTTGCCTGGTTTTGTGCGAAAAGTCCAAAATGTCACCTTTTCCAGCTTTGGCAGGAAAACGTCAATGCACTTCTGAATCTATGCGCCTTGCCCCAAAGGAGAATAGTTTAAGAGTTGATTGAGGCTTTCAAAAATGTTTTTTTCCTTTCCAAGCTGACGTGTTGAAGCAGGCTCTGTATGTTTCCCAATTACAAATTTTTGCCTTCAGATAGGTGCCGTGGAGTAAAGCCGTCGTAAGCAAACAGGGAGAAACATTAATGCATTCAGTCCTTTATCAAATGCACTTGGACAGACGTGAAAGCGGTTTGATTTTAGTATAAGGCCTTTGAGGTTGTGAAAAACAACAATCCTGTTACATCAGATAATATGTATATTAAAAGAGATCGCTAAAGAAAGGATGTTTACCGCAAAAATATGATGTCATGACCCAAACAATAGGAAGTTGTTCAGCAGAGAGTCACGGCTGCCCATCCAACAGGAGGGTCTGCCACTAAAGGTGATTGGTGAAGAAGCTGGCTGTTCAGAGGGCTGTGTCGAACAATCTAAATGGAAAAATGACTGGAGGGAAAAACTGTGGTAAAAGAGATTTCACTCTTGCCATCGTGTCGTTTAAAATCTCCCTAATAAAAAATCATACGTCAGCTTCCCTGGAACTAACCGGGGTCATACATTGTGCCGAACATTCTGGTTTCCAGTTGTTGCTTTTGCCTTGAGGGTTCGGATGATTGATTAGGTGTTGCATAAACTCCAGGAACGTTAAAGTGACGCACAATATCGCCTCCAGCTCAGATCCTCTCAGGCCAACCAGCCAAAGATCAAGCGGTGGGGCTAAGGTCTCCCAGTGCGTCGTTCTTCGTTATCTGAAGAAGTCGAAGGGAACTACATCAACATGTCAGTCTCAACTGCTACCGACTCCGTCTTCACTAAGGTTCCAGTCTAACCCGTCGAACCATTACATAGCGATTTGACAGTTTACCTTCCCTCTCACAGCTATCATGGAAAACATTCATCAAACAGTCACAGAACTGAACCAAAGCCCATTGCTCTCAGTACAGGCTACTCTGGTGAAATTCTTCACATCCCTTGAAAGCTACCAAATATTCTCGCGTTCCAATCACAAACCTGAATGTAGATTGTTGGGACTGTGAGGGATAGACCAACTCAAAATAAGACACATTTGTGAAGTGGAAGAAAAAACGTATATATGATTTGATTTTTGTTTTTTTATGAAAACAAATCTGAAAAGTCTGGCATGCATTTGTATTCTAGTACCATTATACCAAGAAATAAAAAAACTACAAGGAGTTGGCAAATATGCATAAACTGACAGGCTGGGAGAAGAGAACATTAATCAGAGAAACACTCAAGACGTCAAAGATAGCTCTGGAGGAGCTGCAGGGATCCTTAGCCCATGTGGGAGAAGCCGAACTATTAGTTGTGCATTTTACAAACATGGCTGTTCATCAACAGGTGGCAAAAAGGATTCAGAACACCTGCTTGCTCTTTGCCACAAGCCGTGCAAGGAGCACAGCAAACATGTTAAAGTTTCCCTTAGAACCGGCCGGGCTTGAATCCAAAATGCAAAAACATGTTGATGTATGCTGACTGGAGAGGGGAGGGGGTTACTCCTCTGGGGCTGTACCTACGCAACAACCACCAATGCCAAGTTAGACTCACATGGCAGATGAGGGTGAGGGTGTGGGGGGGGTGATTATTCTAATCAGCTGACAGGTAGCTGATTGGTTAAGTGCTTTTCATTTATCTACTATATGTTAGCATGACTTTTAGAGCACAGTGCTGACAGGTGAGCTGAGAGTGCTTTGTAGTCCTTCTGTGTGTTTTGGACGTCTCAGTTTGGATTTGGTTACAAAGCGGGTGAGTTCCACATGGCGTCTGACGGAGATGAGCTTAGTTTGACAGACGTGGAGCTCGGCATTGAGTCTTGCCCACGGTGCCAGGCGCTAACAGACGGGTGCAGATACACGGACGCCACATTGTTGTGGTTTGGGAGAAAATGGATGAGGACAAAAGGAATCGGACACCCTCTCTGGACCCGGAGCGAGATGGGTGTTATGGCGAGCTCAGTGATGGCGCTGACAGCGAGGGGAGTCATTGTACTCACTGCACTCGGGGATGATGATGATGATGATGTTGATGAAAGGGAGGATGATGCTGGAAAATAAGCCAGGAAGACCAGCTGGGGATGTTGAGTTATGATACAGCACTGTCCATGCTGTACGGAAGTCCAACCAAATGGAGAAGGTTAATAATTAATTAAAATACACAGATTAAAAAAAATTCAACCGAAGAAGTTAAAGTATTTTAGACTCTTTAGGGGTCATTTTAAGGGACTTTATCGTAACACGACAGGCTTTTCAGCAACACAACAGCCCTAAACAGACTAAGGCTACGTTCACACTGCAGGCCTTGATGCTCAATTCCGATTTTTTTGTGAAATCGGATTTTTTTGCGTGTCCGTTCACATTTCCAAATATATGCGACTTGTATCTGATCTCCTGTGTGAACTGCATTCATACACCTAAGTGTCCCGCATGCGCAGTAGAGGACGCGATGACGTCATACGTAGCAAGCGTGCTCATCGTTTGCGGAAGTAAACATGGATCGTAATGCTGCAGCGCATCTTGCGTTCTTTACGTTATTCTCCAACCGGAGCCAGCACATTACCAACGCAATCTTTTTAGGAAGATCGAAAAGAAAGAGAGCCAAATTTTAGTGATGTGAGCGGCTTTACTGATACGGATTTCATTCATACTTTTCGAATGACAAAGGCAACCTTTATGTGCGTCTGAACGGATCTCTTTAGCGCTCTCACGTAAAAACACACATCTTCGGCGGCCATAGCAGCGAGTAAACGCGTTGCCGTGGGGCTGTACTGACTTCCAACAGGTGCTTGTTACCGCACAATAGCCAACCTCTTTTTTTATTTTTATTTTAGCCAACCTGTTTGGCATAGTCCACCGTTTGTCAAGTATCAGTGACGTGTAGGTCGGATGAATGCGACCTGGCCGTACAGACACAGGTCGCATTTGAAAAGATAAGATACGTATCGGATTCAGGACCACATATCCAAGCGGCCCAGGTCACATATATTTGGAAATGTGAACGGACACGCAAAAAAATCCGATTTCACAAAAAAATCGGAATTTAGCATCAAGGCCTGCAGTGTGAATGTAGAATGGCCAAGTAACAGTCCAGACCTGAATTCACATGAGAATATGGGGCAAGGCTTGAAAATTGATCCCAAAAGACGCTCTACATCTAATCAGCCTTAGCTTGAAATTTTTTGCAAATTATGGTGGGAAAAAGTGTGACTGCATCTGCAGAGAAAGGGGCTCTATAAAGTGGGACTCAATTTGCAGCAATTGTATTTTTTAAGGAAGTTGAATATTGTTAGTGTAAACAGAAGGATTATGAGTCTTTTTTATAGGTCTTTTATCAAATTCATTTTAATTTTCTCCATGGTTGCCTGGTTCGGTAATCTGAGTTTTCAAAATAAAAACAGAATAAAAAAATCATTAAGGCAGCAAATAAGATAATGAGCGTTGCCCAACCCTTTTCTAAATGACATTTTTATTTGTGGCACCACTCAGAAAGCCAAGTTGATTTCACAGTTTTCCTCAATGTGGGGCGACAGTGGCACAAGAGTACGGAGGTCACCGGTGGGTTGCCGGTTTGATCCCCGTGCCGATCGTCTCAGTCGTTGTGTCCTTGGGCAAGACATTTCGCTCGCCTTGCCGGTACTGTCAGAGTACCTGCTGGTGCTGAGGCATCATCATGGGTAGCGGTGGCTGAGTGGTTAGATCGGTTCAATCCCTGCTGCCACTGTGGGTCCCTGATAGGGCTGGGTATCGATTCAAATTTACAGAATCAATTTGATTCCAATTCTCAAGATTTGGAATCAATCTGAAAAACATTTTTTTTTAGCTGTTAACTGAATTTCATGTAGTTATGCAACATATTGATACCAGTATCAAATAAAAATCTAACTGCTCGTTAATGGCGGCTGCAAGGACCAAACCCTCTTCCTGAATGTTGAGACATCTGCTTTCACAAACATGCGGTGGGGCATGATCAAACAGATCCAGGGTAGAAAACAGAGACACCAGAGATATCTACAGCTGCAATTTCAAACCAACCAAAATGGAAAATAAATACGAACATTAACCTGGTGCATTATTAAAAATATGACATTAACATTCACCTCCCGGACTGGACCGTGAAGGCTCCTGTGACGTATGTTGCGTCAATGCTTCCGACCGCTAGGTTGAGCTTGGCGCTGTTTTTTTTTTCTTTTCATCCTGCCCAGGTCTCAGAGCAGAAGAAATACTATTAAACACGGACGCAGACTCGTGTCCGCGCAAGTAATTCTGGCTCACACAGTGATTTTTTTTTAAATCGACCTTTGGTTATGAATCGATTTTTAGGAATTAACATGAGAATCGATTCACAATTGGAAAATCTGTGTTAGATCTTTTTAACACAGCCCTAGTCCCTGAGCAAGACCCATAGCTCCAGATTGCTCCCCGGGTGCCCACTGCTCCCTGGGATGGGTTAAATGCAGAAGACAAATTTCGTTGGAATGTACAATTGCAATGACAAATAAAGGTTTCTCTCTTTCTCTTCTAGCTTTTCCCCTCTGGGCGAAGGTTTAGGCTTCCTAGGATAAAAACAAACAGATGGAAGAACTCTTTTGTACCTACAGCAATCGGTCTCTAAGCTCGAGTACTTTTTAGATTTTTCTTTTTAGATTTCTTTTAATGGAATTTTTATTTGTTCTTACAAGGTTGTATTTATGAGGTTGCAAATGCATTGTGCTGTATGTAGTATGCATGCATGTATGAGAATGCCTAGCTGCAAGACAAATTTCTCCCACGGGGAGCAATAAAGGAACTGAACTGAACCGAGTTCAAGGGGGGCTGAACACAGATGGACACCACAGATTTTTATTTATTCAAGATTTCTTAACGTTGCCTGCAATATGAATTATTGCGTTATTTTTGTGTTCACAAACACACGAGAATGTGCAGAGTGAAGAGTGCTACACATTATTAATCTGGCTGGTCAGGTTAAAGATTAATTATCCTTCTACCTCACAATTGTGCACTACTTGGTTGTTACTTTAGCAAATAAAATTTCGTCAAAAATACATTGAAGTCTGTGATTGTGACTGCTTCAGACTGAACTTTGTTTCACTAACAACTCAGCAATGTAACAAGCCAGCCAACCCCTGGCCTCTTCAGTTTTATGCTACAGCTGAGCATGTTTTTAGGACCATTTAATGAATTTGGAAGATTTGCATTCTGTTTATAAGGTGAATCAGATTGACTTTCACAGCCCAGGGACTGCAGCAGGACCCCAACATCTGAACTTTTTGTTATTTAGACACTATTTAGATACGTGTGTATTTTTTTTCCCCTACAATGTATGGATCTTACAAAAGACAGCCCCCACAAGGTGTATGTCAACAACGAACAGCAACATCCAAGGTTTGCATATAATATAAAGCAAATTCAAGTCATTCGTGACTCTTTTCAAACACCGCAAATAAAGAGGTCATTAATAACCATAAACGACTTGACTGCACTTTGAAGGTTATGGCTTATTTTGATCTAAGTAGTAAGTAGTAGCTGTCAGCGCCCGCAATGTTTTCCCTCCTACATATTTCCTAATGTGTTCTGACTCACACTCGCTTCAAAAGATGTTCCCGGCACGTTGATTATGTCAGTAAATTATGGTCTCATCTATCAGAGGCTCGGATAATGTTCACCACATTAGAAGAAGCCAAAACTGGAACAAATTGGGGTTTCATGCTTTACGCCGGGGCATCATTGTTCCGGCTCTAAATGGTGGGAATTGCCCTTTGGATTTATTTCCACTCGGAGCAACGATGAGGTCATGTGCCTCTTCAAACTTTAGGATATAACTGTAGTTTTGTTCAGCTCGCACGTTGAGGGTTGTGTGTAAATATCTTGCTTGATTTAAAGATATTAAGGCACTAACGTCCTTTTGGGAGTTTCTAATTGCAGTGAGAGGCTGAGCAAATATGCCGGGATTACAATAGATTCCACGTCGTCTCATGAAGCCCTGAAAGGGGTGGGAGGGTGCAGCGGAGGCCCCTGAATAAACAACCATTAAATTCTCTCTGCACCAGTATGGGGGGGAATCTTCAGTCTTTGCTTTAAAGCAACCAAAACACAAAGCCATGACCCAAGGAGAGTTGAAATTACAAGCGAAAATCAGATCTGTGTGCCCACTATACATTTTCTAGGCTGAGAAGATGGATGTAAGCTGGAAAAGGCAGAGGTAAATGTGTGAAGCAGGAGATTGGGGGATAAAGTAGGGGTGGAGAAGATGAAAGCTTTGTTGTGTTGATGCTTAATGAGCTGGAAAACACAATTGAACTTCTCTGACTGTGGAAATCGCTGTGAGGGCATCGTAAATTAGCACCAGTGTGGGAGCTGGCCCACTGGTAGAAAGAGGGCTTTGTGTGGCGAGGACATCCTAAGAGGCAAAAAGCTGCTGAGATCTTCCGCATTTTTTTCTCCTCCATAATGTGATCTGCCACTAAAGTTCAGCGGTTGTTCTTAGACGCAGAAAGGAAGTGCTAGGGAATCAGCCTCTTTTTTCTGCTCTTAAATCTCACCTGATCCACATCTATGTAAAGGCCTTTTTATTCGAAACGGTAACGCCACAAAAGTGGAAAAAGGAGAAGATGTGCCTAATTCTCCTCTGATATTGGGAGAGCTCCAAAGGATGGCTCTTCATTCTGGCTTTGCAAGCTTGGCACATGCCTTCTGTTACTAAGTGGCTTCATATTGAAAGGCTCTGTGGCCGCCATTCTCTCTCCCCCTGGGTGCCAGCCTCTCTGCCCTGGCAGCTGCTGGGCTTCAGAATGGACCCATAGTTTCCACTCTGCAGGTGAGCTGCACAACCAAAACAGGGCCCCTCAAAGGCCTTTTCAGAGTCTCAATAGGAAACTGACTTGGGGAGAGAGGAGCGGGCACACAATGGCCGCCTTCACCGGACACAGAGAAGATGGAGATGAGCTATTGGGCTTCTGCTTTAGTGTTCCTTATAGCCATGTCGGGGAGAGGTGAGGAGTGAAGAGAGGAGAGGATGAGTCCCCCCTTTTGGAGTCCATGAAGGCGTGGCTCTCTCTGCTGCTGTGTGGGGACCTCCTGTCACCCCCACTTGTCTAGAAACCTGTTGAAATGCAGCGTTTTCTCCGGTGTCCAGGAGGACACGCCCATCTACACATCCCTCGTTCCTACTCTCTCCTCCTGTCTGGTTTCCCGACCGCTTGGACTTCCAAAGCTCTTGTATTTGGTGTAGGAAAAAAGTAATTGAGCTCCTATTACTCTCTATGTATCCAGGAATGTCTGGTGTTCCCAGTGATGGCTTGTGGCAAACTGCAAACATGACTTGCTCTTAACTGTGGCTTTCTGCTTACCAGTCTCTCATAAAAGCCAGGCGTGTTGGATGCACAACTAACAGTGGCCTGGAGAGCAGATTCTCCACAGAGAAGCTGAGGATCTCTGGAGCTCCTCTGAACTTAACACACATCTCTTGGCTGCTTCTCCGATCAATGCTCTCCTTGTTCAGCCTCTAGGTTTAGGTGGCTGGTTAGGTCAGGTTTATAGCCGTACCACTATAGTTCTATTTCCAGAAAATGGATTGAACATAGATCTGTGGGATGTTCAAAGCTTTCAACATTGTTTTATGACCTAACCCTGCTTTAAACCTTATCCCCGATTCTCTGTCTGCTGTTTCTTGGTCTTTAATGACGTCTCTAGCAGTGCTGGATGTGTACAAAGAGCTGGTTTAAGGGCGTGCTCCGATGGCGCTGGGGTAGTGTGCACGACCCGTGTACGGAAACCTTGGTCCGTGACACGGCTGACCCGGGTGCGATTGCGACCTGTGATCCCTTCCTGCATGTCTTCACCCCTCTCTCAAACCCCATTTCCTGTCAGCCTACTTTGTAAAAAATAAGCCAATAGTGCTACAAAAAACCCAGAAAAACTAAATATATCTATAATATAGATATATATCTATCTTTCTCTCTCTCTGTATTTATATATTTATATATATACATATAAAGATCTGGTTTAACACAGGTGTACTTTAGTTACTCATTAGGTGACTTCTGAAGCGGACCGGTTCTGCTGGTGTCAGTCTAAAGGGGCTGAATACGAAAACAAACTCCACTTTTCTCATTGTTTTTGTAACAAACCTTAAAGACCATATATAGGCTTTTCCTTCCACTTTACAGCTACATGCGAATTTTGTGTTTGTCTTTTACATAACATTTCAAGAAGATCTATAGAGGTTCATGGTTGTAATGAGGACAAACCATTAAATATATCATGGGGTCATGAACTCTTTGGGAAAGCACTGTAAGAGTTGTTAGCTTTAATATGAGGTTCAACATCATTTATGGCTTGAAGCAAGATTTCTATCCTGCTAACCTGTGACATGAAATATGTTTAGATCTGCCCCAATTATAATTTAATAAACTGACAGCTTCTTGCCATAGTTAATGATTAAAACTGTGCTCGTTTTCCTGATTTAGGAATGTAGATTGTTTTGTAACTGGGATTTTCTTTTGGTGAAATTCCCATCAGGCTTAATTATAGCAACTGTTATTTTAATTATGCCCATACTTCTTCCTCCCCTGCCAGTTACTTTCATATTGTACTCTTTTGTTATTGTTTACATTTCCCAAGCAGTTTTAAAAACAGTACTTTCTGAAGGATTATTATGGCTTTAGCTCTCTAATATCATCTCGCTGGTGAAAAAGATGCTATCAGTCGCTGTCTCATTTTTCCTTTCTTCTCGCTGCCTCCCTCCCCTTCTTTAATCAGTTCCCCCTCTGTTATTGCTGGCCCCGAGGCGGTTTGCCTCCTTGCTAAACTGCTTTCATAAGCCTGTCACCAAAAGCCCGCTCAGATGTCTGTCGGACCCTTTAAACCCCGTGCAGCTGACCCCGCCATCATTATGGAATCGCAGACACCGACACGGTTCACACCCTCTGAAGCCGGGGATGGTTTTCCCTCCTGAAGGTAGCTGAGCACTTTTGAAAGGTTAAGTTGAACAGGAGCTCTGGTTGCAGAGCAGGCTGGTTGGAGGTTGACTGAAGGATGCTGTTCAGACATGCAGACATATATATATGAAACGACAAGCTTCATGTTCCCCTTTCCGTGAGGGTTTCGGGAGAAAGAAGCATTTCCTGCCGTGAGTCCAGCTGGGAGTGATTTAGACCCATTGGTAAAATCCCGCTCTGGCATGCGTTTCCTCAGGGAAGTTCACAGGGCTATGTAAACCAACAATGTAACTGTAACCCTCACACCAACCCTGCTCAGTCAGAGTCATCTTGTGCTGGTTTGTTTACAGCGAGCATTCTGAGACTCGTTATTGTGTTGATTTAATTCACGGTGACTTTTAAATTTAATTTGTTTGTGTAAAAAAAAAAAAAAAAAAAAAGTTCCCTGCAGCTGCTAAAGCATATTCAAGTCAGCAAATATGTGCAGAGGATTTTAAAAGAGTATGCAACTCTGTAATAGAGATCCATCTTAAATTATTTGAAAATACTTCCAATGCATCACCAATTTAACTGAAAGCAAAAATATATGTTAAGGGAAATAAACACATCGCATACTATTAAACTAATGCTTAATCAAAGCACATTTTGATATTCTCTGTTAGTAGTCTTTCAGCATGGCAGAGCTTGATTAGGAAATATTTGCCATCTTTACCTTGTAGAAGTTTCTACAACATAGATTCTCTCCTACTGAGAGGAACTATGTTGTCCACAGCCCCCCTCCTGATGTGACCCCACCGATTCTCTGTCAGATTTAGTTCTAGTCTCTTAGTTCCTTAAAAAGATTTAAATCTTCACGTCTAACCTCTAGACTTGAAAGTTGCTTTAGAGCTTATGTGCTTAGATGTGTTTCTTTCCTGGGTGAAGCCACTGATGGAGCTACAGTAGTACTGCCATTATTCTTTTACTTTTCTCTCACATAGAAAGTACTCCTGGTTCAGCACTTCTGTGCTCTCTTTGTCTGTCTCTGCTTCGTCCTCTAAAAGCCCCAGTCGGTCGTGTCAGATGGCCGTTCACACTGAGCCTGGTTCTGCTGGTTTCTTCCTGTTAAAGAGGAGTTTTCCTCTCCACTGTCGCTACATGCATGCTCTGTATGAGGGATTGCTGCAAAGTCAATGACACAATGCAAGTGGCTGTCCAGCCCACTGTCGCTACATGCACAGGAGTGAATGCTGAAAGTCAATAACTCAATGCAATCTGCTGGGTTTCCTTTGATAGAAACCTTTTAATCAATCTATGTGATTTGAAAGAACAGAATTTGCAAAGTGCCTTGAAGTGATATGTTGTAAACTGGTGCTATAAAAATAAGCTGAATGTCCTGATGAAGTCATCTTTTGGGTGATTTGGATGTATGACATGTTTCTCTGAGGGCATAGTGTTCTTTTGGTGATCTGGAGCTTGGGCTTAAATATTTTCCTATTTGGTTTAATCAGACCATAACACCTTGTCCCACAAAGTTTGATTGTTTTTTGTGGAATAAAAGCTGAGCAGCTCTACAGCTTAGCCCAGACATAAAGGGACATTTGGAGAAAAGCCTTGTTTTTCACAAGGATTTTGAAAAACAAGCCTTGTGTTCTCATTAAAAAACAAATATTTATAAACAGCCAATTTCTACTCCACCAAATGGGCATAACAAGCTAAATTGGCATTTTCATCACTTTTGTGGGAACACCCAGTTCCTGGTTTTGTGATCTTGGGTGACTTCACTGAAAGATGGAGCTTTGGCTGCTTAGTAGTCATGAAAACAATTTCTGTTTAATTTCCATTAAATTTAAGTTTACCTCTACTTTTAATTAACCTTAGGTTGGGCTTTCTATATTATATTTACTGTGCTTTTCTAATATATATATACATATTTATTTACTGATTATTGTTACAAAGTGTTCAGACTGAATGTGGATTTTAGTTAACTTTTACTTATAAATGTATCAATGAAAATGTATTTATTAGGATTTTTTGTCTTTTTATCAGGATATTAGAATCCATCAACCTTTATTACTTTGTTTCTGTCATCATCATTGACCTGAATGTGTTTCCTTAGATCAGCAAACTAACATAACCTCTCTTATTCTCATAAACATGCTCACCTTTTCAAACAATATTTGAATATTTAAAGGTACTAAATATTGCAGATGCTAGGAAATCCAATAAGGCATTGAACTTTAAACTATTAATTTTTTTCTAAAGAAGTTCATCTGTTGGCTTTCTAATATTGGCCTTATTTAAAATTCTTTTACCCATTTTTTGAAGAACAAAAGGTGATGTAATGGGAGTTGTTTCCACACAAATACAAATAATATATCAGGTATTGACAACTGTGCTGAATCCCAAATTGGATCCTAAGTTAACGTGTTTTTACATTTATATATTTATATGTATGTATTTTTATATATAGAACAAACAATTTCAGATACTATTTCCAGTTCCAAATCAATTAAAAAAGGCTACATTGTGGATTCATTTTACCAGCAATGATACATTTAGTGTTATCACCAATCTCCCTAAAGTTTTGGCAATCATGAAGTTGATGCAGCAGAAAGTGAGCTGATGATGACATCTCTGTCCTCTGTTCCCACTGCATCCCTTCTGTGCTCTGCTTTCCGCAGGTCTGCAGATACACGATCAGGCTGAAATGGTTGGAGCCCGGCTTTCCACAGGCTAGAGGGTGGGGACAAAGCAGGGTCAGGGAGCACAGAATCTGCAAGGCGACTACGATACGCACCGCACAGACACTGAGGAACTGTCATCAAGGTGCTGTTGGAGCTTATTTAGGGATCTGATTCACATCCTCTGACTGTACCTAGAATTGTCCAAATGACTATGAATTTTGTGGAGGAGGAAGTTTGCAAGGAATGAAGGTTTTTCTTGTCTGACTGACTCACAAAGGAAAGATTCCTAACAGGCGATGAATTGTAATTGTGACAAAACCCATTTACAGAGGAAGGAAAACAGAAAAATAAGTCATTTGTTTCAAGCTGTAAAGTGACCAAATTGATTTAAAATGATGTTATAGCACTTTCTAAATAATAATTTAAGAACCTCTGTTGTTTTTATTATTAGTAGTAGTAGTAATTGTGGTATAAGGAGTAGTAATAGTAGTAGTTCTAACAGTACTAGTAGTAATGGTAGCAGTATTAGTAGCATTGACAGTAATAGTAAATGTGGTAATCTAACACATATAACACTATTATTGAATTTTGCATTTCAATATTCAAATCGACTTTAGCAAAGAAAACTAAATACTGGGAGAATTGAAATGTTCAATATTTATATAGCACAATTCAGTACAGAGACAATGCAAAGTGCTTTACATGATTAAAATAGGAAAATAAAACAGAATAATCTTATACACATCTTATTACGGAAAGTGAATCTGCAGCAGATAATACAACAATAGTCGTCCTCTGTGTTTCCATGGGGGGCTCAGCACCAACAGAATTGCAATGTTGGCGATACCCCCCTCTAGAAGAAGAAAGAAAGTTTGTTTTACCAATTTTATTTTCTGTGTCCATGTTTATATTTTGATAATGCAACATTGGTGTTTGAAACTTAAGGCTATAGTCCACAAAATATGGAGTAAATAGCTCCTCCTTGGCATATGTTGTTCTGTTTTACTTCTCTTAAAGAGTGTATAAACTGACCAGGTCTGTGCAGAATGTTGTGTGTATTGAAAGCAGAAGGAGGCACATGTTTCTTCAATAAGGAAGAAAGAACCGTGTTCTTGTAACTCAATCTTTCTGTAGCAGACAGCTTTTCATTAAGGAACAGCGGGGTCCTCTCTTTAAACCAGGAGCATCGGGACAGATGGGACCTTGACACGCAAACAGAAACCTAGACAAACCTGGAGTGTGGCAAACACAGCCTGAGGATTTCTGGATTGAGTGAGACCAGAAGAGCTGAGGGCAGCAGAGTGAAATGTGTGAAAACTCACGTCCCACCTGTATTCATACTTAACACCTGTGCTTGCTCAGTGTTTCTCTTTTTTAATATGCTCCCCTCTGTGTTCATCCAGCAGAAGGCTCTGTGGTGAATTTCATGATGCTGGGGGTCAGAGGTTAAAGGTTAAGGGTACTCCAGCTGGCTACCAGGGCTTCGTCGGACTCCAGTCAGGAGGCATTCAGTGTCTGATGAAGGAGGAAGACCGGGGGCTGGAGGGTGAAGTAAAGTCCTCCGTGCTTTTGTGTCTTTGTGTTTGAAGATTCATGTTTGATGTTCTCTCCCTCAAGGCTTAATTTCTGGCATGAATCATCACAAAACACGATCTTACAGAAAAGCCACTGAGGTTCACAAAGTCACTCATCCCAAAATGCGGACTTATATTACCGAGGAACTTATATTACCAAGGAAAAGGGAAGGAAGAGGGCTAAATTCAAATGCAGACCCCATTTTTTTATAAGATTTTTATTTGTAAAATGAATAAAATAAAATTATCTTCTTTCCACTTCACTGTGATGCTGATGCACTCCTTTGTTTTATTCTATTATACAATCCCAATAAAATCCAATAAACATAAATATTTTTGCATGAAAACCAGCAACAATTTGCGTTCAGTGGCCATTTGTGTCCTGCATTGTGTTCACTGATTGGGTCATTATTTGAAGAAAAAAAAAAAGAACAATTTTTGTTTTCCTCAGTAGATCTTTAATATTTTCCTTGCAAATTTGAAGAAAAACCTAAGTTGGGGATCCTACCGCGGAAGCGTAACACTGTAAGGTGAGAAAGCCCAGACAGCCCGTGAACAAACATTATATGGTGGCTAAGAAAACAAATGTAAAAACAACATTAACATCCTTGCGCACCAACTAAATAATTCTTTCTAAATAATTTGGAGTTTATTTCAAACAGACTATAACAGACTAAACACAAGAAAGAAATGTGTTGTACCAAATTATTATATAGATTTCATTATATACTGTATAGATTATACTGATGAACCAACAAAGTCATTTTTATAACTGTGCAACATCTTCATTCTCCCTGGCAATTATTAAAAAATATTTTTGCTGAATTATTTAAAAATAACTTTAATTCAGTTCTGTCCTGCACTTTGGTACCAACACTACTTCAGCCTAGCGTGCTTTTATGGTTCTCTAAAGCCCATGTTTGTTAATTTTGCTGCTTTATTTACTGTGAAAAATGGAAATTATGCACACGCTGCTTTATTAGATACACTTGTTTGATTGCTTATTAATACAAATAGTAAATCAGCCAATAAAATGGCAGTAACTCAATGCATTTTCATGACCGGCTGAAGTTCAGACCAAGCATGAAAATAGGAAAGGAAGGCGATTTCAGGGACTTTAAATGTAGCATGGCTGTTGGTGCCAGACGAGCTGTTCAGAGTATTTCAGATATCACAGATCTGCTGAGGTTTTTCCACCATATCCGTCTCTCAGGTTTACAGAAGGGTCTGAAAAAGCACATCCAGTTTGCAGCAGTTGTGTACCCAAAAATGTGTCTTTGGCGTCAAAGCTCTGATGGCGTCCAGCAGCAGCGGATCACTCTGGGCTTCACTCCCGTCAGACAACAAAAAATCGGACAGCATGATTATTATTAACAATATTATATTTTATCCTCATGTCTATGTTTTGATCCGTCAACTTTAGCTCAGTCTTCACTCTCTGTTGTCAAATTTCCATACTAACCCTAAAATGGAGTAAACCCTACAAATGTGCATGTAATGTAGCTGCTGAAGTGTTGGATTTTGTCTGAGAATAATTTAAAAGTATGCTAGATGGGTCCCTATAAACGTGTGCCTAGAGACGAGGTTTTGTGAAGGAAACAGGCTACGGTCACCCCCCCCTCCCCCCCCCCCCCCCCCCCCGTTTCTCCAGCAGTTGGTAGATCCTTCAAATTACTGAAGAGCGCCACATGTGCCGCTCATTGGCATGAAGTCTGTTTGATTTAATAGAGTTTTCCAAAACATTAGCTCTCCTCAAGTGGAAAATCTTTTTAATGAGAAGTGCACAAAACACAGTAAATAGCTATTAGGCTGACTTTAACAGCTCCCACATGTTTACTGTGTTTATGAGGGGTGTGCCTGAGAGAGGGGAGCGTTTTTGACCTGTTTCTGCACTGGGGAGAAACTGAAAAAGACCACCTGAGCTTTTACACACACACACACACACACTCAAAGCGGTGTGTAAAGGCCCGGCACCGGTTGTTCAGATTAGCTGCTGTGGACAAAAAGATGAAGCACCTTGTTGTGTGTCTCCCTCCAACAAATAGCGTCCAAATACCCTGCCGTCCGTTACGTAACAACAGGCTCCTCTGTCTGCCTGCTGTGGAGCTGTGTGGCCCCTGATCCGTCTCCTGCTATTGTTGCCGGAAAGCTGTCCTGGGAGTTACACGCAGTCATCAGGTAGCTCAAAGATCCCAGACTGTCTGCATCCTCGCGACTCTGTTTTACTCACCTCAAAACCCCTCATAGAAATTAACTTTTCATTTGAAAAAAAAAGAAAAGCTAAATCTTAAAACGCATTAGAAAGGCTAGATGTATCCTTCCTCTCTGTTCTGCCATGGAGGTCCTTCCCTCACACCCTGTAATTGTTGCTTTAAACTTCATTAGATGTCTGATGTGTGTTTAATGAACGTCGGTGAAGCATCAGTTAAGTTAATTGCAGATCATTGAGATAATTTCAGTAATTTAGAAAACCCCAGCTTTCCAACCAGTGTCTGTCTTTTTCTTTTTTTTTTCCTGAAGGGGGGGGGGGGGCTGTTGGTATTGACTGAACAGGCAGAGCTGTGGTTAGCCGGTGCTGGAGGACGGCCTTTATGGGATTTACTGACAGTAATGATGCTCATCATGAGGTGTCAGATTATTGTTTTAGCGAGCTGAAGCTCCTTTTATGTGTTTCCTTGTCTTTTATGACAAAGAGCCGTACAAACTGCGCCGAGGTTTAGTGTGGAGTCTTCTGTCTCCAGCTGAAGGCCACCTGTTAAATAACATGTTCTCTATTTGTTTCCTGTACCAGCAGAGATGGCTTTGTGACAATGAAACATGGCAGCTGCATTTATAAAACTTGGTGCTATTATTAACCGAATAGCAGAGCTAATATGCTGCAGTTTAACTGCGGTTAAAAGAAAGAACATGAAAAGGCCTTTTCATTTCCTGTATCACACAACCAAACGTAATTATGCTTCTGTATATGTGATCTAGCAAACTTATGCTTAGCATATGTTTGCATGCTTTATTAACCCACTGTTACACCACACATCATCGTCTTTTGAACAGTAAAAGACAAACATTTTATACAGGGTAAAATAAGTATTGCAGCATTGACATTTTTCTCAGTTAATACAAAGTCATATTCAATAAGTTAGTATGTGCAATTCTGAGAGGCTTGCTTGTTAGATCAAAAGTACCTTTTGAAAAATAAAAAACAGAATTTAAGCCAATATTAAACATGCTTTTCATTAAGCTCCTATTTCTGCATGAAAGATGTTGCTTTTTTATTGGTCTGATGCATTATTCTAAGCTTAAATGCTGTGTTTTTATTAGCTGGCAATTGAAAAAGAATTTCATAAAAAATATTTTCATAATTAACATAAATAAGGCGTTAAACATCATCAGTCTGAGTTAATCTATGTGTTTCCCCTTAGTGAACTGAGTTCCTGAAATAAATTAAGTTTTCAATAATATTCTAATGTATGGAATATGACTGTATCTCTAATATTTCACACCAGATGCCAGCAAAACATTTGAATCATCCACACATACTAAGAAATCCTAAAAAAGTAGTCCACAAATGAAGTTATGGGTAAAATGCTGAAAAGGAGGAAAAAGATGTGCAAAAAGGCATAGAAAGTCCAAAAAGCAGCTGAAACTAAACAGTATTGCACATAACGGTAGCTCTGACTGGTAAAAACAAAGAGACCTTCACATAAAGTCTTGCCATTGCTAAACAAACTCCTGGTAATAATTCCAGCTCCATTTCTAAACTTCTGAACGGTCCAGTGAGCGCCCCTTGCAATATTTGTGGCAGAGGAGTCTAAAAGCTAACCTGATAACAGCCAGATGCATGTCTCGCTCCGCCTAGTATGTGAGTGGAGCTAGGCGGAGCGAGACATGCATCTGGCTGTTGTCAGGTTATCTAAAAGCATGATCAAATAAGAAAGCTTCAGAAAGACCTGGAATTAGCAGAGACATTTTTTCTCATGTTAACAATAAGCTATGCATTCAGCCACTATGTCCTCTTTACACACTCGATGCGCAGTCGAGACTCTTGCTGAAGTTTGTCCTAAATTTTTAATTTGCTGGGAGAATATAGTCTGGTCAGACTGAGCAGAAGAGAACATATTTATCATTTAATATAAAGTAAAACAGGCTGATTGAAGATAGGATGATCTGCTACATGTATTTAAAGATGTAAATTGATAAGATAGTCACAGTAATTAATGTCTTTAGTAAGAGAAAAATGTAGAATGCATTATTTCTATTCTGGACATATAAATAAACAGGTTGGAAACTAATAGGTGGTTCACTTTACTGCTGTTTTTAATGCACCATATAGACCAGATAAAGAATGATGAATTACCCGCAGCTGACTTCACCAAGTTAAGCGAATACAAAGGTCACAAAAACACAGCCGGTTTATTGGTGGAACTTTGCTCGTTTTTTTTCCGCTTCAGGTGAACGGAGGCAGAGTTCGTCATTACAGCGCTGACAGCAGGAGACGCCATGATCCGGTGAGAAAGTTACAAATCTGTATAAAATGCTCCTGGTTTTTAATTCAACTATACTTGGATTAATCCAGAGTCTTCTTTTTATGCAAAGGGTTTCTGTCATAGTCGGCCTTTTGCTGATAGTCAGCGTCAATGCAAAGCCAGTGGTATGTGTATATGTGTGCTGGTTGCATTCAGATTTTCACTTTTAAAAGTTTTTCTTTTGTGGGCAGTTGTCTAATATTCGCTGTTCCTCTTCAGAATAAACCTTCAGATGAACACTTGAAGGAAATGGTTGTGTAAGTTGAAATCTTCCAACTCCAGCTAGAAGTACAAAGTTGTGTGGGCTCCTGGGATGAAGGCTCGCATTGCATGTTCCTTGTCGCAGGTCCGTTGATGAGCAGGGGAAGCTGTCCTGGGGAGTCGAGGTGGAGCCTCCCGAGGACATGGATGGGGTTCAGTACGAGATCGACCCCAGCATGAGGATCTGGAGCAACATGAGGAACAGCGGACAGGACAAACATTACCTGAAGCCCGAGGAGGATCTGGATGAGATGTACCATCCTTCACTAGCTGAGCTCCAAGCTCAGATCAGACAGTTTGGAGGCAGAGCTGAGGAGAAGGACGAAGACCAGTATTCGCCCGTACAGATGGAGCAGAGCAGTGAGAGAGACGTGAGAATGTATCTTCAGCCTGAGGTAGACATGGATGACCTTTACCACCAGGAGCTCCTCATCCCAGCCCTTCGACAAGACGTAGCTGACGCTGCTGCTCCTGTTGAGCTGCCATCTCCACAAAGGTACACCAAGCCAGAGGAAGATCTGGACGATCTTTACCACAGAGAACTCCTCATGCCAGTCCTCCAACAAGATGTGGCTGAAGCGCCTGTCGGCCTTCCCTCTCAAAGGAAGTACACCAAGCCAGAGGAGGATCTGGATGGACTCTACCACCAGTGATCCAAGCGAATAGCCGTTATTCTAAACATGTCAGACGCAACGCATATATGCACCTGCATACGTCGATTCTATTAAACTGCTTTACAGTAACATACATGCTTTCAGTATTTGGTCTTTGTTATGTTTCCTGCTGATAGAAACTTTGCACGCGCTCATGAAAGATGTTTCATTTATTGCAGAAAAGGAGAGAAAGGCACAGAAAAAAATACAAGATTATATCTGCTCCATGGAGAGCAATCAAACCAAAGTACAGTGATTTTCCTGAGGTGTACTTATTTATTTAACCAGGAAGTCTCATTGAGATTAAAATCTCTTTTACAAGAGACCAGGCCAAGGTAACAGCCATAAAAATAACTGTAAAATAGACAAATAACTTGGACTGGACGAGAAATCGATTACATTCGAATTAACAATTTATTATGATTTAATATTAGCAAAATCTGTATTTTATTTTGCAAATGCACTTATTGCGCGTCCATGAAGAGAATAGCATGAAATCCTGAATATATGTTATATTATCCAAATATTGTAAAGAGAACACTTCTTTCCATAAGACAACAAACCTTAATTTATTCATTAACTTTTTTTTAAAATAGTGTGAAGTTACACAAGTGAACTGAAGCCTGTTCTTAGCTTATTGTGTAAAACAGTATAACAGCAAACATTTTGTCATATTTTCATTGTTTCCAATGGCAGGGCCACCTTCTTGTTTTAAAAGCATGTTTCACAGCTTGGATTTAGTTGCACTTTGAATTCAGGTTAACTCCCAGGTGAAGTGCTTGAAACAAAAGCAAGTTTTTGAAATCATTTCTTTAATTTCTGTTTGTGAAACGAAAAAAAGGGAGGAAAAAAATCGATTAATAGGATTTGGTATAATAAAACAGATTTTATTTTCAAACCATTATCGCCCAGCCCCACATATAGCCATAGACAATATGATCAATCTCGCAACAAAAATGGAATAAAACATTAAAATTAAAATTATAACTGAGGTAACTGTCAGCAAAAAAAAAAGCACAAGCTTCACTGCATCTTTTGTGATATTCTTAAAATCCATTATGGATTTGAATATTTGTGATTTAGGATAGAACGCTGGAGATAGGCACCAGCACCCCTCGCGACCCCATGAGGGATAAGCGAGTCAGAAAATGGATGGATGGATGGATGGATGGATGATTTAGGATATGTTTGAGGAATATCTCATGACCATGATGCATGCCAGGACAACAATGTTTTACCAAAGACTGTTGAAACTCCGGCAACATTTCAAAGCTACTGGTGAGAAAACATGGCGGATGCTAGAGCAGATGGACAGAAGTGTGCTGAGGCACTGTGGGAATTTACCCAGCAAAGCTTTCTATGTAAACAAAAACCAATGACATTGCCAACCAACACTTAATAAAGTCCAGCCGACTAACTCATAAAGAATGCCGTAGAGAAGCATGATGGATGGGATTGAGTCTTTTTAAAGTCGACGATGCTTCTACAAGCTTTTTCTTTGCACAAAATGTGAAACATGATTTATTTCTAAAATAAAAACTAATCTTTAAGTTTATTGACTAAATTGGTGATATTTACAATAATTGTGCTCTGTTCATCCAAACATTTGCCCCGGGTGTTTGGATGAACACCCGGGATGACACCCTTTCAATCAATGAACAGAGGATTTCCAAAGAAAATAAAAATAACTCAAAACTGTATTTTATTTTAACAAAAAATATTGCAATGTGTGACTCAGATTCCTAAATGATATTAAACATAGAAACCCCTATCTAAACCATATTTTCTTCACAGCATCATCTCAGGAGGGATAACTCCCTTCTTCAATATCAGGTTTCCATACAGAGCAGTTTCCCTGGGGAGCAAAACAAAATACAGAAAAATATCAAACTCCTTAAAAAAACTCAAATGACCTAAGTTAAGCGTAGAATTTTAAAGTGCTACACATTGAAGACTAAAATATATTTTAAAAAGTTTAAATATTAGTCAGAAACAGAGCTGGCCTGAGGAATAAGGGGGCCTTATAAAACAGGGGTTCCTAAAGCGGGGCCAGGCCAGGACCCCCTGGGGGTTTTGAGACACTATGTGCAGATGATCCAAATGATAATCCAAAATTTCTGACTTTACAATGTCAGAGATATACTTGTTTAATATAGCAAATTTATGCCTTTAATCATGGAAAAAGATATTTTTCTCGAATATCCAAGTTTTTTCTCACAAATATGTGATATATATGTGTTATTCAAAAGATTTCTGACTTTTTCTGTGTGGAAATTTACTTATTTATGGCCAATAATTTATTTTCTTTAATCTACAATGACTATAGTACAAAATTATATATTTTTTGGAAATTACAAGAATAAATTCATATTAAGGTGTACAAAAATAAAACATGAGAATAAAGTCATATATGAGAATTAAATCGCAAAATTACGAGAATAAAGTCAATGTCGTTTGCATAATCATTTCGAAGCCCTGACACTGATAACAATTTGATGCTGCTTTGCTAGAAAGATCTTGTATTTCCCTAATAGTGAAACTAATACCAGAGTATAACTTTACTTTTAAGATGGTCAACATTCCTCATTATTCCACTAGTGGAAGAGTTCTCATAAAATGACTTTATTCTTGCAATATAATGAAAAAAAAAATCTCATAATTTGCAAAAAGACAAAAAAAGCGAGGGGTGGGGGTTGCCAGTCACAGGCTGAGAAGTCTGGGAACCCCTGCTCTAGAGTGCGTGAGTTTCCCCACAAAACATTGATTTCAAATGTTCATGTTTGTTTGTTGAAGATGTTTTTCCACCGTTTCAGAAAAGCTCATTTAAAAGATTGTAAATAGTCTGAAGTCTTGTTACAAATGTGAAAAAAGGGCAATATACCTTAATATAGTCACATTTTGAGGCTACCGGTTGAATCTGTTCGACTGCTTTTGTCTGTTCTCGAGCCGTGCGTCATACTCACTGTAACGGCTGTCAAATACTTCTCAACGACACCGGTTTTCTGTACTTGACAGTAGGCCAAACTAATTAAACTTAATCCCTCCATACCGACTCCACCAAATCTGTTACTAGTTGGTTAGTAATTTAACAGGAAGTGCCTCATGTTTTGCTCAGCGATTCTCTGCCAAGAGCTTGCATTTCATCTCATCTGACCGCCGTTTTTCTCACATGGTCTCTGAAGGGTTTAAATATCCACTCAGAAACTGAAGACTGGACAATAGTTGTTGCTTCTCAAGCAGGGGGCTGGAAGACTGCAGTTCATTACAGTAAAGCGTTATTATTGGCCATCATTAACGACCCCTCCGGTGTGGTTCTTGCAGCCCTTGTCCAGAATAACTATCTACTATGAGGGTTAAGCGTCTTGCATGTTTTAGATGTTTCCCTTGTTTAACACACCTGAGTCAAATGGATGTGTCATTGGCAGACCTCTGCAGAACCTGATGCCATACTGAGGAGCAGGGACACACCTAACATGCAGCACACCAGCCATTCTGGGATGGAGTTGGACATCCCAGCAACGTATGTTTACCTCGAGGCAAAAAAATCAAATACACACCCTGTTGCCACGACGGCGTAGGCCTTCTTGGCTCGATCGTAAAAAGCAAATCTTTCCACTTTCTCCAGAGGACTCTGCATGCGAACCAAAACCAGCATAATTACTGTACGTTCTGCTTGGCGTTCCACCTGTACGCATCTGGCGATCAGGCCGTCATACCTCTGAGTCTGCCAGGCGGAGGAGGTGTGCGTACGTCTCCCACACAGGGACGGCTAAACATCTCTGTTTGTCACTGTCTACCAGATCCATGACTGCTGCCTGTTGGCAACAGATTTAACATGTAGTATTCCTGAAGATAGAGTCCATTACTTCACTTTATACATTTTGATGGGTTTCAACCTCATTCCAGAATGGGTTTTAACTCAAAAATTCCCTCAAAATTGTACAAACACCCCAAAATGACACGGTGGCAAATGTTTGTTTAACATTTCTCCTGCAATTTCACAATAAAATAAGTAAAGATCCTATTTTTTTTTAATTCAGTGATCATCCTAACGAGGTTTCTACAACTTGACAGGAGTTTATCTTCAGTAAACTGATAATCTGATCATTTAATGAAGCACACGTGTCTATATAAAGTTTAACTTGACAGAGCATTTTAGAGGAGAAATTAAATCTTAAAAGAGGGGTTGCCTACAGACTCCAGACTAGAAGCACATGTAAACAGATACAACAAATTTCCATCAGCATCGAATGTCCGGAGGATCACTAAGATCTCCTATCTGTGGAAACGGTAGAACGTGAGCACCATTCTTATTTTAAAGCATGGTGGTGGCAGTATCATGCTGTGCAGATTTTCATCTGTGGCAGGAATTGGATGACTATTGAGTGTAAGACAAAAGCAGTCAAATATAGAGATGTTCATTAGAAAAAACTGCTCTGGACCTCAGAATAAATGCACGTACAAACGCCACATGAACAGAGACACATGTTCTCTCTCCCATACCAAGAAATAGTCAGAAATGATGCCATTTAGTTTGGGAATTCTTGCAGCTTGCTCTTGACACATATTCTGTGCATAACTGGTTATTTTTCTCAGTGTGGTGTCAAATATTCTGATTGGTCAGACATTTGAAGAGGGTGAGATTAGTTCCCTGACACAATGCTGCAGTGTGAGAGACCAATGAGGGCTTCTTATGAGTTCTGCACTCGAGTTCTGGTGAAATATGAAATGTTCCTGCCACAAAGAACTTTGTTCTGGCTCTTGCCTCCTCAAGTATTAGAGCAAATGTTTCTGTTCTTGCAGGTTACTGAATATAAATGAGCCATTTCATGTACCATATGACGTGAAATGCACAGACAAAATAACAAAAGAGAAAATCTCCAGATGCTTTGAGTGACCAAGCCAGAGCCGGTGCTTGGATCCAATTGAACGTCTGTGGAAATACCAAAAACTTGACAAGGCTGTTGAATACTTGATAGAAAAACCTTTTGAAATACCTTTTTCACTCTGTCATGATGGGGTGTTTTGTGTACTATCTTGAAGGATACATTTAATTTACTCCACATTGTAATAAAACTACAACATGAAATGCAAAGGCGGTGCAAACGCAAAACAGCTGGCGATTAAACTCTGATTTTGACATGCATGTGTGGCTGATTTACCGGGCTGGGGACGTATGTATCCAAGGGCAACAGCTTTAAGATAGCCTCCAAGAGCTGCGGGATTCCCAAACCTGTAACCCGAGTGAGACAGCGTTAGTGCAGCACACTGTCAACACACGCTGGCATCATGTTTTTATTTTACCACACCGTCCGCTCTTATCTCCTTTGGACCACAAGCACAGATAGAAGATGCGGGGAAATTGGCATCAGCAAGAACTGAAGAAAACAAAACACGACAGCTGTTGTTCTCTGGCGCTGACCGCCCCCAACACTACAGGCAGGACATGCATGGCGCTGTGCAGCATTACCCAGTTCGTCCCCGTGGCCCATTTTGGCGAGAACATACAGCAAATCTGGTGATAAAATGGAGGGGATCCCTTTCAGAACCACCATCCTGCCAGTCGAACAGATCACAGAACCGGAGACTGAAGCGAACTGAGAGGATTCCCTCTAATCCACTTCCGGGCATGTCTTGGCTGCCCGCCTGCTGGCCAGAAAAAGAACTACAAGCAGGGTGTCTATTCAGCCGACCGCTTCCCCCTGTGCAAAAACTATTAAAACACATTTTTATTTTAATGCAGAAGCAAAATCTCACACTTAAAATGTTTGAAAAACACAAAGTTTAACTGAAAATAAACAATTACATTGAAAAATTAAGATAACCTTCCTATTTCCCCGTTTTATTAACATGACCTTAGACACAGGCCAATTTCTCTAAGACCTTCTTCACAATGAGCAAAATAAGAGCACTTCCCATTCAAGTATGTCAGATGTGTGTTGATTCAGAATATCTGCAACAAGAAAATAACTACTAACCTAAGATGTCTAAGGATCCAATCAAGTGGAACGAGGCTCGATGAGGACACCAGTTAATCATTGCCACCAGATTAAGAAAGGAACAGACCCAGCCTAAAGTTTTATGAGGGCCTCGGCAGAATTTAAATTAGGGTCCAACTCTAGCAATGCTCACTATCCAGTGTAGATAAACCGACCTATCATTTAAGCTCGAAATTTCCTCTTTTTAATTCCCCAGCAGTGGCAACATTAAACGTTGCTTCACAAACAACTGCAGAAAAACACTATTTCTTGCTAATGAATTTACAAAAAGGTAACTGTGGCTAAATCTTGCAGCAAAATATGTTTAGTAGCTTTAAATGATTACTCTGTTAACATCTTTCACACTAAGAAGGCTTTCCTTAATATGTGTACTATGTGTACTACTGTTGCATAATGCATTTGTTAACATGTCCTGTTTCAGTGTTCTCCTAGGACCCACACTCAAGTAGGAAGCCTTAGGCATCTGCAAAATTTTACTATACCTTGGTTCATATGGAGCTTCCTTAATCCACAGGTTGAGGTTTGAGGCAATGCTATGATGAAATGTGAATAACGTTCAAGAAGTGTGAATATTTTTGCAAGACCTTTAACATATAAATATTCAAAACCTTCATCATGTTCCTATACATCCTGGAACAGCAATTGATTAGCTTTGCAGGATGAAGCCTCCTCGTATATTGTTTTCTTTCAGTTTCCTTCGTAATATTCTGAAAAAGAGATCCCGGCTGTCATTGTATTAACGAGTCTTTCCTGAAGAAACATGCAAGATGCACTTTAATCTCTCTCTGCGTTGATTATTTTAATGTCCCTGCCTCAAATAATTCAAGTTTGGAGGTGCAACAAAGCACCAATTGTAATAATTTTTGCTTCACAATTCTATATTTCTCTCCTTTACTTAAAACTAAAAAGTGCAATTACCAAAAAAAAATGTACCGATATACTGTATTTGTCTTGATAAGTGTTGACACAGCTTTGATGTACAGTTGTTACATAGAATAGTTTTACATCATGTATTTAGAGTTTTTTTTGTGTATGCAGCAAAGTAAAACAACAGACTGAGCATCCTCTGAAAATAATGCCTCCATATTTTTCACCATGGCTTGTTGTTTGAACATTGACCTAATCATGGCCATAGAAGCTCAAATAAAGCCAGCAACGTGACTCAGCCTCACAGCTGCCGTGTTACTTTGGAAAATAAAAGTGACTTTGGGGGAAGTGATTTGACGCTGCTGGGCAGAAAAAAAAAGAACCTGCAGGAGTCAGGCCTGTCTGCCAAATCTGAAAGCCTCTTCTCCCTCTCCGGACCCATGCTGCTCTCGCTTTATTTCGGCTTCTTTAAATGAGTTTATCACGCTATGAGGGTCTGCGCTGCCAAATTGCAACGTTTTGCCCCCTTTGTGTGCGCGGAGAGCCTCATTTGAGTCTACATTTATTATTTTGACCTTTCGGCAGCCTCAAAGAGGAGCTCCTTTTCTGCTCCCCTCAGTGGACTTTTGTGCTTTCCTGCAGAGTGAGAAGACGAGTTTTTTTTGTATTCCTTTTAAATGTTTTGTTAGACAGGCTGACAAGTGAGCAAGATCCAGGGGAAGATTGAATAATAATAAAAAAAAAACAATTAGGCCATCGCCTCGTGAGGCGCTGAGGCGCCGCCGTGTGAAGATCAGAGAGAGAAAAGATGCCTCCCGATGACTGGAGCAGCATCAGAAAGCAAACTTTAACCAAATTGGTTCTGGTGTTCTCCTTTGAAGATCTGTTCTGCATTTATAGTGCATAGGATATCTTCAAAAAGAAAAAAGAAAAAGAAAAGAAGTGCCCATATTTACTCAATAGGTTAGTCATCTGTTTCTTAGTGAATTGGAATATTCTTAAAAAGTTACTTTATTTCAGTAATTCAGTTCAAAAAGTGAAATTTAGACTGATATTTTTCAAGTGTTTCAAATGTATATAAGGAACCTAAACGGAACCTTAAAAAGGTTCAAAATAGTACACAAGACAAATAAAAAACTGAACGTTTGACTCACTAAAAAAGCATGTCCATGTGCTATACAGGACAAACCACTCAGTACATTGATTACTGAATTTATTGCAGTGTAGCACAAAGTTGACGAGCCTGTGGCTGCGCTCAGGTGATAAGGAAGCCCTTTAATAGTGGCCTTCAGCTGGTCAGCACCGTTAGCTCTGGTGTCTCCTGTCTTTTTCTTAGCAAAACAAAGATTCTCAATGGAGGCAGTTTACTGGTCAATTAACTACATTAATACCATGGTCACTGAACCAGGTGTTGGCTCTTTAGGCAGTGTGGACAGATGCCAAGACCTGCTGGGAGTACGAAATCACAGCCGACCGTAAACCTTTTCAGCAGAGGGAAACATGTAGTGGTCTAAGATTTCCTGGTAGATGGCTGCGTTGACTGTGGAGTTCAGAAAACACTGCGGATCAACACTAGCAGATCACATGACACTCTACATCATGACTGTGGAAACTTTACACTGAAAATCAAACAATTTGGATTCAGTGCCTCTCCACATCACACCCCAGACTCCCGGGCATTGATTTAGCAATGCCATGATGCAAACTTTACTTTCATCTGAAAAGAGAAACAGTGAGAAACAATCCTTTTTCTCTACAGTCCAGGTACAAAGCTTCCAAAACTGTTTCTGGTTCCGGAGTTGCTTGATACAAGGAAGGTGATCTGCAGCCCAAATCCTGGATACGTCCGTGTGGATGCTGCAGCCGCAGTTCACGTCTAGTGAATCACCCCCAAAACCTTGAATGGGCTTTGCTGCACCATCCTCTCAATACAGCAGTTATCTCTGTTGCTGTTTTAACCATGTTTACCTTCCACTAAACTTTCTCTGAATATGCTTGAACATAGCCATCTGTGAACAGCCAGCTTATTTAGCAATGACATTGGGTGGATTGCCCACCTTGTGAAGGGTGTCAATGACTGTCAACTGTTAAGTCATTGGTTTTCCCCATTATTATGCAGGCCGTTACATCTTTGAGTTAAAAACAGTTTTTCTTTTAGCAATATTCTGGTTTTCTGAGATACTAAAGTCTGGATTTTCATTAGCTGTTAGCCAAAATCAATACGATTAGCTGAAATAAATGCTTGAAATATACTACTAACCAATAGAAATGCTTCACTTTTTGAATCCAATTACTAAAAAAAGTTAACCTTTTGGGGGTATCCAAATTTTTTTTAGATGCACTTGTAATCGCTACTTAGATTAAAATAACTATACAAAATACCCTGATAAATCTGCTTCACTCTGGCAGCCTTTGTGACTTTTTTTCTTCAAAGGCAAGCAGAAAAAATAAATAAAACATTGTCCCGTAGGTTTAAATGTAAAATTTCCTTTGGCAAGTTGGATACAATGGTCTTTGAGGTGAATAGTGAAGATGGTATTACAATGGAGAAAATTTACATATCCCATTACAGAAAGTTAGCATTAATCATAAAGATTGAATCATTTCAGAATTTCTTTTTAAAAAAAATAAATGTCGCTTCTAATGGTAACAAATTCAGTTTTTGGTTGTATTGTTGAAATACTTGTTTGTTGTTTTCTGATCTGATATTGTGTCAAGTGTAATTTTTTGTTTAATGGTTTTTATTTTCCAAGATGCTGTTGATAAAAATCTATATATATTCATTTGTAAAAAAAAAAAAAGCTTTCAAATTAAATTACTCTTTTATTACTGTATTTACATGAGTTGTCACAAATGACCTAAATTAAAAGCTTTTCTAAGCAGAAAACTGAAATTCAACATCCACTTTCAGCTTTTAATTGAAGCCGTGCAGCAGCCCCACCTAGTGGTCTACAGTAGACATTGCACAATTGCGCGGTTGTTTCATAGATAGGCTAATTTAGCAACAGGGCGCTACTAGGGAAAAGCGCTGTAAAGAACACAGCATTTTCACATCTAAAATCTTCTACATACTGTTTCCAGGAATCCTCGTACAATTTTAGTGTTAAAAATAATTCTTTATAGCTTTATTTGCAAATGCACACAGAATACACTGATACAAAGATCTGACAAAATAAAAAGGCAAAATTAGTACTAATTTGTCATCCAGCTTCATCCTTCCTGTACACTACAAAACAGTCATCGAATCGCCATCACATTCTGATCCAACACAGTATTTTATTTTGAACACTTGACCCCAGCAGGCTGCGATGGGACACCTTTGAGCTAAACCTCATTATTTGCTCAGGATCTTTGCACGATACAATGCATCATCAATGAGGGAGTGATCAATCGTCTGCAGGAACCTCGTGATGTTGAGCTCTTTATCTACTGGTCCTGGAAATTGGCTTTTCTTTTCTCCACAAACGCAGTCATGCCTTCCTTACGGTCATCCTGCAGGAAAAATCGGACGTAAACATCATTAATCAAGAGTTAACGTTCACACCCGACACCAAGCAGTGTTTTTTACTTACCGTCGCAAAGGTAGCATGAAACAAACGCTTTTCCAAACGATTCCCTTCAGCCAAAGTCAGTTCAAAAGCTGGAGTGGCACAGAGGATCGTGTTAGTCAAAAGTCAAACAAAGTAGATAATTCAGACTTTAAATAACAGTAAGACTCTTCACACACCTGCATTTACAGCCTCTTTAGCCATGATGCTGACCAGTTTGGAATTGGCTGCGATTTTCTCCCCACATTTAACAGCCTCAGATACGAGCTGGTCCACAGGATAAATCTTACTCACCAAACCTGGAAACACACAAGAACCAACATGGCAGTTTATCTTCCGGCAGAATACCAGGTGTAAAGGGAACAGAGGTTTCCATGGAGGTTGTTCAGATTCATAAAAAGATTATCTAAAAATAGATCAGCTGTTAAGATCAGAATTTGAACTTTTACTTAAAAGATAAACCGATGTCTTGGGTTGTAAAAAAAAAACAAAAAAACACAGGCAGCTATGCTAAGAAATCCGGCATTTTAAAAATGTAAATCCATCTACAGAGAGCATGTTCAGATAATCATCAAATAAGGTTAACGACAAATGCTTTGATGCCTAAATAGAGATAATCTGGTAATCCTTTAGTTTTTCTGTTGGATTAAAAATTTTAATCAAACAACGTGAAACAAATTTTTTTCCCTTTATGGTCAATGTTCGTTATATGAAACGATTTAATCTTTTTTTACACAACTGCACAAATGGAGCAACAACCTTTTAAACACATCTTAGTCAAACATCCAAGGTTATTTTTGGTGCTTACATTATTTTACTTTGTACACAGAAATTAATTTATTCCACAAAAAACAAGCCACCAAAGTCTAAATTTTTAGACCCCCTGATGCTGCTAGTAACAGCCTGCAGTTGTTTGTTGCACTTTTCAACATGTACCCTGAGGAATGCCAGCCCGTGCTGGTCTAGTGAATCTCTCAGGCTCCTTCAGATCTGGACCTTTGTCTCAGTTAGGGAGGAGTCGGTTGTGGTGCCTGTTCTTCACCAGCTGTAATGCATGTGTCCCAAGGTGACGACCCAGACTAGATTAGTTTTTCTTGAAAATTCTTTACCTATCCTTTGTCCTTCGTGATTTCTTCCTCCTTCCCGGTCTCTGACACGCCTACGCCACCCTCCCCATGTTACCACCGTGGGTGATTATATATACGATTACATATATTCTCTAATCTGACCCAAAGTGATGCATCCAGTGAGGACGATCTTTTCCAGGCTCAAGTCATTGTCCTCTTTGAGACCTCAATTCCTGACTTGGCTCAGTCCTTCATTCGTGTCATGGCTGCAGTTCGGGGGCCTTTAGAGACATTTCTTGCTCGTTTTCTTTCCAAGGTCTGGAAATCGTTCACTTCCTCCCTCTGCCAGGCTTGTTCTGTGCTGCTCTCGCTGGTTTTCACTTCACACTCCAGCTCTTGACACGTGGAGATGTGAGAACTTTGTCCACTTGCTGCTTTGTGAGCATCAATTAATCTTTTTTATCAAGTTTAAACTGATTTCCTCAGTTTTAACTTGATTGCGAAAGCTTTGAGTATCATAATGTTGCATTGGTTTCTGCTACTGCTAAAAAAAAGGTCAGCTCTAAATGGGGCCATAATTATTACCGTGATAGTTTTTGTTTTGTGGAGTAACTTCATTAAGGCACAGTAATTCACGTGGTAAATATTTTCATATATATTTATATATATTTTTTATAATGATTTAACGTGGGATGGGGGGTGTCATTTAGTTGTGAACTGTATGCCACTGAAAAAACCATCAGACTCTGAATATAGTCAGGTTTGACATCAGCGTTAACCAGAAAATGATAATGGCCCATTACCTCACCTTTATCGTAGAGTGGCTACATGCTGTTGCCTTTACCTGACTGTTTGGCCTCCTGAGCATTAATCCTGTCGCCCGTTAGTACCATTTCCATTGCCAGGGATTTGCCAACAGCACGAGTCAGGCGCTGGGTGCCACCCGCCCCTGCAGGTAAACAAAAACAGTCATGGACAGTCAAGGCAACAGCGTTGCAACATCTGCACACGACAGAAAAAAGATCTTTACCAGGAATGGTCCCCAGCAGGATTTCTGGTTGGCCAAACTGCGCCTTCTCTCCAGCATAGATGATGTCGCACATCATGGCCAGCTCGCAGCCTCCACCCAGCTGCAACAAACAGAACACGGAAGAAAATCAGGATCTGTGTGTGCAACCTGCGCCGTGCAGCCCCCATGTACACATTTTGTTTGAAAAGGTGTGAAAGTGTGTCTGTTAGGATCGACAGCAGCAGTTTGTCGTTATGCACAGCAACACATCGGGATATATGGATAGAATAACATTTAATTTCATTTATCCATCCATTTAGCCCTGTACTGTAGCCTGCAGTCAACTACCTAACAGGCACGCTGCTATCATGGTATGTTACTTTGACCTGTAGGAACCTAAAAATGGATGGATGACTTTGACACCATCGTATTGGTATAAGTTGATGATAGTAATTGCCCTAAGACTAACTCGCATCATTTCCTTTTGTTGTGGGATCTTACATCCAAGATTCTTCCTGAGAAAAAGATAGAAAAGAAAGAAAGAAATAGCCTTGTGATACTTACAGCAAATCCATTAACAGCAGCGATTACAGGCTTCCTCACTGTGGACACCCTGTTCCAATGAGCCAGAAAGTTGCCGCCGTAACATTCCTGAAAGGTTCGATTCTGCATCTCTTTGATGTCTGCTCCGGCTGAACCAAACAACAGTGGCAGAGTCAACCGCTGGCCTTTCTAACCACACTAATCCAAACAACCTGGAGACGTGAAAACATTCGATGTCATACCAGCAAAGGCTCTGTCGCTGCCAGTGATGACGACGGCGCCGACGTCTGCGTCGGCTTCAAAGGCGTCCAGTGCCTGCCCCACCTCCTTCATCAGGCCGTCGCAGAGGGCGTTTAGAGCCTTGGGTCGGTTCAGCTGAATGAAGCCAACGTTGTTCTTGTCACCTCGCTTCTCCACCAAAATGTACTCGTACTGAGCCCCTGCATGAAGAGGAAACCAGCATTTAAGAACAGATGGGACTTGAGACCACTTTGTAGAAGATAGCGACACACTTCTGACCCACAGCTCAACCAGGTTAACCGGGTTTGTCCCATTGAGATCACAGTGTCCTTCGCAGGACCTGGCCAAAGCAGCAACATCCAAAAATCTACCAAAAACCTTCTGCCTTGACTCCAGAGTTTTCACCAGGGTTCACATTCATTTAGGGATACGAGGATTTGCAGAATAACGTAAGATCCTAGGCTTCAGGCACAGATACCCCAAAAGCTTTTATACCCAGTAAAGTTCTTTGAACTGCAATTCACAAAATGTTCACTGACTGAGTTTTTTTTCCCCTTGTTTCCAATTTTAGTCTGAATATCTTTGCCCTGTATAAATGTGATAAATGCTGTCAAACGTGTGAAGACAATAAACATTCACCTAAGCCATATCTCCGTACTCGGTTACAATCATAAAAGGATAAAATCATAAACTTGATCCGTAAAACACAAATGATCAAATATAAACCCTAAAGATTTAAAAGCTGACCATTCTTTGCTAAAAATGTATCTAACATGTCGACCTTAATTTTTTTTAGAAGTACTGACCCCCCTTATATTTAAAAAAAGTTGTAGCTGTTAGAATTGTTCTTGTTCTCCATCAAACCAACACCTCTTTGCAGAAGTCGGTGCAGGTTAGAGTAGTGAGGGAAAAGCCTAGTTTGAAATGCTTTGTTTTAAATACCTATATTCAGAGGAAACAATGATGAGCCAAGAATTAAATTATGTGGAACTCCCTTATGGAGTTACATAAAGTTTAAATCAGAACCATCTATCTGAATATCTTTCAGTCTGCCTATGGGATAATTCGCAAACCATTTAACTGCTTCCTTAATAATAAAAAGTGAAAGGGGTTCAATTAAAAACATGATTAAGAAACAAGATGCAAAGATTTGTACATTTAAATCATTATATCAGGGTTATAAAAACCAAAGGCATATGCTGATGATTTTAGAGTCAAAATCAGCATTTACCTCTGCTATAATCAACATTCTCATCTGTCTTGTGGGATAGATGAAAATCTTTAAGTTAAACACAATGATGTTTTCCTAAAGTACACTTCTGTTTGATTTGGTTTATTCTGCAGATGAGTAAAGTAGCCGGGGTGAGTCAAGCTCATGCACCAAAGAAGAAGAAAAATTACAAACATTAAAGGAACTGAATGAGAACATCCACTGAAGTCTGGCACATTTGTTGGATTATGTCACCAGTAAGGTGACAGGGTTCAGAAAGTCTCCCTCAAATATACGTATTATAAATCTAAAGAGGACTGAGCCAGCAACATTTATATTATCCAGTTGGTTTGAGCTCACATGATAATTTAGACTTTTATTCATTAAAGAATATAGTATTTATAAAAAGCTGCATGGTCCTTAGCTGCATGATCATTAGAAAAGGAAAAGACGCACATATGACCAAGCCAACATTTAAAAATCGTTTCTTTTGATAAGATACACCAAATCATTCGTTCATGTGAGAAATATGTGTGCCCTGTTGTCCCGACAGCAGCAGCGCTTTATTTAGCCACATGACCTCCGGAGTTCTAAAACAAATAGACATTAAAATATATTTTTTCGGTGCATAGGTTAAAGACTCGTCCATGTGTTGCACTTGGACAGCATCCAGATGTCCTGACTTTGTGTTGTGGGAGCCAGATGTTCACACCGCGGCGGTAATCGGAGCCTTTCTGACCACACACCTGAGCTGTAGAGGCGGCCAGCCGACAGCAGAGCCGGCGCTGCTCTGGAGGAATTCAGGAGCAAAGCTGCGCTTCTGCACAAAAAGGCCATGACTGCAGGGCGACGCTGAACTTTGCTGCAGGTTGGTCAGTGCGTCCTTCCTTTTCCTGCAAGCTCTTCTTCTTCATTTTAACGGCAGTGCATCCATTGTTGTTGCACTACTGCCATCTATTGGATCCTAATATATATTCTTCAAATTCTCATAATGATCCCAGTATTTTTTTTTTTAAACGAAAAATCTTCTTTTCCCCCTCAATACTATTTAACTGATGAACCACATTCTCAAATTTCAATTGCCTATTACAAACTAATTCCGTTTTTAATAATCTTCTTTGATTTATATATTTTCTACAACTAATAAAAATGTGTTCCATTGTTTCTAAATCACACCAACTACAAAAACCAGTAAGATGTTTTCCCATCTTAAAAAGAGTTCCATTTTAAAAACTGTGACCGGTTCTTATTCTATTTATAATTATCTCCTTCCTCCTGTTTATTCCTCTAATCCTTACTACATCAACCGTATTTTGTATCCTATACAAATGCCTTCCATTTATTTCATTATCCCACCTAATTTTCCATATCTTCTTGCTTTCTCTCCAAACTATACTTTTGCCTTCAGATTTGGATAACTTTACTGGCATATCAATATCTTCTTTTTTTAATAGCCTCCTTAGCCAACCCATCTGCTCTTTTTTACCCAAAATACCTACGTGAGCAGCACAGACACATATAAACTTATACTATGCATCATAGACATCATATACGTAGACGCCCCATTGTACGCTGCCGGCCGCTAGGCTGACGTGCCTACAGGGCGGCCATCTTGGGTCAGACCACAGATCAGACATCTGCTGTCAGAATGAATTGGAGGCAGTTCAGATCTCATTTTAATCATATGTTCACAATGCTCGTGACCTTTCAGACAGATTAAACATATTCATTCAGAACCAAAACTATTTAAACTGAAGTCAAACTGGATGAAAAATGTACACGCACTTAGATATTTTGCAGTTACATATTAATCTAATACACACACAAATTATACACACTCTCTTTTTTCCTATATATACTATATATATATATATATATATATATATATATATATATATATATATATATATATATATATATATATATATATATATATATATATATACTGTATATATAGGCTATATACACAGACACTGATCTACATAGGAGCAAAACTATATACAGACAAGTGAGAGCAAAGGTGCCCATAACAGCATTTAAAAATTATATAATACAAACCGACGCCCCCCCCACAAATCATGTCTATCCAGTAATTTAGGACCATTTTTATTGTTTTTGGTGTTTAATGTACTTTTCTCTACTTCCATCCCTGCTACCCATTAGCACATATTGTGTTTATGCCGGAAAAACTGTAACAGTAAAGCATGAGGATTATTATCTATCATAAAATCTTACTTATAGAAGGTAATTCCCCAGGATCTGGTTCCTAGTGTCCTTTTATTTGCGCGTCCATAAGCGGAGTAAAAGTCTGGCTTCCTGGGACGTAGCTCTGGAAGTTTGCTTACTTTCAATACAAAATCAAAATTATTTATTAAGTTAGACAATAATTTAATTCAATCAATTGGTCCCATGTAGCCCCTAAAAGGGTGACGTTTTCAGTCAGTTGATTTATCTGGAAATCGGGTGAGAATTCACCGGATTCAGAGTGTCTGAAAACATAAAGTACATTTTCCTGAATTGTCTGACTGCAGCTTGGTCTGACCTAAGATGGCCGCTCTTTCGGCACGCCTCTCAACCGAGGACGCGGCGTCTACGTATTCATGTCTGTGCTATGCATGAGCAGTAGTCCTGGAAGTTCTTCTTTCCCGTTTCGTTCATGTAGTGTCATGTTCAAAAATGACTTTACCGCCACCTGGTGTCTCTGGAAGGAAATGACGTGTTCAGAAAACTCTTCACCACGCTGATCATTTTGTCTGTCTGTCTGTCTATCTATCTATCTATTAACAATATTTAGTCTTTTTACTTATTTACCGAAGTTTGTGATTTTTGTTTGCTTGTTAGCTCTACTCACCAGACAGTTTTCAATCAAACACAAACCTTTAAACCAGGGGTGTCCAAACTTTTTAGCTCATGGGCCGATATTGTCAAGTCAAACGCACTCGAGGGCCAAAACATGAATAAAAATAACTAACATAACCAAGAAAAAAGTGTTTTTTTTTAACCTGTGTGCGCTGTACCTAACATTAAATTCAACATTTAGATTTAAGATATTAACTTACTGTAATAATTTTGCCCTAATTAAAAATAAAATGTTTTTATCTGCACTAGCCACCAGTGCTGGTCGGCATCATCATTCTTGAAATGCAGTTGGGGGGGCCACACAAAATCAGTACAGGGGCCGCAAATGGCCCCCGGGCCGCACTTTGGACACGCCTGCTTTAAACAAACGGGACTTAAGTTATTTATATGAAGAACAGTGCATGTCCCGTATGTGTCTTCGGAATTTTTTTTTCAAATAAAAATTTTTTCCCCAAGTAAGATCCTCTCTTGGATTTCATAATTGAATCATACAATATTATACGTTTAAAATGTTGACATTAAGTATCTCCAAAGAGCTTTATATCAGGCATAGGCCGTAACCAAAATACTACTAGGCTACTATACTACTGTCAATAATAGTAGAAGAACATCTAAAACTGACTTTTATGTGAAGGGTAGGGATCCTGGAGCCAGGTGCTCTCCTTGTCGCTGAGATCCATCTATCCATCGATCTAGCTAATCACAAATTAATAGCATATCTATAAACTATTTACTAACCATCTACAAGGGGAGCCTTATTGCAAAATGGTACCTTGTAGGTTTTATCAGCAAAGTTGTACACAAAAGCAGATGTAGAAAAGGGATATATTTTACTGAGGAAGGAGAAGGGGTCTGATAAAATAAGTTGAACTTCTTCGTGCCCCTTTTCAGACATAACCACTAAATATATATATACATAATATGGTGTTTGCATTACATTGAAATATGTTTGTTATATTTACTTATTGTCTGAAATAAAATATTTATTCAGTCATTTATTCATATGGGAAAGAAAAAACTGACTATGCAGAGATAAGAAGGCAGTAGTGGCCTTGTTTGAGACATGGCTAAAGCCAGTCTCCTAGTCAGTAATACTAGATAGAGTATATAATTTCAACAATAACTCATCAATGGATTTGTCTATGAAAGAGACAATGTTTCAAACAGAATGATAGGGCAAGTTGCATTTTTTATAGTGAAAGAACATGAAGTTGTTATATCCACCGTTGAGATGATGGTCTCTCTCAGAAAGGAGACAAAGATAAACGCTAAAACGCTAGCCTCCTTGTAAAGAAAGAGAAACATTAACCCTATTAAACATAGGGCAGCAATAATTGTAAACAATGCATATATTGGGAGAAGTTTGAGAAAATAGCTGGAGGAGAAAAGTGGCCAGTAGACCTATGTCTTCCAGCAGCTTAAAAGCCTACAGCAGTATAACTATCTCATGATCAGACCCTTAACTGCATCAAATGAGAAGTGCATAAGGGTAGCTCTACCGCAGAGGGCCCTGGTGATTAAAAGATATGCCTCTCATTATACTTTCAGAAACTGTAGGAGGCACCAGCAACCCTCCAGTCTGAGAGTGAAGAGGTCTGAAGGGAACATATTGGGAGAATCATATCTAGAGCATGGTCAAATCAGCAAAAAATAACTAGTTTTGTTAAAGACTAAAAATAATTATTCACAAGTGGCTATAAAATCAAACTATATCAATGTGAAATGCAATAACCATGAACAGATGATTTTTTTTTTTTTAATATATCATCTACGAGCATATATGAGCGCGCTGCGCTTTCTCGTCGTCGTCTGGGCGAGCGCGCCTCATCCGTGACAATCCCGTCTCTTCCTCCGCGGGCCATCAGCAAGGATAACAGCGATAAGGTAAGCAGCAATCCATGGTATTATATGCAATAGTCCCCCCAAGTGTGGCCGCATTCGATTTAAACGCCAATCTTTCAGGCGGCAGAGCCTTTTTTTAGGCTAATTCACCGCACAGGCTGAGCATCATGGCGATGCTTGCATCTGTTTGCATTGCTAAAGCCATTTATCAACAACTCACGTTTAATCTAGAACATTTTTGCACATTTAATGCAACAAATCATTTTACGTGGCAAAAACGCAGCCATGCATTTAAAATTATTACGGCAAATCATCAGAAGCATTCAGTGTTTTATTCATAATCATTCACTGGAAGGTTTTTATTGCATTGTTATTATTATTATTTCTCCTTTACTGGCACATGTATTGTGCAAAACGGACATCTTTCTTTGTGGAGAATTTGTTCAGCAGCACGGAGCACATCACAACACCTCAAATCCCATCTTTACCGATCCACCCAGAGCGCTGCAAGCATCACGATAGGTTCAAGCTCGGCGACTCGTCTTTTTCATCTGTGCCACAGAGCATAAATAATAATAATAACAACAATAATCCCTCATCTTCTCGCTCCCACAGCCCCGTTTCTTCATCTTGCACTTATGTCGGGAATGAGGCAGCTGGTTGCGACATGCTGGACCTGCCTGCTGCTCTCCGCCTTCCTGTGTGAGCCTGCGCTCTCCAAAGGAGGTCGCGGGGGCTCCCGGGGCTCCTCGCGCGGATCCCCCGCGCGCAGCTCCACGGCGGGGACCTACCGGGGAGGAGGAGCGTACGGCGGCACGCGCTCACGGTTCAGGGTGGCTGGCCGGTCGTCCCCGGTGAGGGTGGCGAGCGCCGCTGCGGCCGGAGCCGCGGTGGCCCTGACGGCGGACAAATGGTACGCGTCCGCCTACCGCCGCAGCAAAGCGGACAGCTCCGATGAGGAGCTGGATTACTACAACAGGACCAATTACTTTGACGCGCTGATGTCCAGCTCAGCTGGGAACGGATCCTTCCTCTCCAATGTCGTCAGCGTGATTCTCGCAACGTTTTCCACTCATTATGGACTCGTGTCGGACGTTATACTGTAGACGTGCAGCCCTGCTTTTAGGATGACAGTCCGATCTTATAATGCCCAGAGACGATGGACACAAACACATTACTGTACTGTATGTATTTACACGCATTTTATACCAGTGGACACAGCATTACCAGCATAGTATTCCCTAGTTTACCTTATAAAGAGTGCATCATGCATTTTTTGTCCTGTCACTGAAAACATGAAGAGCAAAATTCAACTGTTTTCTGATTACATACTGCCAATATTTTATTTATTATTATTATTTTTTTTACAATTTTTTATTGTATTAGAGAAGCGCAAAGGGAGTTCAGCTCCAGCACTCTGCACCTCACTAACAGATTTATGGGTCGTACAAACAGACTTTGATCCAATTCAAAAATCTCAACTGGCTGCCAAATGAATAACAGACTGAAATCCAGTTGGAACCAGCATAATCGTGTCTGACATTAAAGCTGCTAATCGTTGAACAATCGTTGAACGAGGACTTTTGATTCTTATTGCTTTCCTGCAGAAATATGATTTTTCACACAATGTTTTAGGTTCATGCTCTGAATAATTTACGTCCTAAACAAGCATGTTTCTCAATATCCTTTTGCCACATTCTTTTATAGCATTATGGGTTTAAAATTGTTTCACAAACATGATCAAGCAGACCTCTTGCTCTTTATATTCACTCCTTTCTCTCGTTTTCCTCTTGTGTTCATCCTCCCAAATGGTCTCTCTCAGGAGCAACAGACTGTTCCATAGCTATAAATGCACTGGATTATACTCTGCAACACTTGTGTACTTATTGAATAAAGAGTTTGTAATCACTGTCTTTATGTTAATAAATAAGATGTTTAAACTATGCCAAACACCTTTCTTGTGTCCTGCAAAGTGAACTTCCCAGATTATTTAATTTAAATACTTTTATTTACACGGATAGGTGGGGTTTGCTCTCCGCGTCGTTTCAGGGGAGACATAATCAGTACTTTTCTTGTAGAGGTTTAGGTGTTGAATAGATCTAAAAATGTCTCAGATCAGTCCAGCACCACTTGTCCCAGCTCTCCTTTCCTGAACGCTCTGATGAAATGGTACGCTGCCGCTGTGTAGTTTGGGATGGTGACGGTGATGTTTCCTAAAGTAGACAAAAAAACTGATTAATTGCGTTTTCTCTGAAGTCATAAAACGGTCGGATTTCTGTGGAAGGAAGTGACATCTGTAAGCCCAAACCTTTTTATATTTTTCTCATTTTTTTATGTAAAGATGTAGAGAATGTAGCATAACTTCACACAGAAAAATCTGTATTAACCTTTAATTTAAGTACATTTACGTAGTAGGAAACAACTGTTATTTAGTTAAAATGTAATTAAAATACTAGAACTTTAACTGGTTCTGTTTACTTCGGTCAGATGAGTCTAAAATGAAACTTTGTTAGTAACAAATACTCCTGGTTTGGTAAAAAGCTAAGAATGACCAAGAATGGCCACCGTCGAGCACGGTGAAGCCTCTGTGCTGCTGTGGGCCTGATTAACACCCAAACACCATCCTCGTCTCCTTATGGACGCATAACGGCATCATGAACTAGTTTACAGAGAGATCCAGCGGCTGCTGCTAGAAAGCAGAAATCAACTTTCTGCTATGGCCATCCCATAAAGCCAATAGAGAACCTGTGAGGTAGGCCGAGGAGACTCTGGACGGGGTAGAGAGCTGTCTGCTACAACCTTCTGTAAAATGTTACAGAAGGAGGAGAAGTTCTCTCCTGCTGGAAAAATAGGGTTGTACAACACATTCACAGCAGTGCTGCCAACCGGTGTGACCCTAGAGATTTTGCAATTATTTCCAAACATAAGAAAATTAGTGTACTCAAAAACATGGAACAAAAACATGTGGGGAACATGGAACATTCAGAGCAGTAACGAACACTATCGATCAATGCTCCCAAAGCTCGCGATTCAACTGCCGTTCAACCCAAAGAGGGCAGCACTGAGACGGGTTTTAAATACTGCAGAACTAAAGTTCACAAGAGAACGTAAACAATTGCTCAATAACATTGAAGTAGCACCCATAGGTCCATGTTATACAGTTTATCTTCAAAAAATAAGTTGAACTTGGGGTGAGTTACACTTTAAGGTTAAATAAATGCATTGTATTATTTATTTTATACAGCACATGCAATCTGCACGCAGTGTTGTTCTTCCCAATCCTACGTGGATGATCATATTTTGGCAGAAATGTGGAGGCCTCACAACTCTTTCACACTTGGAAAAGCAGAAAAACTAATTTTCCATTTGAAAAGGTAACTTTCCCTCAAATGGCTTTTTTTCTTAAACAGCAAAAATGTATTAGCATTATAATGGCTTTAAAAAGACTTCAAACTTTTATACGTTAGCTTTTTTGCTCCATTGGTGCTGGTCAACATATTTCATCATCTTAAAACGTTAAAGTTAGAAGAGCTGCTGGCTATGGTTTCATGTTTACTGTGAAGATAACAAAATGATCTCAATATTTCCCTCAGCATGAAAGTGAAATAGATTTAATAAAAACTAAATGTGCTAGGCAGGAGTGTAGGACTGGCTCTTTCTTACCCACTCCTGTGATGGCTTTGACTCGCTGAGTCTTTCTGAGTTTCACGGCGATGCGTTTGAGGACATGCTGGATGTCGTCACTTGGCTCTTGGAGGTCGTACTTCTCTACATACCTGCACACAAACACCCAGACGGTGAAAATTCCAAGCATGATTAAAGGCTTGAAAGAAATTTCAAATTCATACCCAAACTTTCCCAGCCTGTTCAGAGAAAAGAGCAGGTAGTCAGCAATAATGTCTTCCCCCACCAAATGGTCCAGGATAGTTCCTGGGGTAGAAGATTAGAGATTTGTTTGGCAACGTCATGCAATCTCTTTCCCAGAGAAATGTAAATGATTTAGACTGCGTTCAGCTCACCACATAAAGCCAACTTCATGCCCGTCTCCACGCTCTCGATCTTAGGGGGTAATACACCGGGTGTGTCCAGCAGGTACATCAGAGGTCTCTCGGACACCTGAAAGCAATGGCTAGTTTAAACGATGCATAGCTGGGCATGCACAAAAACATTAAACTCACAGCATGAAACATTTTTCCCCCCACACACCTGAATTTTAGTGAGGACGGCTTTGGTTATCCCCGGCTCCCCACCCACTCGGGATGCGCGGCCTGAAATATGCGGTCACATCACAAGATTCAGTGCCATGAGGGCAAAATATCATGAAATCGTATAAACAAGCAGGTCATTTTTGTTACCTTTTTTCAAATTTGTCCGTCTCAGTGAATTAATAAGTGATGACTTCCCCACATTAGGAACTCCAATCACCATCAGACAATAATCTCTGTTCTGAAATGTTGCATAAAGGAAGTCAAAAACAAATCCTCCAACAACATCAATGTCAACTTTATTTATATAGCACATTTAATACAGATGCTCTGTCCAAAGTGCTGTGCACGGCGACAACAAAACATATAAATATGCATACAAAATAACAAATACACAACACAAAACGAGAATAGTTAAAAATGATAAAGATCAAATATTAAAAATACCAAAAAACACTAATCTGCTCAACTTGAGTTAAAAGCCAGTACAAACAGGTGGGTTTTTAACTAAGACTTAAAAATGCAACAGGGTAACACATTTCATCCCACCTGATTTCTTAAAATATATTGAAATGACAATAAGCATGACTTTGAACTTGAATGATCGGCTAATTAAAAGTAAAAGCATTCATACCCCTCATATCTTCACACATTTTGCCAGAAATGCAAGCCTTCAATGCAGAAGACGCATCCTAAAGCAGTGCATACATGTAAAGTGAAAGTAAAAGAATACATTGTTTTCAAAATGTATTTCTTTTCCAGCCTCGCACATCCAGATCCAGAAATTTTTGGCCACTCTGCTTTGCAAAATAGTTCCAGCTCACATTTATTTTGAAGTCGTACCACAGATTCTCAATAGGATGTGGTCTGGACTTTAACTAGGACCATTCTAACACACTTGATATAAACCACGCCATTGTAGTTCTGGATGGTTGTCCTACTGGAAGATGAACCTCTGCCACAGTTTTAAGTCTTTTACAGCCTCTAGCAGGGTTTTCTTCCAGGATTGCCCTGTATTTAGCTCCATCCACCTTTCCATAAACTCTAACCAGCTTCCCTGTTCCTGCTGAAGAAAAGCATCAATTCTGTGCTGCACAACCATTTTGGACATTGGATTCAGGATGATGTGCACTGTTGGTTTCTGTCAAATACAACTTTTTGGACGCAGCCCAGTTCGGCCGTGGTCTCATCTGACCAGATAACCTTTCTCCACATGTTTGCTGTGTCCACTATATGGTTTGTATCAAAGGTAAAAGAGCTTTCCTTCAACAACGGCTTTCTTCTTGCCACTCTTTCGCACACGTCAGACTGGTGAAATGTACAACTAGTTAGTCGTAGTAGATTTTATTTAGGGGTATCGGAGTAAACGGGCTTTTCAGATCATCACTTTTGAAAAGCACAAGTCCTTTTCCGTCCACTTTGCGAAGTTGCACTACTTAGGAAAGTTATAACTTATAAAAACATCCATTAAAAATAGATTGCGGTAGGTGGCCATTACATTAGAAAATATTCATCAGGTATGGGAACTTTAGCAAAGCACTGTATTTGGTAAAAAGCAATGATGGCTGAATGATATGGAATTATATGTAAAATCAAATTGATCCGCGTCAAATTAAAACTCTGATAAATTGTGTATAAATTTCACGGAGTAAGCCTACCTCTTCTCTGTTAAAACGATCAGTGGTCTCAATTATTTCCACCACCATTGGCACCAACTGCAGAAAAATAAGAAGGGAAACAACTATGCTAAATACTTTTAGTCAAATTCACCAAAGTCATTTGTTTTCACTGAAGTTGACCGTTACCTTTTTGACGTTGTCGTCTCTTTGTCTCAAACAGTCTGTGAAGAGAACATTCCTCACTCCCTCTTTTTGTAGTTTCTTCAGGATGTTCTGCAGTTTGAATGTAAAGAAAATATACAATCCTTGTGAGCGCATTGTTTGAAGAATATATTTTCCTAAATGTAAGGAACGCCGCTCACCTGCGTCTTGGATACGTCAGCGAGGTCCATCTTATTCAGGACAAGGAGATGCGGTCGGACGTTCAGTGTGTCCTGAAATAGGGGGTTTCTTCCAGACAAGGGGATTTGCTTATTTTTAAGAAAAATCATCCATTTTGAGTACAGATTACAATTTCCTTTAGAACACTGATGATAAAATGTACAAAACATTTACACTTTTGAAGAAAGCTGGAGGTTTACCACAAAATGGCAGGTTTAGATAAGGAATTAACAAATATCCCTCCATGTCTTACAGGCAAATGTATGTATGATGAATAATCCAAAACTGAACACCTCCCTCCAAGAACACTGAATGTAATTGAATTTGATTGTTAAAAAAAATAAAAATAAATCCATGGTGGCATTAATTCTTTTCTGTACGCCGAGATTCAGTAACTTAACATCTTGTAAATCAGGGGACTGTAAAGTCATACTCAGTTCCTCTCAGAACATTAAACAAAACATTGTGGGGGAGTTTTATAACAGCACTAAATAATTTAGTTATTGTAGAGAAAGCTTGTGATGAAATCCTCCAAGGTTTATTTTGTAAATAATAATCTTTGTGGTTGTAATGTGGGGAAAAAAGATAACAGGACTAATGGCAGGAAGAGATAATGTGGATTTATTTGTATCATGGTAAAAACCATCACTCAGAATAAAACGACAGATTAATAAAGGATATTCTGGCATCATGAATCTCTATGACGCAGTCCACATTCTTGAGGTTGGCTTTCATCTGCTTCAGCCCTGCAACCATCACACTATGTTTACAACAAATAAGCGATCATTCAAAAAATAAAATAAATGGGGCAAACATCGCTAACATTTACTGATCAAATGAATCTCAAGCAAACACAACAGGATGTATTAAGCCTGGAGAACCCTGTGGATGAGCGTGTCACCTTTGGCCATGTGTCCAGGGAACCAGTGCGCCACCTCCCGGCCTGCAAAGTCGAACGCCGTCCTGAACCTGTCGGCCTTCCTGAGAGCCTGGCAAAGCTTCATCTCCGCAGAGAGTCTGAGGTAACTTGGCCCCCGGTTATCATTGAGTTTACATGAAAATTTCTCCTAAACACAAAAACTCACCGGTGTGCTACACTGTTTACATGCCGACTCGAATCTTTTTCAAACAACTTGGTTCCGAGGGGCGCTTCGAAGACTTCTTCATATATTTATTAGGTGATGGAGGAGCTACACCGCCCTCTGCAGGCCGACAACAACATAACATATTGAGTGGAGACGGATGGCAGGAAAATTACTAACTTTCTAGTTTTCCTTTATCTTGCAAGTGAGTGGAGGTTTCTCCACTTCTACGTTTTGCAGCGGGTCCTTGAGAAGAATGAAACAAAAATAACACAAATAACAACTGGTAAATGAGAGCTGCCCACTGGGATCCCTGTGGATGATGGGTTTGTGGGCATCTTTGTGAATAAAAACGAACAAAGACAGAAGATTTTAAAGATGAGAGCAATTTCAATTAATAAAGACAAGTCAGTTTTGTTAGAAATTCAAATCGTTTTGTCTAAGGCTGATATTATTAATATAATAAATAATAATAAAAATCATCTCCAAGTGACTCATGAGAGTAAATCAACCCGTTTTTACAGGTTAGTTTACCTTCAGGTTCCAATTATTATTATTATTATCATTTTTCCATCCATCCATCTATCTTCTTCCGCTTATCCGGGGTTGGGTCGCGGGGATAGCAGCTTCAGTAGGGAAGCCCAGACGTCCCTCTCCCCAGCCACTTGGGCCAGCTCCTCAGGAGGAATCCCAAGGCGCTCCCAGGCCAGCCGGGAGACATAGTCTCTCCAGCGTGTCCTGGGTCTTCCCCTGGGCCTCCTCCCGGTGGGACGTGCCTAGAACACCTCACCAGGGAGGCGTCCAGGAGGCATCCTAACCAGATGCCCGAGCCACCTCAACTGGCTCCTCTCGACGTGGAGGAGCAGCGGCTCTACTCTGAGTCCTCCCCGGATGACTGAGCTCCTCACCCTATCTCTAAGGGAGAGCCCAGACACACTACGGAGAAAACTCATTTCAGCCGCTTGTATCCGGGATCTCGTTCTTTCGGTCACGACCCAAAGCTCGTGACCATAGATGAGGGTAGGAACGTAGATCGACCGGTAAATCGAGAGCTTCGCCTTTTGGCTCAGCTCTCTCTTCACCACAACGGATCGGTACAGCGCCCGCTTCACAGCAGACGCTGCACCAATCCGCCTGTCGATCTCCCGCTCCATCTTCCCCTCATTCGTGAACAAGACCCCAAGATACTTGAAGTCCTCCACTAGGGGCAGCACATCCTCCCCAACCCGGAGGAGGCACTCTACCCTTTTCCGGTTCAAGACCATGGTCTCGGATTTGGAGGCACTGATTTTCATCCCGGCCGCTTCGCACTCGGCTGCGAACCGCTCTAGTGAGAGCTGTAGATCACGCCCTGATGAAGCCAATAGGACCACGTCATCTGCGAATAGCAGAGACGCAATCCCAAGGCCACCAAAACGGATCCCCTCGACGCCTTGGCTGCGCCTAGAAATTCTGTCCATAAAAGTTATGAACAGAATCGGTGACAAAGGGCAACGTTGGCGGAGTCCAACTCTCACCGGAAACGAGTTCGACTTACTGCCGGCAATGCGGACCAGACTCTGACATCGGTCGTACAGAGACCTGACAGCCCTTATTAAAGGGCCCAGTACTCCATACTCCCGGAGTACCCCCCACAGGATCCCTCGGGGGACACGGTCGAATGCCTTCTCCAGATCCACAAAACACATGTAGACTGGTTGGGCAAACTCCCATGCCCCCTCCAGGATCCTGCTGAGGGTATAGAGCTGGTCCAGTGTTCCACGGCCAGGACGAAAACCACACTGCTCTTCCTGAATCCGAGATTCGACTATCCGACGGACCCTCCTTTCCAGAACCCCTGAATAGACCTTACCAGGGAGGCTTAAGAGTGTGATTCCTCTGTAGTTGGAACACACCCTCCATTCCCCCTTTTTAAATAGGGGGACCACCACCCCAGTCTGCCAATCCAGGGGAACTGCCCCCGATGTCCACGCGATGCTGCAGAGCCGCGTTAACCAACACAGCCCCACAACATCCAGAGCCTTAAGGTACTCAAGTAATGATACAAAACCCTGGTATTTTGTTTAAGGTACTCAGGGCGAATCTCATCCACCCCCGGGCCTTGCCACCGAGGAGCTTTTTAACAACCTCGGCAACCTCAGCACCAGAGATGGGAGAACCCGACCCAGAGTCCTCAGGCTCTGCTTCCTCAATGGAAGACGTGTTGGTGGGATTAAGGAGGTCTTCGAAGTATTCCGCCCACCGATGCACGACGTCCCGTGTCGAGGTCAGCAGCACACCACCCCCACTGTAAACAGTGTTGGTACTGCACTGCTTCCCCCTCCTGAGACGCCGGATGGTGGACCAGAATCGCTTCGAAGCCGTACGGAAGTCTTTCTCCATGGCCTCTCCGAACTCTTCCCACGCCCGAGTTTTTGCCTCGGCGACCAGCCGAGCCGCCCGCCGCTTCGACTGCCGGTACACATCAGCTGCTTCCGGAGTCCCACAGGCCAATAAAGCCCGGTAGGACTCCTTCTTCAGCTTGACGGCTTCCCTCACCGCTGGTGTCCACCAGCCTGTTCGAGGGTTGCCGCCGCGACATGCACCGACAACCTTGCGGCCACAGCTCAGACCAGCCGCCTCAACAATAGAGGCGTGGAACATGGTCCACTCGGACTCAATGTCTCCCGCCTCCCTCGGGACGTGTTCAAAGCTCTTCCGGAGGTGGGAGTTAAAGCTCCGTCTAGTGGGGGACTCTGCCAGACGTTCCCAGCAAACCCTCACAGTACGTTTGGGCCTGCCAGGTCTGACCGGCTTCCTCCCCCACCATCGGAGCCAACTCACCACCAGGTAGTGGTCGGTGGAGAGCTCCGCCCCTCTCTTCACCCGAGTGTCCAAGACATGCGGCCGCGGATCAGATGAAACGACAACAAAGTCGATCATCGAACTGCGGCCTAGGGTGTCCTGGTGCCAAGAGCACATGTGGACACCCTTATGCTTGAACATGGTGTTTGTGATGGACAATCCGTGACGAAAAATTATCATTTTTATTGTTATTATTATTCCATTTTTATAAACCAGCAAAAGTAATTTCTGGGGACTGTGAAAATGCAAGGTTTAACTCCGTAACAAAATTTCCTGTTAATCCATAAAATACCCCAAATAAAACAGATTTGTTAAAAATGACACATGTACAGTTTATTCAGTTAATTGCAGTCAGTTCATAAACAGTAATCAGACTGATACAGTGGAAAGCTGGAAATTATTTAGAAAAAGATCTGTATAAAAAAACAGTAATTTATAAGTAGTATTGCACATGTGCTCTTTTATCAAAGGTTTGGAAAAAGCTGCATATAGTTTCTAAGTGTACAGGTACATCTCAGTTAATTGGTATTTGCACTATGATGATCTGGTTTGTCAGATTAAAGTTTTAGTCCAGTTTTAGTCTGTGAGGCAGACACCCTGTATGCTATTAAGACCAGGCTTAAAACATTCCCTCTTGACATATGGTTAGAGTAGCTTAGGTTACCCTGAGCTGTCTCTGTAGTTGTGCTACTATAGGCGCTACTGTTCTTGAATTTGCATTATTTGTTGTTATTTCAAATTTTAACTTTATGTTTTCTCTGTTTTATTCTCTCTTCATAGTAGGTACATCTGGTCTGGCCAGAAAGTATTCCTGGATCAGTGCTTCTGTGCTCTTATTGTGTCTCTGCTCTGTCTTCTCTGACCCCCAGTCTGTCGAGGCAGATGACCGTTCATACTGAGCCTGGTTCTGCTGGAGGTTTTCCTCCCTCTTAAAGGGAAGTTTTCCTCTCCACTGTTGCTTCAAGCATTCTCAGTATGAGGAATTGCTGCAAAGCCATGGACAATGGAGACGACCGTCCACTGTGGCTCTATGTGCTTTAAGGAGGACTGAATGCTGCTTGTCAAGACTTGATGCAATCTGCTGGGTTTCCTTAGATAGGAAACTTTTTGACCAATCTGTCTGTATGATTTGATTGAATTTGACTTTGTAAAGTGCCTTGAGATGACATGTGTTGTGAATTGGCGCTATGTAAATAAAAATTAATTTAATCCAAATTTTCAGAATTTACACAAATAAAGGCTTGAAAACATCAGCATGAGTATAATTTATCAATACTTGTTTCATTTAGTCAATTGAGATACTGAAATAAATGAACTTTTCTATAATATTTAACATTTATTGAGATGCACCTGTAGGTGAAAATCTGAATTGCAAAGCACTGCAATGCAAAGTGTTGCTTTATAATCCATTAGCTCATTCAGCCTTTTCTAATTTTAAGTTAAACTGATTCATTTGAAATAAATCAGTTTTTGCACAAATGTCCAAATCATCCTATAAACCATTATTTAGTAAGTAAGTCTCATATGACTTTATTAAGTTTTCTAAACTGCTTTATTGTAGCAACAGTGTGGCACTTTTAAAGCTTGGACGTTAGGCGCTCGGAGGGATTACAGGAGTAGTGGGAGATGAGTCTGTCGGCTTCTCTCCACCCAGTGAGAAGCGCTCCATGGACGGTGGAGAAGTAGCAGAGATGCGTGGCCTCTCCGGCGAACAGCACCTGCAGGGGCTTAAAGGGAGAAATTGACTCAGAAATGAACGCATACAGTGAGTTAAAACGCAGCCAGCTTGAACTGTTAAGGTTTTACTTATTAGGACATAATTTAAAATCACTAGATGAAAAACTAGATACACAACCTCAGACGAACAAGAGCAGACATATAATTGACACATTTTCACTTTACTAACAGAAAATAACAATAAATTAAGATAAATGTTGCCTGCATATAAACCCATAAATCTCGAGGATTGTTGTTGAGATTTTTTTCTTTCCCTTCTTCTGTGAAACATCGTTTCATTTCATAACTGTTAGTTTTATGCTAACCTTTCGACTTAACGACCCGCCTTAAGTCTGGATGTTGGGTGGGCACCTAACACCTTGTTTTTTTCTAACTTCCTCTTCTTTGTTTTTTTGAAGCAACTTAAGAGATCTGGTAATAACCGGATCATTGTGTACTGCTACATACAGGCTTGCTACCAGGAACATGCACAGAGACTCCGTTACTGGTGCTCAAGCACTTTCCCTTTTGCCCTGGATGAGAATAGTGCTTTTTCTGCTGGAGCCCAGTTTCTTTTCTCCACTCATTAATATTTAAATGATGGATGGAATTGTGAATATAAAACCTTGGATCAAATTACTTTTCCACATGAATGGTGGTCAGATGGTGCACAAGTTAATGTCTCTAGTATAACATGCACATACCTGTGCTTTCGATCCATTCAGTGGCAGAGGCTCCATCATGTTCTTCAGATCCTGCTCTGAGCAGCCCAGTGCCAGGTGGCTGTAAGATCCGTTTGTCCAGGGGTCATGGAACCACTGGGAGCGCAGGATTCTCCGCGGAGCGATCGAAGGATTCCCTGAAGACAGACATTAGATCCAAAAACACTGAAGGAACTTGATACCCAAAACTGTCAACGCAATAAGAGGCGGAGCGGTTTTGCAGGAACGGCACGTTTGTAAGTTTACACGTGAAATGTTTGGGGTTTATTCTTTCATCACACAATAGAACACACAATAGCAAGAACAAAGAAATATGATGCAGCCTCACTTATAGGAGCTCAAAAATAGTAACGCAAGAAAAACTCTCAGTGTTCTTTATTTTTCAGAACTCACCTGTGAATCTGCGGATGAGCTGTGTGACGGCATGTGTCACCTCTTGCTCAGACAGTGTCTCCATGTGCTCAGACTCATGCCCTGCGATCCAGCCACAGACAAGATGGCCATACCTGAAGAATAGAGCGAGAAAACACACCCGTTAAACAACCACGGGACTCAACATGAACGTGACAGCATTAGTGTGAGTTTTGCCCCCATGAAGACCTTTCAGTGGGTTTGAGCACAGTGAAGCCAAACAGCTTCTTTATCCAGGATCTGTGCACATCTGGGACCTGATCCACCAAGGCATCCTGATCCAAAACAAACGGGTAACACAAAGTTATGAGCTAAAGCTTTAACTGGGATGTAACTCCGCTGCATAATAAAACATCAGTAGGACGACTGGTGCAGCCGATCGTCTCACCTCATCCTCCCACACCAGCTGAATGGCATCACAGTCGCCATCCCACCACGGCTCGTCAAACTCCACAAATATTTTGTTGTTGGTTCCAAAGCCGAGTCTCTGGATGGAGTGCAGCTTGTGGAGAGGGAGAGGAGGCTGGAAGAGGCTCGAGTGGTGTTTCTTTAGGTATCCTGACAAAACAGCAGTTTAAGGAGTTACTTAGCAGAAAATATAGGAAACAGCTTAAAACGGTTTCTCATCTCCAGCTAGGATGGAAAAATCTATTTGCGCAGGACTGAACAAAATTGAATAACAAAAACCCCCCAAGACAATCATGCTTGATAGAAATATGACACGTTTTGTTTTTGATTGCAATTACCTAAAGGCACCGTTAGGATAACGTGATCCGCTGTAATCCTTTCCCCATCCTCACACTCCACCGTTACAGAGTTTAGTTTCTCCTCTGTGTTGCTCCAGTGGACACACCGCACAGGTCGGTTGTAGCTCACTAAACCATCTGGGAGCTCTGACATCAAGTTTGTAATGAGACCTTCATAGCCACTACACAAACAATAAAAGAAAAGATAATGAATCAATTACTCTTTGGCTCCATTGTCATTGAATTACATAATTAAAGACCTGACCTTTTTTCCCTCAATGCTAAAAGCACTACAGTGCTGACTAACATTATTGGCACACCTGATAAAGACAGAAAATAAATAAATCTTTTAGTGTAGGAGCAATAGAAACTTTTTTAAAAATCCTGCTTATAGTCTGAGGACAATTATTGGTGAAAATAGAACAAAACAAGTAAAGAAATAACAGTTTTTAACAAATTTCCAGATGCCACAATTACTGGTAACCATAACAAACCCTTTTGGACGAGTGTCGCAGATTATCCTCATTCCATTTCCAATCTGAATACAGCCAAGGGGGTTTATGTGAGCCACAAAAGTTGGTAGATCCATGTAGTTTACAAATATACACTTCTTACAAGGATTCTGTCAGATGCGCTTTGGCACCATTTAGTGGTCAATGTGTGAACTATATCTGCTCCATGAAAGCAGAAGTGCCAACTTGGCAGACAGATTGGACTTTGGTTTATAATCGACGTGAATTGTCTGAATCTGATTGTCAGGATCAATAAAAATAATCTACATATTGGGACACAAAAATCTGGTTTATTCTGTAAGCACCTAATGTCACATCGTACCTAAATTTACAAAGCTCGTAGGTGCAACATTGAACAATTAAACATTTATATTTATTCTAGCATCTGATTGGTGGCAGAAATATAATGAATACTCTTGTTCTGTATATTTGAATACAAATCCAGGCATGAAGGGGTTAGAACAGATATAAAATATAAAAAAAGTTAATAGGAATGTCAAATTCATCGTCCATGGCTTTCTGTTAGCCAGATTATAAATAGATCATGACACTCACAATTTCCCCACCATAAAGATGGTAAAAAATTGTGGATTAGCACCGGAGATAAAGGACAGTAAACATGCACACATGTTTACTATAAACATGCATCAATGCAAAGCAGATTTTTTGCATGTCATCTAAAATAATATCACTTAGATGTTGCACCTGAGCAGTCTTTTGTGGTTGTGTGGTATTACACACATTGCCATATTTAGCAGCTCCACACAGGCTAAAGCAGCTTTTAGATACTAACCACAAGGCTGGATGTAGACCCAAGTGCATCCTGCTACTGTTCAGTGAGGAGGATGATAGCGGATGTAAAAAAAAAAAAATACAAATGCCCCGTGCATCGCACTTTGGATACACCTGATCAACACATTGATTATTATTTTGGAGGAATGCCAAGAAGAGGCCTTTGTTTCTTACCAACACAAACAGACATGGAGTTTCCTAAACTTTACGGCGACTTTAAGTGGAGCTGTGTACACTTGGGACTGAGCTTCTCAAAAAACAAAAAAAAACCTCAGATTGGTTTGGTTAAAAGCGAAGGATAAATATTCTGCGAAGCACCTCACGCCTGCTGTTAGGTGGAGAACCTGTGATGTTGTGCATCCGTCTCACTTCCAAAGGCCCTGGGAACCTTGTAAGAGTGCATGGCAGAATGGAGTCTGAAACACCAGCAGACTTTAGCTAAACAACCAGGGTGACTACCAGTGAGCTGAAAATGTGTCATTGTTGAGTTTTCAGCATGAGTGATTCAAACAAAGAAATGGTTCACCAGTCGAAAAACAAAAACAACCTTCTTCTATCCCTTCTAAATCCTGAATGCCTGTACTGGAAAAAAAGACCAGGTATGCCAACAAATGTGGTCGGCACTGTGTATGAGGCTGTGGCACCAGTACTAGACAAAGTCAAACACGTACCCTGGGAATGTACAGTCCAATCCAGGCAGGATCTTGTATTGGCCAAAGGCCCCCAGACCCAGCTCACCCATGCTGTGCGCCCCATTAACACAGCACTCCCTCTTCAACATGCTACTGATCACACACAGTCGCAGTGATCGGGTGGCTGAGTCGATATCTTTCCATTTCTCTGCAGCCCGTTGTCTCACCTCCATACAGACGGTGAAAGAAAAACAAGAAATCACCTCAGCAGCAAGAACGGCGCAGATATTGCAGCCAGTGATGGAGGCTGGACACTGATTTAAGAAAACTGAGTCGAATAGATGAACGGCTAAGGTCATTCTTTGCTTCATGAAACAAGCAAACCTCTGAGCGGATGAAATCTCCCGCGCTGGCACAAGGCTCTCCTTGATGATTCTGAAACTCCGAGCATTCGCTCAGCAGCTCAGCAAACAACTCCTGAGCCGGATAGACGTCCTCCACGTTGATCTTCCGACCTGAACACACGACAGAAACATTACATTCTCCAGTGCATTAAACCTAAATGACACAGTGTGTAGTCAGTGATCAGCTTTTTTTTGTCATGCAGTAATAAAAAAACTCACATTTGATTTAAAGATACGTATAGTGTGTTTCACCTTGCAAAGTAACAGAATCCATCAGTGAGCATCATGAGACGCAGCTTGTTGACTACCTGAACTGCTGAAGAAGTTGGAAACCCAGGGGTGATGTCCTTCAGGGTCAAAGGCCTGGTTCTCTGGGGTCAGGGCGTCGGGGTCCAGGAGCTCATACTGGCGGGCCAAGCAAAACACTGGGTTCTCCTCAGAGGGTCCATGGATCCAGTTGGCCCCAATCTCGATGATTTTATCACCTACGCAATACACATGATTTTAAAACTTGTTACAAGGCTCAGGCTGGACCGTTTTTTTCTTCCCAGGAACTTTACTGGGATCTTCAACAAAAGCGTTTCTACCCGTTAGATTTGTCCTAAGAATCACAATCTTATAAAAAAAGATAATTCACTGTTACTTGCTGTAATATTATATTCCTGTCCCTCACCTTTTAATTGGGAGCATTTTCTATAACGCAGGCGATTCCTTTAAAGACCCTCCAGTAAAACATAATTTTTCTTTCTTTGCTTATAATTTTATAAATAAAATTTAGATTTCTAACTTACTTTCACTGCTGCTACATGAATTACTTCTGGGTAAACTGCAGTTATACTTATTAGATAAAACCTCCTGACCTTCTTCCATGCAGATGTAACAAGGGCTATAAAAGAGGCTTTATTGTTCCAGCGTAAAGACGACCTTTGAAGGACGGCAATGGAAAAGCAAAGGTTATGTCTTATCAAAACTAGAGAAACTTTAATGTTTCACAGATAAACAGTATGAGGAAAAAACAGAAAGGCCAGAAAGCAGGTGGTTTTTCATCACTTTTATGCTGGTTAGCTTGCAGACTGTAGCCCTGGTCTCCCTCAGATCGGCTTGCATTCAAATCCAAAGAACATTTCCATTTAAGCTCCATGCCCGGTTCTCTGGTGTTCTACACAGATCGAGGTCATAACAGTAGCGGGACTTCCCAGCGGTCATAGCTGACATAAGGCGTTATCTGAAACTACTAGAAATGGGGGCATTAAGTTTGTCAGGGATTAAGAGTAGAGAAAAAAAGATTTCTTCCATTATATCAGACTATAAAGAAATGCAGTCTTTATTTCTAAATACACAACGCTTGAATTTAGATCAAGTTTGTTCAGGTGGATGCTCAGACAACCAGAGGATGTCTTTGTCTTTATGGACCTCAGAAAAAAATCTGACTGGTCTAAGATAACTTAAGTTAAGTAAAACAACAAAAAATAAACAGAATGAGGGTGTCCTTATTGTTTACTATATAAAGTAACCCAAAAAGAGATCAAGCTCACAAACCTATTGGCCAGGCAAAAATGATACACTCTTCTAACTGGTTACAGTCACTTCAGACCTCTTAACACCTAAACAATGCACTTGGGTTCGGTGTGAAACATGCAACACATATATGAGAAATACCTCATGAGAATTATTAAGTGGGCATGAGGCTAATATGTGTATTTTTCATATTTTCACATCAAACCGACCTGCATTGTTTAAGTGGGAAAGCACCTCATGGCTACTATCAAGCACTACAACATTTTAGGTTAAAAACTTGGTGGTCATGTTCAGAGAACAGGAAATGTGTCACTGTGTCATTCAGTGGGATGTTGATCAAAGCAGTTTGATATTATAAGAAATGGCTGACATGTTGTAGCTATAACAATATTTTACAATGAGTTGAAAGTTACATAAAAATATTAATATTGTTAATAATACAATGCAATATGTATTCTACTCTGCATAAGTGCATGTCAGTAAATTCAAATATCATTACAAACATTTATTAGAGCAATTTAATACAAAATGCGACATTTGATTCTGTTTTTATATTCATTATACAGATGAGATAGTTTCTAAAAAAAAAAACGTATTTTTAGGTTTTCACTATAAGGCATAAATATCCAAATATCTTTTCATGACTTGGGTTTTTCACTTTTTTCGATCCTATTTTCATTTCTTGAGACGCATGTGTTGTTCCACGCGTGGACTTCGTTTATTTCAACAAATAGCGGTTGCAGAATATCGCGACATAACTTTAACATCTGCACGGAGCCTCCAGCTGTCAGACATTCTAGGTGTAAATTCAAACAAACTCAAAATGAAGTCAGGACATTCCAGATCGTCCCAATGAAATACGTTCATCTAACCTTCATCTAACAAAAAATGAATCGAGAGACTCAGATACTGTGTTTTAGTGCGGATGTGGTTGTTCGGAGATAAAGTTGCTCCTGTTTCCATCAGACTCACCAAGTCTGCCTGTTTTGACTCGTCCTCCGCTTCTTCCGGTCGCTTCCAGTATCCGGACATTAGTGAACCCAGATTTAATGAGCCGATGAGCCGCTGCTATCCCCGCTATCCCGCAGCCAACAACCACAATGTTTACGTTCCAGTTTCCAGCCATTGCAGCCGCACTCTTCCTCTGAAGAACGTTCTCCTTCGACTTCCGCTTGACCAGGCTGGCGACGGAAATGGTCCGGTCCGGACTTTCAAAATAAAAGCTTACTCCAGCTGTATAATGCACTTCTGTTACAGTTTTTGTTGATTGCTTTGAGCTGTGTGAAGAAACTGGCAACCTCTAAGTTTTCATCATCACCATCTCAGCAGAGCAAAAGACATCTCTTGCAAATGAGTTAACCATTCTCATTGGTTTGACACATTTTCCCCGCCCTTTTGCAAAACAGTTAACGCAGATGTCATTCATGCAGTCCAAACTCTGTTGCTTTTGCTGTGGTAGCAAAACAGAAACCTTATGTTCCTAGCTTTTAGAACCTTCTTGATCGGAACAAAATCACTGAAGCACCTGTTTGACACTTCTTTACACAATTTTTCAATTTGCAATCAGTTTGCAGGCTTTAAAAGGTGCCATGTTGTGTGTTGTTCTTTGCCAGCATGGATGGTCTAAGGCAGATGAGAGTCAGAGTAAGAGGTAGATGGGTCAGGGGAAGAAGATTATGAGGAAGAGGAATCCGTGTGCGAGGTGGCGGTGTAGCTGGAAGGGCTCAAGTTACAGATGAAATTCAGGCAACTATGATTGATCATGTGGTAAATCATGGTCTTTCACTTAGAGGGGCAGGACAAAGAGTCCAACCTGTTCTCAATAGAAACACGGTTGCATCCATTATAAGAGTTTTCAACGGGAGTGCAGGTATTGCTGCTATACAGTATATACATCTCTATCTATTCCTATAGAGGAATTCTTCAGTGCATGGCGATGGAAGGTATATGATCACTGCCCCTATGAGCAGATGCCCTTGCTCAATGCAATGACTGCTGCTGCCCATGATATAGATGCAGAGGCATGTCAAGGATGGATCAGGCATGCAAGAAGATTTTTCCCTAGGTGCATCGCAAGGGAAAATATTGAGTGTGATGAAGATGAGGCCATGTGACCTATTCGTCAAGAGAGAAGAGACGAGACAGACAGCTCTAGTATCTTCTGTTGGAATATTTCATTTGTAGCCACAATCTGAAAAAAAAGAATGAATAATTAATAGAATTTGGATCACAGCACAACTGATTCTGGGTCCATTTTTTGCAAAAAGGTAAATTTGACTACAAATTGCACTGACATGTAAGCTGCGTACAGTCTTTGGCTACAATGAACCAGCAATGCTGCACTGATTCACATTGACTGTGGTGTTTTGTGTTTTGTTGCCCCTTGTGTAATGAATGATTGGAAGGGCTCAAACATTTGTGTGCATGTTGTGTTGTTTGAGGGCAAAATTTGCTTCTGGTTCATATTTTAAATGAGTTGGCCTTTTGCAAACAAAATGTGTAATTTTGACCATTGTTGCCACTGTTTAGGCCTCTGCGTTAACTGTTTTGAAAAATGTGGGTTTTGAGTTGACTGCTGCATCAAAGCAATCTATAAAAACTGTAAATCGAGCCAATTTAATGTATATTTAACATGTAAATGTGTAGCCCATTACCAGAGACGTAATATACAATAAACAAATAAACAAAATAAAATAAATATGGATATTTTGCTAAAGTTATACATGTTCATGCATATGAAAAAAATAAATTAACCAATTATTTGATTGTGTTAAATTACCATTTCGAGAGAAGCTTCTTCTTTTTACTTTGTAGGACCTGACAAAAAAATGGCTCCTTGTGCAGCTGCACAGTTGATTTTGTCTACTGCTGTTTTTCTCTTGCTGGGACCTGGAAAGTTTCCAGCAGACACTAGAGGTTGAGAAACAAACGTTGTGGTGTGACATCCTGCATTAAAAAACACGTAATAGTTGTGTCTAGTTAGAGCAGAATGGAGAAGGTTAGATCAGACCTTTTCCGAGGACTCTGCCCCTGCTGTTCTCCTTCTGATGAGAAAACAATAAATTCTGAATTTGTTCAAATCCCCGATATCTGTCTAGGTAATTAAGGAAAGCAACGGGACAGTTTTTTTTAACTGGCTACAATAGGTACGTTGAACGTAAAGTTAAAAAAAAATGACAACTAAAAAACCATACACTTATTAAACCAATAACATTTGGTGGAAAACAATACTTACAAGATTTTTGTTCTTGTTCTATATTCACTGTTATCTTTTTAGGAGTTGTTTCCACCTCTTAAATCTGAATTGTGACTTTATCTTTCTTATCACATGTATGTATGCATTTATAAGACCTATATAACACTTACACTTTAGAGATTTACCAAAAAATGGTTCTTACATGGCACTAGCTAAACAGTTCACATGGCCTATCTGGGCTGATTTAACTGAAAGGTTTTAAAGCATAACACTAATGATTTTGGCCAATCTCCATTTTTGCTGACCATTAGATGTAAGCATCAAGATCAAATTTGGGTTCTTTTAATGGTCAGAACCAGTCCATATCGCGCTGTCACTCTGTTGATGTCCCTGAAGGAAGCATGGATGCCGTCAGGTTCTCTGAAGCCCACTCTTGATGTTTGCAAACTTGGACAGTGAAAGCCTCTTTTGAGCTCTTTTTTCATCTTTTACCTCTGAAATAATGTACTATTTTCCTTTCCAGAGAAAATGGAGGCAGAAATTATAGAATAACTACACTCAAGTAAACCTTTCTTGTGCTTTTTAAAATCAAAGTTCCAATACTTGGTGATCATTGTTCAGAAGAGACCTTGAACTGCAGGCGGAAAAAAAGACACACACACACACACACACACACACACACACACAAAAACCTGGTGGGATTCTGCTGTGATGGAATAACTTATAAAATAACATCTTACAAAACAATAATGTAACAGTAGATATACTGATAAAAAAAATACAGAAATAAACTAACAGTGACAAAGTTATCATGTTTCGACACCGATTCTTACAGAATAGTTTATTTATTAGACATTTCTGCTGAACAAGAACCTTTTTCCAGTTATTCTCAATTCTTGCCACACATTCCTCTCCACAAAAATGTTTTCACAGAAAAAATAAAGAATTTAAATTTAACCACTGACCCTGTTTCATCCAATCCCTGTCAGATTAGTTACAGGTTATGCTATGCTATGTATTTCCTGGTTAATGTACTGCCTGTTTCTGGACTTTGCCTCTGCTGATCCTATTTATGTAACTGCAGTTTTTGCAACTTGTTACAGATTTTCTAGCTATCTACAGGACCATTCATAAAAGCATACATTTATGAAGATCCAGGACTTTGGCGTGTTCTCAGAAACCACTTATGGTTGCTTGTGAGAAACAAAAGATGAAGATGCTCCTTATCTGCTGTCACTTGATTAGAAGGACATTAAAGAAAATTTCATGCTGAGGAGATTTTTAATCTTTAACTTTTCTGATCTAAATGGAGGGGACTGGTCAAAGTGTAGTGAGAGATGAGTCTGTCGGCTTCTCTCCATCCAGACAGGAGGGCTCCATGAAGGCTGGAGTAGTAGCAGGGATGAGTGGCCTCTCCGGCAAACAACACCTGCAAGGGCTGAAGCAAAACCATGAGGTCAATAAATAACAAGTTTGCACTGTTGTTATATAAAAAAAAAAATCTTGGATGCATACATTCTACTCAAAAATAAGCTTGTGCTGAAATAAAAATTTTTTTTATCTGTGAACCTGCTGCTCTCCTCGCTTAGGCAGGGGATCCATCATGTTCTTGAGATCTTGCGCTGAACAACCGATTGCTGGGTGACAGTAGGATCCTAACGTCCAGGGATCATGAAACCACCTGGTACACAGGATTCTCTTTGGTGTGATGGTACAGTCTCCTAAACGCAAACAATTATGCTAAAAACACTCCATTTCACAAATCAATAGGGGGATCCTAAGTTACTTTACTGTAAAAAGCCCCATCATGAAAAAAAAAGAAAATAGCATCGGTTTTCTTATTTTTGGCCCATAAGATTTAAGGCCCATTAGAACTGTACTGAGTTCTACTGTTCTCCAGTTTTGCATTGCTTGTCCTCATTTCAGCTTTTAACTTTTTGTTCTCTCTCTTTTTTCTTAGTAGGTACACCTGGTCTGGCGTTCTGTTGACTGTGAAATCATACAGGGAAGACAGATCATCTGCTATTACCATCTAATGTAGAACAGATTACTGGATCAATGTGGGCTTCTGTGCTTGTTTGCCTCTCTTGTTGTGTCTCTGCTCTGTCTTCTCTAACCCCCAGTCGGTTGAGGCAGATGACCGTTCATACTGAGCCCGGTTCTGCTGGAGGTTTTTCCTTCCCGCTAATGGGTGGTTTTTCTTTCCACTGTCGCTTCATGCTTGCTCAGTATGAGGGATTGCAGCAAAGCCATGGACAATGCAGACGACTCTCCCTGTGGCTCTACGCTCCTTCAGGAGTGAATGCTGCTTGTCGGGACTTTGATGCAATCAACTGGGTTCCCTTATATAGGTAATTTTTGACCAATTTGTATAATCTGACCCAATCTGTATAATATGATTGAATTTGACTTTGTAAAGTGCCTTGAGATGACATGTTTCGTGAATTGGCGCTATATAAATAAAATTGAATTGAATTGAAGGATCACCTGTGAATGTGTGAATGAGCTCTGTGATGGAGCGTCTGACTTCCTGCTCAGGAAGTGTTTCCATGTGCTCCGCCTCATGCCCAGAAATCCAACCGCAGAGAACGTGGTTGCCCCTGTGGGGTTCATAGTCACCTTAAGATTGGTTATGAGCTTGCTTTGTGTTCTGGCTCGTTAAACTTCAAGTAAAACTTTTTTCGAGAAGAATACCGTGGCTTTTCAGGTGAGGCTTCTGCCCTTTCAGAGGGTTTCACCACAGTGAACGATGAGATCTTCCTGATCCAGTTTTTGCTAATATCCGCCACATGGTCTGAAATACCTTCCTTAAAACAAACAATATATATTTGTTATAAACTGAAACAAGCCTCGGTTTCGGGTTCAGAGGTGCATGTGAGGATAATCTTAGCAACGACGTTTTATGGCGGAGAACGATCAAGACTTGGGCTCCAAACGATTATAGAAAAACCTCCATCCTTGGGCAAAGCAGTTTTACAAACCTCGTCATCCCACACCAGGTAGATGATCTCACAGTCAGCATCCCACCAGGGGGATTCAAACTCAACATGGATTTTGTCGCACGTTCCAAATCCTATTTTATGAATGGACTGTAGCTTCTGGACAGGAAGAGGAGGTGAGAATAGAGTTGAGTGGTGCTTCTTCAGGTATCCTATGAAAAACAGAATTGATTTAAAAAAGTTAGGGCTTTCATGGGCATTGGTTGGCTCATAGAAGCTTTTTGGTTATTTGGGGAAAAAATGTCTGCCTAATACAGATCAAAAAGCTTTAAATCTGTAAACTACAAGAGGTTGACTATAAAGCCCCCCCCCCCCATTCATATTGGTCAATGTTAGCTTTGTTTTCTGTGTTATAGCAATAATAACCTTTACCATTACCTTTTAATTTAGCTGGATTTATAGCAAATAGGTACACAGATCTAAAAATGTCCTTGCAGATAAAGCCTATGCCTTGCCAAGCCAATATTGCCTAAAAGTAATGTAGTGTAATAACAGTAATATGTATGAGAAGAAGCCCACCCAGAGACACAGTGACGATGACATGATCAGCAGCGATCCTCTCCCCATCCCCACACTCCACTGTTACCGCATTCACTCCACTTTCTTTGTTGCTCCAGTGAATACAGCGCACAGGCCGACTGTAGGACACCAAGTCAGCGGGGAGCTCTGACATCAAGTTGCTGACTAAGCCCTGAGCGCCACTGCAAGACAGGAGCACAGATGCAATAAATTAGGCTACTTCACAGGTAGAGAAAAACGACAAAAAACTATGTTTGAGCAGCAAGTATATGGAGAAAGCGCTGAGTTTGCGTAACTCTGTATCTGTCAGGGATCAAACATATCGTGATCTCTGAGTTTTTGTGTTACTCATCATAAACAAAATGTAAAAAGCCATCACAGCGGAAGGAAAGCAGTAAATGTTGCTGGACACAAAACTGCTATGTATGCTGATGGGGGATTGCTGAAAAGTCAATGTGTAATGCAGTCAGGCTTTTGGTATACTTTTTCCCCCCAAACTAACGTAATATGGTCAAATGAATTTGATTTGACAATCATAATGTTAAAGATTACCGTCCCTTGTCAGCGGTCCTCCCGATCCTTTTACCCTCTTCTTTTATTACTGACTTCAGAGTCTGACAGTGACATGTCTTCTGCAGACAATACTATGATTTTATTTAAACTGTACGGTATGTGGCTGAATTTGAATTTCTCTATGGGATTGCTTTATATGGTATGAATTAGACTTATTCATTATATGTTTAATATGAACTGGCCATCTTTATCTTATTTAGTGCCTCGAAATTATATTTGTTGGGAATTAGCTACAAAAAATTTGTACTGAACCAAATTTTGTGGATGAGACAAAAATTGTATTCTCATTAGCAGCATGAGATTAAATAAAATGTAACTCCTTCCTTTAATGTTAAAACTATAAAAAGCTTTTAAGAGGGATATCTTACAAAAGGATTCGAGAGACACTAGAGAGAGAGGCATGGCTGATTTTCACAATTATATTCATAAAAACTCTAAATGAGGTAACTTATTTTGTGATGCTTTGAAATGTTGTAGAGATTAGAATTGAAAGGAGAGTTTTCACAAAGAGAGTGAGCTCCTGTAGGTGTGAAGCCAGGGTTCTCAACAGGGAAAAAGTGGGTGGTGAGTCTATGCCTGGTAGGTCATGGTCCAGAAGGAGCTGAGTCAAAAAGCCGAGCCATTGATTTACTCATCTACAATCTGACCTTCCACTGTGGTTATGTGAATCATCACCAAAAAAGAAAAGAAAAAGAAGATCCTGGATACAAGCAGCTTAAACTGATACAGATCCACCACTATTTAGAGAAACTACATATCCCTTCAGGCCTGAGAACACATTGGGAAACCCCAGAAGGAACTGGAGAGTGTTGCATCTGGGTTTTCGTATAGATCTGTTACTCCGTGGACCCAATCTTGGATAAGCAGATGGGTGAACCCTCAGCATAAAACAACTTATTTTTGTGTCAAGTAGTTTATACTTAGTTTATATCATAGTTTTTCTTTCTGTACTTTTTGTCATGTCAGTAGCTAATAAATTAACATTTAACCTCATGGTAATTCCAGATACATTTAAAAAGTGAGTGAAAGAGCGCTCAGTGACATAGATAACCCAGTGACATCCCAGGGGTTATATGACTTTTTTACTTGGGTTTAACAAAAGGCTCTTAATTTCTTTTAACTATTTTTTGTATTTTCTTCTATGTATTTAGTTTCCCCTCCTGCAATAATCAAGGAACCCTAATTTGCAGTGTGGAAGAGTACAGCTAAAAGAGTGTTTATATCAGAAATAAAAGCGAGTGTGTTAATATTTTTTTACTACAATATTTCAGCTAAACTTCCTGGATTAGAAATGAAAGTAAACCCCAAAACAATCCCTCCCTCCCTCTGTTGACAGGCCTTACTGGTTTCCCACGTGTGCCTGTCCACTCCATGTGCAAACCTTGGGAATGTGCAGTCCACTCCTTTTATACTCAGGTACATAGAAAATCCAACTAAATCCAACTCCTCCATTGAGTGAGTAGCACTTGAACAGCATTCCTCCTTCAGCATGGTGCTGACGGCGCCCAGCAGCAGCTGCCTAGTGCGCTTATCTTTATCTTTCCACTTCTTTGCCGTTCGCCTTCGAACCTGCGTGACGGACAAAAAACAAACATCTGAGCACTCAAATACACACCTTTGGCTGCTTTGGAGAGTAAACACCTATCCCTTCTTCCTTGACTGAAAATGTACCTCAGACTTCAAGAAATCTCCAACACTTGGCCAGGATCTTTGCTTGTGAGACTTTGCTTGTGGAGTATTTTCCACAAGCTCATGGAAGAGCTCCAGTGCAGGGTTCAAGCTTTCAGGGCTCACCTTCTGGCCTGATATTCATAAAAATAAACAAAATATCACTGGACCACACACACACACATCCATATATATATATATATATATATATATATATATATATATATATATATATATATATATATATATATATATATATATATATATATTGCCAGGGGCATATAAGATTTTATGTGTTCTCACCTGAACTTGTGAACCAGTTGGGGACCAGAGGAGGATATTCACCGACATCCACGGCTTGATTCTCTGGCTTGAGGGCTTCAGGATCCAGGAGGTTATAGTCGCGTGCCAGACAAAACACTGGGTTCTCTTCAGATGGACCGTGGATGAAAGCTGCACCAATTTCAATAATGGTATTACCTGGGGAGGAAAACCAGAGATATGTATGGATAACATTTATACTGTCAAACAGGAATGCAGCGGTGGCACAGGGGTGAAGCACACCGCCCATGTTTGGAGGTCTTAAATCCTGGACTTGGCCATCCTGGGTTCCAGTCCTGGACCTTTGCTGCATGTCTTCCCCCCTCTGTCTCTCAACCCCATTTGCTGTCAGTTTACTGTCAAAATAAAGGAAACTAGTACCAAAAGTGAAAGAAAAAAATTTGTTGAACAGCCACACATTGGATGTTTGTTCAAAAAAACAAAAGCTGCCAATATCACCAAACCATAGGCCATACACAGTAGCAGCTGCTTTATTTATTTATTTTTGTGAACTGCATTATCTCCATTTTTGTCATTTATGCATCAAAAAGCATGTATGACAAGGAATAAAAAAATAAAACTTAACCATGATTGGAAGTGTTTTTTACTTTAACATTCAAAACTCTGATCAAATTTACATTTTGTACTACTTCCTCTTTATTTTCTGTATCTTGAACACCAGGGGTCCGTTCTTCGTACGTCGCTAACTCAGTTAGCAGGATTTCGTTGTTGACGATTTGGCATGATCTTGGATCGTTTGGTTCTTCGAAAGACATCCTGCACTTGTTGTCATAGCAACATGTGCGCCAGCTTAAGCCTGCTCGAGAGCAGGCTTATTTCATGTAAACAAGATTAGATCACGGCTGTATAAGCGGAGGAGATAGGGAAGTCTGTCGTAGCCATGTCCATTTTTACGACAGCAACCTGTTGCGGAAGGTGCAAGAATAATTTGCAGAGTTTTTCGAATTAATCGCGTATTGCGCAATAGATCCTTGAGCGCAGCGCGACAGTGTAATTGTAGAGAGATTTTCTTGGTGGCTGTTATAAACAGACAAACACATAACAGTGGGTTTTAAAGAGGAAAAAGTGGTGTTAGAGCCATAAATAGAAAATATTTAAGTTATTTGTATGATGGTTTGCTTTTTGTTTTTATCATATTCAGTAAGAAGATTTGTTCAGGCCATTTTATTTGTGAAGTTTAGTTTACTTTGAAAGGCTTGCATCCTGTCGAGCCGTATATTGTATTAGAAAAAACTATGGGCGCATTTAGACACGGAGCAATACAGTTTTTGACCGTGTAAGCTGTGTATGACTTGGAAAAGGAAAAACTTATAGATAAATAATTTTTAGTTAAATTTCCCGGTTTGCACGCGTCCTTTACTTCCAGTGTCTAAGGAATGACACCGTTATTGGATCTGTTGCCATAACAAGTGGCTTTTTAAAATAAAGTATAATAATTAGGCTACCATTTTGTAGAATATTCTTGTACTTCACTTTTACTTATCCCCATGTTCTAGTGTGTCCTGTGGAGGCTCTGACATAAAATAACAAAGTAAATATGAAATTATTAAATGCAAAGATACATACTGTAGAAAGTGATAGAAACATCTAACATGGACAGCACTTACACATTTAATTTGTCTGCTACATTTTGCCAGCCCTCTCTCCTGGCTTTAGCAGACTTTGAGGTGTAACCTGTCGTTTTAATTAATGACTCAAAATTCGGCATAACCTTCCATTAAAAGCTCTTGTTCTGCTTGGGAGAAAAACTGTGGGCGTTCTTTGGCCATGCTGAACAGCCAATAGCAGCGTTGCTGATCATTGTTTCTACTATCGACACATGTCCCCTTTTAAACCGACGCATGAACGCGCAGTTATCTCAGATAACTCAATCCAGCGATACTAATCATAAACAACAGGTGTGTTCGAAGAACCCAATTAGCCGGATCATGATTAGCCGGATGTTTGATCTTGGATGTTTTAAGCAACGTACGAAGAACGGGCCCCAGAGCACCTGACACAAACAGACAATGTGCAATCACAGTTCACAGTTTTAGCAAATAGACTGGCTTACCCAGTCTGCCTGTTCTGATTCGTCCTCCGCTTCTTCCGGTCGCTTCCAGTATCCGGACATTAGTGAACCCAGACTTAATGAGCCGGTGAGCCGCTGCTATCCCCGCTATCCCGCAGCCTACTATCACTATTTTGGCATCCACATTTCCAGCCATAGCTGCCTCAGCGCGTCAGATTAACTCCTGAAAAAGGGGTTTCTCCTTTTCTTCCTCCACACTTCCGCTTTCTCAAACAGCCACAGTTAAAGTTCCCAGCTTTATGAGCTATTAAGTGTAGATAAACTCCAGCTTTCTTGGAAAGAGACCCTGAGGTGAAGGGATGAGGAACACTCCTCAGCAGCGCCTGTTCTATATTTGATCAGAGGTTAAAGTGGTTGTTACAAATGACTCATGTTCCTGAAAGGTCTCTGTTTTCAATAGGAAGCACTCTAGATGCATACCTATTGGTCGGTTTTGCAATCACAGCTTCTTGAATCCCCAAACCCTGAAGATTGTGAAAAACTACACTAAACAGAATTACAGATTTTTATTTTTTTAAACACTTTCTCCTGTAAACAAAAATGTACGTCAAACAAAGAAACAAATTCTATCTTCAAATGTGTATGCTGATTAGGTTAAAAAAAATACAAAGGAAAATTAAATAATTTGTGGTAATTCTCCTAGCTTGTGCTATCACATTAGCAGCTAAAAGGAAGCGAAAAAACTGAAAGTATTTTCTTCTTGTTTCCTGAGTTTCCAAGTCATTCTTCCCTTCCAGTGATCCTCTTATGCTTGAGTGGATTATACTGGCACCTACTGGACACCTCCCAATAGAGCAAGCTGTTATACCAAGTGACGTTATAATAATAAAAAAAATGCTTTCAAGATCATTTTTTTCCCAAATTTTGACAAAAATTATTTCCTGTGAGTATTCAGTTTTTAAATTACACTCAGCCAAGAGACATACATCTCAATAGCAATTCAATAGATTCAGTGTATTTATCTAATGCGGTCCTGACCAAGCATGCGGCAACATTGGAGAGGAAAATAAAATCCATTGGTGTAAAGAAAATTAAATCTTCCAACCTAGAGTTCCTCTGCCCTGGCTCCACCTCCTGTATCTGTCATTCTTTTTTCTCTGAATCAGGCACAACACAACTGGATGAGAGAAGATGAAAAGCTTGGGCTCATGCAGCATCTTCAACAAAATATGAAGCATGTGCAAATTATACCAACTCATCCAAAAATCACACATGGTGTGTTGTCCCTACCTGCCTCTCATAGCCGTCTCTTCTGAGACTCATCCGATCATGTGACCATCCAACTATATGGCTAGAGAAATCAATACACTCCTACAACTGAGTGGACAGATGAGTGTGGTGCCGCAGGTATCTGGACAGACTTGTGTAGGTCCACAATTTTCTTCTTGATATTTGAACTTTTTCCTTTGGAAATTCCAATAATGTCACCAAGAAATTGTTTAAAATCTTAGTCCTCTTAGTGTGTGTAAATTTGTTAACTTCAATAATGTAATAGAAAATCTATAAAAAAAAGTCTTCATATTGTGCAAATTGAAAAACAAAAATCATTTTAATAATCCCAATCAACCTAAAACAGGAAATGCTTAGTCTGATTTAATGCCAGACAACGAGCAGTTTTTTGTAAATAAAGTGTATCTGGTTTGAAATTTATTTCTGTCAAACAATTTTCCTCTTGAGCAACATTTATTACACCCGTTTTGTCCTGATACTTTCAAAGTTTTTACTTACGAGTCCTTTTTTTCCCCCCAATTTGGTGAATCAAATGTGTGTTAATATCAGTATAACAACAATCTATTGACAACAAAAGTCACCTGATTGTGACTTCATCGAATAATAAAATAGCCTTCCCAAATGTGAAACTGTGGGAAAGAGGAACTGGCCTCCTCTCAGAATACCTCCATTGTGTAATGTTGATAGACACACATATACATCCCATGGGAACTGGCTGGCAGGCAAGGTTTCTCAGACAAAAACAATGCTAATCTGTTAGTGGAAGTCAAGGGGAAAAAAAGGACTGCTTTTTGGTCTTACATTCCTTTGGATTGAAACTTGCTCCGGTTCTTATGTTTGGTGTAGAAATCCAGCATCAACACCACAATGAGAAGGATTATTTTTTTTTACACTTTTAATCATTACAAAAAAACATAGGGTATAAATATGTGCACAACAAATTTTTATCCAAAATGTGTCAATATTAAAAGTACATACGTATACAAAGTGTGATAATACATCAAGGATAAATGATACAAAATACATAAAACCTAAGGAGAAGAGGTGTGGCTTTAAAGGAACATTTTCAATAAAAGCACTTGTTCAGCTTTACATTCGTTACAGCAGTGGGAAATGTTCCCATAATAAATCAACAGTCATTAGTGTATTGCCCACCCTTCCCTTCCTTTTATACACACACGCCCACCCAGCGGCGCACATTAGGTCATACAAACAAAAACAGTCATACTCTGTCACTGCTGTGATCTCTGCCTTCGAGCTGATGCAGTATCATAGATCTCAGAGAGCTGTACCTACAGGTGGGAAGAAAAAAAAAACAATTAATGACACACACAAAGACATACAACAGCAAATGAACACACATATTAAACCGTTTGGATTTCACATCATTAAAAGTCACATATGCAGTTGGAGAAAAACAGTAAACGTCTCTCCCAGAGGAGGTTTTGATCCTGTGTGGCTGTCATCCGTGGATTAAATACAAATTTCAAATACATATAAATAAAGTGTGTGTGAATTCCTGGCCATATAATACCCTAAGTCTGATTATTAGCATAAACAATCCTATTGTTATACAGTGCATTTCCTCTGTGGATAAGGAGTTTTTGTGTCGATACGATATTCAAAATACCAACTGCATACGTCAAAGGAAATATTCTCCTCCACAGAAGGTAACCTTAAATTGACCAACCAACTAATCAGGCTGCAGGTCAGTACATCTTATTGCCAATTTGTTCCCCCACGTTACACCCACTTCAGTTTTGTAATCACAAACAAACAATTTGCATGCAGCTTAAACACTCACTTTCAGATTATTCTCTTGCTGGTTAGGTATTGTTGAGAAATTATTCTGATAAAGATCAGTATAATTTATCAGTATAAACTCAGAAGTTTAAATCTCACCTATGATTGAACTTAATACATACTATAACATAGTATACAATACCATACCAACTATATTTATAAAGCACTTTAAAACGACAGCTGAAACAAAGTGCTGCACTTAATACAAACTATGAACACATATTAAAAGAATAAAAGATTAAAGACAATAACAACAATTTAAAACAAACAAGGTCAAACTAAGCCTCGCTGAGGTTGAAATACAAAGAATAAAAATGGGTTTTAAGACAAGAATTAAAAGCGGGCAGTGATGGAGCCTCCATAAAGTGCAGAGGTAGTTGATAAATCTTTTCAGAAAAGTGTTACAGCCCGTTTTCTTTTAAAACTGTTACCAGCACACCCCATGGAGATTAAATGAAATCTTGCACTAACTTTATTTTATATTCTGCTTTTTTTTTTTATTAATTAAAGGTATGACTTAGATTAGATAATTATTTTGCTAAGTAGAGCAACTGTTTACTTACTTCTTCGTCAATTTGATTACTTCACGCTCCTCTTCCTCTTTGAGTTTCTCTACAAAGCTGTCTAAAACAGGGATCTCAAATTTGATGTACTGAGCAACCTGTAGAGGGAAATACATAAAGGACAGTGTAAACGAGATACTCAGGTTGCTTTCATACCATGAGATGCAACCCATGCTATGCAGTCACATGAAAAACACATTTAAACATTGAAAGACAAAAAAGGATCTCCACTGAGGTCTGGGCTTTGACTAGGCCATTCCAACACATGAAGATTCATTGATCTAAAATGTTTCTCTGTAGACCAGGCTGTGCTCCTGTTTAAAGTTTAACCTCCCCCCCTCCCCCAAATCTTTTGCAGCCTCTAATAGTTTTTCTTTAACTATTGCCCTCTATTTAGCTCCATCCACCACTCTGTCCTGTCATTGTCCTGCTGGATATTGAACCTAAACCCCAGTGTCAAGTCTTTTGCTACCTCTAACAGGTTTTCATCCAGTATTTCCCAGCTTATATCTATTTTGACTAGCTTTTCTGTCCCTGCTGGAGAAAAGAAGCACCCTGCCAGCATGATGCTGCCACCACCAGCACAGATACCGTTCGGTATGCACACCAAATATTGGTTAAACACATTCTGTGGCATTTTGAAAAACTACAGAAAGACTTCAAATGCTTTTTTTTGTCACTCATCCATTGAAAACAGATTGGTGGAGTACATGAGAAATAGTTGTCCAATAAACAAATATTCCTTATGCAACCTGAGCCTTTTCTTTCTGCAGCTCCTCCAGAGTTAACATTGGCCTCTTGACCTTTTCTCTTATTTAACACGCCTCTTGCCTGGCCTGTCAGTGTACGTGGAAAGCCATGTCTTGACAGGTCAACAGTTGTCATACTCTTCATTTTCCGATGATGGATGATCTCTGTGAGGTGTTCAAAGCTTGAGAAATTGTTTTGTAACCTCACCCTGCTTTAAAATTCTCCACAACTCTGTCCGGTCTGGCGTGTTCCTTGGTCCTCATGTTCACTAATGTTTTCTAACAAACCTCTGTTGCAAATTAAAAAGCACATCTCAAGCCTTCACATAACAGCCGCATTTATACTGAGATCACATCACACACAGGAGGATGCTGTTTACTAATTGCCACCATATGGCTACAGGTTGAGGTGGATTTTATTGAGTGGTGTCAAAGGAAACAACATCAAAAACGTAAAAAAAAAAACATAATGAACCTGAAAAATCTATTCTTGTACCACTTCACAGTTATGCGTCACTTTCGTTTCTAACTTTTACAGATTACTTTACACACAGGTGGTCTATATTTCCTAGAATTTTGAGGAAATCTGACTCAAGTAGACAATCTGTGACTGGATTTAAATGAAGTGTATCAGAGGAAAAGGGAGGTGAATACAAACTGACAGCATTTTTTTTTTTTTATTTGCGAAAATACAGCAAACATGCATAATTTTCCTTCTCGTTTATAATTATGAGCTTCGGTATTTCAGTTAAAATGACAATAAAACATGGACGTTTGTGGTTAGAACATGGCAAAATATGGAAAAGTTCAAGGGCTGGGAAAGGTTTTGCAAAGCACTGAATATATCCAGCAGGATCACAATAGATAGTCAGCCATCTCAGTCTATTTTTAAATTTGTCCCAAAACAGGATATCATTCATCAGCTTCCTAAATTTAACCCAACTATCCATCATTGGCCAATTGTAGCATTGTGTTTATTTGCTGAGAAGTTTGAAATCATTATAAAAAAGCATCCCTTATGCTGGACAGGATGTAAAAACAGAGCCACATGGTGAACGAGGCCTAGACTCACATCGTATGTAACTTCCTCTCCCAGGTTGGCTTCGGTGATAAAGATTTTGGAGATTTTCTCACACGGTCCGTAAAGCACACGGGTGACCAGAGGGTGTTCATCATCCTTCAGTCGTGTCCTTTCTACAAGGTCAGAGACAAAAGAAAAAAAAAGAACAGCTTACAAACATTAAAACACACTTGCAGCTACAAAACCACAGTAAAAACAGGCTTACCGCCAGACTCATGCACCATGTAGAGGACAAACTCTTCACAATTGTTCTCAACCTTAAATAAGACAAATATATATTATTAAAAGTTCAGCTGATTCTCAACAAGTGAAGCCAGCATCTTCTGCTCACCCTAAACTTGTGTAGCAGCAGGTTGAGCACTTGTCCGGTCGTCATTGAGCTGTTGACGCGAACATTAGTGACCGAACCATAAGCTGGAGTGAAAACAGACGTCTGAATGTAGAAAAAGATAAATCATTATGTCTCACTAAAGAACATTTTGTTTCAGTACAGAACCTGCAGTACACTTGCAGAATTGAGTGTGTGTTCCTGAACACGAACACCTCGGCCATTTTGGCCAGGAAAGCGATGAGAGACAGGAAATCCCTTCATCTGCAGCTGGACTCTGTTCAACATCAACATTAACTCCTGTTGAATCCCGCAGTAGAAACTAACGCGGGTAGGTTTGCCCTAAGCTTGTTTTCTGTGGCACATAATGAAATCAACCCACAGCAGGCCATTACGAAACCCGGCAGAAGTACAGTCGAAGGAAACCGCCGCCCCTGTGCACCTGGGGTTTCGTCAACATGGAGATACATGTGAGATCATGGCTGATTGAGTTCTGTTCATCCCACCTTGTGGTTGTAGAAGTGACCGTTGATTGAGAAGCGGTGCGTGCGCAGGCGCTGCAGGTCTCTGGCGGTGTGTGTGTTTGACCTCCTCTGCACTCGCATGAAGGAGGCGTCACTCCTGGTCCTCAGCAGCTGAGGTGAGTCCTCTTCCTCTTGACCACCCATATCATCATCTAAAGGTTGCAGATAAGCAAGAAGAAGCCTCTGTTTACACACATATCATAAAGTGTTAGCCCTCCATTCCTTCAAAAGGTCCCTCAGAGCTCTGAATGTCACTGTGGGATAAAAAAACAAATCATTTAGCGGCTTATTGAATTACTATTTGCCATTAAAATTCTTTCAATCTTAACCGAGTGATAATAATACATGATGGTTAAATGCAAACAACATTAACGGTTTCTTTCTAAGAGGAAAATAATTATAATGAAAAATTTAGCTGAAGATGTTGGTTCAGTCGGCCATTATTCACATCCATCAGGTGTGGTGTCCAATTACAAGGCTGATTTATTTTCAGTGGGTAGTGTTACATGTAAATACACAAGCTAAGGTTCAGATTATAAGGACATTTAAGGACATTCACATTAATCCTTTAATTTTATTGAGATGTTTCTCCTCACAGGAAGTCAAATTTAGGTTTTAAGGTCAGAGTTTCGACTTGAATCTGATAGAGAATCTACGGGGGGAGTTAATGATTAGGGTGATGTCAAGGAGGCCTTCCAACCTAAGCCAATAAGAAATTTTCTGAGTATTCAGAAAGGTATAAATGATTTTCAACGCACGTTTTTATTGAACTTTAAAAAAAGCTAAATTAATTTATATTGTTATCAAAATTAAGAGTCCTTATACATTGCTTCAATATATTTTTGAGAAAATTCCTGTCTGATTTCCTATCAGAAAAAAATGTATGAATCAAACTTAAATAATTTTAAATCTAAATCTGTCAGCAATATGAACAAATATACCATCTTGTTAAAATGGATTTTAAAAGCTTATTGCTATTTCAGTAACATTTTATGCCTTAATGACAATCAGGCCCAACTCTCTCCTATACTGCTTTTTTCATGAAGTCATAGAGTTTGTTCTTCATGTTATAGAGAAATAAACAAAAAAACAAAAATAAAAATCACAGAATTGGTTTGTTATTTGGGTCATTTAAGAAACAGTGTAAATATTTCCATCTTATTACCGCCAGACTCTTAGCTCCGACCATTCATGTTACTGGAATCTATATAAGCTGCGTATGCAGCGTGAAGTGCTTCAAATATAAAGTTTTTCTACACATTTTGTATAAAAGTAAATCCGTGACACAAGATTTTAAATTTTAAATTCCTTTAAATTTTTATTTTTAGATTTGAACTTACATATTCAAGAAGGGGCTAGCTACTCCATAATATAAAAGGTAGAAACGGGCCCTATCATATTCTAAAGTTTAATTTGCTCTATATTGTCAGCATGGTGGCCAGAGTCACTCCTTTGGACTCACATTATATATGGTCATTAAAATGAATAAATAAACCTTTTATTATGCACTATTGCATCACAGAGGCATTGGTAAACTTAAATAGCAGCTCAATTTATGTCTTGATTTTGGGGTCTCTGTATAATACAACTTTCACAACCAAACAAATGTCAAAACCTAGTTTTGTTCCCTTATTTTAAACAAAAAAGATGCTCTGAGCTGGTAGGCAAGACCTACAATTATTACTATTGTGTGCCTAGTTTACTGTAATATTGTGATCCAAAATTTGAAAATATCGACCCTTTAATAAGGACTTAGAAGAGATGTTATTTCAGAGTTGTGCTAAGCTGTATTTCACGTGTGGACTAATTAAAGCTTTGAAAAGGCGTCACAATTCAAGAACTTTAAGTTTTAAAATTAACCTTGTGTGAAAATCCATGTAAATGAATTTTGCAAAAAGAAAGTTTGCTGTGTTGTTTATCTGTCATAAAGAAGGAGCGGCTGACGGACATGTGTAGTCTAACTCTGTTTATTTATACTGCTGCTCATCTGATCTGATTCAGCTGGCACAGAAAGAAACTACAACACGTGAGCCAAGCTTTCTGCAAGATCTGCTGTATAAAGCACCTGTGCGGTTTTAATCTCTTGCAACGTGCAATCTACAATAATCCAGCAGGTCTGTGTGTGTGTCTGTGTCGGGAGCGGGGAAGGAATGCCTGCACGTGTTTATGCTCACCAGCAGGTCTGGGCTCTCTGCTCAGGGAGTTATTGTTGGACTCTGCAGATGCCGGCTTTGCCACAGTAGACATTTCATTTCTGAAAAAGAAAACAATGTTTCCTTCATTATTTTATCCCGATTTTATGTCCATTTAGCTTTTTCTGGACTGGACAAATGACGGTGAAAAACAAACCCTTGCATTAAGGTTAATTTAATGCATCATTCAGCCCTTAAAATTATTTGCCTGCTTCTTTGAGTGAAGGCTGAAAGGAAATGTCAGTTTCACCCTTAATTTTAACTTTTGCTATCATAAGCCTCTCATCTATGTAATTGTTAATTATGTCTAAAACATGCAAGGAGATGTTCTTCTTTCATTATGTCCAACCAAAAGCCAAACTATTTCTTTGAATTGTTTGTTGAGATTTGTGTGCAAGACATAAGCGGACAGTTTCACTTCAAACTCACTAACTGAAGCCAACAGTGTTCCTGAAGGGGCAGCTTTATGTCAACTCTGTTTCATCTTCTGTATCATTGATGTTAAAGGCACTAATGCATATTTTCATTTTGATGCTGATGTTGCCATCATGTGTAGCTCAGCATCCATAGACAACCTGCCTCTTACTCAGCTGCAGTTGGCTTTTCTTTTAAGAAAAATGTAACTGCATCCTGTTATCATGTAACAGCCTTAGTGTACTAACCAAATCTTTTTCAGATTTTTACAGTATATCGTGCCAATATACATTTTACATTTGAATAACATAATAACATCTTACGTCTCATGGACTTACATAAAGGTATGATATTATATTATGTATCGTTATTGTGTGATAAATATGTATATTGGAATAAAGAGTTGTCAAAACATGAAAAAGACAGTACAGTAAAGTTGCCACTCTATTACATAGTTCTATTTTTCTTCTCCTGGGGCGGCGGTGCTACATTTCCGCAATTCTGGGCAACTTGCTTTCATGTCTTCGGACTTTATATTCATCAAACAGTTCAGGTGGAGTCAGCTTTCAGTCCCAGCATTTTGCAATCTGTCTGTACCAAAGGTCTGGACAGGGTTTGTAAAAAAAAAAAAAAACCAAAAAAAAAAAAAAAAAAAAAAGAAGCATTTAATAAGGGGCCACTCACACCTGAAATGTTTTTCAGATTCATCTAAGAACTGAAAAATTGGTCCGATTGAAGATTTATAAAGGACTTCTCAATGTGTTGGAGGCAGAAAAATGTCTCTGAGGATGTTTTGGCCAATTGATTTAGCTAATTAACATTTGTTATTTAAGTGAGGTAATGTGGTTTGTTTGTTTTTTTGTAATTTAAGCTGCACTGCTGCACATCTTGCCTAAGCATTTACAAGAGGTTCATAATCTCTGAGTTCTTTCTTGTTCTTTTATGGTTATGTTAAAAAAAAACCTGTCTGACGTATTTCTACTAACATGTGAGTTGTCCTGATCAGAGCGTTGCTCTTACAGGACCCTCCCTTGTTACTTGTGTCCATTGAGGCCTCTCTTTGTTACATGAGTCAGACTGTTTAACCTGTTGAGCCGAAATCTTTCGTTGTCATCAAACATCTGAAGTCTTATTGGCCTTCGAAGACCCCAGTAAATATTTAGCAACCCCTCTAGGATGAGCTCTCCATCCTCCTGCACAAAGAGAAGCACACAGAACAATAATAATCATCAGCAATGTTCAGAGAGGATATCCTGCCTGGCCGACTGCCACAGCGGCTCAATTTCAGGTGTACGTGCTGAAGCAGTTGCATACAGCTGAAAGGTGAAACCTCGAATATTGGAGAAAGTTTGTCAGCGTGAACCCTCCCTTTTTTCCACAGTGCGGGGGGTGGGGGTGGGTCATGTCTGAGGCACTATCAGAAAAGAACAAAACTCCGACTGTTGTGGGTCACGTAGGCGCAGGGGGAGGCGTTTGGTTTGACATAAATGAAAGTCTAAATTTAGAAAACAAAAATGATCACACAACAGTTTTCTTTTTTAACGTGTCCTGTTGTGGCCTACGTGCCTCAGGGCAGATTTGCTCCACAAAATGGACTCAAATACCCGTAGGATCAGCCGGGACCCCAGGCGCCATGCAGACCCCAGCAGTTGTCCCAGACCCCCACTGTCTATCAGTGCATAACCTAAATCCCTCGCCCCCTCTCCCAATCATAGACCCTATTTTGCCCCACCCATGCCTCTGCTCCAACCATCCCACCAAGCCCCATCCACAACAACCTGGCCCCCACCTGGGGGGCAGCCGGCTCACTAGGAGCCAGAACAGGCGTCCCAGCCCCAAACCCGACCTCACCAGCCAGGAGTAGCAGGCAAGAGGGCCCAGCCCAACCCCGCCTCAGTGCTGGCAGCCGCAGCGCCCCCACCCCTGGCATCGACACCTCCGTGCCAGACCCACTGCTGTTATAATCTACTGTATATCTCTATTTAATATACATAGAGGCATCGGGAATTGTAATAATAATATTTTTACCTAAATAGTTTGGCAAAGGTCAGCAGCCAAAGTATTAATGCTTGATTTCCACAAAAACAGGAAAAATTGCAACACAGTTGTGGATGTTGTAATTACACAGTGAGAAGGCTGTCTGCTCCCTCAGTTTGGAAAAAAAAAGTTACATAACCACAGTTTCTAAGTCATTACCCCACAATACAATGCGGGTCTTTGAACACAGGTTTCACTTGTTTCAGTCAGTTCTTCATGGAGACCTTAATATCAAAAGTAAAACAGATAAGAAGGAAATTAGTTTTTATAAGTCAGGGTGATCATCTGACGCAAGATTAGAGTTTTTGTTTAGCCTTTTGGCTAAATTTGACTCTAATCAAAAATAAATCACTGAAAACACGGATATAGCAGCAAAAAGGAGAACTAATTGAAGGAATGTTGGAAAAGCTCTTTGGAAATACAGCAGAAAATTATTTTGAAATCATCAAGTAGCCAGTGTTTTCATACCTTTGGAACTTCATCATGTTTTGTCACATTACAACCAGAAACTTCCATGTATTTTACTGGAGTTTCATGTGACAGACCAACACAAAGTAGTGCATAATGGTGAAGTGGCAGGACAACGATACAGGGTTCTCAATAACTTTTTTCCCACGTAATATGAAAAGTGTAATTAAGTATAGTATAGTGTAAATGGAGCTGCTCAGTGAAGGTCTCAGAGACCATTGTTAGAGAACAATGATAAAAACAAAAAGCTTCGTAAAGACCAACAAACACCCCAGACAGGTCCGGGATAAAGTAACAGAAACGTTTAAAGCAGAGTTGAGTTATCAAAACACAATACCAAACTCTGAACATCTCAGTGAGGGCTCTATTCCTATTTTCAGCTGAAAATTGAAAAATGACACAACTGCAAGCCTACGAAGACATGGCCATCCACCTAAAAAGCAAGAAGAGCTTCACTCTGCAAAAGCATTAGACACAAAAGGTCACCGCAAAAGAGCAGCAGCCACGAGGACCAGGGTAGCTCATGAGGAGCTGCAGGGATTCACAGCTCAGGTGTGGACAAGAGATAGTGGCACACTCAGGAAGACAGCCATTAATAAAGTAAATACATGAGAAGTTAAATATACATATAGTTTGCTACAAACCATGCACATTATGACTCTTTTGACTATGACTTTATATTTAACCAGATTTTCATCTAGTTGTGAGATTCCTGGTGAATTATTTCTGTTTATCATTCAGCCTTCACAGCCCCAATACATGCTGCCAAATAACTCACTTTTAAAGCATTCCAGGAATAATTTCCCAGTGCTTTACCATTTAGTTCATTCTGGCTGGTTTCTTCAGCTGCATGGTGCTGCATGGTGCCCATGGTTCCTGGTTCTCCTGAGATTTAACCTCCATTACTCAGTTTTCTTAGGAAGTTCTGGACTTTCCTTAGTCATTACATGCCTTTTTTCTTCTGTTTACCTTACCAGCCAGAAGATTTTATCTTACAGAGTCGGTAAACAAATCTCTACCAAGTCTATAAAAGCATGCCTTTCATATTTGTACATGATTAAAATGCTTCATTTGCAAGGATGGCTCCTAACTGACACATTTTTTCCGCTTTACAAATGTTACTGCTCTGTCATGGTTTTATAACAACAGGATAAAAGGAGTGTTCACATATCCAATTCCTTAAGTAATCTTATTTTTGATTTCAGTTTCAGACTGTACAGAATAAAGAAAGACCCCACCAGGCCAAACATAGGACCGAAACATTTTTCTGTGTGTGTGTTGGTTCTACAGGGCTTCATTGTTTCTGCTGTATAAACAGAGCACAGCTGCACCACTGGACTCTGCTAACCCGCCACTCCTGAGTTTCCTGAGCAGGCACGGACACACCCTCAGATGTACACGCTCTCACTGCTTTGCTCAGATGTGAGTAAGGTCAGCGAGGCTATTTTTGGATAAGGCAGCTAATCACCGTGCTGCAGCCTGCCTATAAAGCCTGGACACATGCGCCCGTCCACTCACACTCTGCTGCATGGATTAGACGGCAACGAGCTTATCGCCGTGTTCAAAGAGCGCAAACTCAAACATTGAAGGTGAGCAGGATTCTCCTCTTTTCCGCCTTGCTTTATGAGATACCATTAAGCTATTACAATTTATTTATTTGCATAACAGAACACCAGTGTTTTATCTGTAAAATATATTAATTTTGAACTAGAAATTATACAACTTTAATAACAATGAACCTAACAGTTTTATTTTTCCTCGTATTCCTCTAGCATGAAAAACAGGAGGCTGCTGTTGTCTCTGCCTCTACTGCCCACAATTACCGAGACGCACGAGGACCTGCCTGTCCATCCCTCGTCCATGAAACAATCCCAGAGCTCCCACTCTTTGGAGGACTACATGTCCAGCATCCAGGCCCTTGCGCGTCCCGTCGAGGATCCGAGTTACGGCCCCGTCAGACTCCTGAGGTCCCCCAGGCAGCGTCAGCTCTCAAAAGCTGCCCGCGTGTCTCCGCGAACACCAAGGACTTCCAGGGCCTCCAGTCTAAGCACACACAGCTCAGAGGAGTTTTCCCTCAGGATGAGCAGAGAACAGGACTGCAGGGGCAAAGACCCCATGGACTGGCTCTTTGGACAGATAAGAACTTGAAAAGAGACACCGTTGTTGTTGGACGTCATGTGGGTACTTTGATGGAGTGAGGAAACAAGTTTGGAAGAACCTCAGGATGAAACTGCTCCGCCATGGCTCAAGATAATAGTGCAAATGTAATTTATTTACTCTGTGGTCTATGTGTTTACAAGGTTTTTTTTATTTTTATTTAAGACATAAGATGTGCTTTCTAATAAAATCCTAAAATATCACACATTCCTTTATGGTTTTACTGTTTCTTCCCCTTTAAGCACTAATGATCTTTCTGTGATTTTTTTTTGTTCTGCACAAAATAATTATAAGTGGGGTAATAAATAAAAACACACATTTAAATAATTTTTATTTTTTTTAGGTTTGAGGCATGTCAGGTAAAAAAAATTAAACCACAACCTTTAAACTGATGGTGAAAAATAGTATTAGAAGGATGTGGTTTACCATCATTTTTTCAACAAGAATTTTATTGTGGCTTTATACGTTTACTCGTATAGTTTAATTGTACTAAAATCTAGTAAATTATGATTCAAAGTCAAAGATAAAAAAACACATGACAAAAAAAAAATATCTGAGCTATAAAATGCAAAGTTATCATGTTTACATAATGTATTTCAACTGTATTTTGATGCTGATACCTTTTTAAAAGGAAAAAATTTGCTCCAACAAATGCATTAAATAGCTGAACACATAAGATGTTACAACTTAACAGACCTCATTAGATCTGCTAATTCCAGTTTAAGAGCAAAAGATCTGCTAATTCCAGTATAAGAGCAAGACATATAGCTGAATTAACCTTCAAGATGCATGGCTTTGAACCATTGGTACCAGAAATCACAATAAAATACTCCTGGTACCATAATCTCTCTTTAATCGCCGGATCTTTTCCTGAGTTTAACTGTAAATGCTGTGTGCAACAAATCCAATTATGTCCAGGTCAAAATTTCAGGAAGAACTCTACGGACATCTAGTGGTCTAGTGTCAAACTTTGAAACCAGTTTCAAACTACAAAAAGCCACAAGGGGGCGCTTCACGGTTGTGCGTAAAATTTGGATTTGGGTCAAGTACAGAAGAGAGTCCAAGGGAAACAGTCAACGCTGTGTTTTACTGCGTGATGAGTCAGAGCTGCAGTAAGTTAGCTTAAGTCAATATCCAAAGAGATTGTAAACATTAACAGAATACAGGATACAAAGGTAGGGAAGGAGGGACATAATCTATGTCTTATAAGGAATGTCACATATTCAGACAGTTTTAAGGTGGTTAAAAGGAATGAAATTGATTACGCTCCAGTTTCAGAGCTTCCACACATTGTTGCACCTTATAAAAGAAAACCTTTCCCTTTCACAAAACTGACAGCTTCTTTGAGAACGATCAACTAGTTTGGGGACAAATTGAGTGTTAAATTGGGTCTCTTTGAAGGAATAAATTGAAGCAAAATTAAATGCTGTTGTTGCATAAAAACATTTCAGAAAAGTGAATCTGTAGGGTTAGGGTTGGGGTTAGGGTTGCCTAACCTTCAGCCTTCAGCACTCTGAAACACTTACATTATTACAGCTAATAAACGTAAATTCTGAGCGGCCGTACATGTTAGAGCTCGCTCCCGTCTCAAAGAGGTTTGCTTCATTGGCTTTAACTGATAGCTGCAAAGTCAGTCCTCCTGACATGCCCACCCTCAGATGACTAATGCACATCACCTGACCTGATTATGAACTAATCTCCTGTGTCAACCTGCCTCTTCTTTTCACACACAACCTATTTACGTCAGACTGCTCGCTTTGGGAATAACGAATGATGCTGCATGCCTGTTATATCAATACTTTATTTTTATTAAATGCCCGACCAGTTTATTAAATGCCCGAACAGAGAGGAGAGCATTCTGGATCACTGCTACACCACAGTCAGAGATGCTTATCACGCCGTCCCCCGTGCTGCACTGGGCCAATCTGACCACGTCATGGTTCACCTGATTCCTGCTTACAGGCAGAAACTAAAACTCTGCAAACCTGTAGTGAAAACATCAAAGAAGTGGACCAGTGAGGCTGTAGAAGATCTTCAGGCATGTTTGGGTTCTACTGACTGGGACGTTTTCAGGGCTGCAACCACCAGTCTAGATGAGTTCACAGAGGCTGTGACATCATATATCAGCTTCTGTGAGGACTGCTGTGTTCCATCATGAACCAGGGTGAGTTACAATAATGATAAACCCTGGTTCACAGCCAAACTCAGAAGGCTAAGGTTGGACAAAGAAGATGCCTTCAGAAGTGGGGACAAATGCAGATTCAGAGATGCAAAATACAAGTTTAGCAGGGCAGTGAAAGAGGCTAAACGACTGTACTCTGAGAAGCTGCAAAACCAGTTTTCAGCCAACGACTCTGCTTCTGTCTGGAAAGGTCTCAGGCAGATAACAAACTACAAGCCTAAAACCCCCCTCTCCATGAACAATCGACAGTTAGCAAACGGCCTGAACAACTTCTACTGTCGTTTCGACAGACAAAGGGACAGTCCTGCAATCACCCCGCACGACTCCACCCAACAGATCACCTCCACCTCCTCCTCAGTGACAACTCTTTCCATACATGAGAGAGACGTCAACAAACTCTTCAGAAGACAGAACTCCAGGAAAGCTGCTGGACCAGACTCTGTCTCTCCATCCACCCTGAAGCACTGTGCTGATCAGCTGTCTCCAGTGTTCACAGACATTTTTAACACCTCACTGGCGACATGTCACGTGCCAGCCTGCTTCAAATCCTCCATCATTATCCCTGTCCCAAAGAAGCCAAGGACCACAGGACTTAATGACTTTAGACCCGTCGCTCTGACCTCTGTGGTTATGAAGTCCTTTGAGCGCCTTGTGCTTTCACACCTGAAAGAAATCACTGATCCCCTCCTGGACCCCCTACAGTTTGCCTACAGACTCAACAGGTCTGCAGACAACGCTGTCAACCTGGCCCTTCACTACATCCTCCAGCACCTGGACTCTGCAGGAACCTACGCTAGGATCCTGTTTGTGGATTTCAGCTCTGCCTTCAATACAATCATCCCAGCTCTGCTTCAGGAGAAGCTCTCCCAGCTGAATGTGCCTGACTCCACCTGCAGGTGGATCACAGACTTCCTGTCTGAAAAGAAGCAGCACGTGAAGCTGGGAAAACATGACTCTGACTCACAGCTCATCAGCACTGGTTCCCCCCAGGGCTGTGTTCTTTCTCCTCTGCTCTTCTCCCTGTACACCAACAGCTGCACCTCCAGTCATCAGTCTGTCAAGCTCCTGAAGTTCGCGGACGACACCACTCTCATCGGACTTATCTCTGATGGTGACGAGTCCGCCTACGGGTGGGAGGCTGACCATCTGGCGACCTGGTGCAGGGAGAACAACCTGGAGCTCAACGCTGTAAAAACAGTGGAGATGGTTGTGGACTTCAGGAAGAACTCAGCCCCAGCTACCCCCATCACCATCTGTGACTCCACCATTGACACTGTGGAGTCTTTCCGCTTCCTGGGAACTATCATCTCCTAAAGTGGGAGCTGAACATCAACTCCCTCACCTAGAAAGTCCAGCAGAGGATGTACTTCCTGAGGCAGCTGAAGAAATTCAACCTGCCAAGGACAATGATGGTGCAGTTCTACTCCTCCATCATTGAGTCCATCCTCACCTCCTCCATCACCATCTGGTACGCTGGTGCCACCGCTAAGGACAAGGGCAGACTGCAGCGTGTCATCCGGTCTGCAGAGAATTTGATTGGCTGCAATCATCCATCTCTCCAGGACCTGTATGCCTCCAGGACTCTGAGGCGTGCAGGGAAGATTGTGGCTGATCCCTCGCACCCCAGTCACAGACTATTTCAGTCACTTCCCTCTGGCAGGAGGCTGCGGTCCATCAGGACCAAAACCTCACGCCACAAAAACAGTTTTTTCCCATCTGCTACTGGCCTTATGAACAAGGCCAAGAGCCGCCCGTGAAACTGGACACTGTCTCTCTCCCCCGTTCAGGACTTACAAGCTTCTGCGTTACATTAACGCACAGTTTACTGTGTATATAGCTTCTGTATATATATCCTTTTTTACTTTTTATTTACTGTATTCTTATTCTTTGTCTGCACCATCAACACCAAGTCAAATTCCTTGTAAGTGCAAACCTACTTGGCGATTAAACTTGATTCTGATTCTGACTTATTTATATGGCCAACATATTCACTAAAACTTCCCAAAAGGAGTTTCCAAACTTTGGCTTTTGGGCAGCATCCATGCACAGCCAAAGAATGTCACTGCTGAACAATGGTTTGGCCCTTGTATCCACAAAATATCCAGTGACCAAGTCCTTAGCGCCACTGAATCAGATAGATCTGGAGCAGAGATTCCCCAGAATCTGGTTTAAATATATCTATCTTAGATACCGGCAAGGAATTTGTGGTTCAAATCTGGTTCAAAAATCCAAGCTTACAACATTAACAATGAATTATAAAAGGAAAATAGGTTATTTCAGTAATTCAAATAAAAAAATTTAATCCATACACTATATAGATTAATTACGCACAGATTAATATAGTCCAAGCGTGTTTGATGTTTATGCCTTACAACTAATGAAAATCCCAAATTTAAAAATGTGAATATTACATAAGAACAGCAAAAAAGTATTAGAGTTTCTTAAATGCCATGTTGTGGGGTACACAACCTTATGAAGTGCTGATCGTTGTCACAGTCACTCACACCCTCCACATGGAGCGTTAGCCACAAAGGGTTCAGCACTCTGTGAACAGATGATGATTTCTGAGCAATTAATGGAAAGTTGAGGGCAAGGAAAAAGTGTGGATGAGTAACTTGCAAAAGTCACAGGGACAGCTGCAGACTCAGTGGTTCACAGTATTTTTTATCAAAGTAAATTGTTAATTTCAGTTGGAAAATCAAGGTCTCAGAGTCTGAAGGAAAAGTGTAGAAACACAGAATCCAAGTTGCCAGAGGTCCACTGTGACGTGTCTGGTCAGCGATGATTTGAGGAGCCATGTCATTACCAGAATATCAGTGTTTTATCAAGTCCAAAGTTAGTGCAGTTGTCTAGCAGGAAATTATGCTATTAAAGCAACCAGCACTTCATTAACACTTCAGCAGAGGCTCAGGGTTAGCACCTCCATGGCACACTGCATTGATGGAGTAATTTTAAATGGTAATGGCTTGTACTTGTATACCGCTTTAACTAGTCTGACGACCTCTAAAGCGCTTCACACTACAGTTTTAGTCATTCACACACACATTCACACGCTGACGGTGGTGAGCTGTGTTTGTCACCACAGCTGCCCTGGGGCAGACTGACAGAGGCGAGGCTGCCATGCACTGGCGGAACCGGGCCCTCTGACCACCGCCAGTTCATTAAATACAAACCCCAACCAACTATTAACTGTATATATTTTGATCTCCATGGAAATATTCCTCAGTAGGCCAACATTTTTGAACTGGTAGTCCTTTTTTTATTGACTGCACAATTCAAAATTTAAGATAAATGGATTTTTGGATTTAAATAGCTGTCATAATCATGAAAGTGAACAGAAATCAACACTTTATATCACAGTGTGTGTAAGGAATATATAAAATACATGCATTTTAATTGTTTTATTAAATTACAGAGATAGGTTAACCTTTTTGATACTATTCTGATTCATTGAGATGCATCTGTACAACTGTGCCGGTCTGTAAGCAAATATCTTATTTTATTTTTAGCCTTTTTTGTAGTAAAGATAAAGACCTTTGATAAAATGGTTACTGTTTTTTTCAGTCTACTCTGTCACCACCTTATAGAAAGAGCTAAGGTTAGAAGTGTTAATTAAAACAATTAATTAATTAAGAACAAGTTAAACGTAGGATTTTTAAAAGTGATGACAAAATATAAATAAGAAACAAGACATACAGTTGCTTCTACGGCATCTTTGTGAGATATATTTCTACAAAGTTAGCACTACTCCCTGAATAATAAAACAATAACAAGCTTGTCTTTTTGTATTATAGACTTTAGACTTGACTTTATTGGGTCCCCGAAGAGCAATTCATACGCAACGAGTAGTACCACACAATCACACAAGTAATCACACACACAACTGACAAGACAGGAAGATAAGAGGCAACTTCATAAAGTTAAAAATGGACAGATCTAAACTTTAAATGTTTTTTAAATTCCGCTGAAACCGAACTTAAATGCAGCAATTTCACAGTGGCCTTAAAATAAGGACATATATATCTAGAGTTTGTTTAAAAAGTCAATGACTGTAGGGACAAGGAGAGTTTGTTTGTTTTACACCTTGGTAAGGCACATCTCCTTCCAGAAGGGAGGGGCTTAAACTGTGTGTGTAGAGGATGGGTGGGGTCCACCAAGGCCTTTTCGGCTCGGGTTACTGATCTGGACTTGAATAGCTCCATAATGTCATTCAATCGTATCCTGATTATTTTTCCACATTCTTTGATGAGGCTCTGCAAGTGATTATCGTCTTTTAGATTTAGCAAACCAAGCCATCAAAGAAAGGAAAGACTGAGGACAGATTCATAAAAGCAACTGTGAAACATTTTCATGGAGACAAAATCAATGAAATGACAGGCTTTCTCGTGATCTTCCTAAGCGGTTGGAAGTAGTGTTGCTTGACATTAGAAAACCTTGTGATGCCGATATCAGTTGCAATAAATGCCTATTCCTATCTTTCCTCTCTGTCTCATCTGTACTACCATCACTCTGTGACCTTTGGTATTTTGGGAAATGTAATTTATGGCCGGTGTGAGCATCTACTACATATCTGCACAACTGGCTAAATATTACATTAGCATGTAAATTGCAAGTTAATATTAGCCAACTATTTTTGCAGTCCAAACCGATATGAATTAGCATGAATTTAGCAAACAATGATAAGGCGATGACGACATATTCGCGATATATCTTGTGCAGCTTTAGTTGTCAGGATGCTTTTCTTTAGGCTTTGTAAAGAAGTTTTTCTTTAGACTTTGGCTGCTTTTTCTCCTTATTTTTATTCTGGTTATCAACAGAGAATTATTTTTCTGGTATGTGACGTTGCACAACTCGACTTATGACTCATTAAGGTATGAAAAGCCTCCTAAACTCGAAGGATGAGTCCCTTTTGTGTCGACACATGATTTGATTCCTGCATTTTCACAGGTCACCTTGGAGGTTTCTCCCTTTTCCAGGGGGTATCATTCCTGTCACCACATACTTGCTCTCCCCCCTCAATGCCACAAAAAAAAAAAGAAAAAAAAAAAGCTAATTCACCCACATGCAGAAGCATCATACGCAATCTCTCCATTTTCTCCTAAAATCTGTAAAGCTTATAACATTCTAACATAAAGTTGGTGAAGATTGTCAGCCATCCAGGTCATGACGGAGAATGGGAGGTGACACAATCCCCAAATCTAAGATGAGCGGAGTGGTGTATGCGGTTCAATGCAGTGAGGAATGTTCTCATCTTTATATTGGAGAAACCAAGCAACCTCTCCACAGACGCATGGCTCAACACAGGAGAGCTACCTCCTCAGGACAAGACTCAGCCGTCCACCTACACCTCAAGGACAAAGGACACTCTTTTGAGGACCAAAATGTTCACATACAGGACAGAGGTTTGAGAGAGGGGTGAAGGAAGCCATTTATGTAAAGCGAGAAAAAACTACTTTAAACAGAGGAGGGGGGCTCAGGTTTCAACTTTCAAAAACGTACAACACAGCCATAGGTTTGATTCCTGCCAAGATTCACCCCAATTCACCCTCCATGCATGCGACCACAACATTCCTCCTGTGAGCCAGGCAAACGATGAGCCTAACGACTCTCCATTGTTGGGGTGACCAGTTCCAGGTTAATGTACATTCGAATCCAAACTCTAACGAGGCCTCGTCAGCAGGTCTATAAAGCTTGGAACGCCACACTGCTCCAGACATTTTGAATTGAGAAAGTTTCCTGGATGGGAAGCGAAACGTCATCAGCTTCAGAATAGAAGTACAGTTGTTTTATTTTTTTAACCTTTTTTTTGGATTCTAACATAAACAGTTAAAACATATAATATTACACTAACTGGAGAGTCCAGAACAATCTCCCAACCAGGCGTGTTTTATGGGCAAATTACTGCCAGGACAATCTGTTTTACCATGCCAGGAGAAAAAGCAGCTGAAGAAGCAAATTTTGTCTAATAAGATACCCTGCTCTTGCTAGGATTATTAATTTCTTACTTTTCCGTTTTTGTTAAAAGTCACACATTGGTTTTTAAGAAGAAACTTAAATTGTTAACATTTAAGTTACTACTCTAAACTACTTTACTCCACATAAATTGTTAAGACACGATAGAATAGATAGAACACAAAGTTTTCTTTAGGGGTTAAGGTAAAGTATGCTTACATTCAGAAACAAGCATGTTTAATGTCTGTATTTATCTATATGTATGGATTTTTTGCTGCCTGGGCAAACATGATCATACCTTTAAATAGCACTTTTAATTTAAACTAAAAGTAAATTTTCATTTTCTACTTTTTAATTCATTGCTGTGTCATCTGTCCAGTTATATCTGGTGAGTAAAAATTATCTACAGGTAAATCATTGAAGAACCTAAATAAACAGAAATCTCACACTAAGGGTTAAGTTACATAAACAAACTTTCCCTTTCATTTCTTTCCTTCTGCACAGTTGAAAGATCACAGTGTTGGTATGTATGTAAGGATCAACGCTTTAGACAGCATTAGTTGACTAATATCCTTGTAATTTACAGGGCTTGTACCGAATCATTGAAATTAGCACAACATTGGTCATGCTTTACAAAATACTGAAGCTTTGAAGGCGGTTAAGCTGTTTCCTTTGTGGCTCATTTCACACAAATATTTTAACGTCAGGGGTTCCCCTCTGCCCATTGTGTGCAGCTTTTGGGGATTTTCCCAAAAAGTGAGAGTCCTGTTTTTTCTCTCTCTCTTAAGGCTGTGGGTCTCACTTGAGTGATAACAAAACGGACACATCTTGACCACTCTGCCCAGCCCTTGTGCTGTACAGAGACAAATATGCATGCTCTCACTGACAAACCTGCTGGTGAACACAAAGGGGAATTCCAAACCATAAAACCCATAGGATGATTATCAAACAAATAACTAAACCGCTTTAAAGAAAAAGAGCTTACTGTGGAAACTACTTTCCTAAAGGAGAGTTTTCTGACGGCAACAGGAGTCTCCCCTTTTCTTTCTGTCTTAATTGTGAGGGATGTAGGGGCTTTTTGTGGTTTCTATGCCACTTGCCATGTTGGAAAACAAGATAGGCAAGGCGCTTTACAATTTGTTGCATCGGTTTGCAGCAGCAGTGGCACTGTTGCCTCGCAGCAAGCACTCCAAACCTTCTGCATGGAGTTTGCATGTTCTCCCTGTGCGTGTGTGGATTATCTCCAGGTCCTCTGGCTTGCTCCCACTGTCCAAATATATGACTGTTAGGTTATTTGGTCTCTCTAAATTGCAGTGAGGGCATGCTTGCATAGTTGTGTCTCTGTGTTGCCCTGTGATGGACTGGCAACCTCTCCAGAGGGTACCCTGCCTCTTGCCCAATGAGGCGAGCGATAGGCATCAGCCCCCATTGCAACCCTGCACGGATAAGTGGGTATAGATAATGGATAGATAGATGGAGTTTGGAGCAGCATTCCTGTTAATCCTTTTATTTCCAACAGCACATGTGACTCTTACCTCTCGAGTCCGCAGCTGGAAGTTCTTTCCCTCATGGTAGCAGTTGTAGGTTCTCAGCAGTGACAAGACGTCAGACCTGAATAGCAACACAAAGGCTGGATTAGTGCTAACAATTCACCCACAATGCAGGCATTGGTGGCAGTAAATGAAACGTATTACATCTAATCAACACCTTGACTTTGCTTTATTATCCGTGTTCACTAAGCTCTTACTTTGGTATGAGCTTCTCTTCACTGAGCTTCACAAAGGTCTGACGTTCACACATTCTCACTGAAAAAGAGACAAAAAGTTTATAAAGGCTCCGCTCGTGGTCCGAAATAATAAAATGATTTAAAAATAAAGATTTGAAGGTACAGAGACAGAATGTTATATGCTGTAGATCATTTGAATAAATGGAACAAAGACTGCCACTATGGTGCCTTGTAAAAGTATTCATAGTCCTTAAACCTTTTCATGTTTTATCACGTTACAAGCTTAAACTTTAATGTTCTTTACCAGAGTTTTTTATGTGACCAAAACAAAGAAATGCAAAGATGTAAATACAAATGAAAAAGAGACATGTCGCTAAATGTTTTACAAAAATACTGAAAATTTGACTTGGATACCCCTGACCTAAAACCCTGTGCAACAAATTACCCTGAGAAGTCACCATTATTGGAAACAAACTCCAAATGTTGGATCCATCATATAATCTCAATATGAAGCTTAGGGATGCATCAATATGAAAATTTGGGTCGATATTGATATTAATATTGGGTCGATATTGATATTAATATTGCTGTTATGGCCAATAACCAATATTTACGATGTGTGTGTGATGTGTGTGTGAATATACATATACACACACACACACACACACACACACACACACACACATATATATATATATATATATTTATGTATATATATGTATGTATATGTATATATATATATATATATATATATATATATATATATATATATATATATATATATATATATATACATATACATACATATATATACATATATGTATGTATAAATGTTTTGCGATTTTGTAAAAATTTTGTAAAACTGTAAAAGACTGAACATTTTTGAATATGGGTTATAGTCTAGACTTACACACTGCTTTTTTTAAATTTCTGCTTCATTTAAAAATCCCACAATCTCACTGTTTACATGCACAAAATTTCTCGATCGGATTAAAATGTATTTGGATTAAATAAACAGAACACACTCAATTAATCCGATCATAATGTGTGTGTAATTGCACCTGGCTTTATTCAGAATAGAACCACTCTGACATGCTCAATTATCAAATTACCCTAAAAAAACACAGAAGAAGAACTTCTGTCTTTGCTAAACTACAAAAATGGTAAACAAACCAGTAATATGAGTTTGTTTGTCTTCTGAGTGCCCAGGCTGGACTTGCACGATGATCTAATTAAGGTTGACAAGTTACTGAGTAAACAACAATTTTGAGCTCTTTTATTTTTTCAAACAGGTTTTATCAGGGGCCCTGAAAGTTTTGCTTCCCGACATATTTCCGCCACTCACCAACGCAGGAAATACGTCATGTTTACATCGGGCGCACATGCGCACTCAGGTCAGTTTGCAACATCCGGAATAACTTGAGCCTGACAAACGTTTATTTGCACGTTGATCAGATTATCAATCGGCATAAATCACCCCTCTCATTCGGATTACAATTTCATTCGGATTGATTTTAACAGGGCCGCTGGAAGTAATTTTGAACAGGGGGTGCTGTGAATTTTTGTTTTGTTTTTTTTGGACAAAAGACCTATGAGCCTATGGGCCTATTTAAAATACAACTAAAAATAAATAAATAGATTGAGATTCACTACTTTATTGTCATATACACTTCAGTGCACGCAACCAGGGTCTGTAACACACAGACATCATCAGTTCTCAGGTGAATATATGCGCTAAGGGCGTAGGTTTGATTTCAACTTTGGTAGGGTCACTATTGGTCGAGAGCTTCATTGGTCTGATGCCATTGGTCCTACGCAATATACACACTCCTATTTTTTGATGCTTAACTTGATTGTCAGGACGCGTTTCGTCTGTCTAAAGAAAAAAGCAGCATTTCTTGCTACATTTATACAAATTTTATAAGCACGACACACACTAGATGCTGTTTGTTAATGTTTAAAGCATTAGTGGATCTGATGAATGTCGAATTGGGACATTTTTCCCACTTTGAAAAAGTTTGCATTTGAACTTACCAGCAACAGAGACAGACGGTAAATATGTGCCTATTAAAACAAATCTAGTCAAAACATGTCTGCTTTCTAAATTTATCCTGTATTTTCTTTTGAAGATATAGAAATGCGCAGAGATAAACCCCACCCTTATTTTTTTTATCTGAAATACTCTGACTGCACCATAAAACAAAGCAAAATTACACATTCAGGGGACTCCAAATAAATTTCTTGTATTTACTCTGCACTGGAAGTAGAACTGTAACTGACACTGACAGCATTTCAAATATTAAATTAAAATTTCAACAAATGTACAACTGGGTTGTAGTTTCTCTGTGTAGCCCATTTCATGTAATTTATTTTTAACATTCGAAACACATTTCTTACATCATATATCTAAAGTGTAGATGACAGCTTCTCCTTACCTACATCCTCTCAGACAACTAATTATTTCCCTAATAATGAGTTGTCAATGTTTAAATGTGCAGTAAATCTTAATACATAAGGAGCATGGAGGACTCAATACTGTACTTTGAGTAAGATTGGTGACACCAAGACTGAATTGTAACCTGAGTGGTTGTCCATTTCATCATTGAAATGAGAACATATTAATATACTATTGATATATACTAGTATGACTATTAAATAACAGCAGATTAAACTTTAACATATGTAAAGGCCTATATTAAATTAATTTTGCGAAAACATCAACAGATTAAATAATTTCTTACTTTTTGGTGTACCAAATAAATGATGTAATATTTTGTGGGCTGAGCCCCTGATGATGAGAACGTCTAGCTCCTTCCCTGGTTTGTACTAATTTACTAATGGACAGTGTGGAAATCTATGTACAATAAAACCAATGTAAATAGTGTTCCTCTGTTTTATTTGTCTTGATCCTAATTCTAGAAGTAAAATAGTCAAATAAATAGCACTATTGTTTCGTGGAAAACTAATTATGCTATTATAACTAAGCAAAAGTCTAAACAAAAAATTGTTGTTCTAGTGTTCTTATACTGTATATCATGTAAAATAACACCTGCTATTTATACTTGAACTGCCTCAAAGGGTCGACAAAAAATGAAAGCAACAATAGCAACGAAATATTGGTAAAAGGGAAACCCTCACCTTTTCTTTTTCAGGCAGCTGTGGCTAAGAATCAGAATTTTTAATAGCCTTCAGTCTTTGTTTTTCCATCTTTCCAGCAGTCTTCAGAACTCCTGCCTGGCACAGATTAAGTTTTATAAAATAGATTAGGTTTTTGTTGATAAATGCATTATACTTCAGAATTAAATGCTATATTGAGATGCTAACGTTGGTTACTTACATTTCTCCAGTTCAACAAATCAAAACTCTCTCCTGCTTCTTTACAGAACTGCACTCAGCAGCTTTCACCTATTTTAGTGTGGCTAATAGTTAGTTTCTTAACTGGGACTAGTTTCATAATCTAGTATTAATTGTGGTAACGGCAGTATCCCAGTATGAATCAAAACTGAAATCTCGCGTTCCAAGAACGCACGAACATGCACACACAAGCACGCACACACGCGCACTAGAAAACAGCCAATCAGGAAGAGGAAAGGCGGAATTTAAGGCAGCACAACCAATGAAAGTGGAGTTAAACAGCACACAGCACAGTCACGTGTGCTGCAGAGTTAAAAAGAGGCCTGCCCGGTCTGCCGACCACTAGTCTGCTGACGCGAGCGGGATACCTCTTTACTTGGCAACCACTAGCTTGCTTGACATTGCCATGACAACTTTCCATGAACTTGTGTTGATTAGGCCTCAAAATAATTAAAGTAAAATCCAAATACATGTAATAGTAAAATAAAAATAGTCAAAATAATTTCCCAAAATATTCTTTAGAAATGTATAAATTGGGAAACGTATTTTTAATATATTTTTTAAAAATCTGCCTCTCGCCACTAGGGGGTGCTGCAGCACCCCCAGCACCCCCTCTTCCCGCGGCCATGGATCTTAATCCGATCATCATATTCCGAATGGCTTGTTTACTTACGCATTTTTTATCCGGCCGGCCCTTTACTCTGATTACGTTTGTCCATGTAAACGTAGCTATTGTCACATGACCAAACAAAAAACAATTCCCTCCCCCTCTTGAAACACAGGTACAAAAGCCCATTTTTACCTATCACAGCAATGCGATGTCAAAAAAATTACTGACATTGGTCGATACCGATGTTAATGCAGATATTTAAAGCAATTTAAAAGCCTTGAACGTTTTAAAACAACTAAGACATAGTAGTTGGACATCTTAAATGACTGTCAAACAAAGAAAAGGAAAGAGAAAAGAGAGGATTGATCTCAGACAACAAGAGAGGCCCATGATAACACTGGAGGAGCTGCAGAGAGCCACACCTTATAATCTGTTGACAGGACACCTCTGTGGTTTCCGCTCAACAAATCTGACCTTTATGGAAGAGTCACAAAAAGAAAAGCATTATTGAAAGTAAATCCGAAGTTTCGCTTGCAGTTTACGCTGATTGGACTCAGATGATCTACATGCATAATGCAGTTTGTAATGCAAATGTTGAACTGCTTATCACCGTGAACACAACGTGCCATGGTGAAACACATTAGTGGTAATATCTTGGAGGGGGGATTTGTTTCTTCAGCAGGGACAGGAAAGCTGTTCAGAATGCATGGAGAAAAAAATGGATGAAGCTAAATTAATGGCAACAGTCAAATAAAATCTGCTAGAGGCTGCAAAAAAAAAAAGAAAAAAAAAACAGAAACTGGAAAAGAGGCCATCTTCCAGCAGGACATATAAACTAAACACATGTCCAGAGCTACAGTGGACTGGTTTATATCAAATATTATTCATAAGTGGTTAAGTCAAAGTCCAGAACAAAATCCAATTGATAATTTGCCAAGACTTGAACATTTCTGTTCACAGAAGCCCTTTTTTAATTTGCTTTAGCTTTAGCTATTTTTGCAAGGGAGAATGAGTAAAAAAAAAGAGATCCACCCCGGACAAAGCTGTAAAGACAGACCCCAAAAAATCCTGCAGCTGCAATGACTGAACAGTAACTCTGGGTGATGAATACTAATGCAGGACAGACGTTTTTATTTGTAAAAAAAAAAACAAAAAAAACCCCAAAGAATTAACACTATAAAACATTTCCCTTCCAGATCCCACTTAGGCGGTAACATGGCGAAATGTTAAATAATTTAAGAGATGTGAATACTTTTGAAAGTCATCTATATACATATTTATTTCCATTGATCATCTTTTTCAGTAACTTGAGTGGTAGATTTTCTTTAAAACAAAACCTACGCAATGCTTTTGCTTCAGGGCTCCATGTAGGGACAATGAATTAGGGGAAATCACATGGACTTGTTGACACAGAGCCAACAGAGTGGGAAAAAAGTATTATCTTGTGCCAAGGTTACAGAGAGCTGGGGGAAGAATGCCCCTGTCCCATGCGGGGACAAACTCTTCCACTACAGCTAAATGGTTATGATGAATGTAAAGTATTCTTAACTTCTCTGGAGCTTTAACAAAAAGGGAAATACAGTCTATAGAATTTAAGAGATTTTAAGTTTCCTTCTATCACACAGTGAAGAGTGCGGGATTTACATTAATCACAGATTCATTCAAAATATCACATGTTCTTAGATATATAGATGTAGAGGAATGCTGTGCTTCATCCCTGTATCCTAGTTTCTGGGAATTTCCTGGTTTGGAAAGCCCAACTCCTGAATGGTGGGGGAGGAGCATTGGTATAAAAACCACAACATGTGGCTTGGAAGCTCAGTGCAAACGCTCTTCTTGTCTCCAGCATGGCACTTAATCTTCAGGCTGTCTGTCAGCTGGCTTTCCTGAGCCTCTGCTGTTTGCTCACTGCAGGTAAGAATCTATTTATTGTCCGAGGCTTACACTCAGGCAAAGTACGACATTTGGTTTTCTCCTGCAAAAGCACTGGCCGAGTGTGGACGTTAATCTTGTTTTTGTGTCTGTGCAGTGAGGGAGACAGACGGCACGTATGTCCCGGGAAGATGTTTGTGTCCAGAGACGATAAGAAGTGTCAGGGGGCAACTATCAGACCTTAAAATCTACCACAAAAGTGCCACCTGTAACAACGTCACAGTCATGTGAGTACCAGCCGCTGCAGCCGCTCGTATATCACGCACCCTTAAATGGATGAAAACAAACGAGTTGTACTAAAGGTGTTTTATTTGTGCTTTTTCAGAGTGACGCTGAAGAGGAACAACTCAAACGTGTGCCTGAATCCAGAAGCACCGCTGGGCAAACAGCTGCTCCGATGCTGGAATAGGTGAGAAGCTCAACCAAAAACACTTGTTCCCAGCATTCCCAATAGTAATAGCTGAAAATTGTAATTCTTGAAGGGTTTATTAATGCATCATAAGGAAAGGCGGATCTTCTTCTTCTGAGCGTTTTTCCTGCATCTTCATACTGTCCCCTAAGAGAAAGTGCGAGAAATGCACTTTTTCCCCCTTAAACATCCCAATGTATTCTTTTCTAGATTCTGCAAAAGGCAGCACCTTGAAAAAAGGCAGCAAGGCTTCAGTGATCTGACTACCCGTGTTTGTCTTTCTCTTGATGGGTTGTACAAGGGGGACAATAAAGCAATTGAATAATTACAGTAAGGGAACGGTGTATTGCTTCAGCTTCGAGGTAAATTGAAACTAAACTGACTCTAGGTGGGACCCACCCGTCTCCCAATTACCTTAAATATCTCCTAAAGGTATTTTATTACTGCCAGAACAGTTTTTAGAGCGACAGAGTGCCCGGTTTAGCACTTAGCTGACCTTTTCTACAGCTCATCAGTATTGATGACGCCTACGTGTTCATCTTCCCACTTAAACCTGTGATTTTAATTCAGATATTTTTTTACTACTGAACATAACAGCTGACAGTTATCAACTGCAAATAGATGAAGTTTGTGTGCACATTATCCCATCTCTAAGGCTTGATCTGTGAAATAAGTGGAGTGGTTTAATTTGCTTTTCAGAGCTCAGAACTTGGGCCGCGATGTGAAGGTTTGTCTGCGGAGGAGGAGACGGAGAGGTGGTCAAAGTCAGAGGCGCCAGCAGAAGGCGAGGAGGCACACCAGAAGAGGATCGTCCTCAAGATCGAACTAAACCTGCAGCCTCATAAGCAGCATAAAGCTACTGCGTGGAGACAAGTGTGTATGGACTTATTGTTGCTGCACTGTGGACTCTGTTTGAGGCTGCAGTTCAGGAGTGCACGTTCAAAACCTTTTCTGTCTATAAGACTAAAGGTCATCATGCTCCCTTTTGTATTTATCAGAGCTATAATTCTGTATTAGCTAGCTTCAGGGGGCTACACGGACGGATTTCAATTCTAAAAACAAAGCCCTGGAGGCTTGGCATAATAGGTGACAAGTTTTGCTTTGAAGCATAGAAAATAGTCAACTGTTTATGTGTAGCTCTGTACAAGCAGCTGGAAAGACTTGTGTATTTATTTTTATATATGCTTTTTGATGTTGTTTTATTAATAAATGTAGAAGAACAGATCTGTGACTGTGTATTTTTAGGCTCAAGCCTTTGATAGTTCATCATAATTAAAGGAAGGGGAGGATAAGTCCTTCCTCTGCAGGACATGCGAGGTCAGCCTCTGCTTTAGTTAAAACGCTGCAGGATGTGAGTCAGCAGTGGGAAAGAAAAACAAACTAATCTCTCTCAAAATGTTTGCACATATAATGTGTTTTTAAGCTATAGAAAAAAGGACCCATGTGTTGTTTATAATGCCAGTTCACAGTAACGTTCGAGTAAAAAAAAAAAAAAAGCAGGGTCATCTGAAGATGTGAAGCAAGAGTGTTACAGCATAGATCATAAAGTACCCTAATATCGTTTTATATTTTTATTGTTGGCGGTACGCAAAAGGCATTCCTGTTTGAACCACGGAATATCATGTTTGCTCATAAATTTGCTGCCTGAGAGCACTTGTGAAATATTTGTAAAGGTACACCCAATTATAACCGCACAAGCAAAGAGCCTGTGCAGTTAACACTGTTATCCTTGCACCCAATCTTCAATAAGCAAAGCATGCTCCAACCTGCACTGCTCCAATCCTAGAAAAAAATCCTAACGGCTTACATATAAACTCTTGTGAAAACATCGTGTGATCAGTTTCCCAGAAAACTGTTCATAGCACGAGGGAGTGAAATGAAAAGTGAAAGTAATTTTTACAACAAGGTAGGCTTTGTTACAGGTTGGGAGACACAAGGGATTTCCCGTAACTGCTCTGGCATCAGCAATTTAGGACATTGACTGAAAGTCAAATTTAGGCTGCGTCAATATTAGGCTACGATGTGGCCAGATTAAGTATTAACCTGTGATAATGGTAAGGATAACTGTCATATTAACGGTGAGCAAGACAAAGAAAACCAAATCTTCCCTTATATGTGTTCTATTTTATGAGTATTTTATATGTCTGTTATTGTATGTCTTGCTTTTATTTTTTTATTTTTTTTTATCTTGGTATGCACAGCACTTTAGCAAAAACTATTTTTAAATGTGTCTCATAAATACATTGGATTTGGATTCTGCATTTGTATTTGGTACAGAGTTTTGTAAACATCACCTTGACTCGTTCAAACATTCTTCTTGTCATGATACAACTTTTCCCCCAAAAGGTATTTGGCTTGTCCAAGAGAGCAGCTGCAAATTTCCTTTCTGCTTGAAGCTGTTGATTTTGGAACAGACACATGATTCTTGAGAAGCATCTTCTTAATCTGATGAAAAGCCAAACTCTCTTCCTGTTGAGTGTTGCTCTGTGGGCGGTTCTAGACAGGGGCCAACAGGGGCCAGTGCCCTGTAGAACAGGGGGAGGGGAGGTCGGTGAACGCGATCGGGCCCCTTATGGTCTGTCATGCAAATTACTTGGAATAACTAGCGGCTTTCCTGGCTTTAAAAGATTTTGTGCCTTTGCTCCAGAGCTGTCATATCCTAGGCAGAACAGACAATACAACCATGGTGGCATATATAAACCGACAAGGGGGCACCTGTGAGCTGCACAGACCGACTCACAGCCTAATAATGTGGAGAAGTGCAAACCGGTTGCCATTACACATCCCTGGTGCACTGAGCAATTGGGTTTAACTGCTCTCCTGGGGGAAACAACTCTATGGGGAATGGAGACTCAACCCCACAGTGTTCCACCAGATTCGGGAGAAGTTTGGTTGACGATCTCTTCGCTTCGCGTGAAAACGCACAGTGTCTGCTGTTCTTTTTGATGAGGGACATGGTAAGCCTTTGACTGTGGATGCTTCGCAGCTGTATTATGCTTTCCAGCCTCATAGCATCGGTACTAAACAGGGTGAGGGAACAGCAGTTGTCAGTGACCTTTATGGCGCCATATTGGCCCGGCATGCCGTGGACGGCGGAGCTCATGAGTCTCCTTTGCACGCAACGGAGGCTCATCTGAAAGGAGGTGTTCATTTCCTAAAGTGTTATACTTCCTACAGGACCTTTTTGAATCTTGGAAAAGCCTTTCCACCATCAGAGTGTATTTGGCTGCTTTTTCAGCATGCCATGTGGGTTTTGAAAATGTATCGGTGGGACAGCATCCTCTAATTAGAAGGTTTATGAAGGGGGGCTCATCACCTGCATCCCACAGCCAGGCTCCTTTTCCCATTGTGGTATTTACCTGTAGTCCTGGAAGCCCTCTCAAGACTTCCTTTCGAGCCTCTTGGGTGTGCAGATTAAGACCTCTGTCCCTGAAAATGATTGTTCTGCTGGCCCTAATATCAGCCAAGGAGATAAGTGAGTTGCAGGCTCTGTCTGAGCATGGTTCATGTTTGCAGTTTTCTCCAGATGGCAGGCATGGTGGTAATACACCCTAATTCTGTTTTTGTGCCTAAGTTTAGTGAGTCATCCTAGGGATGCTCTACATTGGAACGTTTAGGTGGACAGGACTAAGGTTCTCTGGAGAGGTTACCAGCTTTTATTGTTCTGGGCTCCAGGCCATAAGGGGAAGCCTCTCCACAGTCAGTGGATATCACACTGGATTGTATGTATGCCAAGGGCTGCAGCCTCCATAGCAACTTAGAGCACATTCCACCAGGGATATGTTGACCTCTTGGGTCCTCTTAAGTGTTTCTGTTGGAGACATCTGTGCAGCTGCTAATTGGGGATCCCCACATGCTTTCATTAGATTGTACTGCCTGGACGTGAGTGAGCCATCGTTGGTGCACTCAGTCCTTCTTGTTGTTATGCATGCAATGTGGGAGTTGGCTTTATGTCTCATAGTGAGATACAGAGAGAGGTTTAAAAGAGAACTTTTGATTATCAGAACAACTTCGGTTCTCTGAGTGAGATATCTCACCACACTGCCCTGCTTGCATGGTCACATGGAAGAAACACACGTGACAAAGCCAAGTGGAGGGTAGAGGCGCTTGTAAAGGGGGACAGCACTCTCATGCCAAGCACAGATTGGTCTGTCACTGAAAGATGTTGTGGTGTTGGGGCTTCCATGATTGGTTACTCCTAAAGGCACTTCCCATAGTGAGATACCTCACTCAGTTTTCAGAGAACCGGAGTTACCCAGGTAACCAAAAACCTCACTGCACAATTATCAAGAGGCACTCCCTTATCAAATATCAGCAGCGATACCACAGGAAAAACTAAAGGTTAGCAACCGAATAACCAAATGAAATCAAACAATATGGTGTTCGAATTTTAAAAGTTTGTGTTTCTGAAGATCTGTATACCAATGAGAGGATCATTGTGTTTCTATTCTGGTCTAAAGTCACACAAAATCTTAGGGCTGAGTCCAGGTTCGTTTGCCACCAAGCCTCTGAACAACCTTTAGCAACACACAGCATTTAGCACAACCCTCTCACAGCCAAAGTTAAAGTTAAGGGCCTATCAGAACTAAAGAAGTGTGCTGATGACCTGCAGCAAAGAGACAGGGTGTGGAGCTGAAGAGGACATCAGGATCATTTTTTACAAAATGCACTCTGTTCAAAACAGGAGAGAACATGCAACCAATCAGGCCTTCAAAAATATTGACAACGACAAAGTCCCAACTGAAGAACTTGCTCCCACATGCAAGAGCTGTTAAAGGAAAGCTGCTGTTGCACAGCAGCAACAAAGGAAACAGCAACCAGGACAGATGATAGCATGTGGTATTGAACACGTTAACAGAAATGTAAGAAATACGTTCGCAAAGACAACTGCAAGATGTCTTCTGTATGGAGAAACTAGTCGCATGTGTTTTTCATGTTTGCTTTTTATCTATTCTTCCTCAAACTGTCTTTAAATGTTTAAGGTTCTGAAGGTCCTTTCTATGTACTACGACTCTCACATCTGTCCACAGACGTCAAATTGGGCCATTATAACGTTAAACCTTTATTCTATGAAACAACATAAATTTCCTTGGCTGTGTGTTTTGGGCTATTTTCTTTCTAGGAAAACATTCTATCTTCGAATTCTTTTCAATAATTAAGGCTGCACAATTTCTGACTAATTAATATGTCTTGCCTCATCACTGTACACAATAAGGGTACCATGAAGAGCATTTTGGACTGCAATGTAAGCTAATTAGTTAAATACTAGGAAATCAGGTTCTCTATGGCTGCTCTATATTTGGTGACACTTGTTTATATCCAGCAGAAAATGTTTTCGAATGCTCACTCTCCATGGTTCAATACGGTAAATCAAGCTAGCTGCTGTTTTCCTCCAATCTCGAGCACAGCCCCCATCCCCCTCCCCACTTATCTCTGCCCACTTTGATGGAATTTTTCTAATTTGTCTGGGAGCAGAATTATGCTTTTACATGGGGGTGAGTTACACTTTAAAGCAGCACGGTGTAATGTTCAGCCACTAGGGGGCACTAGACACAGAAAGAGGCTTCGTCAGAGCTACAGGAGGATTCATCCCAGATCTCAGCAGGACAAAGAGAGGACCAAAAACCTCCATCGTCACGAACACCGGTCCAGACTGCACCCACCTCCCCTTCTTCTCCACAAAGCCCAGAAGTTCCTTTTCTGGAATTTCCTCACAACATGAACAAAGTATTTAAGATTGGCCTACAATTGACATCCTCTCCACATAGCCATTCTGCTGTGACTAAACCAGCATTTTCCAAAGGCCTCAGAGGCCCAGATCCTCCTCCTCTACGTATCACAGAACATTCTGGTGCTCAAGACCTCCAGATTACTTCGCTGTGATACAGAATGGGCCCTGGCCGCACGTTTATCAGACAAGACAGTTTCCAGCATCAGCTTTGGCCTTTTGCCAGAGATTATGGAATATCTGTGATGATACGTGGCAGAAATAAGAAAAGCAAATGGATAAACAGGAACAAATACCTAAAAGTCATAAACTGTCAGATGCAACCTGTCACAGAGACATCATCAACCACTAAGTCATATAAACTGGGTTTATTAAACATTAGATCTTTATCAGGAAAATCCCTTTTAATTAATGACTTCATTATTGACAATAATCTTGATGTAATGTTTTTAAAAGAAACATGGTTACATGAATCTAATGAAGCACATATTCTGTTGGAGTCAACTCCTCCAAACTACAATTTCCTTTGTGAGAGCAGACAGCAAAGGAAAGGTGGAGGAGTGGCAACATTGTTTAATGATTCACTAAAGTGTAAAAAGGTGTTTTTGGGAAAATTCAACTCTTTTGAACATTTGGCTCTCCAGGTAAAGAGCCCGGTACGAACCATGTTTCTGAATGTTTACAGGCCTCCTAAGTCCACATCAAACTTTTTTAATGATTTTAGTGACCTCTTGTCTGTGATATGTGTTGATTATGACTGTTTAGTTATTGTAGGAGACTTCAACTTTCACGTTGACAACCCTGAAGACAGAAGTGCAAAAGAACTGTGTGACACACACATGTTAAACAGCCAACACACAAACGGGGACATATTTTAGACCTGATCATCACTAAAGGTCTAAAGATTTCTAAAGTCAATGTAACTGATGTTGCCCTATCTGATCATTTTTCTGTTACCTTTCAAAGCATAATAAAAGCTGTGTTTCAACAATTAAACACCTTCTTAACAACGACCAGCCGCTTTGACGTTTTCCTGTGCTCACCACAGTACAGAGACCGCCCTTATCAAGGTGTTTAATGACATCCATATAAATACAGACTGTGGAAGAACCACAGTGTTGGTACTATTGGACCTCAGTGCAGCATTCGATACTGTCGATCACTCCATTCTGTTAGAACGCCTGGAAAGCTGGGTTGGCCTTTCTGGTACAACTCTCAACTGGTTTAAATCCTACTTAAACAAAAGGGACTTTTTTGTATCAGTAGGTAACTTTACATCAGAGATGACAAAAATCACATGTGGGGTTCCCCAAGGGTCCATCCTGGGTCCCCTCCTCTTCAATATCTACATGCTCCCCTTAGCTCAGATCATAAAAAACAACAACATCAGCTACCATAACTATGCAGACGACACACAGCTTTACATCACCATGTCACCATGTGACTATGAACCAGTTCAGGCACTGAGTAAATGCCTAGAAGAAATCAATGCCTGAATGTGCCAAAATTTTCTTCAATTGAATAAAAACAGATCAAAAGTTAGCACACAGCTTCAGTCGCTTCAGCTAGAAACCACTGATCAGGCCTGAAATCTGGGAGTAGTAATGGACTCAGACCTGAACCTCCAAAAGCATCTAAAGACACTTACAAGGTCGGCTTTCTATCACCTGAGGAACATTTCCAGGATTAAAGGACTAATGTCTCAGCAGGATCTGGAAAAACTAATCCATGCATTCATCTTTAGTCGAATAGATTACTGCAACGGTGTTTTCACAGGTCTGCCTAAAAAGTGGATCAGACAGCTGCAGCTGATCCAGAACGCTGCTGACCGCGTCCTCACTAAGACTAAGAAAGTAGAGCACATCACCCCAGTTCTAAAGTCCTTACACTGGCTCCCTGTATCTCAGAGAATAGACTTTAAAATACTTCTGTTAGTCTATAAATCCCTGAATGGCTTAGCACCTACATACATCACAGACTTGTTATCAGTGTATCAACCCTCCAGATCACTGAGGTCTTCTGGCTCCAGCCTACTCTGCATACCTAGAACACGAACTAAACAAGGAGAAGCAGCATTTAGTTCCTATGCTCCACTTATCTGGAACAAACTTCCAGAAAACTGTAAAAGTGCGGAAAGCCTGAGTTCTTTTAAATCAAGATTAAAAACACATTTGTTTAGGATTGCCTTTGACTGTTCTAGTTAAACTGTTCTACTGAAACATCATTAGTTCAACTTTTTTAGTCCAACTGTTTTTAATGTTCCTGCTTGCTTTTATTCTGTTTTATTTTCCTATATTTTAATCATGTAAAGCACTTTGCATTGTCTCTGTACTGAATTGTGCTATATAAATAAATTTGCCTTGCCTTGCCCTTGCCTTGCCTAATTTCCAGGTTTAGCACTGCTGAAGGCCACTGACAACACTGCAAATTAAACAGTCTCTCTCCGTGTTCTGGAATCTGATAGCAGACCACTCTGTACCAGCAGACGGAGCTACTTATAAAAACAAGGCCACATTCACCCCTCTAGATTATACTCAGAGTCTCCCATTTAAAGGGAGAAGGCAGTGGCGCCTCCAGAAACCTTTCATAGGGGTGGCCAGATGGAGCCACTTAAACTCTTGGGGTGGCACACTGAAACTAAAAGCCATAATTTCAGGATTTTATTCTAGTGTTGTAGTAAAGCTGCCTGTAGAAAACTCTCAGAAAGACTTAAATTAAACTAACATCTTTTGGTTTATTGTTTGATTTTTAATGTTACTAATGACCTAATATGCATAGACCAATAACAGTACATTTTGAGTTGAACAACAATTTTTCTTTTTCTGTAATTAGGAATAAGGTGTACATTTATTAATTTATTGAAAAACAAAACAATTACTAGGGGAAAGTAGATACTGGCAGATACAAATAAAAGCATGATAGAAGGTCAAGAAGAGCGGCTGCCTTGCTGGCTGTGCCTCGTGGGATCAAATGTTAAACTGACTCTACTATAATTTACACTGGCCAGTGGGGTGGCCAGGACATGGCATGGGGGGCCATGGCCACCCCTGGCCGCCCCCTGGTGGCGCCACTGGGAGAAGGAGAGGTCGAGGCAGAGCTAGGGGGAGAGGTAGCGGGAGGAGGAGCTCCAGGAGCCGTGGAAGAGAAGGACGGGGCAGACAACTGGCTCAAGTTGTTTAGAAGTTTAGAAATGCAGCTTTTTCAATACGTAAAAATTAAGGAACCTTTATTTTTACGTATTGTCCCACTCTTTTTTGGTTAACAGGAAACCTTTAAAAGGCCATCAGTTAATATTAACCCTGCGCAATGGCAGCAGGACGGTGGTGCAGGGGGGGTCTTAAGACCCCTCTGAAAACAGCTGTGAGATGGAGGCTTACTCTTATAAGCATCAGCAGGATTCTGTGACGAACAGAGTAGAGGGACTTAATTTCACCTGATATACAGGTTAGGCTATGATAGAGAACAAAAGGAACCCTCTCTGGGAGCTTCTAGCTGGATTTGCATCGAGATGAAAATGATAAGGTTGTTTATTCAGTGGAAATCAAAGCATTTATTCCTGAAGTAGATAAAAAGTTAATTTAGATCACCAGCTTACTTTTTAGTCCTGCAGCCGGTCCAATTCTCTGCTGACAGAAAAAAGTGTTGTACAATAAACTGCGAAAATTTAACACATCTACGCATTAAGTTCAGTAGTGGGCCTCCCTCTTCCCTATCACATTTTCTGTATCGATTCAATACATAAAGCAATTGATCATAAATGTACCATTAACTGATTCCTTTGTTTCATGTGTAATATGTAATATTATATAAACTAATTAAACACAGATACAATTTTACTCAAAATAAAACACAGACTCTGATTTTTTATACAGTATTAGCAACTGAAATATTAATACTGATAACAAGACAAACGATGTCCAGTATGATGTTCTATGTTATATTTTCCACTCTGGTAAAGAGGTTTTCTGTGGTTTGTTTCAACTTAGTTTGAGCTTCTTGTTTGATACTTGCTGAATCATTAAAACCAGTGAGTTAGCAGTCAGTAGCATGCATTTCACAATTTTTACCCATTATATCCTGGGATCAGTAAATCCTTCATATCTATATCACCATTATTTGCTGTGTCAAATTTCTTTGGATCCCCCAATAAAAACTCCAGATCCCCCTTTGCCCCCCCAAATTTATAATCCTCTTGTGCCGTACTGACTCTGCTGATACTGATTAGCACGTAGCAGTGTGAAATATTTTTAAATATTGAGAGATTTCAGCTTGTTCCCTGTCTTTCTATGTATTTTTTGCACATCCTTCTCTTCATGTGTTTAAGACATATGTATTATTCCCCGTCTCGTTCCAATTATATACCTTTAACTTAATTAGTGTACTGATCTCCTTTGATTCCTTTGTATGTGTGGAAGACATGGGCTGTCACCAACAGTTGGTGTTATCAAATATGCAACTTTCTGTATATGCAACCTCTTGGTATTAAAATTATTTTAATGCTTGACTATACAAATATCTGTAGTATTACAAATATCTGTAGTATTACATATAAATATATGTGAGTATAAAATATTTGGTGTATATGTTTACAATTTTATTCCTTATGTAAAGCCATGGTAGACACATTTTGGTAGACATCTAAACTTTTAATATTGCATTTCTAAATGTCACTCTATAGTTGGGGGAAAAAAATGTTCTGAAAGTTTCAACACTGTGAAGCTGATGATATGGTGTCCTCTAGTGTTTACAGAATAAATTACACCTTTTGGTCACAGACCATCCACTTAGCATAGCTCCATAAAGGGATTACAATCTGGTCTCAAACTGGAAAAGACACAGCCAGTAGAAACAAACAACCTACCACTACCTTCTTTGACTAATAAGGCCAAACCTTTACTGATATAGAGTCATTAAATTTCTATGTAGTATTAGGTCACAAGATGATTTCCTGGTAATGTATTGATGTCTACTTTCCTTGATATAAATTCTGATGTAGAATATTTGCCATATTTTCCTGGCGGGGCCTTTAAAACCTCCCTCGCAATAAATGAAAGCAGTGATTCTGAAGAAAAATGTATGAATCAGAACAAGATTGGTTAGTGGAGAGGAAAAACAGAAGAAAAACTGCTTACATTAGCAGTGGCAGCTCCCCCCAAAACCAGGAAACAGACAATACTGTCTGGGTCTGGGAAGTGATGTGTAGAAAGCAGGGTGCTAATTCAGCTGGACTCCTGAGCATGAAAGAAGAAAAAGAAAAACGAGAGCCAAGAGTTGTATAGATATCTGCCACTTGGCTGCTTTTCTTATTATCAAAACAAAATGCATCATGGGCATCTTGTGTAATCTCCGTAAAAATCACTAACAGCTGTGTTTGTAACTGAGGTCTTATCAGCACCTCTAAGGACTTCTGCCCCTTTCAACCAGCAGCAGAACTGAGAGAAGGCATGCCTAAAAAGATGTCCAGTCTATTACTAATACATATTTATACACAGTAAGAGATGCATACATATTCAATAACTTAAAGATTTCCAGTATTCCACCATTATAATAAATTATTTAACCTTCCCTGTGTCTGCACAGAAGATGGACTTATCTTGACACATAGTACTTTACAAAAGCATTCATACACCATGAAAATTGTCACTTTTTTTTTACTTTACAAGCACTGATGTCAATGAATTCTAATAGGGTTTTATAATAGATATCGGGTTTTATGATTGACCAATGCAAAATAGCGCATTATTGTTAATCACAAGGACAATTAGGCATTTTCCTTAAAAAAAAAAAAAAAAGTTTCAAAAATATGATGTGCATTTGTATTCAGCGGCCTCTATTCCGTTTCAGCAGACTTTATTCTGGTCTTCCTAAGTCTCCTGATTATCAAATAGGGTCCACAAATGTGTAATTTAATCTCAGATTAACCAATTATCTCCAGCAAACACCAAATATTTGATCATTCATTTAATCTCAGTGTAAAGCTGGTTTGTGATGTCCCCAGAGTTTTGTTAGAGAACCTTAGTGAACAAACTAACACTGCACATCACCCTTAACACACCATCCCTGCGGTGAAACATGGTGGTGGCAGCATCATGCTGTGGGAAGGCTTTTCCTTAACATTTACAGGGAAGCTGGACAACGTTGATGGGAAGAAGCTGGAGGTAAATACAGAGCAACCTTGGAAGAAAGCCTTCCAGCAGGACAACTAATATAAACAAACAGACGTTTTAGTGCTTCTTAAACTTTTCATAATATATACCACCTCAGTAAATAACTGGAGTTCATCAGTTGTGTTTTTCTCTGAGATAAAATAGAATAAAAAAAAACATAAACCTCAAATTTGGCTGCCATGCGTTAAAACATGGGGATAGATGTAGTAATAAACATTTCCAATGGACATCTTATTATATCTTTCACAGATATGCTGCACGACCTCTGTAAGTGAACAGATAAACTAAGTGTTTGAAAATATAAAACAGAAGTACACAGTTGTTACCTTATATTGCTAATTTTAGTTAGATTGTCAATGAGCATAAAAGCAAGCACTTTTCACCGGTGTATCAGCCTGCGGACAGAACATGCTAATGTTGGGTTTAGGATGTTACAGCTTCAGAGGTAAATGATTGTGGATTCAAAGAAAAAGCTCAGCACACCTGATGGAAGAAAGATTAACTGTAAAACTGTGAAATGTGTGCAGGCTTATAAGTGTAACGGGACAATCTTGATTCCAGACAAAGGTTTGATGCAAACTGTAAACACTGTCCAAAAAAGCACCATCACTGTTTGTTTTTCCCACACAAACCTTCCTACTTTTATATTGACAACACCACTATGACATAGTATTTAGATCCCTAAATGCAGGACAAAGCGCTACATAGACATCTATTGTTGATCTGATTAGAAATTGTGCATATATCTACAATATTTCTCCATTTTACTTATCTAATTGATTGTATATCTAAATATTTTTATGTAGTGCTTTTGAATTTTTTTTGGGAAGGTGTGGCTGAGGGGTTTTACATGCTGTAGGTTTAATAAAGCTTGATGTACTTTCTCTTAATATTGTGTGAATATTATCCAGCATCTGTTTTTCATGCCTGCTCTTTTTAGGTACAAAACACATCAAACTAAGGGTGTACTGAACTGAGCTATATAAGAAGCCACCATCACTTGCTTTTGGTTATCTGTTGTCTGAAGCCTAAAGTGTATGTTTCTGAAATGTTCTCCACTACACTTCTCTTTTAGGTAGTTTCCATTTGAGTCAAAGACAAAATTACTCAAACGACTCGTCTGCTTGGCTGCTTGTGCTTATTAGTTCTTTGTAATTGTCCTAAGAATGGTTGATAATTGCGTTTCTAATGAGTAAAACTAATACCAGCTGGTGGCACTTTAAACCACGGTTTTCTGGGTTTACATCAAATGAGACACGTGTCAGAAAGAGTCCAGTTAAAGCACGCAGTCTGAGATTCTGTGGCAGGACTTCAAAGTTCAAAACGCTTGATTCGTGTATACACACAGCCTAAACGACAAAATACCTTCGCGGATACACCTAAACTCATCTCTGTGTGGACGGGGCCATACACAACCTAAAGTTCATACAGATACAGAAGAGGTCAATCTTAAACAGAGCCATGTTTCCATGGAAAGCCTTACTTCAAAACATTATAGAGATGAATCAGAATAATGAATTTTGAACAGTTTTGAGAAAATATCTTTAACAAAAACACCTATACTGAAGTATTCTATCAATCCTTTAATGTTTAATTTTGATTATGTATGCTTCATAAATATCAACAAATTGTATATGTACTGTATGCATGTCAAAATACACACTTAATATGAACTTTTATTTATCAGATCAATGTCGAATGATTAAGTAAAACTTGATTGTGATCATATGCAGGGAAATTGCCATATGGATATTGTCGTTATGATACATTAAGCATTTTTCATTTTACAACTGTGGGCAATCAATATATACTTTTAGTCTTAAGTAGTAATATTTTGGGATGTCTATATTCCTCTGTTGTTTTTTGTCACTCCACTGCGTATTTTTGTGAGACTGCCTACAGAGGGACCGGAAATTAGCTCTGGCCATAATCTGACATATTTACATTGTGTCCATTACCATGCACTGTCCCTTTTCCGCATAAATACAAATGTGTAAACTTTTTAACAGAAACAAAAGAGTCTTTCGTAACGGCATATATTTCTATTTTGGTTTTGATCTATTACCTTTGCTTCAATTTGTTTTTATCTGTGTTTTTGTCGTTTTTGTTGTTTGTGTTGAATGTATGGACCCGGGGAAGAGTAGCTGCAGTTCCCTGCAGCTAATGGGGATCCCAGCAAAAGAAAGAAAGTGATGCCCAGCTCTTCATAAAACGCCTCTTCGCTCTCTGCCAGCTATTACCGGTGTGTGCGCTCTCCCGGTGGACAAAGAACCCTCGTCGCAGCCCGTAATTGCTTTCATCATCTCGAGATTCGCATCCAATTATCACACCTACACCGGGCAGCTGCGCCCGACGACATTAAAACGTACAAAAAAGCTCCAGATCTCATACAAGAGAAAAAAAACTGCGCAAAATGTAGAATTTGAAACACATGGCTCAACAAAACTCTATATTATAGGACACGCAGGAGATGAGATGCACCTTCAGGTTACTTGGTGTGCTCCGTTTTATTGTCTTCCAGCTATCGCTGCAAAATGAACATGCCTGCTGACGAAAGTTATAATAAAGCCACTCCCTACTGTATTAATAACTCCAGTTCAAAAAGCGGAATTTCACCGCAATCCAACTTCTGAAAATTAAAGCATTCAGATGTAGCCTGTTTATTGTTTTATAAACTCAGTAAACTTCCCCGCCTCTTTATTTGGATATACCAGCCCCTCCTGTAGTAAAAATGATGATATCGTCTCCTACCATAACAGAGTGCGACCCCGTCCTCTTCCGTGCGTCTGCCAGCGATGTATTTCTCCTTATCGTTACAAGCGTTCATGCCTTTTTGCCACAGCGGTATTCGGAGGACGGGGATCAGACGGACATAGCACAGAGCCAATAGAAGCAAGCGTTGTCACTCATCAGCCAATCGGAGTTCAGTGTGGGCGGGATCTTCTTCACGGTCCTCTAACTCTGAAAACGGTGCAGCTAGAAGCCGAGCAGCTTCAGACTAGTATCTACATTGTTTCTCAAAAGTTTGTGCGAGTTTGTACTCCGTTAAAAACCGAGGCGTACTCCAGTGATGCTTTTGGCATATTCAAATATTTAATGTTTCAATGCAGAATTTAGGCATCCATTGTATTTCCAAGCATTGCATAACTGTTAACTGTAGGTGACATTGTTCTATAGTCTGAATAACATTCCAAACAAGTGAATCTCAATTAATTTTATCATCACTGAAAGGTTTATATAGTTATTTATTTCAAAAAGGGAAACTCGCATATTATGAAGACTCATTAAACACAGATAAATATTTATTACAATTATTTATTTACGTTAATTCGGATGCACATGGCTTACAGCTCATAAAACCCAAATTTCGTTCTCCCCCCTGAAAATAAAATAAAAATAGGGCGAATATGTTTTCAAGCAGAAATGTTATGTCTCACACAATCGTGAAGTCAGCTGTTGACCTTACACGTGTCTAGACAGTCACTGAGAACCTTCACAAAGAGCATAAGCCACAAAAGGTCAAAAAAGCTGGCTGCTTACCGAGTGGTGCATCCAAACATACTAATGGAAAGTTAAGTGGAAGGAAAACACCTTACAATAAGATGTTCAAACAACAGGGATAAGTGTAGGCCATATGAGGAATGTAGAGTATGGCCCATTCAAGAGTTGGGAAGTTGTTCACATGGCGTGGACTGCAGCTCACATCAGTGCTTTCAGAGCCACCAAACATAGATCTATCCATGACAAGAGCTACAAGTGTCACATTTCCTGGCGACAAACCAGAGAAAATACCAGGAGTGGCTTAATGGGCTAAGGACAAACATGACAGAACTGTTGCTCAGTGGTCAAGAATCGTCTTTTTTTAAGGAAGTCCAATTTGCTTTGCGTTTGGAAATCAATGTCCCAGAGTCTGGAGGAGTGGAGAAGCTCAGAATTCGGGTTGCTAGAGGTTCAGCAATAAGTTTTCACACTCAGTGTCAATTTTGGGAACCATGCTATGAGCTGTAATGTTTGTTGCAAGTTTGAAATGTGTTACCGTGTCAGTGCAATAACTATCCATGTTATACAAGTTTCACCTTCTGAGTTGAAGTACTGGAATAAATTAACTTTTCAATTATATTCTAAATTATTAAAAAGAACATGTATATATGAAGGTTTCTGCTTCCCATTTGTCCCAGAGCACAGATTTCTGTTATACTTTATGAAAATCCTCATACTAAACTCATTTTACGTGATCAGAAAAGCTACAGCAACTGCATCAAGAAAAATCTCTTTCAACATATACGTAGAAGATCCAGTGCGTATTTATTCAGTCTCACTCTTGCAGAGCTGAAAAGGAAGAAGTTCCTGCAGCCTGGGAAGATTTATTTCACCCATCCTATTTTCGAGTCTGGATCTTCAGCCTCGGGAACTGTGTCAGGGTGGAAACAAGAACCAAAGGAAGTCTCTCTAACCCCGTGTCTGAATGGGAGCTGTGATTTACCTCACACAGAGGAAGTGAGCCGTTCCAACAGCTGACCAACTTCCCTCTTAGAGGACAACTCAGTGAAAAAATAAAACTGAGGGAAAGATGGTGGAGCGCTTATGAAAGTAGGAGGGATGCAGGCTGATTATTATGGGGTCACTCTGCCGCTAATTTAACAGAAACCCTTGTGAGGGTAACAACTCAACTCAGGATATGGGCCAGTGAGTGAATTGAGCTTGTTCTGGACAAAGACTCGCTGTCTTTTTCCACAAAGCGCCAAAACATCTCATCTCGCCTGACTTGATTCACATGTTAAGACAGAGCAATCAAACAAAGCGGTGAAGGGATGTGGCTGCAGGGGATGTGATTTGCTTCAGTTGTTCAAGCTTTGGGATGTTTCTGTGTGTTTTCACGTGTTTGACACCCCACCCACTGGATGTGCGAAGAGCTTTTTGATGTATTGATTCTCTCTGTAGAGAGATTGCTTTTTTTCAGGCTTACACGTTACATACCTGCAGCTAAACGAACAAAGGGCTGAGAGGTATGAGGTGCATTCTTTGACAGAACAGCGCCATTGATTTGTAACCTGAACAAAAGGGGGGGTGCATCTTTCATACCCTAATAAAACCATTTTTGTTTTTTTACGTATCACAAATATGGTAATTTCATCACTTAATAGGCTTCGTTATGATCCCTAGACCACAATAACCACCACCACCATAGCATGGGCTGCTGTTAATCCACACTGTGGTGAGACACGGGCCTGTGGTGGTGGTTGTGCGGGCAATCTTACATTTCTCTAATCACCATGATAACATGGGCTCCCCTCCCAGAGATCCGTCTCCATGGTCACCGCTCACACATGACAAGCACACAATGAGGAGGCTTGAATGTGACTAACACATGCATCCGCAGTTGTCTGCTCCCTCTTTTACACACTTCCTCATATATATTTTCTCCCCCCTCTGAATGAACATATCAGCTGATCTAATTTATGGTCTTATGAATAATGCATGCGTCGGTAACCGCATTGGTCCACCTTAACATCTGCTCTTCATCCAACGCTGGCTTGGCAAAAACAAGCAATCAGACTAAAAGCTACCACTTGCTGTTGATGAAACACATGGTTTAATTATTTTCATATTGGTATATATACTTAGATATGTTTAGACATTTTGGAAGTGCAAAATATACAAATTAGGAACAGTCTGGATTTTAGCAATGTGATCACAACACCGAAGAATAAAAACATGTTCATTTGGCTATTTTCCGCTTTTGCACCAAGCCTGAATGCATTATGCATGCTTTGCACTTTGCAAAAAGCAGCTGTTCAGTCAGTGATCATAGGTGCAGTGTCTGAGGTGGTGTCTGGTTCAGGCTCATTCATCTCCTCCATCTCCCTTTCCACAGGCTCCTCCCCCGCTCTGAACCAGATTATCCTTTTCCACCACCTCCTCCTGCTCCTTTCTGTGTGAGCAGGTGCTACTGTTCGCTCCTGTGACAGCATGGCCTGGACACTCTCTCCTCTCTCCGGTGGATCTGGGTCTACGAGAGCCATTTCCCCTCCCTTTCTTCCTGTCACCGCTTGGAAGAATGAGGACGTGCCGTTGGAGACAGATCTTTCTGTCACGCAGAGAGTTGTCAGGCCTTGGTCGCTGTTGCTCTCTAGTGGACTCTTGGTAGACTTGGTCTTTGCTTTCTTGCTCAGTATGAAGTTGAAAAAGGCTGTCACCAGAAGCATTGATCCTGCAGTCAAAAATTACATGCTTTTATTTATGCGTTCCTTTCTAATCATTTTATAAAGAGCCTTGCAAAATTTAGCATACCCCTGAAACCGCTCCACATATTGCCACATTAAAACCACAACCCTTAATATATTTCTTGTGATTTATGTGAGAGATCACCATCAAGTTCAGAACTGCATAAATGTAAAGTAAAAGGACAATGATATATGTCTTCAAAAGTCTTTAAAAATAATCTGAAAACTGTGGCTTGGATGCTCTGACAGACAGGGCAAAAGAGTATTATTCTGAGTAGCATCTTAAAGATTAAGAGGAAGTAAGCTCAATTGTGTCAAGGAGCTTTATCCTAGCATAGCTTTTAATAAACTGAGTTTAACATTTATCTTTTTAATCTGTCCTCTTTAAAAAAAAATAATTAAAAAAATCCCCCAGAAATAACATGTCCAAGATGGCCATGATGGGTTTGGAGGAGCTACAGTGATCTACAATCTAGGTGGGAGAATCTGTCTAGAACTGTAATTCACATCCAAATCTCGCCTTGGCAAGAGGAAAGCCAATGTTCAAAGAAAACTATTAGTCTCACAAATTCACTATATAATCAAACATAGCAAACAAACCTGTTAGAGGCTGCAAAACACCTGAGACAGGGGAGGAGGTTCAAATACGATGCAGGGCAACAAAACTAAACATGCGGCCAGAGCTACGATAGAATGATTGAAAATCGTATTTATTTGTCAGAATGGCACAAAGACCAGAATTAAATACTATTAGAAATCCATGGGCAGATTTACAAAAAAGTTTTTCGATGCTATACATCCAGTCTTACTGGGATTAGACAAGAAGAATGGAAGAATGGTTAAATATCCCCATATCTAGATCTAGTAGAAAAAATACCTTTAAGAATCAGCGGCAGTAAATGCAAAAAAATAATAAAAATAAGCCCGTTCTGACTGGGGGGTGCATTCAGATGCTGCTGAATGCAGCATCTTTTTGAGTTGTTTTGGTAAAAAGTCTAGAAAACCATACATATTTTTTCATTACGTTCACATTTATTCTCCACATTGTGTTGTTCTGTTTTCTCAACAGCTCAAGAGAAGAGATTGAAGTTTTGGGTTGTGATAAAATCTGAAAAATTTTAAGGGGCATGAATACTTTTGCAAGACTCGGCAGTTGTCATGGTGAAATTGGTGTAAAAAGCACATTTGAAAACAAGCTAATTTCATCTAGCTGTGGGGGTTTAAGGTATTTTGTACTCTGCTGTGTGAATGCTAAACCAACCAGTTTGAGTTTAGAAGTACTTACTGCCTTTTTGTTGCTTATGATATTGTTACCTGGGATGAGTGCGTGCCAAACCAATACAGGATGCAAGAAGCAGACGACTGACATGATGGAGTAATAAAGGAATTTATGAAAACCTCCGACGCGAGCCATCTTCCCCCACAAGTCGAACACTTGCCAGTCTGGAGGACAGCTGAAGATTAAAGGGGGAAAGCATGAAAACAGCAGCAGGCAAGAGCAATCCACAAGGAATTCTACCTACAGCAATCTCACCTAAAAATCTGAGATATTTAGAAAATGTAAAGGGAAAAAAATGGAGTGCTGACATTTTCTTATTTGATGACAAACTCTGGCCTCTCATAAATATTCAAGTTAGTTAATTAACCAAAATGAATGGCTTGGACGTTTTTAGCTGCAATTATGGGAAGTAGTATTAATAGACATGTAGTATGAACAAGCAATATATGCTTATGGAACCAGGGTGAAGTCCTAACGGCTACTCAGCTCAGATCCTAACAACAAATGTTCTCAAAGTAAAAGAATAAAAATTCTAAACCTTTCAAGCAATTTAAAAAAAAGAAGCTATTTCTACTTAGCAGCCATTTGAATAACTTTCCACTTTTGTTTTTGCAGTTGTCCACATTCACATCCTTGCTTTAGGAAGCCACATCCAAAAAGCTGTGAGTTGTGTGGAGTCAGATAGGAGAACCTGTGGGTCTAATTCCACAGCAACAACCAACCCGGTTAAACTGACAACATAAAAGTGATCATCTTTTTCTGGAGAGAGGGGTTGGTGAATTCATATTTGTAGGAGCCATATCGTTAAGAAGAACTGTTGATGGTAAATTAGCAGATCAGTATTTATGTATACAAAAATGCTAAAAAAACAACAAAATTCTCTGTCAAAATTAAACGGTTTGAACACACATAATTCTGTCATCACTTGAACTGCCAGAAGGTTTTAATAATTTCTTCTTCTTTTTTTTACATTGGAGAACTTGTCTGCTAAATCTGCCCTGAACAGCTGTGAGCTTTCATGCTTTTCAATTGTCCTTAAAAGTCAAAATTTCAGATTCTCCTGAAGTAAGTTACCTGCTTGGAAAGTCAGAGGTCCCAAGGTAACCCTGAGTTCAAATGTAATATGGCTGCCTTGCATGTAAAAGAGGATCAAGTTGACAGGTATAAACTGTTTATTTGAGCTTCTGATGGTTTTTATCTCACTAAACATGCTTCTTCAGTGTTTCGGTGGATAAAATGGATAGAAATACATTGCTATTGATTTGAACTGTTAACATTAGTCAGCTTTGTCACGGATTACAACAATTAACAAATTCCAGTGGCTTTCCTGTTTCCTTCCAGGGTGTGCTTAACCAAGCGGTGTCACTTTTCCTGGATCTAAACCCCTGACAAATGAGTCAAATCTAACTCAGCATTGCAAAATCATTTGTTGTTGCTGAAAAAATTGCCCAAGCAGTTTTTTTTGCCTAGCAACGAGTACTCTTTAGTCTTTACTTCAGGGATGCTGCATCACAAGAGATGAGTTTCAATTTCCTTTGTACCATTAACAAAATGCCTACAGTAATCTCTTGCCTGCACTTTTCATTAAGGATTGTAAAAACAAAGATCCACAGAAACATTTTTGTGGAAGGTTGTGAACTCACGGCAAACACATGGACAGAAGAGCATCCAGGAAGAATGACAACTCAAACATCATGATGCCAACAGATGATGTTCTGCAGGGAGGGAAGAGAAAATTGTTAGATAAAGAACAGACACCATACTTCTTTATATCATATAAGTACAAGTAAATAGGTTTTAAGTTATTTTGTGTGTGTGTGTCCTTGTACTTGCAGCTGAGCAAGAACAATTTCTCATTTTACTAGTAAAGTGAGGACTTTGATGTAAAGTGAGGACTGAAAAAAGGTCCTCAGTTTTTTATGGGCTAGGGGTAAAGTTTAGGAGTAAGGTGTCAATTAGGTATAGTTTATACTTAGGCCATAGAAAGGCTTGAAGATAAATGGAAGTCTATGGAAGTCAAGGCACGGTCCTCACTATGTACATTAAACAAGGATGTGTGTGTGTGTGTGTGCGCTCCTGTTTAGGATCAGAGTGAGGACCATTTTTTTCCCGATTTCACCATCAAAGTGAGGACCGTTTGAACCAAAGTGAGGACATTTTGCTGGTCCTCACTTAGTATTTTTCTATCAGTAAGGTTTAGGACTAAAGCGTGAATCGAGTTTAGGTTAAGGTTAGGGTTAGGTATACACTGGTAATAGTTAGGTTTAGGGTTATTCTCAGGGTTAGGGCATAGAAAGGGTTGAAAATGACTGAAAGTCAATGGGAGTCGATGTGTGTGTGTTTGTGTGTGTAAGAACAAAATAAACAGTCTCGGTCCTTGGAGAGATATTTTCCTCCAGCTCTGTGGGAGTTTGACTTTGACACAGAGTGGTATTGAAAGGAGCACTGCTCCCATTTCTGCACCTCTTCTTTTCCTTTTGACTTCTTCCCATCTCTTTTGCAAGCCTTTGTGTGTGGCTATTATAAACAGATTATGATCAAATCAACAGTAACCTTTTTTTTTAAGTCCATAGACAACTTATCACTCTTTGCTGTGATACATTTTGCACAGAAGTAGGTCAGAATTAGGCTGTGATGTTGCACAGCATGAAGTGGCTTAATATTGTAAAAACTTACATCAGGTAGATGCCAAGGCTGTTGAACTCTCCCTGATGGACTGTTTCCACTCCCACAGCACACAACACTGGAAAACAGGAGATAAACTGAGCTGCTTTCTTGCTGGGTTAATGAGCAGATTCTGTCCACCAGATGTCAGCATTACATCATTGTTAGTTGGAAGCTGTGCTGACTTAGGATAAACAGCTCACACTAAGATAGATGCTTTTAATATATCCACCGTAGAACAAGCTGATGCTGTTCTCTGTTTTTGGGCTTTTAGTACATATTTTTTCCACATTGCTTTTCTCCAATTTTTGCAGTCTTTCTTGAGGCTCTGGTATATTTCTTTTTTATTTTGTGGATGTGTCAGTAGCATAAGCAAAAAACCTTACATAAGCTTTGCCTAAAAGGGTGTTTTTAATTTGAATTTTCTATAGCAGAGCCAGCTTAAAGTCACCCATTAAGTTAAGTATGAGTAATTTTTGCAATTATTACAATTTATGCTCTCATTGTCACGAAACCTTGATAATAGCTTACTCATGCTTGGAGTTACCATCCAGTACCAGTGTCAGCAAATGACTTCATTTGAGTCTGTGACAGATCCTGCGTCAGTAAGCCAGTTTTCACACACATACACACGTAAAAAAAGAAGTACAGCACCATGCCAAAGATTTGTGATTTGAGCTCTTATAACAACATCCAGATGTTTGAGATTCTAGCCGGTTTGTACACAATCATTACTAGAAATAGCCTCAGAACACTGTAAGCACACTGATTCATAAAAGCTTGATAAGTGAAAAAAAAAGAAAGAGAGATGTTGGCTACCCAACAATAATAAAGGTAAAGATCCAACTCTTCATTCCACCTCTTCATTCTTGCAAACCACATTGAATGACAAGTTTCAAATTTGGCTTTGGAAAGAAGATAGAAATGAGGAAGAACATTGCTTTTGAATTGCTACAGAGGTGAAAAAACATTGTTTTTCCAAAAGATTTGCACCGTCAAACTGCTATGTGATTAAACTTTTTGAAGGAGAAAAAGAAGAAACTCCATTTAACACCAAGCATCAGACCATTCTAAAACAACATGGGAAAAGGCTGCATTTAGAAAACTTATTGAAGCAGACTTATGTTGTAGGCCCAACATTTTTATACAAATTTGTACAAAATTGATTCACTTGCCCTGTGCAAAGTCTGAGGGCTAAAATGACCTGATCTGTACAAAAGGTGAAAAGAAGAATGAGACAATATGCCTCCAAATCCATGACAAAAGCTTAAGGTTTTGCTTTGGGCCTACATTCCCATAATCTATATTCCTTAGAAATCTGTAAATATACAGTTGGAACCAGACATTTTCAGATGCAATACCCTTTTTTCACCGTCTGACATTAAATCACAACAATCTTTTCCTGTTTCTTCAGTAATGACTACCAAAATGATTTCCATTTGACGTCAGAAAAACGATTTTTTAACGATTTTTTAAGTTTACTTTCCTCAAAGTCAGAAGTTCTACAAACATTTCTTCCTTTTTATAATGTATGACTCGCGTTAAATGTTTTGGGTGTCTGTTGACAGGCTTCTCACAATAGTCTGCTGGAAATTTGGCTCATTCTTCCTGACAGAACGGCTGTAACTAAATCAGGTTTGTTTGCCCACGCACATCTATTCAACTCAGCCCACAGAGTTTCTATAGGACTGAGATCAGGGATTTGTTGTGATGGTAACATTGAGTATTCTGTTGTTGAGCCACTTCGTGACTTATTTGGGAATACGTTGAGGGCCATTGTCTATTTGGAAGACTCATTTGTTCAATTTGTTCAAGATGTTGATTCAGTGTTTCCACAAAAAACACGTTGTGATGCCATCTAATTTGTAAAGTGTACTAGTCTTGCTTGCAGCAAAATACACACATAACACAAAAACAGAGATAAACATTTCCCTCCCTGGTATTTTAGCTGATTTCTTTTTCTATTTCCAACAATACCACACAAAGAAACAACTTGTTGTAGGTGTTGCCTTTAAGCACATCAACAGGTGTGGCTCCATTTAACTGAAATTAGTTTACAAAGCCCTGATATCCCCATCTGGGCTTTCCCAAGTTGTTTAAAGGCATCTTAGTTTATGTAAACTTTGGAATTCCAAGTAATAATAAAGAATTGGCTTTCTCTTCTGTATGGCATTCAGTAAAGATAAATAATTTTGGTAATCCAAGCTGACCAAAAAGACCCAAAGTTTAGTGTAATTTAATCTCAGACAGTGAGAATGTAAATATCTGGGTTTAACTCAATATGTCAGTAGGGAAGATGAAAAAAGTAACACAACAAAGTTGCAGCATAAACCTCTCAAAACAAGCAAAAAGCTCAAAGAAGAGGTGAGAAATTCCTACGTGGCTTAAAAGGGTGTTTACAAGCTGTGATCCTCGCCAAAGGGGCTGCTATGAGTACTGACCCAGTACCCAATGGTACGTACAATTTTATTCCAGAGCCATTACTAATTTGAAAATAAGAAAATAGACTTAATTTAAATAAACTGTCTCAGGATATCCAAGAAATACTGCATGCTACTTTTTTTGCACCTTCCCTTTTTTAGCTTCAAAAGAAACTTGGGAATTTTCTTCCAGCCACTTCATTCAAAACCATATCGTTCAAATATGATTACTCTAACAAAAAATGAAAAATAAAAAAATCTCGGAAATGACCGAGAAACCCCCTTTGTAATAACTTGCATTTTCCCTATGAGATAAGCGCGGTAATGCAGCGATCGCTGTTCAACACATGGAAGCAATTTCTCTGTCCACCGTACTCCAAAATCCAGAGATGCAATCTTTGCTGGAGGGAATGTGTCTTAAATACGTTCTGGTAGTTTGGAGGGTGAGAGGGGAATTAACGCTGCATATAGCTCAGCTGGGTATTAACATACATGTGCTCCCTGCATTAATGTCTGCGGCGAACACACACAGAGGCCAACGGGGTGACCCAGACGTGCAGACGCGTGAACAGGCAGGCGCTCAGACAGAGGCACACGTACCATAAACATACATAAACATATGCATAATAAAAACTATGCCCACAACCCTGTTGTGGGCATAAATGTACAACAGCTCGTTCAGTTAGGCCCAATAACCCAGCTGGATATGAGACTTAGAGCTGGTATGATGTTATGCACATGTCTCCAAGTTAATGTTCAGTGTCTGCAGCTGTCTGAATTTAAGAATAGGGGTCCCATATTTTTAAAGCACGCAGGAACCCGAGAGCTGTTCCCTCCATGTAGATTTAATGTGCTGTGGGCAATCGGTGTCTGCGGAAACCACAGGAGCAGGAACAATGATAGCTTACCATCAGGTAGGCTTTTATGTGTGTGCTATATATCAGCAATGAGATGGTTTGGTGATCTTTGGGGTCATGAGTACAGTTGACCTTTCTGGAAATCGGATCTTTCACTTTAGTGCAGTGTCTGGCAGAGTTACACTTTGTTCTTTTCAAATTTTGGAGCACTATTGCCACAAACTTGAATGTGTTGTTAAGGAATTTTACGTGATAAAATCAACGTGTACTTGTGAGGCGGAGGGACGATGACAAATGGTCAGAGGCGGGTAGGGTAGCCAAAACACTTTACTCAAGTAAGAGTAATAAATAGTCCCCTCCCCCCACTAAAATATATTGAAGTTTGTAGGTGTAACATGACAACATGGGAAAAAAAATCAAAAAGTATGAATACTTTTTTAAAGCACTAAAATGTCCATAAAATCTGTAACAGAGACATTTAAAACAGGTTTGATCTCACCGAAGCACTGCCGCACTGCGTGTTTTGAATGTTAAACAACCTTTTCTTCTGCCTTGATCATCAGAAGTTCACGGGGATAATATGAATTGGTAAAGATATGCCTTTAACTGAATACCTCTTTAGACATTTCTCATTTGTAGCACTTTTCAACAAGACCCACAAGTCTTACCTGTTGCTGTAGAAACACCAAGGATCCTGCAAGTACACTCCACCACAGTCCACCATGCGCTCCCCAAGTTCCCCATGTTATTGTCCAGTTTCTGCAAACTCAGCCTCTATTATTAGTGCTCTAAGTGTTTCTAAAGGGGCATTCTACGTGGACAGTTGACTGATAGTTGGGCGAACGGCAACAGTGAAAGTTGTGCAATCCATCAGTGCCGTGATGCGGAGCCCCTCAGAGAGGACAAGTTCACCTCCAGGAAGTTTGTGGCTCACTGCTCCTGTTGCTCCAGCAACTGCTAATCACTCACACACACACACACACACACACACACACACACACACACACACACACACACACACACACACACACACACACACACACACACACACACACACACACACACACACACACACACACACACACACAGCACAAGTTTCACTCAAGCTTTCTACTCATGCAACAAGGTGAAACTGTTCAGCTCAGGGTCATTTGATCAGCCGGTCACATTTGGCCTTTAAGCGGGTTAAAAATTACCTCTGAAGAATTCCTATAAAACTGCGCTGCGTGCACATTTGCAGTATTGACAATACCTTTAGTAAAGCCTTGAATAATAAAAGGGATAAAGGGACCAAAACCCACTGTATTACCCTTCTTCTGGAGTTATTTTAGAAACGTTTCAAAGCTGTGTAATCAGACCCTCTTAAAACACATCTATCAGTGGCTGCAAGCTCCCTGATTGCGGCTCAGTTTCAGCAAGTGTGCTCTGATGGCATAAAATACTTAACCTGCGTCAGCATACAGAAAGATATTTCTGCAGGTTTGCAGATTTCATAAACAAAAATCCTCTTTAACGCGCCAGTGAATCTGTGCACTTGAGGAGCAGTGTAGTGGATGAGGGATTAAACAGCACTGCAACAAACAGGCCGCCTCTGTCACATTCACACATGCATGAATGTAAGAACAAACAACTGGCAGACGAAAGGCTTGGCTGAGGTGTGAGCTTGTTCAGACACAGCAGAAGAATACTGAAACAAGAAAATAAAGTCACAAAGTTCACCAACGCATACACACACGGACTACTGGAACAGGCCAAAGTAAGCTACATAAACCTCTCCAAATCTCCAACAAAGACGCTTTTGTGCTTTTGTACCAGTTCCGCTTGTTTCTAGCTTAGGATTCAGGTTATTTGTGGTTTTCCACTGAAAGTAGGTGTGTGGTCAAAACTACAGACGGCAATATGGAGAATAAAAACAATACTGGAAGTTTCACTGAACACTACACCCCTGTTTGTCAGTTGTAAGGTTCTTATGAAATAACTTTACATTTATTGCTATAAAATCTGCAGTCTTTCATGATTTCAAGAGTTAAATTTTTAGCACTTAGTGGTGGATGTTTCTGCCATTTCGCAATGAAGCAGTAATCACAGTCAGCAACATAAGCTAACAGCCTATTAGCCTGTTTCCTCAGTCAGTTGCAGAAAAGAAAAGAAAATTACTTGGAGTGATTCAGTTTGGATCATGAGACTAAAATCGGTGAGTTTCTGCTGTTGTCTTTCAACATTTGCTGGTGTTATTAGAAACATTTTTGCAATCTGTGATTCTTTTTTACGACGTAAACTATAAGCTTTTTCAAGTATTATACCTCTTTGATTGACTGTTTATATCGTCAAAGGTGTGACTCAAATGGAATAAAAATGTAAACAGCATAATTTATTGTGGTGAACTTGCAATATTGAGAGGCTGTATCTGAACCCCGATTCAGATGCTGCCTCCTTTAATGAAAAAAAGCCCAGCCTTCATGGTTCTTGAAGGCCACACTGTCCAAACACAGCACAACCGAGCCAAAATTGGGATGTTTTTACTTTAAATTACTTCTTTGCATTTGCATAGTGTCAATATTCATATTTATTCATAATTTTCATGCAAATTCTTAAAGCGCCTTCAACTATGCATACTCTGTCAAATTATATCCACAAACTTCGAAGTATTTTATTGAATTGTTTTTGCTGCTAAAACTGCTAATTTAGCCTTTTTATGGCCTTTATAAATCAAAACTGCACAGCTCTGTATACATTTTGGACAACATTAAATTCAAATTTGGAGGGCTGACGGGGTCTCATATGGCTCTGGAACAGTATGTAATAGACAAAATGTTGGCAAATAACCTTTATGCATAAGGAAAAAAATATATATATACTATGGGTTCCAATTATTAATTAGATGACTTCCAAAGACAGTTGGCTGCACTGGATTTTATCTAAGTTGATCTGATTGAAAAGTGCTGATTACAAATGCAGACCAATTTTTGCCATTATTCTCTTCAAGAAACTTTCAGAACCATCCATTCTCTCCTTACCACTTTTATGCGCTACTTTGTGTTGGTAAATCACATACAGTTTCAACAGAATACCTTGAAATTAGTGGTTGGAATGAAAAAAAGATGCGAAAAGGTTCAAGGTGTGTGAATACTTTTGTAAGCCACTTTAAACAGATGGTGGCCAAAGTGAAAAATGAAATCTTTGGATATGGTTCAATTCAATTAAATTAAATTAAATTAAATTTCATTTATATAGCGCCAATTCATGAAACATGTCATCTCAAGGCACTTTACAAAATCAAATTCCATCATATTATACAGATTGGGTCAGATTATGCAGATTGGTCAAAAATTTCCTATATAAGGGAACCCAGTTGATTGCATCAAAGTCCCAACAAGCAGCATTCACTCCTGGTTCAGTGTCACTGTTAAAGGATATCTGGTCTGTGAACAGGAGGAGACTAAACAGCAAACTTCCTGCTTGTGTAAATGGTTTGACCACAGAATCTGCAGGATATGATGGAATAAAAGAGTCAAATTCTAAGGACATCTTGAATAAATCAAATGGATGTTTTGACTGTTCAGTATTGCACCCTTATGAAATAAACAAAGACGAGTCAAGAAGGCATACTGTCTGAGCCATGCCATAGTGTCTGCAGCTCTGGAGGCCAGTTTGCTGTCTGTTGTGAATTGCAATCACTTTGTGTTGTGCGAGGGATATTCATATATTTAGTTATACATTGTCCTAAACGTGGCAGATTCATTGCTTCCTTCCTGTAACTAATCTGTTGCCTTTGATTGAGATTTATTGGCTTATGCTTGAGGGTGAAACTCAACTTTTATGAGATAGTAATCTAATGTCGCAACTTAAATCTGTGCCCATGTTTTCATTTTGGCATCACAGAAGTGTAGACATGTCTCCCCTCGAATTCCAGCGTCCCACCAGGAGTCTCTACCTCCTCTTCAGTCTTCACAATCCCTACCGTCCTGTAACCACCTCCGCATTATGCCTTCTCAGGCTCTTCATCATCTCTCTTTGGCATTCTTTTTTGTACACTGTGCCTATGAGTACTAGACATGAGATTAACCAGGCTTTATTTTACTAAGCCCTTTCTCCTTTTTTTCCCCCTCGTTTAGTCACTACAGCCCAGCGTGGGTGTCTGGTATGTGCCAGTAAAAACAACTCTACTCTTAATTACGCAAGCACCCATTCTAGTGATCTGACAAATCGATAAACAAGTCTTCTTGAAGACACAACAGATCATAGTGCCCTCCACAGTTTTTTCGCATGTCTGGTAAAGGAGTGGTAAAAACCTAAAATTAGTATTTTATTGCTGGAGCATATTCTCACATAGGAAATCATAGATTTAAAAAAAAAAATTCAATCTGTACAGATTTCATGAGCAAAACAAAATGTTGGTCACCGGGATATATATATATATATATATATATATATATATATATATATATATATATATATATATATATATATTAGGGCTGTCAATCGATTAAAAGAATTAATCTAATTAATTAAATACTCTGTAATTAATTAATCTAAATTAATCGCATATCATTTTTGCTGTGAAAGTATTTAAAATATTTAAATTCAAATGTTTCAATGAATAATCAGCATTAGATACATTAAAGTGCTGTTTTCAACAGCAGTCAAACTGAACTAAACAGATGCCAATGTCAAACTGAACTCACGTCAACAGGAAACGTCAACTGAAATGATAATAAAAACGATAACCTGAATTTAACAGACGTCAACATATTCCATATTCCAATCTACTTTTTAGGCTAATTATACATAATTTAGACCTAGTGCTATTTTAACAAACAAGCATTTTATTAGTTGTTATCTCTTATCTGATGTATTTCTGATGTTTGGCACTTTGTTTTACCTCATGTTAAAGTGCTCTTTAAATAATAATGACATTCATGATTATTATGATCAGAATAAACTTTTGCATAACCTCCCAGAAGCTGGAAAGAAAAGAGACAAAAACATTTTTCACAGCTCACTTAGTAACTCTAATATTTTAGTCTAAATACTTTAGCCTAAATATTTTAGGCTAAAATATTACACTTTTTATTTGTTCTTCTTCAATCCCTCGGTGATGTTTAGTAATTTCTGCCAAAGGCTGCAGCATTTTGATTTAATTCATCTGAATGCAGTATTTGCAAGCCATACTCTGATTGAATGGGAAAAAAAAACTGTCTGTGATTGGCTTTAACAGCCGAGCGAGTGCACAGCTGGTGTTGAGTGTGAAACGAGCAGGTGTGCGCGAGCAAAGTAGCGCGCGAGCAGAGATGGAACTCACCGCCAGGACAGCGGGTTGAGAAGAGTTTTTCAGACCGTGCCAGACCGGTTTGGAGCGTTGAGTTGTTTCACTGCGTGCTTGGATTGGTTCCTGCGCGCTCAAACAGAAGGCATGAATATCGCTACATAGGCTGTGTCTCATTCCGCCTACTTCCGTCAGTGCACTGCTGATGTGCACTGACCACTTACTGCCGTAGTAGCGACTTTCGACCGTTAGTAGTGTTCCAAAAGGAACACTTATGTTAAAACACTTACCGGAAATGACGGGATGACGTGACGAACGCAACACACGTGACCGCAAATTTTTCAGACCGCCAAAAAATATATGCCGGCATTTTTTTTTTAATAAAAACAACAATCGTTTACATTCACAGCATGTTGAAATTACATCGCCTCCGACGTCAACGCAGGATCATCCAAGTATTGGCTGAACATGAGGTATGTTCGTGTATTTTACAAACACCTATCGAGTACAATGCCTCGTATTACCACCATTACTTACATTTATATGATTGCGGTGTCGCAGCTCCGGCTGTCTCGGCTGAATTGTCCGCCATTATTTTAAAAATGGGAACATTTTCCCGACGTCCTTAGCCCCTCCCTTTCCGCTTTGTAGTCAAGATGGCGTCCGTTTAGTGCGAGTAGGGTCCATCGTTACACACTGCATTTTGTGCCCGTTTTTAGGGGGTCATCCGGGTACTTTCAGTGCACTGACTTTTTGTGTTATCTACACTACCTACTTAAAACTAAGTGTTCGAAGTGTAGAAGTAGGCGGAATGAGACACAGCCATAGTTTCACAGAGTTGAGCGGCAGCGCTGTCTTCTTCTCTGTCTTCATGCGCCTCCCCTGTGAATCTTTGGCGCCCCCCAGGGGAGGCGCGCCTCACCTATTGAAAACCCCTATACGACATCGATTAATCTGCGTTATTTTTTTTAATCCATTAATTTTTTTTAAATTAATTAATCGAAATTAACGCGTTATTTTGACAGCCCTAATATATATATATATATATATATATATATATATATATATATATATATATATATATATATATATATATATATATATATATATATATATGTGTGTGTGTGTGTGTGTGTGTGTGTGTGTGTGTGTGTGTGTGTTTATTACGTATCGTCTCACATCTGATACGCAGCGGAATCCATGATGGATTATATGCAGATGGCCAGGTCCTCATTCGCCAAAGCATCCCCAGACCATAACACCTGTCCCTCCTTGCTTCAGTGTTAGTATGAGATTTATTTCCTGGAATACTGTCCTTAGTTTACGCCAAACAGGTTGTCTGTTCTGATGTTCAAATAATTCAGTTTTAGATGCACCTGTTTGCATTATTACATACAACCTGATCTAGGTTCTCTCAAGCAAGTTTTTGTCTGGTCTTGATGTTTTTTCTTAGAGAGCAAATGTCTCTTCCTTGCACACCACCGATAAACATTGAGCCAGTCCAGTTTCATTCTGATTGTACAGACACACACTTTCATTTCAACTTTAAGAAGGGCCTGCTGGGGGCCCTGTGATAACATTTTTGGGAGCTTAATTCAGCATTTTCTGGACTACAATGAGGGTAAAGCTGCTCTGAAAACATCCCTGGGCACTTGATTCTAATGTCCTCCTGTCATAATGTTTAGATGCTCATCCCAGATGCTATAAGGAAAGCTTTCGCAGGTCGTTTCACAACAGACTCAATAACAACAAGGTAATGGTTGCACGGGTTCTGATCTGATCATAAACTGTTTCCACCGTCTCTCAGATGCTAAGGTACACATGCGCATCCCTTAGCTACTTCGACATGCGGCTGTGCTATTATGCATACTTTCTCATATTGTTCTGTAAATAGGCTAAATAGTTTTTCTACTGTTTTACTTGAATATTACATCTTTTATACCGGAGTATGCCATATCATCAATAATTGTGCAAAATTTATTCTGGTATTTACTTTTTACTTTTATGTTTAATTTTTTTTCTGCTAAAGCTCATCCTCTGTTGCTTTAGAACTAACTTTAAATTATATTAGCTTGTTCTTTGACTACTATTAAGTGGGTCTAACTCTGTCTGTGTCTTTGCTACTTGTCACACCCGAATTTCCCTATTGTGGGACAATTAAGAAATTTCTTATCTTCATTTTGAGACTCTTGTTCAGGCAACAACTACCGATGACAGGAAAAGGTTCAACGAGTATATTGACAAATTAGGAAAATCCATGTTTCTTCTAGAGGCAGGGGAAGATTTACCAGATGATGCTGAGGAGGAGAGGTGTGTTGGTATTGGCAGAAAGGATCTGTGAAGTTTGTCAGTAAATGTGTGGAAGGAGTCTGGTGTGAAGTTGTCGGAGGTGTGAAGTTTCCAGGAAGGTGGTGAGTTAATCCACAGAGGCTGAGACTGGCAAATTGTGGTATGTGATTCAGGTTGGCCATGGTCCTTGTCTTTCAGTGAGTGATGGAAACATATAGACTGCAAATCCAGAGGAGCGGCCAGATGAATTGTGAGAATCCTGGTTTAAATGCTCTCATAAAATTCAGAAAAGTGGAAGTAGAAGATGGGAGTCTCTGACAAAGCAGGAAATGAGCGATGGCTTTTCTAGAAGGAGGACAATGAGGAGGTAAAGTACAGAACTCAGATAAACTTGAATTCATGCCACTTGACAAACCAGAATAATCTGCCATCTGCCACCGGAGGTCACCTTCTCTATAACCTCCTTCTAATCGAACCATGATGAGCTTTATCTGTGCACACAGCCGAGGGTATGACACCTCTAACTTGCTGACTATTTTCCAGACAGTGGAATGGGTGATTTCAAATTCTTTTGTCTTCATTGTCTCATGTCTTCTTTTTAATCTCTTAATATACTCATAAAATGCTTCTTTCTAAAGGCCTTAGACAGCTCTTGCCATCTTACCAAGTTGTTCATTGTCACTTGGACATTCAGGAGCAAACAAAACTAAATACTTTAGGTTTAAATGATGATGAGTAATGTGCTCTTCTAATCAAGTGCATCTGGTGTGATATGTCTGTGTGTAATTTTAGGCATTTCAAGGGGAATAAAAGGCTGCCCTAAAAATGACATTTTACAGAAAATATTAAAATGTATTTTCTTCATCTTTTCTATACTAGACTTTGTTGTATTGTTGAAATTGATCAAATATCCATATTTTCACAAATGTTAGAAAACAAAATGACTTTCATAAAGTTTTTTTTATTTTTATTTCCACCAGACTGTACTTTCCAGGCACCCTGCTGCAGTAAAGCAACGGTTCTACAAATACCATGGCAGGGAGTCACCTAGTGGTTGAAAGGTACTGGTACATTGTTGCACAGAAGTTATTATGACGGTCACTGACCAGCTACAAATATTAAAAATCAACAGGAGGAAATGTTTTCTTTCCTCCTTTCCTCAGATGCTTCTAATAACAGAGGCCAACTGCAGCGAGATGAAGAGCAGACTTGGGAGGAGCAGGAAAAATGCGGTTGTGAAACACAGACAAATCATGGACAAAGCTTTTGAAAAGACAGAAAAGATATTTCATGTCCTTCTGCTCTGCATCTTACTGTAATCTCCATCATATTAATCATTATCATGTGGTAAAATATGTTGGTTCAGCTCCTCAGTTGACAGACGTTGTGTTTGCAGAGAACTTTATGAGTTAACGTTTGGGTCGCCTGATTACATTTCTGTTGTTTTTAACCCTCTTAGCAGAATATAAGTAAGACATTTGTTGCTTAAAAAATATAAATAATTTGCATCATTAAGGTCTATTTGAGGAGAAACAGAAAACACATCCTAGGAAAACGTCTGCCGTGAAACATTTAGGGTTTTGTTTTTAGTGTTTACTAATCTGATCGTACCCTGTGTTTCAGCACCTGGAGACTCTTTGGATCTATTGTGGTTGTTCTTGTTATCACTGAACGGTCTCCCCTGGTATTCTTGTGTCACACTAACGGACTTTTCCACCAGCCAGGACCGGTGCTTGATGTCTTTGCTGAGCTTTGCAGGCTGCGACGGACATAATTCACTTCTTTATTCGCAGCAGTAAAAATACCACAGCGCTGAGAGAAATACCAGTTAGGCAGCTGAAGGTTTTAACTTCAACCTAACAAGTGTAACCTTCCCTCTCTGTAGATAAGGACAGGGACACTGACAGCGGTGTTGAATGGTGATCTGAAAACAGATGGTTGTCCTCAGATTTGTCAAAATCTCTTGTAGATCAGTCACACCTCCCACGGCTTTGAGTGCAGACATAATAGATCTCTGTCAAAGTGTTGCAGGACTTCTTATTTACGCAAATTTTTTTTTAAAGATTTGGCATTATCGGAAATATTAAAAAAATGCAGGGTACAAATATTCAGTAAATCTGAGTGCACATGAAGAAGCTGAAGAGACTAAACTGCTGGTTATTACTGGTATGCATGATTGCGGTGAATTATGCAGATCTGAAGATTCTCTGAAGAGTTCCTTATAAGAGAAATCTTTTAAACAATTGTGAAAACCTTCATTCACTAAATGCCTGCCTGGTTTTATGATCATGTACTAAATGAGCGACTTTAGCAAAACTGATTTTTTTTTTGTCTGATAAAGAAGAGAAGTTAACAAAGGTATGCCTATGCTACAAAAAACATCCCTCTGTTTATGTGATGGGCGATGTACCAGTAGCTATGATATCAACTTTAACATGTCCTCATACTATCAGTATGGATTACCCAACTTAAAGTCTTTAAGCGAGCTGCACAACTATTTTCTCAGCAATCTTGCACCATGTTTTACATGCAGCGTCTTCTTCAGGTATAGCATGGTTAAAACAAAAATGTTTCAGCAAATACCACATTTTCACTTATGCAGGAGGCTGTCTGATGAAGCCTTGTCTACAGAGCAATTACTATTAAAACAAAGTTTAACTTGATATTACCGTAGTCATATCTAAGTTTATATTTCTTAATAGGAACAAAACTATAACATCCATCCATTGTTTATACTTGCTTATCCCTGCAGAGGCAGGTTACACCTCAGTCAGGTCGCCGATCCGTCGCAGGGCAACACTGGTACATAGTCGAAGACACACACTAATACTTAAGGGCAATTTATAGAAGTCAATTTACCTAACAGTCATGTTTTTGGTCTGTGGAAAGAGTGCTGCATGCACAGAAAGAACATGCAAACTCCATGCCTGCAGCCTCCAATTAATTTTAAATCCCTTGTTAAATCAGATGTAGCTGCAATATAGTAAGTGTCAGGGAGACACTAGGCATGGTTCAAGATGAGGACTCTATGTCACATTCAAAACACCCTATAACACCCTGTCTCTTCTGACAGTGATTGCAAACATAGTACTAATGGCTTACATGTGGAGATCAGCAAGCAGTGCTGTACAGTCTGTTTCATATTAGCAAAGTTAAGTGAAACTTCTCTCTTTTTTAAGTGAAATAAGTGGCTGGAAACATGTCGGTCAAAGGGGAGAGGAGCGTGCAAGAAGCAACATGCACCGAGGCCTTTTTCTTACCAGCATGAAAATGTTTCATATTGAAAGATACAGGAAAAAAAATGTTTGAGACAGATCCAGGTGTATGGCTTGTTGAGGAAAAAGCCCAAGGCATTTTTTTAGTCCCAGTTCACACCTCGATGATTTAAGGAGTCCTTAGTACCTGGGCTGACAGGTTCTGACATAAGAGATTCTTGTTATGATAAGTACAAACGGCAAATCTTAATTTTACTGTGATATTGTTCATATTATACCTAATTCCCAAGGCAAACACTTTCATATTTCATGTGGGAGTAAGTGAAAAGAAAAACGGGGCTCTTATTTCAGACAAATGAAGTCAGATCAGCCCTTGAGATAAGAATGGATCTTCCATTTGGCTGACAGGAGAATGACAAAAGAGACGTTGTCAGGGTCTGTTTCCTAAACCCAACCATTATCTTAAGCAGTTACAGAGCTGCAGTGCCCCCATATATTGTAAAGCAGAGGGAAGGTTCAGGAATGTGGCATGAGGGGGCAACCCAATTCAAGCCTAAACGCACACGTATAAGCAAGCATGCGCTCACACAATGAAACAAAGCAGCAAGCAGTTTTTGGCCCGATGAGAAGGAAAGATCTGATATGTTTCCTTTGCTTTTGTTGAGAAAAAATAATACATCATTTTCATCTGGTGCAGATCATTTTAACATCAACCACTTAACCAAAAGGTTTTCCAACAAACTTAGAAACACACACACACACACACACACACACACACACACACACACACACACACACACACACACACACACACACACACACACACACACACACACACACACACACACACACACACAAACACACAGCTATTTAAAACTATTTAAATCAGATACAAGGATGAGGATTTAAAGCTATAGTTGGTAATCCTGTTTAGAAACACTTTTTGTTATAATGGGTAAAATCATCCTTCCATCTTGAAAGTAGTTGAATACATTATGTATTCACAAAAAGGACGTAGGCCTGTAAAAACTCTGACCAATCTGTCATTCGGTCTGAATCGCAGTGATTGGTCAGAGTTTTGGTTCTGCTCTCACCCTCCTCAAGTTCTGGGAGTATTGCCTAATCTATTGGTTGTCCCACATGCCAGTCATTCTGACGCACTCACGTAATGCCATAGTGTGCGCTCGTTCCTTCCTAGTTTCCGCTTCCTGGCTGCACATGCGCACTTCTAGTGTTTATGTATCCGGTTAGCTTAGCCGCTAGCTTAGCGGTTAGCCGTTCATTGTAGCTCCGCTGCTCTCATTGTATACTTTCAACATGACTGAGAGTCACAAGAAGCGAACCGCGTTCATGTTTATGAGAAGCATAGGAAGCCTCAGTAAAAAGAAATAAGACCAGAGTGGATTTGGAAGATTTTTTTTCACGCGATCCCCCTGAAGAGCAGAAGAGCAGGTAAGACGGTCTTGCGCATGTGCATTTATTCAAAAAGGGACTTGGGGAAACTTCCGGAAATATCACCGACCCTAGCCATAAAATGAACGTGAATAAAAGATTCAAGGAAAGCCAGAATGTTTTCCCTTCAAAACTTTTAATGCACATCTCTCCTCTCCAGTCTGATAAGATCTGAGATGGTGCTGTGTTTCATGGCAAATAGGAAAAAATACAGAGCAGTCGTTTAATGACGTCCATACTTTTGACATGAATCTGCTTTTCATTGGATACTTATTTAATTTTTTCTTTGACTCTTGTTTCAGCTCAAAAAAAAAAAACTCACAGGGTTCTGGCACTGGTGTAAGGAAGAGGTTCATAGAGTCATAAGCTGTTTGTTAAAATCCAAAAGCTTTCAGAGAGGAAAGAGGCGATGAATAAAGCAATACCGAATTACACTTTTGAGTGCAATACACTGTAAGAACAAGAAGGTTCATTTGACAGGTTCTTTCCAGAGGGACATCATGATGTATACATCGCGTAGTCTCCATAAGGTCCACAGAGCAAACCTGAGCATTTGTGCTCACATCGCATAAAACATAAAGGGTCTGTTTGGGGTTTCAGTGGAAAAACATCCAACTTCATTGTGCATGAGGGAGTTGTAAGTGGTTCTCATGCAGAAGACGACTGCCAAACTGGACAAATTCAAGAAAATATTTCAGAAACACGTTACACGCAGATTCCATTAATGTTTTTACAGCTTCCTAAATCACTCTGAGAGGGGCTGTATTTGCAGGGTTTCTGCAGGGCTCTGGCTTTTGAAATGAACCCAGTTTGGAGATACTGAAATAATGATTCATGAATATTAATAGTGTGATACTTCAGAGATAGTTCAAGATAACTCAGCAGGTTTAAAGGTTATTCTTATAAGTAAACAACTGGTCCGTCCTATGGATGAAAACGTTCCCAGCCACACATCATGACTTATAATGCCCACCTGGAAACACGGTGGTGGCAGCATCATGCAGTGAGGTTACTTTTCTTCAGCTGGGACAATGAAAATGGTCAAAATTGATGTGAAGATAGATGGAGTTACAAGTAAACCAAGAAAGAAATCTGACTAGAGGCAGCAAGAGTGTTTCTCTTTGTCATGATCCACAGTTGTTGTTTTTTTTGGTTCTCACTTGAGCATCAATTTGGGGTGGTTGCACCTGGATGGGCAGTCCTCAGGAGTAAACTCGTTACAAGAACCCGTTACGAGGAAAGAAAAGGCACTGGTTAATCCAAGATGAGATTTCATTAGGGGAGGAGGAAGACTACAAGAGTAGGATGGTGGTGATGCAGCAGCAGGGGATGGACCAGATGAGAGCAAACAACGGTCTGGAAAATATGGACAGAGCTGTGAAAGTCCCAGTTACATCGGATCAGGTTCCCAATTCCTAGACCATCCAATCTCTTGCCCACTCAGCCAGAAAGGAGGATCGCTGGAGCGCAGATTAAGCTGTTGTCAAAGATTGCTGGGAGATGAGCGCTAGTGTTGGCGCCATGACTAAGTAAAAAATAAAGGCACTCCATCATGCCCCTGTCTTTGTCCCATTGCCATTTGGGTCCTCATCAATAACCTCCAAACATGGCACCATGCTGCCATACGCCTGAATTCAGTGTAGATGTGATTAACAAACTTCTGCAGCACTTAATGACATGCTAAGGAGGTGATGCAATCATTTGAATTACATGTGAATATTATGAGGAGGAAACAATAGATGGGAACAGTCGAAGGTTAAAAATACCGTATAACCCTTCTTTGTCTGTCAGCTTTTCCTTTCCAGGGGTCGCCGCAGTGAGTCATTTGTCTTTGAGGGATACCGTATGACTGAAGCTTGTTATAATTTATGTCGTGACAATCCAGCAAACCTGGCATCCAACCCATTCTCTGCTTCCTTGAGTACAGTGTTCATGTAAGTTTATATTTTCTCTGAATGGGGATCATGACCACAAACCAAGCCAAAGTTTATTTAAACATTTTTACAGAGTCATGGACAAACAAACCTTTGCCAAGCATTGCTTCTGTTTGACTTTCTTTTGTAATTTTGATGGGAATTTGTTTAAAAAAAAAGCTCTGAGATTTAATGGAATAAAATTAATGTTGCTGGAAGAAACTAGACCAGAGTTTTGTTCCAGTAAAAATAATTGCAGACCTCTCCAACAACACTATCTCTCATCTGGTAGTTGACATTTAGAGTCATTAAATCTGCTCGTAAGACGGCTAATAAATTGGATGGATGGATTCAAGATCCACATAAGAAAGGGAGTCATGTCATATAATATCCCTTAAATACCAAGTTATTTGACACGCCTGTTGTCTTCATTGTCACTACCCAAAGGGAAGTCATCATCCTCACAAATCCTCTACATGTGGCCGGGTTTTATAGATCTGTGTGGCGTTCAGGGTGAGGGCCATCCATCAGCCTGCTTAAACGTTTCCAGGCAGACTGATTTTGCTAACTGCAGCTGGTTATGCAATTGTACCAATGGGATGAGGCTTGAGCAAGGGCAATTTGCAAAGAAGATTGCTTTGGCTGCACACAAGTGTCCAACCAAAGGGCTGTGAGAATGGAATAAATGGCAAAGATTCACACACATGCACACAATGGATAAAGGTTGAGCTTGTAGGACATGATAAGTATCCAGGGAGGCAGTTAAATACAATTTGATGACATTTAGGGGGTAGCCAGAGTTGTGTCAAACATCCTAAAAAGGATTTATTTTTTTTAGCTCTGTTGTTAGATTCTCTTAGAATAATGAGAAAGCGTGGCCTGGTCAGTCGGATACAGTTCAGCTAATTTTATTTCCCCCAAGCATGAATTTTAAGTCCTTCCTCAGAAAAGTAATTCTCAGCTGTGTTAATAGAAATTTAAAAAATAATTTACTCTGGCATGGACACATTCAGACCTAATCAGTGGGGAGCAAAGGTTTTCTTCAGTGAGGCTTTGACATCACAAAGAGGGGAATAAAAGTACTTCAGTCCAGAGAGACGGTGCATATGTTGGACACCTGTTCACCTTATAAATCACATCAGACATACGAGGACGCTCGAGAAGAATGTTCTTTTTTTACTTCACTTTTATAACTGGATTGCTAACTACGTTTGAGTGACAACAGGGATATTTTCTGCGTCATAAATCAAATCCCAGGAAACTGAAACTATTTTTTATATAAACAGTTCTAGAAGACCTGAGATGCCTCTGAACTCTTACGGTGTTTGCTATGTGATGTGAGCATTGCATAAAAATAGAAAAAGCATGTTTTACCGGGCACTTGATAGATTTGTTGGTGTCCTATCACCCCCGTGTCACCTTTCACTGATCCTCGGTGAACCCTTGACCCTGTTTGACCACACACAAGCACTCCTTCGGCAGGGTCATGCCCGCATTTTAGCTCTCTCTGCTGCTCCACTTCAAGCGTGTTAAAGGCCATATATAATCATGTTTTATAACTTTTCCTTTTCAATTGTTTTCAGACCTGTAGCTCACAGTGCTTATCATAATTTTCAGATCCTAAACCAAGAAATATGTAAAAAGAAAAAAGCCTAACAAATGACAACCTTGCACAAGGCAGCCGAGAACAGATCCAAAGGCTGAAGAATGATGTTGCATTTAAAACACAAACTTAGGTATAAAAGCATAAAACAATGACAACCTAAGACAAAAATAGTAATAGTGATATTCCCAGCAATCATAAGATTTCTAGGGTATTATAGTCAGTGTAGAGAAGGAAGTCAGGAAATTTATCAGAGAGCAATAGTTTGGAGACCAAATTAACTAGAAACCTATGGAGGAATTTAAACATGCTCTGTTGCATAATTCACCACAGCGGAGAATCACTGCAGTTTGAAACATTTCATGATTGACAACATTCACCCGGACATTGCCATTAAGGATGACGGGCGCTATTACAGTGATGTCCACTGGCCTGCTTCAGCTCATTCCTCCCAACAATTATCAGAATCACAATCAACTTCAGTTCGCCAAGTTTAAGGGTACAAACAAGGAATTTGATTTTACTTTTCCAACACTTAGGACACGAGATTAGCCTACTTTGTACTTGTGACACGTGCACTCATTGTGCAAGTCTCCCTTTGTTACACAGTCTTTGTTTACTCATAAGGGTTGAATACTGCTGCTGTCCGAAAGTTATTCCAAAGACTCAAAATATGCACGTTACTTTTTTTTTTTTAGGTGCAGTTGGTTAGCATGGGAAAATAAATTAAAGTTATTGATTTGTGTAAAAGCACAATATGGAGACATCAGCATACAGTATGTATGGTGTAGAAAAAAAAGCACCGCCAAAGTAGAGCATTTTCTTACCTGACAAGCTTTGTTTTGCAAAATGCTGATTTCATGCTTTCACTTTTTGCCAACAAGAAGCAATACATTCATTTAATATAGGATAATTAAAAAGAAGAAAATCATCTGTTTTGTCATTACGGAGAAACACAATTTTCTGCAATTTATTCCATATATGTAAATGCCCACTTAATTTATAGGTTTAAAATTACTTATCTGCTAAGAGCAATACTAAAAAGGCTGATTGAATTCCTCTCTTGGCTCCATACATAATGAGTGATATTTGGCCATAGGTTTGTGGTTCAGCAGCAAGATCTAATGAGAGAGAGCGCTAGATTAAAAAGGAAAAATTATACTAATGTAAGAGCACAAGCGTTTGCTTGTACAATGTGAATAAAAAATATGGAAGAGAAAGAGAAAAGAAGGCTTCTTTACATATAAATGTTCAAGGTTCATGGTGAATTTGAGGTGCAAAATCCCTGAGGCCTCTTTGAGTCAGTGTCATTTGTCTGAATGGAGAAACTCAGCATAGTAATAAGTCATGTATGAAATGTGTATCCATACCTAACAAGATGAAGCAACAAAGCATATCCTGAGTTAAACAGGTCCCAAAGTTGTAAATGGTTAGATAAATATGAGAGAACATGGTTCGGTTACACTTCTAACATCACGGGTAACGACTTTAATTGTTTCCCCATTGTGGCCGGCGTTGATCACTAACAAAACCTGCGAGTAAGTGCGGTTTCCATTGAAAAGAAAACAAAAGTCCTGATTATTTGTTCTACTATAACATGAACCAGTGGAGTAACTCAAACTCCAAATATCTTTAGCGCAGAAACGTCAGCACCTGATTAGAGCATGTCTGGTTTTCATCTGTAGAAAGTTAAGACTTTACCTGCGAGACACTGCAGAAACTGTGACTTTCATCACCTCTGAAATCCACCTGTACAGAAGAGAACATCCTGAAATAAAAGTTTTTAAAGTGGCACAGTTAGTCGATAACTCGTCTTCTGACTCACTGTGCTCTTTATGATCAAAAGGGACAGTGTTGGTACATATGTTTTATTTGAAATCAGTTTGTTTGAAAACCCTGACTTGGGACCTGCTTGTGGGCGGAACTTCTTGGGAAAAATGGCAGATTCATGAAACTGGTAAGTCCATGACTTTGTTTAGCAGCTCCGCAGCAAATACTGAAAGGAACTGGTTAAAAAAAAAAACGGAGAACAGAGAAAACTGAACAGCTTGAAAAATAGGACCAAAAAAATATAAGCGTATCTATGCAGCACCTGGACAGACTAAATTCAACGTTTCTGCATTTCTAGACTCCAAGTACACAACAAAAAGTATTTTAGGGTGAAAAAAGTGGATTTTGCATCATACGTCCCCTTTAAAACAATATTTATAACAAAGTTGACCAGAGTAACATTTGAGCTAAAATCTAGTAATAACTAATCCTACACAGCAAGTCAGGCCATTACCAACCAAAGTTGACATACAATATGTGCATCGATAGATACAAAAAGAGTGGATTTGTTTTCCCTTTTCTGTATTTGTGGAAATCGGTGAAGATATATAATTAACATTTTTTTTCACTAGCCTGAAGAGGAGCTGGAACGAATTGTGAAAATATTAGTTTTAAAGTTTTTTAAATGAGTTGTGAATCTAAGGCGCAATATCAATCAATAGGTGTCACAAGAGCTAATAAACCTAAAAATCAGGTTATGGTGAACATGAATGTCGAGAGGGCAGGATGTCCAGAGACTCCTGCAGCTCCTACAGGTGAAGGACGTCAATAATCTCCACCTTAGGGCTGGGATAGTCGGCTGAAGCAAGTCACCCGCCCTGTCGTCCTCTTTAGAGCGTTCTCTAAAGCGTGTTCCTTCTCCTTACTTGCTGCTTCACTAGTGCCACGATAAAAAAAAACACACACACTTACACTGAACTGTTTTCCTTTAGGATGTAAAATAGTTTTTAAAACACAGATCTTTTTGCACCACAAGCAGGCATGTTCCTTTGCAACATTCTCTTCACATCTAATTAGGAAATCATTGATGTACTTAAGGACAGGACTGGATAAAGCCAGTGCTGCTTCTTCCTGCAATCTTTCTTCAAATGTTTGGTTCTTTACAGAAAATTTTGTTTTTTCCTGTACAAGACATTTTATTTGATCATGTTTTCTATCTCCTGTGTTTGCTGTTAAAACTTTATGGTTAGAAAGAAAGAAAGGAGGTTGTTTCTCTCCACTGTTATGTTTCCTAAGGAGGATTGCTATTAAAGCAATACCTTCACAGTCTCTGCTAGACTCCATTGGACAGATACGTTTTGTCAACTGGCATTACCTGATCATCTGAGTTTAACTTTTTTAGTTTCATTATTGAGATTTAATCGTACTGAATGTTGTTAAATCTGAATGTGACTTTATATGAATGGACTGTATTTCAATGGCTGAATTACACTCTATAGAACTGGATACAAATTTAACCTGTTTGTTTCCACTTTACAAAAAGTGTCTTCCCTTTTGGAAATTATGGAAAATTGTAGCTAAAGACAGAAAGTTAATTAATGTAAATTTAAGATCAACTTTATTGAACTCTTTAAGCTAAAGAAACATCTTGCTTTAACACTCAGAGGAATGCTTCCCCTGACCTCAGGAGAATCCAGCAAGCTTTCTGCAATCTCTGCATTCCAAGCGTTGAGAGGAATTTGCCGATTAGCCCGCTTGTGATGCCCGATTCTGCACCTTGTCTAACTTTCACGGTTACTTTGTTTGATGGGGGTCGCACTGTGATATATCCTTACACTCAGGACCTTTGACACTACGGTCTCTGGTGAACGCACAGAAATTACGAATGAGTGATCCAAACATGATGTGCGATCACAGCGAGAGAATTGCTGTTGACAGTCGCAGAACACGTTGGGTAAGCTCTGTCACACAAGAGGCTTTACTTTTATTTACAATATGTAATGAAAACAATATTACTGTTCAGTCAAAGAGGTCAAAAAACAAGAAGATTTAAAAATGTAGTGTTTTATTTGTTTTATCACATTAACCTAAATTACTTTCAGCACATTCAGCCCACATGCAGACACCAGACGTCTGCTAAGTGATGAAGAGTTCATTGTTTCTCTTACAAAAACAAGTTAAACCATCTTTTATGTATACAGAACAAACAAAAAAAGCTCTGACAACAATAAACCAATGTTTTGACAGACGGTTTTTCCGGTTTTCTACAAAAAAAGAATAGAAACAGTATGCTAAAAGCCACCAATGAATACCAGCAGGATAAAAAAAAGAACACTGTTTTATGCCTTCATGTCGTCCAGTTGTTGATTTTCTTAATGGGACTGCATAAAGGCTCATTCACTTGAACAAATAAAAAACATACTAAGTAGTTCTAATGGGCTTTTGGCAAAATGTTTCTGTTTTGTTATTACACGAAACAACATGAATCATGACTTGTCATGCATAAAGTCACTTTTGACTGGGAAGTCAAACAGAAGAAATCAAATCCAAGATGGCTTTCTACAAACACCTATTTAACCCGGCTCCTCAGTCGGCTGTCTGCCTCCCTGCTTGATATAGATTCTCGCCCACACTTGACAAGGACAGAGAACAAAAAGAGGAAAACAATTCAGTCTTAGTTAAAGAGTGCAGGTTTGTCTCATAAACTGAGTCTTTGTTTCTGACGTCTCCCGGTGGACTCCATAAGAAAAGGCTGATCACAGCCTAAACAAATTCCAGGCAGATAAGCTTGCAGCAAACACCTCTCTTTGCCAAAATACACACACTCAGATATTTATAGATAAACAAAACATTTAAAATGTCAAAATAAACTGTAGATGTTAACAAAGTGACATTGTTGACCAAATATTTACTACTATATCTAATGAAATAGGCTACTTATAAAACTAACACAGTAAGTTTTGTATCATGACCTTTTCTGTAGATCAGAATCCTGTAAATCATTGGATTTTCCCCTAGTAACTAAACTGCAATAATGTTTTACAAAATGATGTTAGAATTGTGAAGCGTTAGCAAAATTAGTTATAAATGAGGCAGTAAGAGCATCTGTGTGGTAGGGATTGCAGTAACGGAGTGCCAGTTTAGTTTCTTAAGTGTCCTTATTTTGGATCAATATTAATGATTTTTGTAATCATGGTGAGTGAATTGTCAACAGATCATAGTAACATGGTAAGTTATTTGGTAAGTGTGCCCTTTCACAAGTACTGGAATCCCTGATAAAGATATGTACAAATCCCCAAAAAAATTGCTGTTATTGAATCTTTGTGGCCTCAAGATGCTACTTTATACAGATTTTCTCTGACAGTAGGCTTTAGGTTTATTTTTTTCTTCCTTAACATGCCAAACCCTACATTAGAGCCTTGTGTATCCGTGTTTGTGACAATTAAAGCTGTTTGTCACTCTTTAATTATGGCTCTGTCCTTCCCTTTGTTAGAATTTTGAGTCTGGACTTTGCGTGGGGCTCCAAACAGCAGCAAGTGAATTTAAGTTTCTATTCGATGCTGACCTATTGTGCACTTTGGATCTTGACCCTGGGTTGTTTTTACAGTTTAGGTCATACTTACTTTAGTCTAGTTTATGTGTTTTGGGGACCCAGCATGACAGGAAACCAACTTAATCCATCAGGATCAAGCTATTAAGCTCCAGACAGATTCAATTAAGGAGAAATTAATTACTTTAGCAATGATAACAACTTAGAAACACAAAAACTGTCTCAGATGCTCACCCATTTTTGACATGTAGACAAATGTAAAATACAAGAGAACAAGTTGGCTAGTGTTTCTATGTTGCATTTTAAATTGAGCAGTAAGATAAAATAGGAAGAGGAATTTCACAGATCAAGATATAAGGCAAACCACCTCATCAGGAAACAAATATTGCTCTCAGCCCTCATTGGAAATGTCTCTGTCAACTCAAACTAAAGCAGAATGTTAATAGGTTTCAAATTAACATTGTGTAGTTGTCCCAGTACCCAAGTCTGTCCGTGCAGCGTGGACCAGCTGCACAAATATGAACGATTTACCCATGGGGAGTATAGTTTTCATTTCATGCTACGGCCCTGTGGCACAGAGTGAAAGACAAAGTAATGCAGTTGGAGTTCAAATGCAATTCATAGAAGAGAAACAGTCACTGCCAAGTGAAGCCTAAATCACAGATATAGAGCCAGGGACTGGTATGGTCACTAATCTCTTCCAGAAGCACCCGTAGAAAGAGAAGCATACTTTTAAATCAATGATATTTGGTAATGATGCTTAATGCTGATTCCTTAAGATGTTCACAAGAACCATGACTCCATTTCTTCCCTCTATGCCTAAAGGAGTCTGGCAACAGGTTTGTAATATTACTTTGAAAATTCATAAAAAAGAATAACCCCACATTATGGTAAACAGTATGCTTTAATGTATAGTATCATATGAATTATGGTAATTGTTTTACTCCCTTTTGTCATTTATTTGATGTAGCTAATCCTTTTTTCTGATTCTGAAGATTTTCTACAGAAAATCAATGAAAATTACAAAAACGTACAAATCACATACATATGTAAAATTTCTATTAGTCTGGACAAAAATAGATTGTTAGCTTTTTTTAAAGCATGTTTTTCTTTGTATCGAAAACACTCACTCTTTCCATTAGTTGAAACTGATGTAATGTCAGGGACCAATTTAGCAAAACTCCTACATTGCTTGCATGAGCTTCTTCAATTCAATTTAGTTTATTTATATCATGTTTATTCACAACACATGTTGTCTCAAGGCATTTTACAATAAAAAAGTTAATTAAATTAAATCATACAGACAGATTTCAGGTCAAGCACACAATGTCAAAATGTTGAAGTATTTGGATTTTTGGTTTTCTTGTGTGTATATTTTGATAATTCCCTTATATTCTTTAGTTTTCATTAGATGATGCCTTATTAGTTTATTTACTTTGGGATTAGTCTTCAAGTTCATTCTTTTGTTTGTTTTAGAATAATTCTTGTTTATCGCTAACCCTTGTTTCCTAGTCCAACTCTATCTGTGTTTAACATTCATACTCACTATAATTAAGCTAATTCAGCCAATCTGTACCAATCGTTTATGAAAAGGTACCATGTACATCTCTGTGTAGATGGGCCTAGTTCTCCTCTCTGGATTCTTTTGTTTGCCTTCCCATTTCCATGTCCGTGCTCTGGTGCCATTTCCTTTGTTTCCCTTTGGTTTTCTTGAGCAAAAATCTTTTGTACGTTTTCTTCATTTTTCCTATGAAACACATTCTGACTTGAGTTCTGCTCTGCATCTAAGTCCTGTTTTAACCAAAACATAACACATGCATTCCAATTGATCTTAGTTGTTAAAGGTATATAGCCACGTAATATGCCTTCAAAAAATGACCAGAAACCGTTTGACCATTATAAAATAAGGGTTGAGCCTGACCCTCTGCAATGCCTCGCAATAAAGCGGCAGCTTGGCGTGATCGAAGACCAACCATTATTAATTAAATAAACCAATCTACAAAGACTTTAACAGCCTCATATCAGAATATTTGCTCACGTCAATCAACTCTGCGGTCACATCTGAGCCTCGGCAGGTTTAGCTTCCGCTTCAATAAACACCAAAGGTCATAATGTATTCCCAGCGACATTCCAGTCTTTTCCCTCTTGGAATCATATTTTTTTGTGCTTTTTTTCATTGGACTTTGAACCTTTCTGCATTGTTTCGCTGGGAGATGCTAATAGCCGCTAGCCTCTTCCTTGTTTTAACCCATGCTGTTCATGCGCAGTATGTATTTCCGTTAATATTGTAAATAAAAAATCAGACATATTTAATGAGAGAACAGATGAGATAATTACTTTTTATTTTGTAATTTATGTTTACAGTGTCTACACTTTTTTCCCCTGCAGTTTAGATGGGGCAGTCTAGCGGTCTCCATTTTGCTGTCAGTTCTCCGTATACTCATAATATTCAGAATTTCTGCTACTGTACAAAGTTTCCTCGTTGTCTTGATTTTGAGAAGCTATCTGGTTCATGTTTGGGTATCTCCTGATTATTCAACAAGAGTCAGAATCATATTGTATAGCCAGAATTACCTTACAATGCGCAAGATTGCATAGACGTGGGAACTGGACTTTAAGTCAACTTGTTGGTTTTGACATTTTCTTTTATCTACTGAGATTAGCTGACCCTAGAGTTTAAATGTTCCAAGATGTACCCCGCCTCTTGCCCAATGATCACTTGAGATGGGTACCAGCCACTCTCTGCAACCCTGCAAAGAAAAGAGCTTACAGATACAGTTTTAATGTGGTTTTAAACTAAAATTGCTCTCTCTGTTCTACCCAATACCACAGAGAAAAACCTGTTAGTTAAGCATGTTTGAAAGGTGTGGGGGCAGAATAAAGAGGATCAACACTGATCATTATGCTTGTTATGTAATGCCTGTCTGATATTTGAGAGGACAATCTTCTATGTGGGGAAAACACCCCTTTTGTTTGATCATCTCAGCTTTCACTGATATTGCTGACTTCTGTGTAATGAGGGAATTATATGGGCAAGGCCACAGTTTTTACCTTTTTCTCAACAAGCAGAGTTTGCATTCTAGTAGAGGTTGAATTACAACTTTTCCTTTTTTACGCCACAAGATCTCACAGTCAAACTCGTCTTAAATCACCCTTTTGTCACATTAATCAACAAACTGTGTTTGTTAAAATCTATCAGTATGGAAGGTGTAACTTTTGTCTCTTCTCTTGGCCCTTCCTGTAAGCTTATCACGCTTTATTAGGATCATGACAATACTTCAGTCGCAAAGTGTCCTTGAGCCAATAGGCAAGAAGCAGGTAATACAGGCTCATTCAGAGCTGACCTATGCAGCCCTGGGAATGAGTCGTCTCTTATCAAAGCCCCGATGTGACACAAGCCTGCTAACCAGTCTCACCTGATAGCAGTGGTTTAGATAAAGCAAAGAGCAGACAGAGGAGATTGCAGGGACCAGTGAAATATGGAAAGGAAGAGGTTCACCAAAGAGTAAATTAACATAAAGGGTTTGATCTGAGGACTTAACTCTTGACTTACAATCTCCAAATGTGTTAATGAAGCAATACAGGCCATCGATTGAATTATGTGTCTCCACAGCTCAAAGGCTTCCCTTCTTACTCAACACATTTTAAACCTTGTTAGAAAGGTGTAGAAGACAGACATTTTAAGATTATTATGTTCTCCACATGGGGCCTCGAAGTAAAATCCTGACATCTACATGTCTAAACCATATCCAATAGTTGCAAAAAAGAAAAACTAATCACATTGCTCCATGTGTTCTACTCTGGTACCCAAATTTATTTCTGTAACTGCCTTATAACATAGGCTGGGGCTTTTGTGTGTGCCTGTTTTATTATTATTAGATTTTATGGACATATTAAGACATAGACAACAAGCTTTGTAAAATAAGATAAAGTGAGGGTGTGCAGTAACTTTAGTTCTTTCTTCTTTGTCCTCTTTAATACGACTCAAGTGAAAGCCACTGTTACTGAATGGCTGCCACACCACTTCACAGAAAGACACACAGCCCCAGCCAGCTCAAATTTCAACAGCCAGCCAACATCTGAACTGTGGATTATCACAGCTTCTTGACCATTATACACCTCCTCAATGGTCTTGATTCCCTGTAACTGGCAGCCGCACATTTGTAAAGCAAAGAAGTGAAAGACATAGTAGGATAAAGGAGAGAACCTTATTTCACATTCACCTCCCCAAAAAAAAACCTTTCACTGCACATCCAGACTGCAGCCACAAAGCTGCTTTTGTGTGAAGAATTTTGGGGTTAACAAAGTCCTGTTAGGCTGGAAAGACAAGGTTGCTGGGAACCTTCAGACTCTTTGTGCAGCAGCACAATTAAATTTCCAATGAATATATAAACAATTGCGATTAAAGATTACGTAGCAAGCTATAATGTGCCACTACTGTCTGAAGCTACATATTCCTATTTACATGAAGGATCCTCAAATGATGTAGCTAATCCTATTGTGTAGCAAAAACAAATCCCCACCCAATGAAAGATTTAGCAGCTTCTGTTCCACTTCATCTCAGGGTTTAGCGACACCTGCTTATAGGAGCAGAACACTGACTTTTTGGTGCAGTTGTGTGACACATTCTTGCAGATAGGAGCTATAAAGCATAAAAGATTAGGCTTGCTCAAGTGTTTATGCCACATGTGGAGAAGGTTGAAAAGGAGTACTTTCAGCGGTCAATCTGGCTACTTCAAAGACCACCCATAATTGGACGACATGCATCAGTTTGAATCCTCACTCTATTCTTCAGTGCCTTTTGGGAGAAAAGGCTTTCCAGAAGGTACTGAAATACTTGAGCAGAAAGAGGGGCTCGCAGCCACTTCTGGAGAATACTTAAACTAAATTAAAAACAATATTAGTCAAAATCAAGGACAGTGATTGAGTAAAGAAACAAATAACTAATTTACCAGTTTTTCTAGGTGGTGTGCAGACATTTGGCTCAATAGGGGTGCTGGATGAAACGCCAAAGCAAAACAGAAGTTGTTTCAGTCTCTTCAGGATTATCATTTTTACAGTGAATTTCATGAAACAATAAGTCAAATTTAAAATATTTTCATATATGGATTTGTTGTAAAAGATGATGGATTAAAAACAACCCAATTGAAATAAAGTGATTAAACTGTAACATTAAAGTTTACCAGAGAGTGTGTGTTAAAGCATAATAGTGGTGGCTGTCTTTCATTGAAAGAAAGGGCAGGAGGCACCCTGGACTGTGATTGGATGATGGGGTCTAAATATGCAAGGTGAGAACAAGCTGAGTACCCTTTTACTGCGAGGTAACAGTAATGCATCAACAATCATCTTAATACAAAATAAAGACTGCAACCTCATAAAATCTAAAAAGATGCATTGAAATAATATTTCTGGTTTGCTCAGGTGCTAGTACCAACTAGGATTTTCCAGGCATTGATATATCTGTATGCCACAAACAGATTTCGGTCCACGTTCTCATGTAAGTGTCCTGAACTTGCAGCAAATATGCACATCTATGATGCAAATATCCTTTTCTACCACATCCCAAATATGCTCTGTTGGACAGAGATCTGGAGACTGTGGAGTACCAATAGAGTATAAAGAAGTTGTTGTCAGGAAACCAGTTTGAGATTAACTAAACTTTGTAATATGGTGTGTTACCCTGCTGGCAGTGGTCCTCAGACATTGGTACACATTATTGAATTGATTATGGTCAGCAACAAAACTCTGATAGGCTGCAGTGATGGCCAGTTGGTAATAAGGAGCCCAAAGTATGGAAAGAAAATATCTCCCACAAATTTACACCAACACCAGTAGCGAGAACTTTAGATGCAAGGTAGGATGGGTCTATGCTTTCAGATTGTTTACATAAAGTTTTAACCCTTCAGTCTGCATAAGAGCTAAAAATTTGACTTTTGAACATTTGTCTTTCTCCCACATGTGCTGTCATGGCATTTCAGATATGGCACATGGAGAAGCTGGATGCCCACATGTTCCAGGGCCGTTTTACTCTATTAAAAAAAACAACTTTAACATGGATCCCTAATTGACCGCGTGTGTGTGTCTGTGTGTGTGTGTGTGTGTGTGTGTGTGTGGGTGAGAGAGAATATGCCACTTAAAGGTGTAAAGCTGTAAGAATGGTGAGAAAGGTAAAGACCTCCCTGCACTCAGTGCCCAAGAGCAGGAACGGACAAGTGGCATTGCCTCCTGAAGGCCGCATCAGCCTCAGGTAAACACATACCAGGGATCAACACAGAACAATCACATGTCCTACACAGAGCTAGGTCTGCAGCGAAGACCAGGAACAGCTGTCCCTGCAGGCAAAGCGGCACATGGAGAGAAGCAGGGTACCCGACAACAAAGGTGTGGTTTTCTGAGCTACCGTTGTCTTACTATCATCTCAAACCAGTCTGCCCAGCCACCTCTGACCTCTGACATCAACAAAGCACTGTCATTCCCACAATAGGGGGTTTTCAGCTGACGTCACGCTCACGTGACTACTCTGCGCGTCCGCCATATTGGGTGGTAGTCGTTTCGCACCGTTGACCCGCATTGTATTACGCCTTAGGCAGTATTGGAAGTGAACAATGGTGAAAACGTGTTTAATGGTTGGTTGCACGGCCCGTGGAGGTGGAGATCAACGCTCTTTCTTTCGCCTACCAGCCGTGATAGTGAATAAGTGTGAAAAAACAAAACAGCTCTCTGAACAACGCCGTCACCTATGGCTGACACGGATATCCAGGTCCGATTTGGACGGTGTTAAGCTGGAATACGCCAGAGTCTGCGGTGCTCACTTTGTCACAGGTAATTAACTGTTAAGTATGTAAAACATGTAAACCGTTGCTGTATTGTGGGCTGTAACAGCGCAACACATGATCGCCATGGGAAAAACATAGAAACGGGTTAATTTTCCACCGCTTTCCTGCCTGGAGGCGCAACCACGGAGAACAACTGTTAGAGATAACAAAGAGTCGTCGGCTCGCTTGGATCGCGGCTGTAAGACGACCGAACATAACTTTCCACAGTATCCCGATGTCAATGAGAGTGTGTTCTAAACGTTTGAAACACATAGCAGTTAGTTAAAAGTACATTACATGCGTGAGTGGTTGTTAGCACTAACCGTTAGCAGCTACTAACTTAGCATGTGCCAGAGCCCGTCTGAGCGCAGCTTACCTTTGTACGAGTTGCTGTGTTCCCACTGTTTGCTGGCTTTATGATCTGCCGCTCCTGAACCCATCCATTCGTGAACTGCACATGAGACTCCAAGGACTTGTAGCTTCAGAACTGTTCTGAAGTATAGGCGCTCACACCACAAACAAGGTAGCCGAAGACGTCCGATATGGACAGTGACGTCCGCGCTACTTCCGGGTTACGCCGGTAGGCTTTTTCCGGCGTAAATACGGTAAATACAACTTAATTTTGCACTGGTCATTGTTCTGATTAAATAATTAAAGCCGCGAGCGGCGTCGATCAGCCCTGCAGCCAAGCGCCTTCGCGCACCGCCGGCAGTCAGCCACCGCAGAAGCATGCGACGCATTTGCGTCGGATTGTTTACATTTTTAACAATCCTTATTAAAACTCACCCGTCCACGTATGATGGCGATTTCCTTGATGTACATAACTTCGACATCTCGTACCCAACCAGATGTGAACTGGTTGTGAGCCTCTAGACCCTTGTAAGATCTCATTTCCTCAAGAGTGTGCAGAGGGTTTTCACCGAACACCAGGTAATGCACTATGTCGCCGTGCTCTACATTTGGCCAATCATCAGGATTACGGCTAAACAAGGCACCGTGGAGGGCATAGGGGTCCATATGGTCGATCACGGAACATTTCCTCAGATAGACGTCCTTATCTGGTCGCTCTAGCGTGCTGGCGTACTTATCCATTCTCGAAACGAAAATACGTGTAGGACAACTAGAGATAAGGAAGTGTACCACCCAATATGGCGGACCGGAAGTTGGCCAGTGACGTCAGTGAAAACCCCCTATTGCCACTCACAGACTCTGTAAACCTGTCAGATGGTTGTGCGTGAAACTCCTAAGAGGTCAGCAGTTTCTGAAATACTCAGATCATCCTTTCTGGCACCAACAACCATGCCAGTTTCAGAGTCAGTGAAATCTCTGTCCTCACCACTTTGATGCTTGTTTTTAACTTCAGCAAGTCGTCTTCATCGCGTAGCAGCCTTTGTACCCAATAAAGTGGGTACAGTACCACACTGTACACAATACTGCCTCCTGATAATGACTTTCTGACCAACTTTTTTGTAACAGTAGAATAGCCCTGACTTGCTTGAGAGTACTACTTGGACAAAAATTGTAATGTAATTCTCAGACAAACCTTTTCTTAAGCACAACCCGCTGACATTGTTACCTATCAATTACATTAAAAGAAATAAGTTTTTTGTGTCTCGAAGCTCCAGGGAGACACTGCTATCTACTCTTCTCTCCTCCCTTGAGTAGCCGGTGGTGAAAAGAGAGAACGGTTTCTAAAACTGCCATCCCTTAAAGCTTTCCCTCTCTGATTGAGATGCTAATGTCCATTATCACAGATGAGCTTATCCCCAGAGATAAACACATCATTCCGACATGTATGTTTTACACCAGCAGAAGGAAACCACAATCAGATCAGAAGCTATTTTTTATTATGGTAACCTTCGTTTTTAAGGGATCAACATGCAGTGGATAAATTTAGGCCTGCCGTCTAACCTCCCAGAAAGAGTCAGTTCACTCTCACCGTGGCGAGATAATGAGGAACAGAGCACAGTTTACAGTTGCTAATCAAAGCCAGCTCTGGAAACAGGCCTGCTCATTTTTCTCCCTCACCTCAGGTTACTTTGTCTTTTTTCTACATCACACGAGGAGCTCCTCTTCTTTCTCTTTACCTATCATTGACTCTGCTTCCTGTTTTCTCCCGTTTCTCTCCCACCCCATATTCATTCGTCACTCTTCTTGCTCCCTGTGCTGGTAACACACACATGTTGCTGCTGGTGAGCCAACAGGCATTCTCTGTGATCATACGGGTTATTAGGAACAGCAGACGAGCAGAGGCAAATGCCTTCAAGCCCACCAACCAGCATGTCAATGCTTGTGGCACAGGCAATCACAATTATAATGGAGGATTTATACTTCCACAATGCTGTGTCCTATAAACAAACAAACCCCCTTTTAAAATACTCATACACCTTAACCTTTTTGTTTCCCATGTTCTGGCACATGCAAACCAACTTGTGCACATGATCTCGTTCATGTTCACTTATGCCCTCGTGACAAATAGCCCTCCATTTCCTAGCTTGGGAATTACATCAAAAGCACCATGCAGGATGGATAGTGTGTAACAATATCGCATATTTGTCAAAGTAAAAGAGGACAAGATACTCTGTCTTCGCTTCCCTGACGTCGCCGTTTCCTCCATCTGATTAATGGATCTTTGATTGCAGCCACAGTCTCGTGCCAGGGGAACACTGGGCCGCCTACTATTATAGCCAGCTAAGTTACAAAGGGAGCACATAAAAGTGACAGTCATGTTTAGACGCTCTATCATTCTGATTGACAGCTGTAGCCTCTTCCCTTAAATTCTCTTTTGAGCGTTTAATGTTAGGACAGGGGCGTGGAGAAGCAGTAAAAAGTTGGACGCTACGGCTCAACGGGCGGCAGAGAATAGAAGGACCTCGAGGGGGTTGTTTCTGAAAAGAGAGCAAGTGAGCAAAAAGGGGTTAACATGTGGCTATAATGGGGGAGGAAATATGCCCTGATTTAACAATAATTGATAAGTCTAGGAAACACAATATGTTCAAGTGTTCTAAAAAAAATCCTCAAGCACTCGAGAACAGTGGCTATTTTGGTTACAGTATGTGCAATTACTTTTAATCTGGAAAATCTGCAAGTCGGGCTGAAACTGAGACAGAAATGTGTTCTCCTTTGTTAGCAAACGCAATTTTTCTCAATCTTCTAATTAGCCTTCGATGAGTTTCTGATGCAATGCCCAAATTGCAGATATGTCTCTTTGGGAATCTGTTGGCAAATGAGAGATTTCGGCAGTTTATATATTATTGTGTAACTTAATATTTGGGGATGGTCTTGTTAGCCAGAACTAAAAGTCCCTGCTAGTAACCATCATTGAGTCTGTTACAGCTAAAGTTGGTAATCCTGTTCAGAAACACTTTTTGTAATACCGGGTAAAATCGTCCTTCCATCCTGAAAGTAGTAAATACATTATGTATTCACAAAAATTAGGTTAAAATTTGTTTTCTGTAAGAGCTGCAGGCCTGTAAAAATTCTAACCAATTCATGCAAAAGTGAGTGACTTTCAGCTGTTTGTTGTACTCTAAGCTGTTTCAAGAACTCCAATTTACACAAACTTGATAACTATGGGATTAAATCTGGGCTGAAAATATTTAGTACTTGCAATTCAGCTTTGTGACCTTCTGAAATTCAGTGCCAGAGGTGTAAGCGATTACGTACCTGTGGAAAAGAATGTAGGGGAGAAAGTGATTTATAATTTGTAAATCAGTTTTGTGCAGCTTGATAACATCTGATTACAGACAGAAAGTAGAAATTTGAAACTCAGCTGCTTTTCACTGTTACCAACTCTTTAGTAAAAAAAGTAGCTATTGGCTTTCTTAAAGGGGCAACGTGTAACTAATTTGGCTTTTATTAGCAAAAATCAAGCATTCCTTTCAGAAATACATATTTGGCCAAACATCAATTACATCAAAAATGAAAGCGTTCTCATAGCTTAGAATGAGTAGTTTAAAATACATAGGTGGCAGTGCACCTAATGGAAGATACCATGCATTGCCATTTTTGATTACAGTAGCCAAAAGGGGACAAATTTGTTAGCCTTAAACGTTTTACCTGTATATGAAGACAACTTGTCAGCGGATGAGGTGTAGAAAACAAGTAAAGGCGAGTGTAAATCATTCTGTTTGCCATTTTATGTTGAAATGGAGGGCCATATATACTCTTTGCCCAACGAGAAGGAAGAGAAAGTAAACAAGAAAAAAAAAGAAGTAATAACGGGGAGAAAATGAGAGTCTACGTCGGCGTAGCTATTACCAGGTGGAGACAATTCATGAGGGAGAAGGGATTCAAAACAGATGCGGAGGTTGCAGGCTTTCTGCTGGACAGGTAAGTTAGTTCAATATAACAGTGAAGTTTATTTTGGCACTGTTGTCCAGCAAATACTCTGTCCTCCCAGCAGGGATGGCTCGTTTGTTCATCTTTGTCTTCGTCGCTCTCTCCCTCTAACTGCATCAGGTGATCTCTAAGTCAACAGGTTACCAAAAATCATTTCACACAATGAACTTAGCTATTAGCACTAACTTGGTACCGAATACATATAGGACATATTTATTGACATTGTCACATTGTCACTTCGCATACTTCTGTAGTAGTTATTACACCTTTAATGGCAAGGTCGTTTGTAATTAATTTAGCCCACCACTAGATGGATGTAAATCTTACACAGGGGCTTTAAGAATAATGTCTTGAGAAAGACAAAATGTGAATAAAAAACCTCCTACACTCTAAAAAGAGAGGGTTAAAACAATTTAAATGAACTGCTAGCCATCTGTCAGAGTTACTTAAGGTTACTAGAATTATTTTATAATTCTATCATTGTTTTTAACCTTATGTTCCACTTAGGATCTTACTACAATAACAACTATAAAACAAGTGGCGTCTTTGCAAAGGTACTATTCATGTGCAGCCTGAAGGAAGAAGGACAGACATTTCCTGTTCTGATTGCAACTGAGCTGCTTGAGTACTGGGCCACCTAGGAGTCTTTTGGGGTAGGGGAGGGGCCAACGTCTTGGGCTGTTTGCTTGTGGAAAAAATAATCACCATTATTAAAAACCAATTACTCAGTGAATTTGAGAAAACCAATTAAACGACTGCAATTAAGGAACTAGGACTTGCATTTAACATATTTTCCCCTGATACGTTCTATTAATAACAATTTGTAAAATAATTTTAAAAATCAGGAATATAGAGTACGGTACTTCACAAACCCCGGGAAAACAACTTGTACATCTTGTATTTTCCATTGTCATCTGTGCCTAGGAATCCAAAGCATTCTTATGCAAGTAAATGGACTCTGCCTTTTTAGACTGGGTTGGCCTTTTCGTTTTTGAAACTCTGCTAATGGTACAGGATTCTACATGTGGACGTTGTCTTCCGGATATTGTATTTGACTCCTTTTGATTTTTCCATGATGCCACACAAGAAAGTTGTGCATTTGAGGTAATGGTGTCTTCTTTTCAGTGAGATGTTGTGAATTAACCTCAAAAGCCAAGATATCTAAGACACCATCTGTGCTTTCCCATTTTTTTTCAATTGGAAATATTTTGGTAATACTATGTGAAAACAGGAAAGGTTTAGTATAGTTTAATGTCAGACAGTGAGAAAAATAGGCCTGTCTTCTCTTATGTATGTGTAAATGTATGTTTTCATTGTACTTAAACCATGAAAATTACAAATACAGCTCTTTTTTACACTAGCAGAAAGCTTGATTTCTTAATGACATTATTTCACAAGATCACAGAGCTGAAATTATGTAACATTTTAGTTTCAAATTTGTGCACATAAATAAAAACTGTGTTTTTACACTGTGTATTTTTAGGTTTTTCTTAAATCACATAAAGAAGATTAGGTATTGCACCTAAAAGCATACATTTTTTGTTATTCGGTGTATTACCAAATAACATAAGAGCTGAAGAAACTACAAGAACAAGGAGCTAAGTGTGGAGAGGGGATTTTGTGTCACTGTTTAAACATGTGGCTGTGGCTGAGGGATGGTTCGACTTGTTTGTGTTGTGGATTTCGGTTTCAGTGATAGAATAAACTACAGGAGCTTTTGCTTGTGAGAAAAAGTGTGTTTGGGTTTGTGTTTCTGTCCCTGTATTTAATGTGTGTTTATGCACCATTGCAACATGGGTAACAATCATGTGGACAAATGTTTCTATATATACAAGTTCTCGGTTCACTGATTGCTACTTATGTAGACTTGAGAAACCTCTGTGAAGGAGCAAAACCGGAGCCGACATGTTTAACGGATGAGATTAGATTGAGGACCTTTTGTACAAACCTAAATCTTCACTTGCATAACTTATCTTTTACTTTTTGGGAGCGAAACTAAAATATTTTTGAGCCAACGGAAAAAGAAAACTTTTTTAAAAAAATTCAAAATGCTGTATTGCAGCTGCAGAGTTTTTTTGTTAAAAAAGCTTTCTGACAACAATATATTATGGTACTTGACTTCAAAAACTTGATTCAGTAGTGTTACTTTCAAGGTTAATATGCCTTTGAGCTTTTTCTCGGCCCGCCTGGGCAACATCACTTAAGCAGCTGAGGGGCTCCATTTCCCGCGGTCATTCAGCACCAGGTGTCAAACTCAATGGATTTACCATCAACCAGTGAAGCGACCAGCTACAGACCAACTGTCTTTCATGTGGTATTCGCTGGCATAAACTCACAGCTGAAATCATAAAAACCATAACAACTGACATTTGCTTTAAATCTGACTTTATAGGGTGTTGTAAAGTGAGCTATTTTTCACCATATCTCAAGGATTAACAGAATGAAAACAGTGCACTGGTGCCTGCCGTCTCTCCAGGCAAGAGTCTTTGAGTCACGGTTACACGTAGTTAGCAGTAAATACTCAAAAGAATAGGGAAAATATATTCTGTTGCGGTCTTGCACACTATTGAGGCCTGCAAATAAATGTTAAACAGAAAGCTTGAAAAATATTACAATGAATGCAGAAAACTTTGCAATTTATACCATTTATGGTGCCTCCTAAAGATTTTAATATGAACAAACCATTCTCTTTGCCATTTTTTTTCTTCTTTGATTCAACATCTCTGGCTAAATACTTTCTTGACAGGCTATTGAGATGGTTCATATTGTGGCATGGAGTACAGGGCTCATGACTCTCTAGAGGATGTAGGGGAAACCAGACAAAAGACGGAGCCAGCAGGGCCTTGGTTACTCCGAGCTTCAATGGAGCGGTGGGCGATCCCCTACTGGGTGTAGTTGTCTGGACGTTCTCAAACTGAAGTCTGATCTATGGAAACTGGCAACTCAAACCTTAATACGTTCAGCCATCCATACCCCAAGCATCCCCCTCTGGGCCACACAGTCTCTTTTTAAAGTTGAATGGTACTTAAGGAACGTTTAATAATAACAAGCTAGTAGGATGTGAGATATTTGTGTTTTTCTGCTTTATCATCAACAGTATTCAAGATCTCTTTAGCACTATAGGGATGAAACCCATGTTTTTTTATTAGATTTTTCAAGTATTTTAAAACCACTTTATAAAATGTTGTAATGATTACATTGATAGTTTTGAAACTCAAATGTCTTGCCAGAATCTGGGAAAGAGAAAAACAGATGTTTCATTTGAGAATCTGCCACAAATAAGCAAATACATAGCATTAATGCACCACAATGCTAATAAATCATCCCTCAGCCAACATGCATACATGAGCTTTATATAAACTTTCCACAATCTTGATTGCTCACTGATTGGGCCTGGGCTTATACTTGGCTTCTTGTGTAGGAACTGGTTGGGTTTACCTTATTGACCCATGTCAACAAGACCAGTTTGAAAATCTGTGTAGGTCTTAAAATGCAGGTGTGGCACCATTGATTAAAAAGCCTGATCTGGACTCCACAAAAATAAATTTTTAGTCCCATCCCAAAACTCCCCTTTATATCACAAATCCTGGAGAAAATTGTTTATAATCAATTGGTTTTATACTTGAACGAAGACAACCTCCTTGAACCATTCAAATCTGGTTTCAAAACCTGTCATAGTAATGCATCAATGCTGTTGAGGATTTTTAAAGACATTCTTTTAACCACAGAGTGGTCATTGTATTATTTTAATGTTGATGGATCTAGCTGCCGCTTTCAACACAGTGGACAATCAGATCCTTTTAACTCGCTTGGAGAACTGGGTGGGCATTCATGGTGTTGCTCTAGAGTGGTTTAAATAAACCAAGTGGTTTTGTGGTGTAATTAGTAGCACTCCTTACATGTGGAGTACCTCAAGGCTCCATTCTTGGCCCTTTACTATTTCCTATTGGCTGAATTCTCTGTAAATATGGTGGTGCCTATCATTTCTGTGCTGATTACAGCCAAATTGATATGCCACTGAACCTGGAAAATCAGTACTCCATAATTCACTTTCTGGATTGTATTGCTGGAATCAAAGCATGGATGTTGTGGAATTCTTTGCAGTTTACAATAATGAACAAAAAACTGAGCTATTGTTGTTTAAGGCCAGTGATGCTTGTGACAAAGTGGTTCAGTTTGTGTTCACCATTTGTCCCTTATTCTTATTTCTGATTTATTTACTTTCTGTAGCTGACCATATTCCTTAAGTTTAAACATTAGTTTGCAGCCCTGCTCCACTTACTATCCCGGGTTTGTTTGTGTTAGCATTAGGTTGCAGTTTCCATCTATATGTTTAGGTTAAAGCTACTACTGGATTATTGGTTGAACTTGTTTATTTGGTTTCAAAGTATATTCATGATATTTGTTTTCCTTTTTATTCACCATTGTTTGTCCCTTGTAGATCTGCCTTGACACTGCCGACGTGTGGAAGACTCTAAGGAGAGTCAACCCGCGGAGGGCCCCAGGTCCCGACAACATACCTGGGCGGGTGCTCAAGGAGTGTGCAGGTCAGCTGGCTGGTGTCCTCACAGACATTTTTAACACCTCGCTGGACCAAGCCACAGTGCCAGCATGCTTCAAGTCTGCCTCCATTATTCCGGTGCCGAAGAAACCTCAAGTCACCTGTTTCAACGACTACCGGCCTGTTGCACTGACTCCCATCATGATGAAGTGCTTTGAAAGGCTGGTAAAGGAACACATCGTCTTCAGTCTCCCATCTACACTCGACCTGTTCCAGTGCTCCATAAATAAAGTTGTATTGTATTGTGTTGTACTGACTGGGTCTCAGATTGTATTAAGAAAATTTTTCCACTTTTTCAACATTTCTATGGCCCACATAAATTCCACTTTTTGCCAAGAGTTGTTCTGCCTCAAACCTACACAGGCAATCTCCTACCTCAAATATTTTAAATGTACTAAGTCCTAAATCATGTGATGAAATACAGTTCATTAATGCCCCTGATAATCACCCTTGAGATAAATAAAATAAATCACCGTGGTGAGACAGATATTATTATTCCTACTTTCTCCTGGTGAATCCACTCTATCATCCATTTATTACACAGTATGAGACATGTTTCTTCATCCTGGTATTCTATATTCTTTAATCTTTGTTTTATATCTGTTTATTGACAATTAAAGTTTTTGGAGCCACCGTTTATGTTCTGACTGCCAATTCCTTCCATCAACGAATGCTAAAACCACCCACATCCATTAGCTCTGCATCAGGTCCTCCAAGTACCAATGTTAGGGCAGTCCTCTGGAGCCGACCTCGGCATGCAGGTGCCTGTTCATGTTTGAACTAGAGGTTTCTGCAGCCAGCGTACAATTAGTACTACTGAGGCACCACAAAAGTGGAAAACACTGTCCCATTTTCAGTCTGGCAATCTGAGCTACATGGACACACTAATGCAGTTGTAAGAACAGATGAACAGATACCCTTGCATGATGCAAGACCCAGCTACTGTGTACTATATATATATATATATATACAGTATGTCATGGTTTTAATATGTTTAGCCCACATGCAGACACATTACGGACGACAGAACGTAGTTTAAAGATGATTTATTAAAGTTCAGACTACAGAAATAACACAATGTGATGTGATCGATCGAGGTCTGAATGTCAGTGCAGGAGGAAACTGCGGAGAGAAAGAAGGGAGATGTAAAGCACGAAGAACCAGGGGAAAAATCTCCAGAAGCCAAGCTGCTTACCATTTAGTTCGAGTGGACCTAACTGGGGAGGGACAGTGAGGGAAACACTGCGGCCGAGTGCTCTCGAGGATGGTTTGTCGGCAATTGCATCTCTAATCTTAAGAATGATGTTCCATAAGTGAACCACTTTAAGAGTTCTTCCTGAAAGACAAGAAAATAAACAAGTTCTTAAAGTACATACTCCATATTTAAAAGCATGTATCATATAGTATTTATCTTTTACATTCAAACATACCTCAGTGATATTTAAACAGGTGAGCAGAATTGGCTGCTTATCCAAGAAGTCACCAGTAAAGTAATCTGAATTCTTCAGTTTTTGAAAAAGAGTCATCCAGTACTGTGCACGACGTTTCCTTAAGATATCCCACCAGCTGTCGATGTGCTGGCTGTGGGTGCTGGATCCCACAATGAAGCAGTTTTCAGGATAGCTGTCATCAAGACGCAAAAATCTTTGAATGTCTTTCATTGTACTATTCTCTGTCTCCATGTCTATATGAATTCTGGCTGTGGTAACCCCTCTGTTACTGCTGGAAGAAAATATCCAGCAGTAACTTTTGGACAGCACCATCCATGTATTCAGCTTTAGAGATGCCAACCTGTAAACACAGCAGAGATTTTATCGTTCTTTCAAGTTTTTTATTTTAAACAAAGGTAAAAATAACAATTAATTTATTCTTTCTAAAAATTGAGCACGTTACTTCTGCTAAATGTGAGAAGCTAAATATTCCAAATTCAAAGTTTTTAAGTATTTAAATTTTGAGTGTCAGATCAAATGCACCGGCATTCTAAGATGTAAAAGAGAACATTCATGATTTTCTGGCTGTATTTTTAATGTAGCTATCTTAAACCTGGTCCACCTACCTTAATGTTTTTGTTTATGGGAATTTTAAAAAGTACTTTTACAGAATTCCATCAGAAGAAGAATAGCTGCTGTTTAAAATTGTGATTAAAAGTTAGACTGGATCAATGTTAAATTGATCAAACCTAGACTGCAATGCAACAATGTTGTTGATTAAGATTTGTTTTCTTTTCTGAGTAAGTTTAAAGACTTCAGAAAAAACAAATGCAACAACTAATAAACTGAGAACAGTCGTGCCTTGCTGCCAGGAGCTTTCATTGATAAATTCTGATATTAACTTTTGAATTTGCAGCAACGATAATCGATTATCAGTTTTTGCTTTTCTCCTTATTAAAGCATAAAGCAGTAGTTGACTGGGTTTATTAATGGATCTGATATAAATAGCTGTCCTTCACTGGCTTGTGAATAGTCACATTAGAAAGCTCTGTATTCATCACTTTGTTTTGACACAATAAAATATGGATAAATGTAGCTTTATCTAGCCTCACTTTCATTGTGTAGAATACACATACTTTTAATTAGCCTTACGAGTGTCGAATTAAAATTTATTTTAATTATATTTAATTCAAATACATAAAGGCATAGGTACATTTTCAGTCACAGGCCCTGTTTAGAGTACTTAAACGGTGTAATTACCATGCCGCACCACTAGTAGCGCTGTGATTTCTGAAGCTCCGCATCAAATTGCCCAGAAGAAGAAAGCGGCTGGCGGAGTACTGATTCGGCTGCAAACTGTTGTAAATAAACCCACAGCCACTGTTGGGTAAGTTACTTTAAAAATGTAATCCGTTACAGTTACAAGTTACTTTGTTTAAAATGTAATTGTAGTGTAACTTTTTCGATTACTTTTAAAAAGTAATGTAACTAATTACTTTTGATTACTTTTTGATTACTTTAAGGTTTTACTGAGTATTGACCCATGTTCAACATTTAATTTTTGAGAACTGAATGTGAACCTTAAAAAAGCGGAATTGGGAATTGACACTTGTATGACTCTATTCCTGTATATCCATCAGTAGTTAAAGGACAAGAGTCAGCAAATGCAAATTATGCCCTGTAAAACAATGACGGCACAATTGTTGCTGTATGATCTGAAGCCCCATTTGGAGCTTTTAAACAGGCTTTGAAAAACTTTGATAATTTGCTGCTGTAATATTATAGAGTTTTTAGAATAAAAAGCTAGCAGATGTGCATAATCAAAAATAACAGAAATACAATTATAGAGCATTCAGTATTGTAAGAAAGCCCACACTGTTTCTGGATAAATACATTATTGTATGAGTTAAGTTCTGTTCCGTTTTCTGCCTTTTTCGTTGTAAAACTGAAATGTCCCATGCTCCTGAATGCACCATAGCTGTCCGACGCTCACGAACGCAACACTGTGAATGCTGAGCTGTGTAGACGCGCGTTTGATTTTCCGCTTAAGACAAAGTTTTGCAGTTTCACAACACACGTCGGCTCTCACGGTTTATTGTTGTGTGTGAATAACAAGAGTTGGCTGTCAACAAGCTTGAAGGCTGTCATTTTTGATGCGCTGCTTGAGCTGAAATAAAACCGTGAAACGTCCGCTCGCTTGCTGTTCTTTCAGAAGGCTCCAGCAGCACAGGATGGATCATCAGAGTGATAGAGACAAGGAGCCGTAGCGGGAAACGGCGATACAGGGCGCGGAGCAATAAAAATATCATTACATATTTCACAAAGGTTTTTCTTTATATTTTTTTAAAAAATGTAACTAAATTTGTAATTCTTAATATTTTCGGAAGTAACTGTAACTGAATTACATATTTTCTCATTGTAACTGTAACGAATTACAGTTACTCTTTTTTTGTAATTAAATTACGTAACGTTGTTACATGTAATCCGTTACTCCCCAACACTGCCCACAGCTATAGCTGAAAGTCCCCCTAAGCAACAGTTAAACCTTGTAGTGTGTAAATGGAGAGTACAAAGGCAACGCAAACCTGTTTTCACCGTGTAAACAGAGCCAGAGACTGTTCTACAGTGATGCATGTATCCAGAGCATAGTTGTTAACTATAAATAATAACTGCTGAATAGATCAGATTTCAAGTAGAGGACTTGCTGTATATGCATGACTTACCTTGTACCTCCTCAGAGCAGAAATACATTCCTCAGACAAATGATGACTTCATAAAAAGAAATAATCTCCCTCCGTCTCTCCTCTTCTCCATGACACTCAAATATCCCGCGAGCTGATGCCGGGTTATGTTGCGTTGTTATGACGAGACAATTATCTGGTTTTAGCAAGATAAGTCTCTCATTAAAACAAGAAACTTCTGTCGTTAAAGGGAGAAAGTTATATAGTTATAACAAGTTGCGTTGTCAGCCGTCTGGAAGCAAAACGCTTTGGTACAATCCTTGAAAGTCACGTGACCTCCCACAGCCGGAAGAGGCAGCCTGTGTGCCTGTGAGCCTGCGCTCAGGGCAACATGTGAGCCTGTGAGCCTGCGCAAGGAGACACAAATCGAAAAAATACACATACAAATCCTTCTACGCATTTGTGCATCTCACGCGGCAGAAGAGTAGCAAAAATCACGTGTGTAAAGAGAGCCAACCGAAAAACCGCTTGACTTGTAACCAATGATTTGTCTGTATTTCTGGGTCTTGAAGCGAAAATACTTCAGACACAAGTGTCTCTGTGTGTGCTTACAGATTGATCTACACATTTGCAAATCTTAGTACACATTTGCAGATCTGACTACAGATTTGTGGATTTTTTACACATTTGCAAAACGGATTACACACAAGTAGTTTTACACATTTGCAGATTGTTGTACAGACACACAGATCTCCTCACACATTTACAGATTTATTTACACATTTTCAAATCCCACTGCACACACACAAATCGAGATACAGACACACAACTCTCCACACACATTTGCAAATGTTAAAGCTACTATTTTGGCCCCATATATATATATGTGTGTGTGTGTGTGTGTGTATTTATGGTGTCTACTTCTTTTGTGTGTGTGTGTGTAGGGGAAGAGAGAAAGAGTATCTTGCAAAGGTTTTCATGTCCATTTAGGTTTTTTCACATTTTGCCATATTGAGACCACAAACTTCAATGCTTTGGGCTTTTATATGATATACAGACACAGCTTAATAGCTTAATATAGAATTACGAAGTCAAAGGAAATTAATACATTCTTTTCAAATCTTTAAATAAGATATTTCATCCTTTTGTATTTAAATCCATTTACCGTGACACCCAGGGCCTACTTAACCTGCTGGTACGCCCTGGGGCTAAGGGGCTGGTAGGCCCCCATATAAAAATCTTGCACATTTACCACTAACCCACGCCTGAAGAACATATCAGTGTCATAATTTAAATTATTTAATAAATCAAATAATTAAACAGAAGCGGTACAGAAAACTCAAAACAGTTTAAAGTACAAGTCTTTTCTCTTTTCCTCCACAGACCCTGTGATCTATTTAAGATTTACAAGATTACATATACATGTAAATACTTACATACACACCATCTGAACAGCACAGCTATATACATAGACGTGCACTGAATGCCAGATATCACAAGATTATACTGAATCATTTATCATTTATTTATTTGCTTATTTTGACACAATGCCGGCGTTTGCAATTTAGTCCCCCAGAAATAATCTGTTCTGCTTAAGTCAAGAGACCGCAGCAACACAGGCTGATTCTGCAGTAGATGTATTAATGAAGTAACATAATTTCTTTCACTCATCATACACAACTATTCATCTGAACTTGAAGATCTTTTTTATATTGAAATCTACACGAGGGAACAAAATATTTCAGCTTGCCTTTTATCTCTCTGAAACAATCTGCTCCCCCTATAGCCAGTACAGAGGAATACCAATCATATCATGCTTTGGGTTTTTGCTTTTGGGTTTTTTCTCCCACCCGTTAAAACTATTCTTATAAATTTGGATACTTATAGGAAGTTCTTGTATTTATCCATTGATGTGTTATATTTTACATCAGAAATGTGGTTTACAAGAATAAGGTAGAAAAATCTGACTTTTACAGGAAGCCTTCATTTCCGTGGCCAGAATCCGAGGTTCCATCTGTTAATATCAGTAATAAAAGTGTTAGGAAGACTGAATGTGTCTGCATGATAAGGTTAAACTATTGTTCAAGTGTAAATGATTCAAGTTAGAAAATACTCGAGTTCTTTCAGCACAAAAAAGACCCAAAAGACCAAATTACGTCAGAAAAGAGAACGTCTTTAATTTTTATTTCTCAAACTGGGAATGGCAGGTTCAGCAAAAAAATAACCCTGACATGATAAATGTGCAGAAACTTAGTTTCGCACAACACCGGGTCACTGTTATAAGGGCCAAACTAAATGCCTCCTGCTGGTGGATAAGTCTTCAACAGACTCAGTTGTTTAAAAAAGAGAACTGCCAGTTGATCACAAAAAAGGAGAATATTGACATGACAGTCTTTGGTTTTTCCGGTTTTTCCCCTTCATCCACAGAATGTTTCCTCCAAACACTACAGTAATGAACACACACACACGTATGTATATATATATATATTTACATATATATATATATATACTTACTAAATAATCAAAGCATCACTTCTTTCTTTGGCTATGAAGAAAAACCCAACAAAACAGCATCTGCAGTCAAAGAAGCTCTTTGAGAGTGCAGTAGGAAGTGCCTCCCGCAGAGAGCAGGAGATGGACCCCTGCAGTGAGACCTACCTAAGCAGACCGCGAGACACATGGTGAACAGAGCACCACACCACAATTCAAACGCAAAGTGGACAGCGGACAGGTGTGTGAAACAAATAACAGGTAGTGTGCATATTCTGAATGTGTGTCACGTCTGGGTTAATGACTTCACCCACAACATTATCAAAACTTCAGACTCATAAACGTATTCAAACAAAAAAATTATCCTAAACTGTATTTCAGTTTCTGTTTCAATGAAGTTACTCCTTTATCTAAACAACATCTTGTACCGAGAAACCAGCTGTTTCATTTCAGGGTTTTTCTTTTCAAAAAAACCCCACAGGCTTGTAAATTCAAGAAAGAGTGAAACAATTGGGAAAGGGGGTGTGCTGCCAAAAGTGCTTATGTAACCATACTACAACAGTTCGTTGGCCTCATTAGGAGAAAATTAATCTCACCCAGTGTGACAGTAATGTCGAAATTCTTAGATGTGCTCTGATTTCTCTCCCATGACAGGCTGCAGGTTGTCTCACCATGTACAGCTTTCATTTGTTCGTGTATGCTTGAGCGTGGGTGTTTAAAAGAAATTGTCTACAGTCGTACACAAGTGGTTGCACAAAAGCCCAAGATGAGCGTTTATTGTTTGTTCAGACTCACCTCTACCTTTTTTTAGAAAGGGCAGAAAAAAGAAGGTCAAGAAGTTATATTGGTGACAAGGGTGACTGTGTGAGGCAGCTGCAGGTTGACGCTACGTGGAGACAGCAACACTTTGATCTGAAAGCTGCTGGTGTTAGACTTCAACCCAAGCTGAGAGAACCTAACTTAAACACCGACTTTCACTCACATACCCAAGCACACACTTGTAGACAGCTTTTGTTGCTTGTGAGAGAAGTCAATATGTCCTTTCAGCTGTCAACTGGTTCTAAATTGTTCACATCTCTTTCTGTCTGTCTTGTCTCCATGGCTTCATATAAAACTGCTTCAGACCCAACACAAAAGCGCCAATTTACAAAAACCCATTTAATAAATGGTTGTACAAAGAATTCCATGATAAATGGTCTTTAAGTGACTCTCAGTATATTAGAACGTCTAATTTACCTGAGTACTTCAGTTTAAAAAAGTATCTCATAGATGACATAAATTCATTACATAAAGTGATATATATTATTTGTATTCTGTTAGCGTTGATGATTGTGGCTTAAAGCTGGTGAAACAAAACATCCAGTCTCTCATAAAGTTAGGATATCATAAGATCAATAAAAAAAATATTTTAATATAGAAATCTAAGATCACGGTCTAAACAATACTGCTGACTTGACAGCTGTCCAATAGACACAAAATCTACAAGAAGAGTATACTGTGAGCTACAAACGATCATTGGTAAAGAAGATGCATTTCAATAATGTGCTGCCTTCAAGCAACTTTATGGAAGGGTGAGTGGAAAGAAAGGGGCTCACAAGCTACAGGGATGACTGCAACCTTGTGAGGATTGCGCTGCAAAGTCCATTCAAAGGGATGTGGAAGATTAGCAAGGCATGGATTGGTGTCAGGGCTTCGAGGGCCGCCACACATCGACACATCGAGTCTTTAAGGTACTGCATTGTGAAGAGGAAGAAGCGATACGTCGGACCCATCCTACTTCAAAACTTATCCGTGCAGGGTTGGAGAGGCGGGGCTGGTGCCTATCTCCAGCGGTCATTGGGCAAGAGGTAGAGTACAAACTGGACAGGTCGCCAGTCCATCACAGGGTGACACGGGACAAACAACCATGCATGCACACACTCACAGCCAAGGGCAAGTTAGGAAGCCCAATGCACCAATGCAAACTTCATGCAGAAACATGCCAGGCCAGGGTTTGAACCCAGAACCTTCATGCTGCAATGCAACAGTGCTACCAACTGTGCAGCCCTGCTAACTTGTAATGATATTCTAATATATTAATATAGACCCCAGCAATCAGTCCTTTGGACAAATATTGTCTGCGCTGAGTAAAACTATTATATCTCACATATTCCAAGATAAATTGTGCTTTCATCAGCTGGTGTGCTTTCTCACAGTTGTTGGATGAATAGATATGTCGCCAAATTGGTGAAAAAAAAAGACAGAATAGAAAATCCCAAACCCAACACTTATTCACATTATTCATGTTGCTCTGAGATCCAGACAGAAATGTAGCACAAACACATCCTCAGTCTGTGTAAATAAAAGCTTTTGTGATCCTCCGAGTGAGAGCTTTCAGATGATATTTACATTGTGGGATTCCATTTAGTCTGGTTCTGTGTGTTTCTCTGCAGAAATCTTTAAAAAGGCACCTTGGGTATTAAAGCACGAGTTAGTTGCTAAGAAATGTTTACCCTACATGCTCTTTTGTATCAAAAGGGTTCTGTTGTGAACAGTGAACAGCAAAAGTTTTCTTAAACCATGTCACATTTTGTTCCTTACTGTTTTCTAACAAACTTCTGAGGATTTCACAGAACTGTTCTGTTTATTCTGGAGTTAAATATCAGGTAGGAGGACTCTATATACAAATAAGCTAACTTTTGAAAGCAGTTGGTTGTGTTTGATTGTGTAAGGACTGTCAGAGTAAATTGGGCCATGTACAAACGCTTGCCCACGTTTTAGATTTTGTTTAAAAATTAGAAAAAAAAATTCTTTCCACCTATCAATTATGTGCTGCCATGCGTTTGTCACATATGAAACATGATGCGGTGGTTGGTGGTAACTTGACAAGATTTCGAAAAGTTGAGGAGGTAGGAATACTTTTGCAGGGCACTGTATTGTACACGCTCACGCATGCAGGTTCGAACCATTTGGCCAAGAGGATGAAAGACAAACATCTGAAGACTAACATCTGCATCCCGTTTAATGCTCCAATAACACCCTAAACACCAACCTTCTGCAAGGAACCACGCAGGCACATGCACACATTGGAATATTTTAACACGGTTTTTACAAAGGCAATTCTTTAGGAATTCGCTTAACCTGCAAGCAACGTAGCTCTTTATTTTCCTAAACAAAGCTGGTAGGTGTCAGTTTTATTTTTGCAACGATCAAAGTAAGAAAGCACTTAAACCACTTACAGATTTCATTCAAATTATTTTGGGTCGCTAAATTTCATGTGAAGACAAATCCAAAGAAAACATGCATGTTTTCTGGAAGTTTTCAGTTTCTTTTTCTTCTGGTGTATATTTGCTGCGTATTTATTTGTGTATACATTTATTATGAACAGAAAGCAAATGCACATATATATTCAAATCAGTTTACTTGCATTGCTCCAATTCACAACACGTCATCTGAAGGCACTTCACAAAAAAAAAAAAAGGTGCGAGTTTGCTTCCTCGATTGTTCCTTTAAGCCAAGCCAATAACAACCCTAACGACTCCTCGTTACAGAGGACTGGACCAGTTTCGGTCCAATCTGCTGCTGGCTTAATGGCTTTAACGACCGCCCATTACTAAGGGGTGGACCTGTTTCGATTGAATTTGCATGTTATCTAAGCCATTACAAGGACTTTGTTTGGCAATGGTATAAAGCTTGTTACTCCACATTACTCCAGACTTTTTGAATTGAGAAAGCTTCCTGGAGAGGAAGCGAAACGTCTTCAACTACAGAAAACAAGTCCAGTTGCTTTGTTTTTTACTATTTTTTTTTTTTTTTTTTTTGCAATTTGCTATGACGTCTGCTGGCCGTTTACTATTTTCAACGTCACCGTGCACTGTAAATCTGGCCACTTAATACAATAATGCGAAACACATCAATCAATCAACAAACCAACCAATTACTCAATCAATAATCAAAGATCTGCTTGTATGCAGGTCTTTTTGGTTTTCCAAATCCCACAGCAAAAGGTAGATGCCCCTCCAAAATAAAAGGAAAGCAACTGTTGGCACTCAGCACTGGTTAGTAGTAATAGCTTGATATATTTTCTTTCTTTCTTTTTTTGCTCCGCATGTTCCGTTTGGTGGCTTTTACTTTTATGTCTACCGGAAGCCATCTCCTTTTGTCTGTGTGGCTTGACTGTGGTGCGTAATTTAACGCTCAGCCAGCGTCCCCGCTATCACAGTTCCTCTGGACTTTACGCTGAACAGCAACGAAACGCAGAGACATGGATGTAAAGCTGCTGGCCGTCGTGGCTGCACTGACCGTAGTGACATACTCACCTCTCTCTGAAGGTATGGATTTATTTCCTTTTTATAGCTCCAGTTCAGTTTTAATTTTGCTTTGCTGTTAATTGAGTGAGTGTTTAGAAATATTAACCTTTAACGGAATATTAGAAATAGCAATACATAAAATTGTTTATACTTTTCCAACTTGATTCCTGCTGTTTGTTATTTAAGATTGAATAATTGACGTCAGTTCATTCACGTTTCTGATTAGTGAACGCACAGCTTTTCTCATTTAAAGTATTGCTCAGGTGACTTCTAAAAAAATATCCTCACTTATTTTAAGTGCAAACTTTAATACAAGCGTCGCACTGCAGCACCTTTCACCCCCGTTTTAAATCCTAGTGGTTCATTTCGTGTGCTAGTGGGGTTTTTCTGAAGCGTGGAGAGGGTAATTTTCTGCCGTGCGTAAAAGCGCCGACACGCTACACGTGTGGCTCTGGCTGCAGGAGGAGGAGGCCAAACCCCCGTTTGATCACTGATCAGCGCCTTATCGATGCCTGGCCTCTTTGTTTTTCTTTAATTACTCGCAAGTGAGGCGTTAAGAGCGATAGTCAGCGTGGCGTCGGCGGCCATCCCTTCTGTTGACTGATTCCCTGTATCATTGTAATACCCATTATATCAGGTGTAAAAAAAAAAAGTCATTTATAGGATAGCATAGGATTTTATGTGTGGCGACACGTCCAGCCCTCTGCTGCCCAGCAATGTGAAATCACGGTAGTTTTATATCATCTGTGCATGCACAACAAAAGGTGCTAAAGTTGGACTGTTTTCTGGACAACCTCGGACCCGACTCTATTAAAACATCGTTTGTAGTTTGCAGCCAGAATGAAGGGAATCTGAAAACGTGCTGTATTTATTTTTCCACATAGATCAACCATGAACATCCATGCATAAACAGGAAACCTAACGCTGTAACGGAATGCCCCTTCGTCACGAAGGACCACCGTACAAAATTACGCAAATAGTACTGCGCTTTTGCATCCTTACGCTTCCTCTGCGTGGAATCAAAACATGGACGGATAAGGCGGATTTTTTTTCCACAGGTGGTCATCATGCAGGTTTCGTGACCCTGCGGGTGGAGAGCAATGAGCTGTAAAAATGAATTGCAAATCTAAACAGAGCAGTGCACGACTTGTGGGTTTTCATCAGAGCGCTGGACTCATGCTTCGGCTTGTCAGTCCATCAGAAGGAGTCTGTTTGGGAATTTATTCCTTCAAGGATAACTTCCACATTATCTGTTTGTTTATTAAAATCCGTAACCCTGCTCCTTTTCAACTTTATCTATGATCTAAATTTCCTGACGCAATCATTAGGTTAATCTTTTCTCTCATCTCCTGTAAATTCTGGATTGTCTGACTTATCTCCCTGTTGCTTCCACAGCAAAGCCCATCAGCCTGGTGGAGCGATGCTACTGCCGTGCAACCATTAACAGTATCCCGAAAGGTTTGATCAGAGAGCTCAGATTCCTCCACACACCCAACTGCCCCTTCCAAGTGATGTAAGTGTTTTTATGCTTTCAATGTTTAGTTCAGAGGTAAATTGTTTTCTTACTTCACTGTGAAAACTCAGACAGTTGTTCTTGTCTTTGGGTATTTCTCACCATCAATCTCAGAGAAGTGACAGGCCAGAGAAAGGAGTTACGCATGCATTTGTACACACACGCCCCTCTGTCACTCGCTCACACATACACTCAGAAAGTGAGACGTTTGTACAACTGGCTCACTGAGGCATCCACAGGAAGTGATCCTTTAGAATAGGGTTGAAGGTGAACGCAAGGAGGGAAATGAATGCATTTTGTGTTTTAGCCGGAAAACATTAATACGAAGTTTTGTTTATTGCTACAGTTTATGTGTAGGAAATGTATTAATTATAATGAGTGCACACTGCACTGAAAGAACACAAAAATGGTCTGCTGTAGAAGTAACAGCTTCACAGATCATTTTACGTTAGGAGATGAAAATACTAGAGATGCAACCACAAACAGGCTTAAACCAGAGGCAGCGTGAATTTCACTGAGTTTGCTGAGTGTGAGCCCGATTGCCTCCGATTTAAGCCTGTTTGTGGTGTCCATGACCTGAATAACTAATAATTTGCACAGGCACACTAGAGATGCACAAATCAGAGTTTTGAGAATAATTTAGGGTCTCTGGTTTTTGTACAGCGTGAGTTCCCAACACTGATTTTACATGATATGAGCTGAAATAATTTAGATTTTTTTTCTAGCTGTCAAACTCATGGAGAGTTCTTTTTAAAACACAAAAGGATTTGACTTTTTAAGCTGTCATTTGAATCTTACATTAGCAGGATTTGCAATGCTATGTACTAAAACAGAGATCCTTATCTTAAATCTGAGATTTCCAAGGGGCTGCCAATAACTCCATGACAGGCAGCCCCTTTGCTACACTCACTGTTCCTTCCTGTTATCTCCTGAAAGTCTTGCTCTCCCTTCCTCTATTGCCCCCTAAAGGAACTGCAGACATTTCTTGACATGTAGAAAGTACAGATTTGTTTAAAATACCTTCTGACGCCTCTGTACATTCACTGTATTTTCAACACCTCACTGATAACAACAACGGCTAGCTTTGAGTCATCTTTCACCGGTTACAGCATTCATAAGAAGAAGAGTGAAGCGTGTTGTTGTTAGCATGACCTGGTAAGGTTAATTAATCAGAGAAAAATGACTGAGAATCAAACTGAGAATCGACTGAGTCTTGTAAAATATTATGTTGGTGTGCATCTGTATAAAATGCAATTGATAGGTCTTACAAAAACACATATAAGAGAAAGGGTAGCCAATTAAAATCAGCCAATGAGCTTGAGAAGAGATTCATTCTTTCTCTTGACAATCATGTCTACCATGCACAAGGTATCATATATAAATCAAATTAGTTTTATCTGCAGGAACAGACCTAACTCTTTATCTCCAACACTGTCTCAGATCACAGGAATTTCTGCAGAAAGCCTCTTTTTTGTTGCCTGTGTCAAACTAACAGGACTGTGTTAATTCAGTCTGTTAGATAAGAGTGTCAAAATACCCACTGCTGATGCTAATTTGGTTTAATTCACAGTTTCATCTACAGCTCTTTTTCTCAAAACCCCCTTTTTTTGTCTTTTTTCAATCAGTGCCAAGCTGAAGTCAAACAAGGAGGTGTGTTTGAATCCAGAGATGCGGTGGCTGCAGAATTACCTGAAGAATGCCATCAACAAGTGAGTACGAGCAACACAATACACATTTCCGTCTGCAGCTGTTAGGGTTTAAACCTGTAACTCATTTGATGCACCGTCAGCCCACTTAAACTTGGGAGATTTAAAGAAAAGAAGGCACAAATGCGCATTTGGACAACCCATTGACAGACTTTTGTTGGAAAGAGTGGTTTCAGTTGCTCAAACTCAAAACATGCAGCTACACGACCAAGTGGGAGTAGAGGCTAATTCCACTTTAGCTGAAAAGCTGTGGTTTGATGAGGGACGAGACACCCACTTTTAAACTGCATTTATGCTGATTAAATAAAACACAGTTTTGGGTTCATTTCCGGTCCTAACTGTTCCTGCAAGAGAAGCCAGATAAAATACTGCAATTGTAGGCTTAGTGAATACCAAAAATTTAATAAAATCAACACTTAACAGAGTAGCAGCCCATTTAACTTGTCACAAAAACATGAACAACATGAAGGAAAAATGAACATTTTCCCTGGTTAAACATCAATAAAACAATTTGGTATTGTAAATTCACGTTTGCCTGAGACCATGGTAAAAAATGTTGAGTTCAAAATCAACTATGTCCTTGTGATTAGGTTTCCATCTATTGGGAAAGAAACTGTACTGTGGGGCTCGTGCATATTAAGATAAATAATAAATGAAACATTTGATTAGACAAACTTTATTAATTTACCACCATTTACTATGTAAGTGTACATAATAACATGATGGTATCATGGTTTATCAACTATACAGCAGAAAATAAGCTCTAAAGTGACAATAGAATTGTCCGGCGCAATATTAAAAAGTGAAAAACGAAAAAAACATGCAAAAATGTAGCCCACTTGTACATTAATTCAACTGCTGCAGTGTGCACCTAAAATTTGACAGATGCATAGTCCTGCAGTCAGGCTGTCTCAGGGGGGATGTTGAGCCCTTGACTTGGCAAGGTGTGAACTGCTCGCTGCATAACAAAAACAGCCTACATTTAGAGCAGATTATACCCTGTTTACAATAGATCAGGGCCTAATGTGTTTCCAATTACACATGCAGCTAAAAGGGAGAAAAAAAGGATCAACTTTTTCACAATGTGCGAAATGCACAAAGCTGAAGCTCATTGTGCTGCTCTTTAATCTACCAAAATCAACAATTATTACTTTTTCATCCAAAAATGTGTCACAATCAATAAATAAAGAGCCCACCCATGCTGAAAAGTGTATGAGGTTATATACAATTTTTGTATTTGGATTTATACATGGCCACAGCAATTTATTGCTCAGCAAAATGTGTTGTTAAACATGCAATTAATCAAATGTTAATGGGAAAGGAACCTAATAAACGAGATGCCTAGTTCCTGATTTAAAAAAAAAAAGATCAAACAAATGGCAATTTAAATGTGGTGCAGATTTTTTATTAGACAGTCTGAAACAAGATTGATTCATAAGAATATAACTTGCACAATTAATCATTCATTTTCAAATAGGTGTTTATTGCTCACAAGTCAACTTCAAATTCTTTATCCAACCAAACCGTTTTTAAAATCAACTCTTTATTTTTGTGAAAAACGATCACAGGGTTCCTTTATGCTTCATCTAGGGTCACTTTTTTCAATATCTATTTTGTTCAGAACAATGATGTGGTGGGCCATTATCGTATTATTTTATCGTTATCCATAAAAGTTTCTCATGGTGATGAGAATTTTAGTTCATCTTGACAATGATAAAGTGCAACTAATGGTGTCTGAAAACCTCCAAAACAGCCAGTATTGTAAGGATTGTTATTTTTGCTATTTTTACCATTGTTGGTTTCTTCAGAGCATCATAAATATGAATAAATCAATAAAAATATCTAATCAAATGCAGTTACTTTGTGCAGTTTGGTGATAAAAATCAAACTTCTTTATGGTGACTAGTATCCTGATGAAACATATTTAAGATTTTGTGTTAATATGTTACACTATTAAATGTTTTTGAGCACAGTATTTGTGTTTATTGGGTTAATTAATATGCAGTCACAGCCACAGTAACCTAAAAAACTGCAAGAAGCTATATATCATTTTTATCATCATTTTATCGTCATCACAATAGTATCACAATATATTGTGATAAAAGTTTAAGTCCATATCGCCCACCTCATGTTTCTTGTCACATCTGGGCTGAGGATGCACAGCAGAGTCCCCACCTCCATTTGAAGATGAAGTTAATTGTATAATGTTATCTGTATCTTATTTACACCTCAACAGAAAGGACCTCAGGAGCAGCACGATAAGTTGAAGGATTTAATGATAACAAAATAAACACCAAAAAACAAAAACTTACAGAACATGATACGCAAAGAAAACAGGGCATAAAGCATGGGCAGAGGTCCAAGAAGAGAATGGGGAGATTACGGCAATAATGGGGATAATAAGGCAGACTAACAGAAAAAACCAGCAGAGAGCAAAGGGAACCAGTGAGACAGAGTGAAAGCAGGGAGCTGAGGGAGGGAGACTAAAAAAACCTTAAAGGTGCTGCACAGAGATCGAAGAAACACAGGGGGAAAATCTGACTGAAAATAATAAATAAAATAAAAATAAAAAAAGAAGATAATAATAAACTAGAATACTAAGCACAAAGGAAATAAACCACTAAGGCAACTTATTTCTAATAATGAAATTGTAAATTTAAATTACTGTTGTAATTGTAATTGTAAATGTAAATTACTGGTCCAAAGCCCAAGTTCCTAGATCAGCATTTTAAATCCATTTTGAGCAATAAGCACATTTAATTAAAAACGTCTAAATCTAGTGGGTGTTTACTCCATATTTTGCTTCATTCTTGCAACACTCTTGATTTTTCTAATTTATTTTAGCTGAAAGAAACTGAGATAAAAAAAAAGGATGACAGATTTTAAACCGAGTCATGGTCAATACTCTTCGCTGTTCTCTGCCTATGTGTGCATGAATCAAAGTTACAATGAATACATTTCATAGACCAACATTATTATAACTCCAGTGATCAATTTTTTATTTAAGCAGAGCACAGGGTAATGATTGTGGCTTTATTGTTTTAAATAAAAACATTCAGACAATTTTATACAGTTCTGATTTAAATTTAAGGTATTATTTCTATGAAACTCTGGTGCAGTTTTCGGTTAGTTATAAAAATTGTTGTTTTTTTTATATGTAGACAGCAGAAACATGTGGCTCTGAGATGACAGCACCATGAACACCATGATTCCTTTAAGTGCATGTGTCCGTGTTTGTCTAAACCCAAGCCCCAAGGCTGTAAAGCTGGGACAAACCCCGCAATAAGGCCACAATCAGTTACAGTCGCTGAGTCAGTGTATCCATTATATCGTAAACGGGTCAGAATTTCCTCCAACTTAGAAAAGAAGGAAGTCGTTGTTTTTTACTTGCTTGCATGCAAGGTTAAACATCAGCAGTCAGCTAGACTCAGCGATGCTGAAAGCCACAAAGGGTGCATTGAAAGTGCAATAACCATACCACTTTTACTTTAGAAATATTTCTTCAATAAAGGGTTTCCTGACAAACCTTTTATTTTCAAGAGTTTAGTATTGGTGTGTTTTCCCAGCCCACATAATGCAATGATTTAGGCAGCTTGAGCTCATCTAAAATGCGGCTGAGAAACACCTGGGTTGTATTACACCTGTCCTGAAATAGCTGCATGGGCTCCCTGTTTGTAAAAGGAGAATATTTTCCCTAAATCTAAATAATTTCAGCGTTGCCTGACAGATATGAACCATCAGCGAGCCGTTTACTTGGACCAGAACTAAACATGAGTAGACAGCATTTCCTCTCATGTTTAAATTCCCCTGAACACCAGGAATGAAACTGTTGGCTCCTTTAAATCGGGACTGAAAATATAATTTTACCTTTCCCATAAAGGTCAAAGATTAGATAATTTTTCATTTTTATTTTTTGCTGTTTATGTTTTAAGATAGCATTTACACGGTTATCTTAATGTAGTCAATACATTTAATGTATTTTTCTTTACCTTTGTTACTTTATTACCTTATAAAATATTAGGAATAACCTAGTGTATAAATGATACTTTACAAATATATTTGCTTTGCCTTGCAAATCCAACACCTTTAACATCATATTAAATTTTCTTTACCCACCCAGGATGAAGAAATCCAAGATGGCCAACTAAAAATGTCTTCAGGAGATCCTCCTGAGGCACTTCTTGGACTTCGGCCGCCATCACACACAAATATATACATATATATGTATACGAATATACCTAAAACGCAAGATTTTCTGGTATGTCGTGCAGCACTTAGCTGCTCTGTTGCAGCCCTTTTGCATGGATTGAATCTCAGAGTCTTCATCGTGAACACCAGTTCCTGGAATCATCTTCTCCATCACCACTTATAGCAAATATGCTTAGAGCACAGTGCCAATATGTCTGAGTGTATGTTTTGCTAGGTATCTTGCATACAGTTTTTCATTTGCCATTCTAGTGTAAAAAGGTATTTTTGGAGGTTCAGTTGTCCCTCTCACCTTCCTGTAACTAAAGAAGAAAGTATATGTCTCAACATTTCCTCTGATTGTGAACCAGAAAATATATCTAATTCTAAACATGCTTATCCTGATGGTTTGTGACCAATGAGTGGTTTCTTCTTTTTCGAAAATAAAAAAAAATCGAAAGGGGGAAAAAAAGTTAATTGGCACCAAGGAATTTCGGTGGGTGCCAACTACCCCAAAAACTAAACACAAGATGTGCATAAAAGCCTAATAAAAACTTTGATTCCAATGCTTGTAATGGAACTTTGGATGGCAGTAAAGATGAAGCATTTCCTGGGCTGTTGCTGCGTTTAGGTGATTTATCCACTTGAGCTATTTTCTTAACTCGTTGCAAGGAAATAAAAAAAAAAAAGAACATCTGCTCCCAAAAGGTTTTAATTGAGCAGGCAATACGTTAAAATTTACTGGAACCATAAAGTTGAATCAGTTAACAAGAAGCCGGGAGAACAAATTGTAATGCTCCCCAGTCACATCTGGCAGGCTTTGCATCCTTTTGGTTTGTGTTACAGCAGGATGCACAACAATTCGACAGCCGTTTCTCCACCAGCAGTTGACACACAGAAATGCTGGCAGCTGCAGCGAGAGCGGTCCTAAAATGTACACAAATGTGACTACCTACAACCACCATGGACATGGCGATGCACTTTAAACGTGATGTATTCATATTTCGACAGCAACTCTCTCGCTAACTGCCGATTTTACTTCTTAGTTGTTTGTGTTTATGTGCTTTGTGTTTTGGCTTTTTTTTTTTGATCACTGAATGTTTAGCTGCAGCAAACTGTTAAAGTTTGAGAGATTTATCCATGTATTCATTTAACTTTCATGCTCACATGTAATATTAATGATATACAAATGTTTTATTTTTGTACTCTTCCACGTTTATATATTGCATTCAAACATTTAAAATGAAGGAACTGAACTCTCCCACCTGAGCCATGCAGCTTTTTTATATCATGATACTTGTATACATCTGTTGAGTATAAAAATAAAGAAAACCTTTGTAAAGTTCTAATGGGTGGTTTCCTGTACATGCTACATAAATACACTTGCACCCAGCAGCACAAAAAACGAATCCACCCCTCATCTAGGTTACTCTTTACATTCAGCGCTGACATGCAGCTGCTGAAATTTTACTGTATCCAAAGGTCAGAGGGTAAGTGTAAGCCTTTCATGTGAGAACATGTGTTTGGCTCTCCTAGCAAGGGCAAATTAAAGGCAACGACAAGGATCCTGACTGTGATTTAACTATTAACTCAACAAGCAGCTATTAGGAAAACATTAGAGCTAAAAGGGATGAACTTTTACCTTCCCTCTGAGGGCATTTTGTAATGCAGTGCACAACAGCACTATGAGGGTGGTGTGATGACTGAAGCATAAATGATAGATAAAGGGAAGCATGGTCCATCGCTTGCATCCCTTTATCCTTTTCTGTAGTTGAGGGAATCTCATTCCTCTCCACTGTCGCTTCATGCATGCTCAGTATGAGGAATTGGTGCAAAGCCATCGACAATGCAGACGAATCTACACTGTTTCAGGAGGAGTGAATGCTGCTTGTCGATGCAATCTGCTGGGTTTCCTTAGATAGGAAACTTTTTGTCCAATCTTTATGATATAATTAAATTTTTAGAGTGCCTTGAGATGACGTGTGTTGTGAATTGGCGCTACAGAAATAAAATAGAATTCTTCAATTGCACCATCCATTGCATTATGAACCATAATACGCTTCACTGAAGAAAACTCAGGAGGGCTCCACTATTGACAGAAAAACTCAAAAAGCCAGCCAAGGATTCACCAAAGTGCATGTGGAAAAGCCCTAAAGTTTTGGATCATTGGACAAAAAAAACAAAAACAAAAAAACACTCGTCTCATACCAGTGCTTCTTGGTGAGTCACATCTGCTCTTTTCAACAAAATTATGTTTAGCAAAATTAAGCTTCCAAAGTTAAAGTCACCATACATGCTGTAAATATGGAGAGGGCTTGGTTTGTCTGCATGAGGAATGTTGAATCTTTGCAGTGCACAATGAAATCTGAAAACTACCAAGGCGTCCTGCCCAGAATCAGAAAGCTGTCTCAGTTGCATGTCTTGGGTCCTCCAAAAGGATAATGACCTAAAACAAACAGCTAAAATAAATAGCTGCAAAAAACACTGGAGTGTTCATAACAACCCTTAATGGGCTGAGATCTTAATCCCATTGAACATTTACAGATCTGAAAATTTCTATTTTTTTTCCTCCTATACCCATACCATATTTGTCGAGGTTTGGGGTGAAGGACCAAAGCGGCAACAAGACGATGGCAGGCGCGTACTGAAAATAACATTTTAATGAAGCCAACTCCAGAAATAAACAACGTAGGAACAGGGATCGAAAACAGCCAAGGAAAACAGACAATGCAACAGGAGGAACAAAAACCTGGAACTTAAATACAACAGTGAATCAACGGAAAGTGCTCAACACAGGTGACTGGGATTAACTAATTAACAATATTAATATTCTCCTATAGATGATACATCTTGCCCCATCTTTCAGTGTTTAGCCATGTTTCTCTCTCAGCTACTGGCTAAGCCTTTACTGCAACTAACTGTATGTGCTCTCTTTCATCCTCTAGACCTAAAAACTTGCTCAGCTTATCTACTTGGCTGTGTTTCTTTCGTAAAAAAAAAAAAAAAAAAAGCCATCGATGGAGCTAGTCTGCCATTACCGTTTTACTGTTCTCTAACATAGAAAGTATTCCTGAAACAATGCATCTGTGCTCTTTTTGGTTCTTTTGTGTCTCTGCTCTCCCTTCTCTATCCCCCAGTTGGTGGTGGCAGATAGCCGTTCACATCGGGCCTGGTTCTGCTGGAGGTTTCTTCTTGTTGAAGGGGGAGTTTTCCTCTCCACTGTCGCTACATGCATGCTGGGTATGAGGGATTGCTGCTAAGTCAACAAAACAATGCAGATGACTGTCCACTGTCGCCACACGCTCATCCAAGAGGAATGAATGCAGCAAGTAAATGACTCAACGCAATCTGCTGGGTTTTCTTAGATGGAAAACTTTTTAACCAATCTGTCTGTATGATTCAATTTAACTGACTTTGTGTGGTTTGTGGGTAAACTTAAAAAGCCAAATGTCATATCCCACTTGCCATCCACATCTTGATTTATCCTACCTGACCACAACACTGATGAATCAGTGTTTGTCATGTAGGAACATATAAAACATGTATCTAATTCAAAGAAGTTGTTTGTAACACATGCAGCCAGGATCAGCGCCTCCACCCATCAGTTAAACTAAGCAGGGGATGTAACTGGTGTCTCAAAGCATCCAGGAATGTGAAGTGAGGGTGTAAAAGTATCTAACTTTAAACTTTATGAGGACATCAAATGTGCTTTCAAACTGAAAATTCCTTCATTCATGCAAAATGTGCTGTACCTGTGAACCAACACAGCATGTTCTAATGCACAGAGATGTTTCAACAGATAAGAGGTTATGGGAAGTTAAGGAGATGTGTTAAAAAACGACTAATGCATCTCCACATCAAGTTTGCTGAAGTGGAACAGAACATTGCGATTATATGAATGCTTGGCAGATATCATCACAGGGCCTTGTTTGTGCTCGAAGCTAACTGGGCAGCGATCCTAAATAAACAAACTATAGATCTGCACACCCGCAGCATTTCTCATAATCACCACAAATAGCGAGAGACAAGCACTTATTAAAAATATAATCAGCTGTGGCTTGATGTTATGCTGTAGATGATAAAGGTTCCTCAAAGGGACAAGTTTAAATAGAAAATCCAGCCTGAGTGTACAGAGAAAATATGGCATGGTGAATTTAAAATATCTGTTCAAACACATGTGGATTTAAATGGATCCTTGGTGAGCTTTTGTTGAGGTTTACTACTACTTAGCTGTGTAGACCAAGTTGACACCAGGCTAAGAACAACATTACAAGATTTAAAAGCAGTCAAAACATGGATGGTCCCTGCAGGATCTTTGAGAGTTCTTCAAGAACACTGTACCATTGTGCATGGTGGAGATTGAGAGTTCCCTGATGTTTGTGGTGGGGACTAGTGGCAGGTGATCTCTGACTTTTAGCTGTGAGCATCGTCATAAGTTGTTCATAGAATGTGGATGAGCTATGCTGGCCACGTGTTAAGACTACAACATAATCACACCTATAACATATTGGCTGCATAATTTGATAAACCAATTAGGGTACCAACACTCTGCAACAAGAAGGATCTCCCCAACAGCGTAAAGTCTTATTCTCCATAGGTATAAAACATCCCTCCATCCATTATATGTACCTCTCTATACTTACTTATTATTGGATGGTTGTGTGCTATGGCTGGTATATAGCTGGTTTATTGGGATATGCCTTAGACAGGTCACCAGTCTATCTCAGGTCGACCCAGGAACAAACAGACAGTCGCACACATCCACACACTCTCCTAAGGGTCATTTAGAGAAACCAATAAACCCAATATTCATGTTTTTGGACAGTGGGAGCAAGCTGGAGTGCCCCAAGAGAGCCAGTGCATTAATGGAGAGAATGTGCAAACTCCATGCAGAAAGATACTTGGCTCAGATTTGAATCTAGGACCTTCCTGCAGCATAACAGTGTTACAACAACATCACAAAAGAGAAAAAAAAAATGCAATGTATGTATATAAAAACCACAACACCAAATGAAATGATAAATAAATTCATAAAAAATCAACACATATGAAAAAGAAATGCCATTCTCAACTCAAGCTCCTTGAACATGAAGATGAGTATGAGCTGTTCTTCCACTAGATTTGGACTACCAGATGAGTGTTAGCACAACATTTTCAAGCTACACATATCTGCCAAGCACGTACAGACCGTGGGATGGTGTGAGTTTTTTTTTTTTTCAAGGCAAGAGACTTTTCAAGGTGAGACATTATCAAAAGGATGCCTTGGCTTTATATCTTTAGGAAGGGAGGATGACAAGGAAGAAAAGAAGGCTCAAACCTGTGGTAGACGGGCTGAAACCTCCCACATTTATATGGAAATTCTGCAGATTGTGGGGAAAGATATTGCAGATGTAAAAATCGAAGTATTGAGATGAGACGGTGAAATAAGCAACAATGTTTATTTCACATAAGCAACATTTGTTTAGAAATAAAAAGGTGACATACAGTGACAGCAAAAATTCTCTGAGATGTTCTAAATGATCTACATATGTTTGCCGGCAGAGCTTGCACATCCAATCTCTGGGTACACTGTGAGCTAAAAACTTTGGCTGCTGTGTTTTTACCATCAAATAGTATGTAGATGGGGTTCTGTGGTTGACAGAATTGCCAAAAGTTTTGAAACTTTTCATAAAGTAAAATAAAATATACAACAAAAGGCCCATCATCTTGACAAGAGCCAGGGGTTGAGGAATGAACAAGACAAGAGAAGACATACAAAATTCTGCTGGGGTTTAGAGTTTGACCACATTGTTGAAGGAAAAGTTGACACCTTGAAAGATGAATAAAGATTTGTCATGTGATATAAAAAGACTGACACAGTAATAAGGGACGTGGTGAGTATCTGTGCTCATTTAACTTATGGCACATATTCCCACCATTTTTAGCTGCAAGGGTTCCCAGATGTTTGGCCAATAAGACTCCACTTATCAGTTATTCATCATGAATATACACCATGGAAATATAAAATATCAGTGTGTCTGTGTGTACATGTGTGGAAGAGTGAAATAGGGGTCATAGAAAGCCACTTCAAGAAGGTCCCAGAGAACATGATTTTCAAATATGTATGTTTATATTAAAAACAGCAAAATGGTAATGTTGACCAAGGTCAGTTTATAAGTAGCTACATGTGCGATAGATATATTAAGCACACAGAATAAATCATACAGACTTTAGGCCTGTCCTATAAACACAAGGATAATATCCCAGAGAAAACTACACAATCTAAATCTCACACATGTATACTGAACTGGTTAATAGGGCTGTAAATGTTCTCAGATCTGGCATTCTTTTGTACAATGCAATTTATATCAATGTCTCTCTTTTAGGCCTTTAAATGAAAAGTTTAAGTAAAATGTTTATTCAAAAAGCAACGTTGCTGGACATGTGGAAAACACTGTGCCACAGTAAACATTTTCACAAGGAAGAAAGGAATAATTCTCCTTTTGACTTTTGATCTCCCTTCGGGAAACTTGACATTTTCTCTTTGACCCCCGTTTCCAATTAGCTTAGAGCACAAGGTCGGCTACTGCAGGGCAGACACAAGGCTGTCCTGTTGGATTGATCTTTGCTTTTTTCCGGTTGAATGTTTGTCTTCCCATATCCCTTGGCACTCTGTTTTAAACTCTGACATAGAGCAATAGGGCAAAGCCAGGAAAGAATCTCATGATAAATTATTTTAATTTGGAGCTTAAAAAAAGGAAACTGACATTGCTTTAAACATTAGCCAAATGTATAAATCATTCCCACTTTCTAAAGTCCATTTAAATCAAACAAATATGTTGTTTGATTTAAATGGATGTTGTTTCCTTAAAGCAGGGGTCTGCAACCTGTGGCTCTGGAGCCGCAAGTGGCTCTTAATAACTTTGGCTATAAATTATATTTTTATTAAGGTACTTAAATGTAATAATGATAATAAATGCAGGTTTGGAATAATTACTTTTAATTTTCACAACAGAATGATGCTAAAAGTGCCAGTAATATTTAATTTTAAATAAATATGTTTTCATTATGTTGCAAACAGATTTTTTTTTACATCATTATCCATAAATATCAACATCCTATCCATGCTCTGTTCTTTAAACCCTAAATAGACATAAAAGGGCGTTTCTTTAACGATTACAACATATTTCCTACAGTAGATCTTTATCAAAAATTAAAACTTGTCTTTTTTCAAAAGGCCAGGCAACATTTGCGGCTCTGAACGAGTTTAATTCAAGTGGACTGTAGGCAAAATGGCTCTTTAGACTGTAAAGGTTGCAGGCCCCTGCCTTAAAGTGAACCAAAATGTTTATGTGAACACTATTTTACTGATTTGTAAACCACTTTATTTTTATATCTGTTATTTTTGCGGGAAATGCCTCACATGTTTTGTTGTCAGAGCTGAAAGATTGTTGTTGGTGGTCAGTGATGCTCTCCCTTTCATCTGTAAATGACTATCAGCTTTTCTGTTAGAAAACATTCAGTGCAAACGTGACTTTGGTTTAAAGATTCATAAAATAATGTTGCACAAACTACTATAAGATTTTTTAAATTACATTTGTTTTAAGATGATAAGAACTCAACTTTTCAGATTTCTGCTTATCAGAGCATAAAGGTGCTCAGATATGTTTCCTGCTCACTGCAGGAAAAATATCAAAAGCTCATACCCTTTTATCAGAAGCTCACTTAGAAAAATCTTAATTATGTCATAGGCCTGGACTTTCTGAACTATTAGTTTCCACTCCATTCAGCCTACAGCCATCTGTCACTACCCAATCAGCTCAGTCCTCTCCTCAGCCACCAGTCATCAGCTCTGACCAGTTCCACCTGCTAATGAGTCCCTACTCTGCTCACCTGCTCCCCAGCCTTCATATACCTACCTCACTCTCTCTTGACACTCCCAGTTCTGGTGTACTCAGCCTGCACCTAGCCAACTCTAGTTCAATCTGAAAAACTCACAGAGAAAGAAATGGCAATTAGAAGGATTTTATTGATACAATATTTTAAGTCTTTGGTGCTCAGACCTCGGCAGGAACATTAATGCTGAATTATACTTTAATATGCATAAGTAGATGTATGAGAACAGGGATGTTCCCCCCAGGTCTGAAACTGGTGGTGGAGTGGAGATAGAAGAAGTTTGTTCAGTCCATATGATGATCTGTTTAAGATAGATGTCCAACTTGATAAACACAGGTTTGCATGAACTGTCCATGATGAGCAAGCTTGAAGCGACTGTGGAGAGGAAAAACTCCCCTTTGGGAAGAAACCTCTGGCAGAACCGGGCCCAACATGGTGGTCTTCTGCCGGACCAATAACTGGCGATAGGGAGTGATGAAGACTGAAGGGAGAAAACACTCTGATGGGTTGAGGATGGAGGAACGTCTTGGAAGCTAGATGAACTCAGCTATGATGGTGGAGAAGGGGTTGGGGGTGGGTTGAATCGGACATCTGATTCGAAATCCAACATGCAATCCGTTTGCGCTTGCTGGTTAGCAGGCTGAGACGTGGATTTGAAGTTGCTTTTAAGATGAGCGCGGGATGCTGGTTGGCTTCATGGAGGTGCGGTTCGTAGCTGATTGGCTCACATCAGAGGCGTATCGGACTCTGATTGAATGGAGGCTGGTGATGAGTTTCTTCGATTGAACTTGCGCCTCAGCTTCATTTCTACCTACATCTGGTCAAGTCTGGTTCTACCTACAGTACATCTAGTTAACTCCTGCCTTTGTCTCCGGCTCAAGTTCTTCACCCCTGCTACTCCTGGTCAGACTGGTTCAGTCTGCATCTTCTAGTCTCCCATTCCTGCCTGCCTTGTCTACCACTTCTCATCCTCTTAAATAAACCTTTTAAAATTGAACATTGTTGTCTGGCTAAATATCGGGTTCCCAGAACTCATTCCTGAGAAATTATCCCATTTACATTATCAAATCTTTTATTTCTAATCAACTTCACTCAGTTATGTTTTAAAAACATACGTTGAAGAATAAAGAAAAACACAGTTTGCCAGGAAACAAGGCAAAAACAGATTACCTTGCTTGTATCTCTGGTATGTAGACGTGTCAATTTGGTGGCCAGACAAGGAGCTTTTTTTTAAAATAAATAAAATAAAGCATAGTCATTAGTACCGGATCTGTCTTTTCATTACTACAGAAATTAATTGTTGTTCTGACTTTGATTTCTGCTTTTCGACAACCTTTTTAATTCTTTGAAATCAGAGTTAACCATTTCTCCTGTTCTTTCTCAGCCTCCTGCCTGCTCTTTCCTGTTGTCATTAAACACCCCCCTGCCCAACACCAGGCCAGTGTCCTGGGGCGCCGTGTGCACTATGTTCATGCTCCCAAAGGGAAACATTAGAAGACTTGTAGCTGTTCTAGTGTCAAATGACTTGTTGGCCATTACCGCAACTCAACGTAATGATTTGTAAATGACCCGCTGATTGTGTGAAGGAGGGGCAGCCGGTGTTGTGAAGTGCGTTAACACTGCCAGTGACCCAGCAGAACATTAATCATAATTATGACAAAATTATTCAGCTTGAACTTCTTCCAGCAGTGAGCAACTGCAGCGGATGTTGAAAGTGACCAATATGCGGCGCGTAACAGCAGCGTCATGTGTGTGTCTGTTTGCGAAGAGTTGGGGGGCTAATAGAGGGGCCTCTATGAAAGGTAAAAATGGCCCTCCTGCAGTCCCTGTACCTTTCATGTGCTAATAATACCAAAGTTATAAGCACCAACACCATCCATCTCTGCACAGATGTTTGCTCCAGCGTGTGGCCTTTCCATCACATGAAAACACTAGCTATGGTAAAAATTGCCCTGTGTGTTTTCAAACCCATACGTGGTGTGTTGGGTGTGGATAGCAAACAAAGGAGTCACACACTCAAGGGGACAGTAGGAGGCCTCTTTCTGTGGGGCCCAGAGAAGCTGAAACATTATCAACTTTAAGCTTCACCCACATATCTCACACTGTGTTTCCCCCTCATCTCCATTCCTTTCAGGATTATCACCCACATCATCATTGTCAGATCTGTCTGTGAATGATGGTTTGAATGTCACCAGTATGAGGCTCCGCTCACTATGTGACACTCAAAGAGGGGGAAAATTAAGACCATAAAGGATGTGACCAGCCATAAGGAAAAAGGCACAATCATACTATTATCTAAAGATGAAGCCCACAGACTGTACTGGTCTCATCTAGGAGCTTTTTCTTTTCAATCTTGAGTGATTGTATAGAGACCCTTCTGTTGGCCTGAAGTGTGAGTCAGTGCTTGAGGCATGCTCTCCATATGTGCCAGTCAGGGAGGTCCGATGGCTAATACCATCCACCAACATTGTTCGCCTCTCAGACAATTTGATTTTGGAGAAACAAAGTGAACAAACATCAGTTCCAGCCTCTACACATCTGAAAGGAATTTCAATGTAAATGATACCCCACAAAATATTCGGGTTTTTCTTTATTCCATTAGGTAGTTAGTTTTGCTACTTTGAGCAGATTTAGAATTGGACAGGGATCATTTAAAATAAGTTGGCGGGGGGCAATTTGATACGAGCGTGTGTAATGATTGCTCAAACAAAAGTTTTTTTTGAGTTTATGACCAAACCAGATACAGAACTGACTTTTTAAATCAGTTTTTTTACCCCACAAAGTCTGAGTTTTTGAAGATGTAAAAAAATGTTACATCCAGAAAACCAAAAAGTATAAATCACAAATAAATTATAATCTCCATTTCCAGTATGATACACAACAGATAAATATTAGATAATTTAAATAATTAGAAAACATACATAAGAGATTTGGAACCATTCCCTAATAATAAATATACCTTATTTTTCAAAAACATGTCCTGTCTGGTGGGGCAGCACTTAGAATTTCTTTCTTAGTGCCAAAGAAAGCCTAAAAGATTTATTTTCACAAGTGCTATTTTGCTATAGTGCTCCGCTTCATACGCATGCAAAAAAACATTATTGGTCATTATTTTGGGATTATTTCAATTTCAATGGACACAGAAATGGAAAGGTAAAAGAGAAAGAAAGGAAGGGAGAAAGGTGAGGTGAAACGTTAAAAGGGAGATAAGGTGACAAAATTAGAGTAGAAGAAAAAGAGAGTACAAAATAACATTCTCGGAATCTGCTTACACGTGCTGAAAGAGATACAGAAAGAACAACAAAACAAACAGAAAAGTTAAAATTGGTACAAACAACCAATGCCTATGATAACATAATTTAAAAATATGCAGTATTATTTAATACAAGATCTATTTAGTGACAGTCAAAGCTAATTATAGGGTTTAGCTGTATAGAAGTGTATAAGCACCTGGATCCAAGCACCTATGGGTGTTTGTGAAAGTGCACTTGTTTAAGTAAGGTTCATCCATAAGGAAAATGCTCAATAGTGGTTGTGAGGAGCCAAAGACCCGCTCCCCAGGGTGCCGAGGCATTCATCACGGAGACCAGAACCCCAAACGCCGAAAGGGCCCCCAGTGCAAAGGAGCCCAAGAAGGACCAACACAGGGATATCTGCATCGCCCCATCGCAGAGCCCCAGGAAACCCCCCAGCTGCCACAGCGCAGAAGCCCCAGGGGGCTGCAGTGACGAGCCCATGGGTTCCACTAGCAGAGCAGATCCAGCCATGGGAGCCCAGGCCCCATGAAGCAGCCGCCAGGAGTGAGCCAGCACACACCCAGGGACCCGGCCCCGGACATGAGAACCAACGCGTCAGGGGGTCAAGGCGCCAGCCTACGGCAGGGAGCCTGATGAGGGGGATGGGCTAGTGAGATGTTCCAGTAGAGGGGGAAGCCCAAAACCCAACCTGACAAAGAATGAGGCACACAGTCACAATCACACAATGCCCACACATGCAAACACTCATAACCACAAACTCTAATACTACACAAGAATGGACGCTGTACACACACTTGCAATCACATGTGCGGTGTAATAAGCAGTCCTACCTCCATATAAAGATGATAATGTGTTTTCTGGGAATGCACAAATAAAGGACAGAGTGTTTAGAACTTCACTACCAACTACCTCATGAAGCATTAACCTAAAGTGACATTTTAAGACCAAACAACATGTGAGAAAACTGTAAACTGACAGACCGAGTGGTGTGACAGACGGTGTCCTCAGAACAATTATTGCCACATTATTGTTGTACATTGTTAGAGAGCAAGGGACTTATGTCCTAACCTGACTCTCGCCAGATGGATGTAGTTCCGCCGAGCTCCACACACCTCCACACATCCATCTGGATTCGCTGCTATTGGACAAGACGGTTTAACCAATTATATGCAAGGATTTTTGATAAGGCCCCTCTTTCTGAAATACATCTCCAACGGAGCAATCCCAGATGGATGTGTGGAGCTCTGTGGAACGAAATCCATCTGCCGAGAGTCAGGTTACTTACGTGCTGGAGAGGCTGTACGGTTCCAGGTTCAAATCCCACTGACTGCCCCTCTGGGTCCCTGAGCAAGACTCTTATCCCCAGAATATTTCCCGGATGCTGCACAGAGAGAGACAACAGCTCCCCAAGGGATGGGTTAAATGGAGAGAATGAATTCCATTGGAATATATGTTGCTAACCTGGCCAGCCAGATTGATAATGTGCAGCACTCTACGTTCTGCACATTATCAATCTGGGACTGCTTCAGTCGAGTCCGTTCAGCAGAACTTTCCGAGCTGATTAGGCAAAGCGACACCTAGTGCCCGCCTACCAAAGGTTAGTTTTAGACAATCACAGTACCAAATTAAAACATAGGCAACAGGCATCATGAGAAACTACAAGAAGGTAAGCTAGTCAAGGCATCTCTATCTGTTCTACTTTCAAAGAAGAAATTGTGGATTTATACCAAACAGATGTAATAGCAGCAGCTACGCGTGCATCCTCCTGCACTGCCATGTTTAGTTTGGTTCCGCCATGGGCTAGTCAGCTCTTGCTGTCATTGCACCGATACGTCCACCGTACCACAATAGTGCAACGTCATTGGTCCGAGCCATTTTTGGATCGGACAGAGCAGTATAAAAAAGGGAGAATTACACAACCATTTTATGGCTCACTAATATAAAGGATGTTATTCTGGTGCCTTTTTGGGAGACAGGTGCCAGCATGTGGTTGTGTACATAACATAATGTAACGTAACTACTGACCAGAACAGGAGTAGAAATTGCAAAGTCTTTCTCAATAATACCATATTTTTACGTAAGTACACATTACAGTTACAAGTAATTATTCACCACTGTGGTTACTAACAGGTACACTAGGCTCTCTGTGACACTTTTAATTCCCTGGGTTGTGTGCTGTTTGTTACTCATCCAAGCTACTGCTCTCAGACAAGATATCTGTTGATGTCCTCCTTCTCATTAGATAATTTGCCATGTAAATCTTTGTTTTATGACCTGACATTTGAGAGAGAGTGAATTTGCTTTCTCTTCATTGTGTTTTGCATCCATGACAAAGTGTTAAATTAATGACGTCACCCTTTGGCAACTTTTTCCAGCTCCCTTTATTTTTTAGGATATGGATATAACAAATTGACTAACATGAATTATAAGAGCAAACACAACTGAAAAGGAAAAGTTTTTAAAATATGATGCATCTAGTTTAAGGTTCAGAGCAAAAACATTTTTCAACTATAAAAGTAATGCTATGATTAGTAATTCTTGGCAGTTCATGCTCACATCCTCTCTAATCAGATGAGTGAATAATGACATTCATGTGAGTCTTCACAGTGTGGCCAAAGCAAAATAATTTTTCAAATGTGTATATCAGGGAGAGACTCTTCTTTCATGATGTAAGGAATCTTGGCCAACTGTGGCTTAAGAGCAACAACCCAAGCCAGCACAACCTTGCATCTCACAGCTGGCTGCTCCAGCTTCACCTCTCCTCTTTCACAAGCTGCCCCTGCTACCAAAAGCCCAACGTGGAGACCACAGGATGCTCACAAAACAAGCGAAGCTGCAGGCATAGGAGGGGAACAGCTTGTTAGAAGGACTGTCCAGTTTGGAGTCTCACTGCCAAATTTGTTTCCATTCATCTGTCAGATTTCACAAAACCTTGTTAGTGGTGGATCCAACCTCACAGACAGACAAACCACTTCTCTGTTGCAGTTTACCAAAAACCGCGTCAAAGAATATAGAACAAAGGCTTTGTAATTTCCAGACTGAAACAAATTATTTATCAGTCTGGTATGAAACATTTGATGCATAAAGAGTTGTTTTTTCCCAGCTTCCACCCCCCCTCCCCCAGTAAAATCATCAATAAAATTCAGTCAAGCTACAAAACTATGCAAGTGCAGTTGATTTAAACTAGAGGTTGAGAGATTACCTTTAGACTCACAATGTTGCCGAGCAAGTCGACCAAATAAACATAGGAAATGACCAAGATGGCACCAATGTATCTTAAAACTGGCTTCATAGGAGTGTTTCCCTCTTGGCTTTGGCTGCTATATGAAAGTGCACTGATTTCACATGTAAAGTGGCACAGTGTTTCGTCAGATTTAATCGTTTCTTTTAATTCTTACCTGTATGAATTATTTACATACTTAGACACAATCAACCAATGATAACAAAGGAAAGACATAAATAAAAAAAAAAGGACATGCACTGCACTCCCTGACAGCTAACAATCTTGAGAGTTGGAAAATGCTCTTATGGGATTCTAATAATGTCTTTATAAACTGTAAATATAAATAAATATAGGTATAGGTAAGATTTGTATACAGATCACTATTGCTTATCTTGACTGAATATAAAGGGTCTGCAATTGTTGCTTGTAAGTGCTTTGAGTTTGAATCTCTATCTCTATCTAAATCTAAAAAAAAACAACCTTTGACTGATAAAGTACTGATTCAAAGAGGAGACAAGGAAACAAAATCAACCTTAGGGATATTTTTCATTTCTTAAATCAAAACTTGATAGAGTATGAAACATTTTCTCATTGATTCACCACGTATCAGTAAGAAAATTTCAATACTATTTTTATGCTAGTTTCATGTAAATCTAGCGAGCTTCTCTTGTACATACACTACAAAAACGCATGTGGAGGGATATTTTGCTTTCCTAAAATGGAAATGTAAAAATAGGTTTGTACAGCTGCCAGGATGTGCATTCTCTCAGTGACTGCGAGGATTTTCCCCAGTTGTAACAAGCTGGACAGCGAGCTGTTTCCTCTCAAACTGTCACAAGCATTTAAAATGTGTAACATGCCTGTGCAAATTCCCAGTTATCCGGGTCATCGCTACAGCAAACAGGCTTAAATTGGAGGCAACCGGATTTTCGCTCAGTTCTTTCTGAAAACGTTTTGACACTTATCCAGTAGTCGTTGTCAATTCTGGTGGCTCGCACCGATTTAGCCTGTTTGCTGTTAAACTGAGTAATGCTGTCTCGTTTTGTCCTCGCAAACTGAAATATGTTGACTTTACTTTTGTAGATTATTAACAAAACAGTTGCTAGATTTGGACCTTCACATTAAAAACAAAAGTCAAGAAGATCCTTGACAACATTACATTTGTTTGTGAACTGGTTTAAATAATTAACTCGTATTAAACTATCTGGGGTGTACCTGGTCTCTTCCTCAACGATTACAACAAGCAAAGGATGGATGTCATTCAACTGACAGGCCAGGCAAGGAAAGCACTCATCAGGGAAGCAGCCAAAAGACCTGTGGTTTCACTGATAACAATTTCCCTCTGAGGAGCTGCACATTAGCTCAGGTGGAAGAGTCTATTGATTCTAACAGTGTTAGTGGTGAACTCAACAGATCTAGCCTATGTTGAAGATAAGCAAGAATAAAGCCACAAGAAGTCGTGTGTCTTCAGTAGGAACAGAGAAACTATTCAGAGTTGATGGGAAGATGGATGGAGCTAAACACAGGTCAATCTTGGAAGAAAATGTATTAGAGGCTGCAAAAGACATTAGACTGGAGTGGAGGTTCATCTCAGCAGGACAACGACCCTAAACATAAAGTCCAAGCTGCAAATGAATGGTAGATCCAAGCCTAGTCGTGTGTTAGAATTAAAAGGTCAAAGTCCAGACCTGAATCAATTAGGAATCTGCAGCAGGACTTGGCAGATGCTTTCTATCCAATCTGACTGAGCTTGAGTTGTTTTGTAAAGAAGAATGTGCAAAACTAAGAGGGACACATCCCAAAGACCCATGTCTTTATAAGAGCAAAGGCTCCTTCTGAATTTAAATTCTCCTCTCTTGTACTGGTTTGTAGTGTTTTAATAAATACAAAATGCACTGTAATAATGTAATAACTATTGAGAGAGTAAGGCAAGCCTAATAAGTATATTGTGTGAGTAAAGTACAATACCTTCACAAAAACATTGTTAATTTGTCAATTCATACATATAATGGATGCAAGAGCTCTTTCCACATAATGTTCCCAGAGGTTGGATTACTAAACTAAGGAAGAGCTGGCAGAAAATAAAGATCTAACAGAACTGCTAAAATCATAAAGAACAGAAGACAGGAATCAAACCCAAACAGATACAAGAATACACAATTAACATAAACACTGAACAGAAAACTAAACTAATGACAAAAAAAAAACAAAGATTCAAGGATAAAACTAAACTAAAAGTGCAAAACATAACAGCCTGCAGGATCCCCAGGGAGCTACATTAAGTTTTTCCCTCAGGTCTGACCATTTTCCTGTTTCCCTGTTAGTGTAATGGTTACTGCTGGTGAATCCGATATTCAGCCGGACGCTGAGTTACGTTTTTAAAAGGTTTATTGAAAAGGGTGAATAATGGCAGGTGAGGCAGGCAAGCAGGATCAGACTTGACCAGATGATTTAATGGCTGATGGTGTAAGCAGGAGGGCATGAGCAGGGAACCAGAAGATGCAGACCAGACCAGAACAGGTGACATGGACCAGGGAAACACCAGAACGGGCAGAGCAAGCAGCTGGAACTCACGAGGAAACAGGCAGAACGTCAGTATGCAACTTTCTTCACAAGAGTCCAGCTGGCTGAGCACACAGGAACTGGTAGAGTCGAAGCACATCAAACAAGATGAGATGAAACGAGAAGAGACATTCTGGCAGGGATGAGTTGGCTGAAGCAGGTATATGTGCTCAGGTGAACAGGTGAGCAGAGTTGACAGTAATTACTGGCAGCAGGTGGAGCTGATCTGGGCTAATTGACTGGAGACTGAGGTGATTGGATAGTAGCTGAGAGGCGACAGGCTGAGAGGTAAAGTCCAGAAAGGTCCAGAGCAAAACAAACAAAAACCTAAATCATGACAGTTAGATTCAGTTCTCCCTCTGCCCCTGCCAGCTCACTGCCCTCCTTCCCTTCTGCTTAACTGCCTTTTACTCATCTGACCAGTGTAATGTACTCCACCTGCTTCTTCCGTCTCCTCCACTATATGCTCAGTTAGTTCAGCTGTAACCAGTTGTCAGGTACTACTTCATGCTACAACGTTTTAGTCTATTGTTAGTCGTGTCCCTGTTACCTTGTTTTTGCCTGCCTACTTGCAACTTTGTTATTTTGTATTTAGTAAAACCATTCTCTTCAATATGCGGCTTCCCGGCTCTTGACTGTGTTTTGGTCTTGCCCACAAACATAACAAACATGACATAAAGCAGAAAAGATTGTTCTGTTTTTTTTTTCTTTTAGTAAATAACTAAACACTTTTCATAATGAGCTCATTTGCTACGTGCAGATAGCTGACGGGATAATTAGACTATTGGACTCTTGACTATTTTGCTTCATCAGTCTGTTGGTGCAGTTTAGAAAAATCTTTTCATCCAACCATACAAAAGTCTATGACCAGCACCTATTTGCACAATGTGAAAAAGTCAATTTTCTGAAACTGTGGCTGCAGCTCTGCGGTATTTTATCAATCACCGAGAGGCAAAATTCTTACCAAACAGTTTGTTTCTCTGTCTAACACAAAGCAGCTAACAATAATATTCTTTCAGAAACTTGGTGCCAGCATTTCAATCCCATACTAACAGAAACAACCCTTTCAGACATCACAGCCTCTTTTTCCTGACATGAACGCACACCCCCACTGCTAAAAGGGCCACTCCCACCTCCAAAAGGGGCCTGTAATTTTCACAGTTGTGGACAAATCTCCCTGTTCTTCCTTAGCGGTAGGAGTTGAATTCGGTCTTCTGAAAAGCGTTGCTTTGACATCTATTATTCGGTCTCTTTTGATGGTTGGCTCAACGCGCAGCTCATTTTGGCCGCCAATCCCCCGCTGTGTTTTTAAAACTTGCATCCAACCATCAAGACGTAGAAAAAAAAAGATTGTTGTCAACATGTCAAGAGTGGATTTTCATTCTAAGTAACACTGACACAAAAGTAAAAAGCTGTGGTTAATATTTGTCAAAACAAAGCTCATAACAACAGAATTGCAGCAGACAAAAAGGCTTTTTATGTTTTTCATCAGTGACAGATTTTAGGTCAGAAGTTCGTCCTTTCCCTGGTTTTATGTCAGCAACAGACGCAGCTGTCCATAGAAGAAGTGTTTGTTTGCGGTGTTGAACAGGCAGCTCTTTGCAAAACACACAAGCGTGTAAACAAGTTTCAGTAGGTCTATGAAAAAAAATGGAGAGTTTGGGTAAAATCCCTTAAAGTGCTCTAAAAAAAGCAACATTCCTCAAAATTTGGGATTTCTATGAGGATTTAGGAGTGTGCTTACATTTTTTTAAGGTTTACATCTTTGTTTAATAAGCAATAAAATTATAAAATTTGTGGTTTAATGTGTTTGAATTGAGGATTAAATCATTTTAGAACCCAACAATGACAACATCATTTATATTTCATAACTCTAGAATTTGGAGGCGTACTTTTCTTCTACCATAGCTGAACTTGAATATTTTAGACAATAAAGCAGCAAAAACCAAAGAGTAATTAATCATAATATGAAAAGTATGACGAGTCTAACAATTGATCATTGCAACATTCAACTATTTATAGCAAAATTTATGAGGGTCATTTCTATCAAAAATCAATATGAAGGCTAAATTATTTGTCTTCAACATTAAGCTTTTCAATACTTTACCAAATTCTTTGTGATGTTGTTTATGGTATGAGTGTGTTTATTTTGAGAATAATAAAAATGACATAATTGATAGTCACTCAACAAATCGGGAATGAACCCATTACTAATCAATTTACTTTAATGATTATGAAAGTCAACAATCAAAAATGAAACATAAATAAAAAATACAGACAAAAGAGAAACACTAGTTGAAGAGAAATGTCTGAAGCTACTGGATGTTTGAAATATTTATTTGTTAGGGTATAATGTTATCAAAAGTCTCTGAAATTTCAGTTCAAAGCTTTCACAGAAAATTTGGAGTTGTAAATATTAAACTTTTATGGAAATGTTTGGAGAAGTCAAAAGAGGAATGAACTTAAAATGAGCCACCTTTTGTCCTCAGCTTGGCTACCGCTGAACCGCCACAGTAGAATCTATAGGAGGACTCCTTCATTTCATCCAAAATTAAGCTGTGGCATCATTTCTGTCTAGGAACCACATTTGGATCTTTGCATGTGAATTTTCCACACCGTCTTTGATGCTGCCCAGTGGGAAGGTCTTGACATACAGCTGTTATTTGCCCAGGAAGGTCACCATCGTACTGGCCAGTGGTCTCTCTCCAGGAACTGGCCTCTGAATGTTGAGAGAGGAACAACTGAGACGGTAATGATATAAAAAGAAATCCTGCTGGATAAGCTGGGTATTGTGAAACAAAATGAAACAAAGCTTGCTTTTATTATGTGGAGAAAAAATAACAAACACAAAAAATATAATTAATAAAAGCAACACAACCAAATCTTAAACAAATTTATGAGGCTTGTCTTTTGATTCTGACCCGACTCTGTTTTTCATCCCTCTTGCTCTGACTCCAGACTTTTCTCTGAGTCAGTATCGTCAAGCTCACAGAGGCTGCGCCTCGTGTCCTCATTAGGCCCTGATCAACCATGCCAGAAGAAGAATTTAATAAAACAAAGGGTCTGCAATTTTTTTCAAGCCCTTTTACTGAAAAATTAAAAGACGAGAAATTTCCAAAATACCACATAAGAACCTCTTCAGTATGGAAGAACCAGTGTATTCAAGGTCTCAGAGTGTAGCCTTTTTGAAAAAAAAAACAGAATAAAAAAACTGTGCATTTAAATGATATCAATGTACAATAAATAATTAAACAGCAACAATGATACATATCTGGAAAAAAGCATCTTTTAACAACCCGTCAACTTGGAATATAATTTAAATTCATTTAAAGAAAAATAGAGAAATTATCCTACAAAACCTTCTCCTGTTTTTAGGTCATGCTGCAAAATGGGAAATAAAGTAAAATTTGAGCTGCTAAAAATATTTTCTGCCAATGAAATGCATATTTTGACCCCTAAAATAAGATAATTTGATATACTACACTTGGAATAAGATGATGGAGATGAGTTGTTCCCATTTTAAGTGCAAAAATCTTATTCCATTGGCAGATCATTTAAACTTGCATGCTCAAATCAAGGACAAATACACTCATTTCATATACTTACTTATTTCAAGGCATTTTATTTACTTAGTTCCCTTTTGCAGTGCACTTTTTACTAGCTTATTTGATTTCAGTGGAATATTTTAAGTATGCGTTTGTAACTTTAGAAAAAAATCAAAACAGGTCTCTGTTGTTAATGAGATATGGGATCTCATGTACAACATGTATAAATTAAGGTTAAATGAAAATAAATAAAACATTTGACATGCATCTAACTAAACAGTTAATTATAAAAGCTACAGGGTCACAAACCTCGCATGTGGACATAACATCTCAGGAACATAAGAGATTATTTTAGCTCAATTTCAATAATATTGTCATTGTGTAGACCTTCAGCAAAAGACTTGATCACAGAGTAAAAGGTCCGTAGACTGTAAATCTGCATGAAATGTTAGACGTCTGACAGTCTTACAGGTACACAAGACAATGATATCAAAGGTCTCTGTTGTTTTTTTTAGACAAAATGACAGAAATACTCTGTCAGTCACTCAGCAAAAAGAATAGAATTAACCATCAAAAACAATAGTATAAAATAAAAATATTGATCTGTTTCCTCACGTTATTAACGTTTCAGGGACAGTTCATTCTGACTTGTTAATGACTTGTAATTAAAACCATCTAAATTGGACTTGACTTGTCAGCCTTGACTGATGACTCAGCTTGAGACTTGACAAGATTTGAGACTTATTTGTAACTCGTGAAGTAGCGACATTTCTGCTGTTCAACCTCACAGCGCTCTGTTTAGATCCCCTATGGTTAAAAAAGTGTTGTGGTGCATGTCCAGCATGTTTATATGCGGGACATGAGGGATTGCAGCAAAGCCATGTACAATGCAGACGACTCTCCCTGTGGCTCTACGCTTCTCCAGGAGTGAATGCTGCTTGTCGGGACTTTGATGCAATCAACTGGTTCCCTTATATAGGAACATTTTTGACCAATCTGTATAATCTGACCCAATCTGTATAATATGATTGAACTTAACTTTGTAAAGTGCCTTGAGATGACATGTTTCATGAATTGGCGCTATATAAATAAAATTGAATTGAATTGAATTTAATATATCAGATACTGCAAAGCCTATAAGCAAACATTGTATATGCTAAAAAAGATGAGAAATGAATTACTTTATGTATGATACAAATAAAGACAAAGGATGTGATGGGTGATAAGCTGAGCGTAGGACTCTTCTTGGTGTGCAGCATCACAGAAGCTGTGGCTATTGAGAGGAAGACAGTAGGCCATTTAAAGATATCTCTACATTATTTTCAAAACATTTCTTGTTTGACTTCATCTCTGTTTTGTCATGCTGGAATCCATGGTATGTGATTTTATTCATTAGAGGTTAGACTTGAATAATTTTAATTTTCATTGCTATACACTCAAACCCTAGCGTTGACAAAAAGTGTACTGTTTTATTTTTACCACGACTGTATGACTGTCAGGGTTAACCCAACGTTAACCTGGATCCCCACATTTCATCAGGGACAAAGACCATGTTTAATTCCTTCCTTAAAATACACTTTTCATGAATATTTCTTTCCCATAAATCACAAAGCACTTATGTGAAAGCTAATCAAATTCCCAAACCAACATGAAAAATTGTTCCCAGCAAAGTTAAGCCTGACATTTCCCACATAGTTTGTTTCTAGTCATGGAAATTCTCAGGGTGCAGATTAGAACAGCTCACCACTGATCCACATAACAGCAACAACAAAAAAGCAATAATTATAATATTGATGTTTCAAGATCATCCTTCAGCAAGTTTAAAGGCTCTGGCAGGCTAAATGTCAGCAAACAAACTAATTAAACACACAGACATGATGCTTATTATCCTATTAATTAATCTATTTTTCATACCCACCTTATTCTTTTAAGGGTATCAGAGGGCCAGGAGTCTCAACCAGCTATCACTTGGTTAGAGCAGGCCTGGCATTCATGGGTCAAAGAGAGAAACTCCTTTTTTTTGGAGTGTGGGAAGAAATCGGAGTACTCAGAGAAAAGCCACAAATGATGGGGAGATAATGGAAACTGAACACAAAAAATAGAAATCAATAGTCAAAAACAAAATACGTAAGAAAAAGACTACATTATTCTAAATTTAACCGGCCATTGTATTGTTCAAATATACATTAGAAATACCACTATTTTAAATGATGATAGTGAACACTAAAAAAAATTAAATGATGATAGTGAACACTAAAAAAAAAACAGCTTGCTTGTGTTACTGTCATGGTTTTGGGTGAAGGACCAGAGCGGCAACAAGACGACGGCAGGCCGATGCTGAAAATAATAACATTTAATGGAGCCGAGTCTCTGAATACACAACAGGAAACCAAAACAGGTCACAAAAACAGACAATGCAACACAGGAGGAACAAAACCCTCAACTTAAATACAATAGGGGAATCAACGGAAAATGCTTAACACAGGTGAGTGGGATTAACTATTTAACACAAACATCGTAGCATCATGACAGTTACGTCAATCACCGTCATGAGAGGGGCTGTGGTGTTTTCACACCGTGACTGTGAGCGGTTTTCATGACCACAAATATTTCTAAACAGTCAGTTTGACATTTTTCTGAGACTATGACAAAAACCTATTAGCCTTCTTTCAGCCATGGTAGTAATCTTTCCATTCCTAAGGTCAACAGTGTTTAGCGATACACATCTGTGTACGTGTTTGTTGGTATATTTTCTTGAGAAACCAGCCCATAAATAAGGTGATGCGATTTTTATACTACATTGTGTTTGTTGACCTTTGAGCTAAATCAAAGTAAACAATTTCCTCCAAAAAAAATAGATCCAATAAGTTGGAGGGATGTGGCCACATCATTGTGCTTCATTTCACAACTCTTTGATGAGCTTTAGATTGGAGAACGGTTTAGAGGTCAGGGCGCTCATCAAGTTTTGATAACATGTTAATGGCTCCTTTGAATAAAATCTTATGCATTTTTATAGCTTAAAAAGAAAGAATCAGTCACATCACTGTATTTTTTTTTATTTAGTTAACATGAGTCAGTCAAATGAATAAACAAAGTACAAAAAGTTCAACATATGACGGCTCTTCAATGCTATTGTTTTTCTGATAACTGTGCCGATGGAGCAGCAGATACATTTTATTGAATATTGATTTGAACTTGATCATGTCAAGATAACAGACAAAGCACTCATGATCCAGAGCAAATGCTAAATATATTGTAAAAAAAAAAAGCTGTTTTGAAAAAAGCACAACATGCTCATGAAAAATGAGAGCTGTGTTTTTAGTAGAGTCCTGGGTGGAATATCTGCTCTCTTTACAGACAACCACAGAGATCCAGAGCCCGGCTCTCAATTTATTCTTTCAGTGAGACTCTACAAGTCTCCAGTCAAACCTGACACCAAAGGCGGAAAAAAGATAAAGCACCACTGAGGCGGCGGGGGAAAAAAGGTTTTTATTTAGGAAGAAAAAGTAGATGAACTTGCACGAAAACATTGCTGAAGAAGGATTGCACTGCAGAGACTCAGCTCAGAGGGATTGCAACCATTCACTGAGTTTTCTCAGGTTCTGGGAAAATCCCTTACCACGATCAAGACGGTTCTGTTTTCCTTTTTCTGTGTGGAAGATTAATCTGTCAACAGATTTACTTTCTGCTTTATCAACTAAATATATTGTTGCTGTGTTTACAAAGTCTTGTATTTTGTAAATCAAACTGCTGATTTTTTTTAAAGGTGGTTTTCTGGATTTTGGGCACTTATTTAAATATTTAGTCAGGTGAGGTTATTATGGTCTGGAGATGCTTTTTAGATTTTTTTTTTTATTTCAATTATGATCACTACAAAAAACAAAATGACAATCTACTGGGCAAGAATGCTTATTTTAAGGAGTGAGGTAGATCGTAGTCGGATTTTACAACTACCCAGAATTTTCTTTAATGACAGGCTACAAAATAAATAAGAACATAAGTGATGGATATTTAAAAATGGAGGCATTGTAAAGACAGATTTGGGTTTTTAACAAAAAGATGGCAACTTCTTAGCAACTTTTTTAAAGCATGAAAAAATAACAAATATTACAAACATGGGATATAACCTTTTTCAGATTTTTCCCAAACTGCTCAATCTATGGAAATCATATTTTACCAATCCTGGATAATCCATGTTTTCCTTCAAATCAAACAGATGCCTTAATTTCTCTCTGCTTTTTTTGTTTTGAATTTCTCCAAAAAATATTTCAGTAGCAACGTAATTAGGCCTTATTGTTTTCATAAATTGTGAAGTAGCAGAGAAATGCAACGTTTTAAAGAGCTGAGTAAATATTAAACAAAGTGCCCAAAGTATTAACATGATTTAGCTTTTAGAAGAGTAAACATTTCTGACATGAATACCTGTAAAGTTGTTGATTTATACAGAAAATTGCCATTCATTGATATGGCAGGTACATCACAATTATTTCCAGATCAGAAAGTTGTTTTTTTTATCTTGTTTTTAAAAAAAATAAGAAAATAACTTCTCTCGTCATAAATTAATGTGCGAATTAACTTTGGATGTTACTGTCAACACTTTTATTTCTGTATATGAAATTCCCATAATGATGAATAAAAGTCACGATGGTTATACTTCTGATCAATAAACAAAACTACAACAAATGAATTTTTCCCTGTTCCCATGCTTAAACCTCTATAAAATGGGTATTAAATATCTCCTCTTGCAATACTGCTCCCTTTGGCAGGAGCATCTTATCAGCTCAGTTTTTCTGTGGTTACCGCTTTAGGACCCAAAAGCAGAGAGACAAAGGTAGGGAGCAGTTATGGGTGAATTTAATGAAGATCCAAAACTCACAAAACACTGGAGTGTGCAGGACTCCAGTAAAAACAAAACATAGGTTTGGGAAGCACCGCGGACACGATCGGGCAAAGTGACATGAAGCAACAACAGAGAACCAGCTGTAAATGGGACAATGAGGGGAGCTTAAATACTGAGAGGATGAGAGTTGTAGCAATGTCAGGGGTTGATTGACTAATTGATGGCAGGTGTGGAGAAGGAGCTGGAAGAACAACTGAGGAGAGAGCTCATGGCAACAGGGGGCGAGAGAGAGCAACAGAGGAAAAAGAAAGACAATCTAAATGTAACTGAGGGTAACAAGATACAGATAATAAACTAAATACATTACAGAATGGACCTGAAACAAGGCTGATCTAATAAATACCAAAACTAAGAATTGTGTAAACCGTGACAATGTGATTCGTTTTTATTACTACTGAGACTGCTCACAGACTCTCTGACACAACTAAAAGATGTTTCCTTAGTTTAACAGAGTAACTTACTAAATGCTGAGCGACATATTTTCAACAGGTTTTTTTTTTTAGCAGATGTATCACAAAGCAAACTATCTTGGAACAGCAAACGTTTCTCAGGGACCATGGAAGCCATTCACATAAAGACCCAAACCACCACAATATGTTTATGTTCATACTTCTGCATTTACTCAGGTAATCCTTGTCTGCTATTCAAATTTGTCTAAAAGTCAGCAAACATTTAAGCGGGGAAAAGAACAAAAACAGAAGAAATCAGTGAGGAAGCAAAAGGCTTTTGATAGCATTACATGTTTGGCTGGTTTTAAACAAAGAATAAACTGACTTTGTTGCAGGAACTTTAGCTATTTATTATCTATAAGACAGGAATGCTTTTTAAAGTTTCACATTGATGTCACTCCAACTTTTAGTGTTGGAAATATTATTTGATCCTGTATTCTGGATAAACCGCCCCACAGGGAAAGATTATACTTTGACTCTCTCTGTATGAACGGAAAATAACACAATACTTGGCAGCTAAATACATGAGATGACTGTAAAGAAGTACATTTCCTCTGTAAGCAAAGGAGGTCAAGGCGTATCATTCGTTTTCTTAGGAAGGTTTTCTCAAGAGAAAAATACTTTGAAGCTTGTTATTCTTTTAAATATAAATGGAATTTGGACAGGGGGTAAAATTCAATGACAATCAGGTTTGAATGTTAACAAGAGCAGATTGCTGTGGCTTATGTCTTGCTGTTCGAGATGTGACCTGCTTAGCTTTAAAGTGACGCATGTTGTCTCCAATTACAGCCCCATGATGAAGCCAAATGTCCAAATGTGTCAGATTTTAGTAACTCGTCGTGTAGTTTATGGAATTTGCAGATTCACTGTGGAGAAATGCAGGAACAGGATTCACTGTTTCTCCAGAATAATGGGCTCTCTGGGGAGGCCTGGTATGTGTTAAACCAGATACCGAGTTTGTTGTTGTAGCTCCAGGAGGGAGAGAGGATCTGTTTTCAGATGCAACTATGGGGGATCTGGAATGGAGGTTTATTTGTCTTTCAGTGACAGCGGCTGTTATCTGTCACCGTGGTCTTAAGTCTGAAGGATTCACCAAAGGTCCTTTTGCCACTGATCATTATAATCCAATAAAACATCTCTGCTAGATACCCACTAGTGCCACTGGCGGTTGCAGGGACGACCAAAAAAACTGTGTTGACATTTGGACAAGCAGACTAAATCCATGTAAACGACAGTTACCAGTGTAGTTTAGGATGGTAAACCAAGCTTTTGGTTTTTTTTAGCCCAAAAAGGACTCCAGATTTGGCTCAGTGGTGCAGAGGTCCATGTGGTAAAGACAGGAAACTTAATGCAATACTCTGGAGAGATATGTCCAATTCATTGCTGGCTCTGGAAGATTTTTACACCTTGTTTATACATTCAGACAGCCTGACTGAGGGTCAAGCGACAACAACTACTGGAAGTGAGATGGGTAACTTTTAGCACCAGGGGTTTGTTCAAGAACATTTTTAAAAAGTAGGTCAGCAACTCTGCAAAATTCGGCTCACCACTTCAAGACCGTAAAGATTAGATTAGATTAGATTCAACTTTATTGTCATTACACAGGTACAGGTACAAGGCAACGAAATGCAGTTTAGGTCTAACCAGAAGTGCAATAAAGTGACCCGCATGCGCAGATCACAGAAGGAGACGTCACGCAGCAGAGCGCTGTTTATGGATGTTAATGTCGGATGTATTTGTTTCTAAAAGTGTTCAATAAAGCTTTGTTCAACTCAAATCCTCCCCAAAAAACTTGGATTGAACCAGGGTGAAAGCCAATAATATTAGGACCACATCATAGCAAGAAGAAAAAAATGTAAGAAGGAAGCAGCACAGCTATTAACAATGTTTTTTTGTGGAGTGGTAACTGCTACCAATGTCTGTGGATGTGTAAACATGTTTTATGAAAGAATGGAGATTACTTTTTATTTCATAATTTATGTTTACTGCGTCTACAATTTAATAACATGGAGGCTGAGGCTAAATCAAGAATCTTTATTGTCATCATGTGTTACCATAATGAAATTTTTGATGAGACTGACAACAGCTCTGGATGCACACAAAAGCAGAGGGCAGAGAAGCAAGCATGGATAAGGATAATACTCGTCTTCAAATCATTGGATGCTTTTAAATGTCGCTTGTGCAGAACTGAATCGGTTGATCTGTTATAATGTTCGTTCACTCATTGCAACACATCCCGCTCTTTATCTTGCAGTTATATTTGTACGTTGGATTATGGTACACGTGGAGACTTGGTGGGGCTATCAGGTTCAACTGTCCTTCTGCCGGCCAACCAGTCTCAGCAGAAGCAACAAAATCTGTCCTTAGCAATGATCCGTTCTCTAAACTAATGCCACCCTTAATGTACACAGAATGACAAGGTTGGTAAGGGTATACTATATCTACTATATCCGGTTAAATAACAATTTAGATAAAAAAACGGAAGCATTCCTTGTGACATTTTGTGTATAGAGTGAACTATGACTTTTATGAATATATATATATATATATATATATATATATATATATATATATATATATATATATATATATATATATATATATATATATATACAGTATATATATAGATATATGTAACAGTGCAGAAATCCAAATGCTTCATAATAGCCTTTCATTATTGCAGATGTTTGAAGATGCTATCCGTAAATATAAACAAATACTTTGACAATGGGGCAAATAAAGAAGGGCCTGCATTAGAAAGGAAGTTTAAATATTTTGTCTGAGGAGCCCCACAGGCTTAGAAGGAATTGGCATCGGGGGAACCACAAAGCACCCCTGACCTTCAACCTCTCGATGGGGCTCTCAAAACACAGAGGGCACCCGTGTTTTTTAACAGAAAGATACATGTAAATGTATAAAGAGGGGACGAGATGATGGGGGAACGAAGGGCAGAGGAGGGAGAGGAGCACAGGAAGGCAGAGTGTGGCCTTCAATAAGTGTTAAAGATAATAAAGACGGGCTTAGTAGGTTTTAGGGGCTGTTGGAGGATAACAGCAGGACAAATGAGAGGTGCTGTCTGCTGGCAGCACTCGGCTGGCCCCAGCTGAGTAAACAAAGAGTCACGAGAAAACAAAAAAACGTGTGAAAAATCCCTCTCATCACAGATAAGTGAGAATATTTTAGTGGTTTATGCCCTTTTAAGAACAATATGACCTGGCCAATAAAGACGTTATTTGCATAACTTTACTTAACCGTAATGAGTAGCTAAACACACAAATCGGAGTTGAAATTCATGTTGGGGGCATTGGTTTGAAGGTTGAGGAACAGTCTCTCCAGCGCCTTTTCACAAGCGGCACAATCCATGTACAGTTACTGTTTAAGAGCAAATTGCTGCAGCTGCTGTCTTTTACAGAAACAGATGACAACATTAATGCTAGAAATGATACAGAAATGTAGATTTCATGTTGCTGTAATTTAAATATATTGGACAAATCAATTTAAAACATCAGTTTATGTCTGATTTTCACAAAACAAAGCTACATTTATATATGGGATATGGTTCAGACTGATTTAGAGCAGTAGGTTAGCAGATTTTTTAAAAACTTTTTATTTATTATTAAATTTATTTATTAAATTGATTTTTTAAAATGCCTCAAAAGCAGTGAAGCAGCAAGAGCTTAGAGATGGTCTCTAGGGAAATATATTTTTAAATAAATATCAGCAGAACAAAGGGACTTCTTAAAAAAACTGTCTCAAATGAAACCTTATAAAAGGAAAAGATAGGTTGCTCCCCTTTTTGATTGTCTTTCAAACCAAACACTACTGTAATAAAAAAAAGGGAAAGCACTTTGGTGTTCATCACAGTTTGTCCTTGGCCAAATTTCAGCCCAGCTCAGGGCCCATTTTTATTTTCATTTCATATTCAACTTGTTACTTAATCAGAATTTGTGCCTTTTCTCACACTCACTCTGTTTGAAGGGAATTTCTCAAAAGACATCAAGCTGTTAGAACAGTGCGCCTCTCTTGAGAAATGTGTCTTAATGCTGGATGACAGAACACACCCAGGTGCCAACTCTCTGAAGCACAGAGAAAATAGAGCAGTAAACCTCAGCAAAGGAGTTTATTATTCCTTTTGTGTGACACAAATAGAACCAGAAGGATGTGCTGGAGTTTAATAGTCAAGCAGCAATTTTTTGTCCTGTGCACCCCTACACAGACAGCCTTACTAAACTCTACTGTGTGCGCACAACAGATGGTTGTAATATTAAATCAGCTGCATTTTTATATGTAATCAGCTGTCAAATATGCTCAGTAAATGCAACCTGATGGAGGAGCCGATGGGCAGGTGGGACCTCACACAGTTATGTTGTTGCACTGCAATTGTGATAAAAACCGATCAAGTAGACAAATACTGTTTTATTTTCTCTGCAAGCACAGACTTTCTGGAACAGACCTGCCCCCCCCCTGGCACCCTGGTTGCTCAAGACATGTTTAATGAGTGTCTCATTTCAAACTGTTTAAAAGTTAAGGCATAAACAGGTCTGCGTCCTCCACAAATGAAGACACGGGAAACGACACCGTGTCATAAAGATCCCCATGCGTGAAATTGCAGATATAAATGTCATCAATATTAGGCTCATGAGACAAAGGAAAATAAATGAAGTTATCTTTTCCAAAGACAACAAGCCTTTTCTACATTGCTTCTATCCTGGAAGTGTTTATTTCTGTCTGTAGCAGCATATACCTTTCAAACAGAGGCAGCAGGAAGTACAGTTTTTTTCCCCCAAAAGTATTTTAGTCATTGGTGATTTTAAGCTGTTCAATGTGCCAAATGGTTTCATTTGTATAACGTAAATATGTTACAACTAGTTGAAAATTATGTGCATTGCCTTGCAGAAGTATTTGTATCCCTTTCAATTTTTCATACTTTGCCATGTTGCAACTTCAAATTTCAATGAATTTTGTTTTCAGTGCATTTTGTTTTATTAGGGTTTTATGCGATAGACTAACAGAAGCCAGCACATCATTGTGAAGTGCAACAACAGCTTCCTATTATTATTGTTTTTCCAATATACATAAACAAATCTGAAAAGTTTGCCATGCATTTGTATAGCTTTACAAACTCAGTCTCTTTGCACATTTAGAGATTGAAATACGGTGCTGTATTTGCCCGTCCTTCCTGCAGAACAGCTGAAGCTCAGTCAGGCTGGATGAAGAGGATCTGTGTGCAGCACAGCATTTGTACAAATTAACGCAGATTGTCAGGTCTGGATAATCTAACACATGAATATACTTTCATTTAAATGACAGCACTGCAGCTGTAAGTATCCATATATATGTACACCCAATAACACTCAAACGTGGTCGCTTAAACACCCTCTAAGGATGACTCAACTTCAGAATTTAGCTTAAACATTTATTCCACTACAGCAGAGAAATGATTACAAGTTTCAGCTGAGCTCTTTGCTGTTCACTCCACAAAAACTCCAGTAGCAAAACAGACAGAACATAGGCAATCACACGCTTCATCTCTTTCCTTTTCTCCCTCCGCCTCCTTCTCTTCTGGTAGACGCACCCCTAACATTTAGGCTCAACCCCAAAGATGGGGGCTGCCTACTTTCTTTGTCATCTGTGGAAAGAATGTGTCGTCATGGAGACGTTATCTGTTTTACGACAGTGAATCCTTGTGTGTGTCTTAAGTGTTTAACTAAATGCACACATCTAAATCACAAGGAGCGCTGTTCCATTAATATTACGCAAATTAAACAAACCAAAACACAGCTCTGGCTGAATGTCCTCCTGGGAGATTGACCTCGATCCCAAATCTCAAGTCATTTGGAGCTTTTTTTTACAGATTTTCTTCCAGGTTCGCCCTGTATTTAACCCCGTCCATGTCGCCATGAACTCTGACAAGCTTCCCAGTCCCACAGCATAATGCTGCCACCATCATGCTTCAACGTGAAGATTGATTGTTCAGAGAAATGTACAGTCCCCGCAATCAAATAGTTGAGTTGTTATTATTATTTTTATCATCAGCAACAGAAACAATAATAACAATAATGATAATAAAATAATAATAATAATAATGCCCAACTCTTGCTAAATAAGTTGTAATCTCATTACCAAACTATTGATATTAAAATTTTACTGTGATGAATAAAAGTAAAGCTTTGACTTCAGGACAGTGACAACATGCAGGGAAATGTTTCTGCTCAAAAACCTTTTTTACGTTTTCCATCTTCCCTCATATCCTAAGCTTGATGAGCCGGTTCCTGTGTTTCCTTCTGTGCACTCTCGTTTTTGCCAAATGTGATACCAAGAGAGCATTTAAATGACGTCAGACCATTTATGTCTAATGAAAGTTGCTGACCTTGCTAAATGCAAAGGCCTACTACATTTCCTCCTCTTGTTGTCCTCAAGGTTGCAATTATTTGATCTTCATGAGCATGATATGTCCGACATTTACAGTACATTGCATGATGATTTTGAACCGGCAAAACTTTTTAAATGCACTGTTTGATGAAATCTTAGTAGCTATTATTTCAGTGCCAGACAAGGGTTATAAAATGTGGTTGAAAAATGGGAAAATAATAAAAAACAAATGAAAATACGATCTGCTGATTAATATAGGCCATTGTTTAAGCTCACGTAGTCAGCGTATTCCAAGAATTACTTTGTTTATGTTGTAGAAAGATGTAAAATATTCCTCTGACGGTCCCAACTTTCCCACTTTTGTTTTTTTTAGCAAGAATTACTGTCGTCAGCTCGGAGTTTCCCTGCACAATCATTCAGTAAGGACTCACGGTTATCACGAACATGTGGCAAGATAACAGGACCCCCATTAACCGGAATCATGACTCCCTTCTGGGATATTACTGAGTAAGGGAAAATTATTCCACACAAAGATGAAATGCCCTGATGTAGGAAAAACAGCGGCTTATGCAGAAAAGTCACAATAAAATGGCACAGCCTTGAGGACATGTCTCTAAACTTTGACTGTGAGCAAATGGTAAATGGGTACTGGAGTCATGAGGTCTAACATAAGAAAGTTCAATTCTTGCAACACCGTCATGAAAAATAATCACAATGACAAAACACAACCAAAAACAAAATCAATCTCAGCTGAGGAGGTACAACAATTTGTTCTGGAACAATAAAAAAGCTGGTCTGGGACTCTTCTTACAGTGAAACAGGAAACGGCCTCATCAGGCTTATGTCAACATACAGGATAATCAATTTAAAAGCCCAGTTTGGTATATTGTTGGCTCTGGTCTTTTTGTTCTGTTTATATTATTTCAAAAGACTGCAAAAAAGACTAGAACAATAAAGCCAATGAAGTGGATTTTTTGTATTTTTTATAAATTGATGGTTTAATTGAGCTGTCAGCAATGTAAAGAGTACTTTAAATTTTAAATAAAAAAATTCAATTGACTATATTAAATACAACAGATTAAATATAAGTCCACTAAACTTTGCTGCAAATGTTGATATTCAGCCGAAGATAGAACAAAAGACATCTGGAATCTCTTTTGCAAAAGTACTGCAAACAACTTTAGTAGCTCAAACTAATAGTTCTCCGACTATTAATACAGAAAACGTCAACAAGAACAAATAAAGAACAAAACTTTAACTAACCTAAAATTTGACAACCCTGGCAATATAAGTACTGTTACACAGATTAAACAAAGCCAAAGAAAAAGTTAGATGGTTTTGAATTATTTTTAGTGTGACGTGCATTTATCTTCTGCCCCTTTTACTTTGAAATCAAATTAAGTACACTTCACTCCCATCAGAAGTCACATCATTTTGGAAATAGACCCCACTTGTGTATAGACCAGGCAATGAGAGCATTTATCATTGAAGCAGCAGGCCATGGCCACCCAGAGCTGCAGAAACAGCAGTTAACACGATAACTATTAGTCGTGCACTCCACAGATCTGGCCTTCACAATAAGCACAACATTGTTGAAAGAAGCTGCAAGAAGTCCCATTTGCAGTTTTCCACTAACCTTGTAGAGGACACAGCAAACATGTTCAAGAATGAGCTCTGAGCAGATGAGACCAAAATTGATATTGTTTTCCAAAATCCACAACTCTATGTGACCAGGTCAAAGTCCGAACCTAAATCCTATTGACAGCATTTGGCTGGACTTGGAAATGAATGTTCACAGACACAAAACCTCCTAAATCAGATTGACTTAACTTAAGATAAAGCTTGTAGAAATATCTCCCCAAAAGACCTGCAGCTGTAGTTGCTGCAGTAGGCTGTTCTGATGCTGACTACAAATGCACGACACTTTTCACCCTTTCATACGCAAAACATTGTTGAAAAGCACGTATCATTTTCCTTCCACATCACTACAACGCATTAATGTTTGCTGGTCTTTCATCTAATCGCATTCCAGATAAAATACATTGAAATTGGATAATGTAGTAAAAAAAAAGTGAAAAAGTTCAAACGTTATCAAGGCTTCTGCAGGATCTGTGACCTGCCTTGTCAATAACAAGCCTTTGGTAAAGGTTGCCAACAGAGCTGAGCGACAACAGGCAGGAAGGAAGGAAAGGCACATGGCTGGGATGAGAACTGAACTGAATTTTCCATGGTTGTTTCCCTCGCTTGTATTAAAGTTTGAACGGGTGGCACAGAGGATATGGTAAAGAACACAGGATGCAAATACAACAATAAAATGCAGAGGATAGGCCTTCATTTTATTAGTGTTTCCTATTTCTCTTCTTCTCGGAGCTCTTTTCTTTCCTGCTGACCTGGAGAAGACCCAAAGTTTTATTTTTACTCTCCAACACGACTCTTTTACAGGAACAAAAGTGATATCTGAGTGGATTATAACCTGCGAACAGACTCTTGGCTCTCAGGTATGGCCCTTTATCTGTTCCAGAGCCTCACTTTCACTTTCCCACCAATGCTCTCCATTTATCTGCATGAGTCCAATATGCTCCTGGCAAGAAGCATGCAGCTGCATCAAGCTCCACAGTAAGGGGGGTCACATCATGGCCACAACCTCATATCCTCTGAGTGTTTGCACAGTAGATTTTGTGCTTTTCCAACTAATTCAATGTGCTTTTTATGCAACGATAGGACACACCATGGGCGTAGGTTTGTATAGGGACCATAGGGACATGTCCCTACCAAAATTTTGGACCGACCTAATTGTCCCTACCAATAATTCGATGTGAATAACATGTTTATAATTTACAATACAGCGTTGTTACAGCAGTCGCTTATTTTCCTCTCTCAGCTCCGCTGCTTGGCGGCGGCTGCTGCTGCAGCTCCGTCTGCCAGCCTGCGTGTCCAGTCGGTCTTTCCTGTCACTTTAATTTAGCAGCGCACGTAACTGTGCTGTTTAACTCCACTCTCATTGGTTGTTCTGCCTTAAGTCCCGCCTTCTCTCTCCCTGGTTGGCTGTTTTCTAGTGCGTGCATGTGCGTGCATGCTTGCAGCGCGAAATTTAAATTTAATTCACGCTAGAATACTGCGGTTACTACAACGAATATTAGACTACGAAACTAGTCCCAATTAAAAATTTTATATTATCTATGCTATAACAGGCGATAGAAGAAGCAGGAGGGAGTAGTTTTGATTTGTGGAACTTAAGAAATGTAAGTAACCAACGTTAGCATCTTAAAATAATATTTAATTCTGAAGTATAATACATTTTATCAACAAAAAACTTTTTATTTTATAAAACTAAATATTCTGTGTCAGGCAGGAGTTCTGAAGACTGCTGGAAAAATCGACAAGCAAAGAATGTAAGCTTCCAAAAAATCCCTTTAAGGCGGTTCAGATATAAATAGCAGGTGCTATTCGTTTTATAGAGTATAACAACACGAGATGGTGCCTAAACATTGCTATTTTTTTGTTTAGAAAGCATAATTAGGGTTCCACATAATAATAGTGCTATTTAATTGACTATTTCTACTTTTAGAAATAGGATAAAGTACAAACAGAGGAACACATTGGTTTGATTTTCCATAGATTTCCACACAGTCAATAAGTAAATTAGTACAAACATTAGTGTCTGGTAAAAATGCTTGAATCTGGCAGTTTATTTTGGATATTATTACATTACGGATAAGATAGTGTTATATTTTCTTTTAATAATTGTTAAACGCGATTTTATATTTGAATAAACTTAGGCTCATGCTTAGTGTTGTGATTGTAGATGATGCCACCAAAAAAGAAAAGAGACATAAGGAGCTATTTCAACACTCAGACAGTAAGTATCATAGGATGATATAAAAGGTTGTGTTACATTTAATCCTTTAATACTAAAAACACACTTGTATAATAGTAACATTATATGATTAAAGGAAACACAGATATCCAGTAATAATGATGCAGGGCAGCTTGAAGGTGAAGCAGCTGGGCCTTCAGTGCTTCTGGTGATGTCTAATTGATTTTAATTACAAATTAAGGAGCAGCTTTTTATTTATATACAATATATATAGTGCTTATAAAATTTATTTTAATGTAGCAGAAAATGCTGCTTTTCTCTTTAAACGAAATGTCCCCTGATGCTCACGTCAAGTATAAAAAAATAGGGGCATGCATATTGCGTAGGACCAATGACATCAAACCAATGAAACTTGAGACCAGTAGTGTCCCTACCAAAGTTGAAATCAATCCTACGCCCATGGGACACACGATACAGTTGTAATCAGGGCCTGATGTTTAGTAAATTTGCCAAGCTTTTGTTGAAAGTCTAGAAACCAGACTACCCTTCCAGAAAATCCACTTCATAAGACAGTGACAAAGAAGACTCATTATGGCCCCGCATATGTTACCGATGACCTTAGATCTGACATCCTATAAAAGCGATTTGGTGTAGCACTTCTTATACTCCTAATGCATGAGCTTGTTTTACAAGATTGGTCATGGCCTCCCACGCATGATATCTTTATGCGGCTGCAAATACGTCTGAGTGAGCGAATGGAAAGGAAGGTTGATTTGCTCAATTTCTGAGATTAGATAATCCCGTGCAAGCAATTTTTTACCTCGTTTTTTCCAAAAACTGCAAGTGTAAATCTTAACTGCAGGCAACTTGCAAGCATTATGGAGAGCAGTAAGCTTTCTTTGCTTTTCAGTCTGCTGGGAAGAATGAAAAAGCCAACAAAGCTTTTCAGCTATCTTCTGGATCTCTGCTGCATACCCTGTGACTCAATGTGCCCCTGGCTCTGGGAGTGGAGTGTGTTTCCAATCATGCTGAGTGAGGACAGGGGCCAGCTTATTGAGGATAAGGGGGTACGTGTGGCAGAGGGGAAAGGGTAAAGAAATGAGAGACTAACAAAGCCTTTGGCTAATTTATGACCCCCAGATGGGAGCTTAGTTCGAACACCTTGGCCTAAAGAACCTTTTCGCCAGACCATGTTGGCCTATTGTGGAGTAAATCAGCCAGTCTAACCTCTGCTGCACTCAGAGGCACCCTATGCAGCATATTATCCCCACTACAATCCATTCACCTGCTGTAAATCAGCTGCACAACAAGAAAAACGGACAAGCAGACATGGAGATCATGGAGGAAACGCTCCATTGAGATAAAACATCCCTCGGGGACTCAGACAGCTCCGTCTCATTTAAAAGCTTTATTTATTTGAAGTATTTTTGGACAGACACCTAGATTTAGTGCATGCCTAATATATGTTATGCCTGGTCGACACAAAAAATGCTATTATCAGTTGAGATGATTGCAACAAGGCTGTAGTGTGCATTGGTCAGCACTGTCTGTTCAGAGCTACATGCCAGCTCGGGCCTTCCTGTGTCTTTCATTGTTTCCCTTCACGTGCAGACTAAGAGGCAATTTCTCCTTTTTAATGCTAAGTATGATCACTTTGTTGTAATGTAATGCACTCTTTCCAAAATGCTGGGGAGATCAGGAACGTAGAAATTAGAGAATCCAGTGCTGTAAATTTCAGAAGCCTTTATTTTAGATTAAAATGACTGTAAAAAAAGAACATACTTTATTAATATTAGAAAGCAACACATTTCAAAAGCCTAGAAATAATGGTGTTCTTTATTTTGATTCTAGTTTTTCAGGCAGGAGGCAAGCCAGATCACTCTGAAGTTTTATATTTAATAAAAAAAAAGATAACTGATTTAAGACAACTGCAGGTCAGACAGAGAAAAACAACAAGGCAAGGCAAATTTATTTGTATAGCACATTTAGTACAAAGACAATGCAAAGTGCTTTACATGATTACAATATAGGAAAATAAAACAGAATAAAAGCAAGTTGAAATAAAATGTAGAAACAAAATAAAACATGGGAAAACAGAAACTAAAAGCAAATATTAAAAACAGTTGGACTACAAAGTTGGACAAATGACTGTTTCAGTAAAACAGTTTAACTAGAACAGTCAAAGGCAATCCAAAACAAATGTTTTTAATCTTGATTTAAAAGAACTCAGGCATTCAGCACTTTTCTGGAGGTTTGTTCCAGATAAGTGGAGCATAGGAACTAAATGCTGCTTCTCCATGTTTGGTTCTGGATCTAGTTATGCAGAAGGAGCAGAACGCCAAGCCATCAAGACAGCACAATGAAGCTCCAGCAAGTATCTGAAAATAACCACTAGTTTAAGGAAGGTGATTAACCGAATGTGCTTTAGTTTAGCAGTTTAGTATGAAATCAGGCACTGAGGAACAATGACTGAAAAAAGCCCACAGAGGAAAGCCTGAACTGTCACATCCACAGGGCTGTTTGCAGGTTGGTGTGCATGTCTCTACCTCGTCTGACTGCAGAGAGTGGCCGGTAGTGTCTGTCCACACAGCTGGAGTTTGCCAAGTCCAGTCATGAGGCGCTGAAAGGGTAGCAGGTTCCCCGAGGCAGATGCCGGATTGTTTTGCTCACATGGGTGGTAATCAGGCGTACCTACTCTCAGCTTATATCTTTTCTAATAGTTCCTATGCTTACCTTCTTGTTGTCTTTCCTCAAGTAAGCAGATACCCAGTTCTTATTCTGTTCCTGGACTTCAGTGCTCTGCCTCCTCACTCTGAACATCACCACCTGCTGATCTCGGCTTCTTTGGGTATACATCCCCATTCCTCTTGGAACGCCACCATCTCTCCAACAGTAATCAAACAATCTCATTAATGATTTCTGAAAACAGCCCAACCATATTCAACTTCTTATAATAACAACCTACCTTTCCTCCTCAGTGCCATCCTAGATGCATCCTGAAAACCTGGAAGAGGCGTTCATTAATTTGTGTCAACAAACTTTTCAAATTTATCTTCAGTGTTTGTAATTGTTGCCTTCATAAGAGTCTGAAACCAAAGCAACATGTCATGAACAGGGGTCCGTTCTTCGTACGTCGCTAACTCAGTTAGCAGGATTTCATTGTTGACGATTTGGTATGATCTTGGATCGTTTGGTTCTTCCAAAGACATCCTGCACTTGTTGTCATAGCAACATGTGCGCCAGTTTAAGCCTGCTCGAGAGCAGGCTTATTTCATGTAAACAAGATTAGATCACGGCTGTATAAGCGGAGGAGATGGGAAGTCTGCCGTAGCCATGTCCATTTTTACGAGCGCAACCTGTTGCGGAAGGTGCAAGAATAATTTCAGAGTTTTTCGAATTAATCGCGTATTGCGCAATAGACAAGATCCTTGAGCGCAGCGCGACAGTGTAATTGTAGAGAGATTTTCTTGGAGGCTGTTATAAACAAACACATCATTTAACAGTGGCTTTTAAAGAGGAAAAAGTGGTGTTGGAGCCATAAATCTAAAATATTTAAGTTATTTGTATGATGGTTTGCTTTTTATTTTTATCCTATTCAGTAAGAAGATTTGTTCGGGCCATTTTATTGTGAAGTTTAGTTTACTTTGAAAGGCTTGCTTCCTGTCCAGCCGTATATTGGATTAGAAAAAACTATGGATGGATTATCTAGCCACGGAGCAATACAGTTTTACCATGTAAACTGTGGATGACTTGGAAAAGGAAAATGTTCATTTTTTATGTATAAAGATTTTTTTTGGTTAAAATTTCCAGTTTGCACATGTCCTTTACTTCCCGTGTCTAAGGAATGACACTGAGATTTGGATCTCTTGACATAACGTGCCTTTTTAAAATAAAGTATAATAATTAAAGGCTACCATTTTGTAGAATATTCTTGTATTTCACTTTTACTTGTCCCCATGTTCTAGTGGGTCCCGTGGAGGCTCTGACATAAATGAACAAAGTAAATATGAGATTATTAAAATGCAAAAATTCATACTGTAGAAAGTGATAGAAACATCTACCATGGACAGTATTTACGCATTAATTTGTCTGCTGCTTTTTGCCAGCCCTCTCTCCTGGCTTTAGCAGATTTTGAGGTGTTTTAATTAATGACTCAAATTCAGCATAACCTTCCATTAAAAGCTCTTGTTCTGCTTGGGAGAAAAACTGTGGGCGTTCTTTGGCCATGCTGAACAGGCAATAGCAACGTTGCTGATCAATGTTTCTACTATCGATACATTTCCCCTTTTAAACAAACGCATGAACGCGCAGTTGTCTCAGATAACTCAATCCAGCCATACTAATCGTAAACAACAGGTGTGTTCGAAGAACCCAATTAGCCGGATCATGATTAGCCGGATGAAATCATCTTGGATGTCTCATTTGATCTTGGATGTTTTAAGCAACGTACGAAGAACGGACCCCTGGACAAACATGGGAATAAACAGGAACCTGATTGTCAGGGTTCTCTGTGTTGTTCTGCTCTAACTCTACTCCTCAGGTGTGCCTAGTTGGCTGAGGGGGCGTGGCCCACACCTGCAGCTCGTTGCAGGCAGCTTCCTCTGGCTTCTTAAGCTGAGCGCTGAGAGATGGAAGATGCCAGAGCCTTAACCAGTCGTGGTACGACGTGGCCTCTGACCCAACTCCTGAAAGCCTGCTTGTGAGTTTTTCGTCTTTTGAACTTTGACTAATTTTGGATCTCCCTGTTTTTGTCACAGTTTTTGGTGCTTGGATGCACTCACCCGTCTTGACGTCTTGTCCGAAGAAACAGAACTGCAGAATCCTCCTGCTCAGATTTTGCTCTGGCTCTCCCCTCATACTCCCTGGATGTTACCCAGCGGGGCCTGAGATTCCCCCTCCCGGATTCTGCTGGTTCTTCTCTCACTCTGGTCAATCCATCTGTCACCCACTGCCGAGGAGGCTCGCTCTGGATCCCTCACCAGTAACATCTGCCGCCCTCTGCCACTAGCCGCCTAACACCAACAGAGTAGGATCACAAAGTTCCCTCTGCGCTACTTCTCCCCGGTTAGGTCTGCCCAGCTTTATGGTAAGCAGCGCAGCTTCTAGTAGTTCTCCTGGTTCACCTTTCAGAGTCACTTACACTCCTTCTCTTTGCAGTCTCTCCAGCCGTGACGTTCTGACCCTGCCGAAATTGCCTGTAGTCCCGTCCGTTATATCGACCTGTTTCCTAAATAAACATCTTAAAACTGTGCTTTGCTTCCCGATCGTATCTGCATGTGGGCTCGTCATCTGAAAACCATGACACTGATAAAACCCAAAACACAAGAATGCACTGATATGAAACACTAGAACCCCAAAAACTCAAAACCCAGTGAACAAGTCTAACAGATCCTGTTGTTTTTGTAATATGTTGTGCATAGTAACTAAGCAGATGACTTTCTGGTTTAAAAAAATATACACTCACCGACCACTTTATTAGGTACGCCTGTCCAACTGCTCGTTAACACTTAATTTCTAAGCAGCCAATCACATGGCGGCAACTCAGTGCATTTAGGCATGTAGACATGGTCAAGAGAATCTCCTGCAGTTCAAACCGAGCATCAGTATGGGGAAGAAAGGTGATTTGAGTGACTTTGAACGTGGCATGATTGTTGGTGCCAGAAGGGGTCTGAGTATTTCAGAAACTGCTAATCTACTGGGATTTTCACGCACAACCATCTCTAGGGTTTACAGAGAATGGTCCGAAAAAGAAAAAAACATCCAGTGAGCGGCAGTTCTGTGGGCGGAAATGCCTTGTTGATGCCAGAGGTCAGAGGAGAATGGCCAGACTGGTTCGAGCTGATAGAAGGGCAACAGTGACTCAAATAACCACCCGTTACAACCAAGGTGGGCAGAAGAGCATCTCTGAATGCACAGTACGTCGAACTTTGAGGCAGATGGGCTACAGCAGCAGAAGACCACATCGGGTGCCACTCCTTTCAGCTAAGAACAGGAAACTGAGGCTACAATTTGCACAAGCTCATAGAAATTGGACAATAGAAGATTGGAAAAACGTTGCCTGGTCTGATGAGTCTCGATTTCTGCTGCGACAGTCGGATGGTAGGGTCAGAATTTGGCGTCTACAACATGAAAGCATGGATCCATCCTGCCTTGTATCAACGGTTCAGGCTGGTGGGGGTGGTGTCATGGTGTGGGGAATATTTTCTTGGCACTCTTTGGGCCCCTTGGTACCAATTGAGCATCGTTGCAACGCCACAGCCTACCTGAGTATTGTTGCTGACCATGTCCATCCCTTTATGACCACAATGTACCCAACCCATGATGGCTACTTTCAGCAGGATAATGCGCCATGTCATAAAGCTGGAATCATCTCAGACTGGTTTCTTGAACATGACAATGAGTTCGCTGTACTCAAATGGCCTCCACAGTCACCAGATCTCAATCCAATAGAGCATCTTTGGGATGTGGTGGAACGGGAGATTCGCATCATGGATGTGCAGCCGACAAATCTGCGGCAACTGTGTGATGCCATCATGTCAATATGGACCAAACTCCCTGAGGAATGCTTCCAGCACCTTGTTGAATCTATGCCACGAAGAATTGAGGCAGTTCTGAAGGCAAAAGGGGTCCAACCCGTTACTAGCATGGGGTACCTAATAAAGTGGCCGGTGAGTGTATATAATTGAGTTTAGCACCTTCAGTTTTTGTTCTATGATGCTTCAAATATTTTAAAAAATGTGTAATATACATAATGTTGGTGTGGAACTTTCGGTTTTGAGGTTTGAAAATTTGTCTTTGTAAATTTTCTAACTGAAAATTGTGTTTTAATTGTTTAGAAGCTTGCATTTACTAAGATTATTTACCAAAATGATTTTATTTGTTTTTTGGACAGCCATTTGGAAGATATGGCTGAAAGGTTGCTGGTTTGCTTATCTGAGCTGACAGAAAACAGTGTCCCCCCCTTTTTCAAGATCTGCAACTGCTGCGGCTCCCTTGGGCAAGGCTCCAGACTGCCGGTTGTTCTCCGGGTGCTTTTATAGCTTCCCACCATCATCAGCTTGCACAATTTCTCTATTGTGAATGTTGCTGAATGGAAGGTTTGTAAAACTGCAGGCTGGTAAAATATATATGTTGAATTCCAGTGTGAGTGAAAGCTGTTGAAGTTTTGAAAAAGGACACAAGGCTCACAAAATAACCCAATGAGATAATATCACATATCATTCTTTTGCAGTTTAAATTTCCACATTACATATTTCTTCCCTGTCCATTGCAGGTGTAACATCTGTTAATAGTCATTTCCCAAAAGAATTTAGCTGTGAGACAGACATTTCCAACCTAAAATGATTTATGCTTTGACAAAGTTGTTTTTCAGAAACAATACTGCATGACAAATGATTGAGACTTATAAAGGTTCAGAATTATGCACAATTTGAAATTTTAATGTTGATAAGGTGCATTGGGGCTTTTCCTGTTCCCAGAACATCTACATAATGTCTCACTAAAGTGACAGGCAAACAGATTTTTGAACTTGATACTTGACCTGACCTTTGTCACTGCTTTTCTGTCTCAGCACTCTGTCTTATCTCTTTTATTCTCTAAATTGAGCTTGGATTCATATAACTTCCATAAAAAGTTCAGTCCCCTGCATTGTTTCTTATTCTCTATGAACTATAGTGTCAGCGTCTCGTTAGATGGGTTAAAAGCATCAACATCACAGATTCCTGTTGTTGTGCCTTATCACTCGAGTTTACTGGGGTTCTGTTATCGTGCTTATTTTTCCCACTGAGTGATATCTCTGGTGTGCAGAGGTCTCTCTGTCACAGTTCTGTGTGCTCAGCAGATATTTACGATGATAGTGCACATGGTTTTGATTGGAAAGAGAGACCAGAAACACAACAAACAATAGAGCTGTTCAAATAATTGCTATAAATGATTAGTATTCCATGTGAGAACAATCCATCAAATCCATGTAGTGGCACTTAAAAATTCAAATAATCTAACTCTGATACTTAGTGTTGATGGGCTTAGACATTACAGCCAAATTAATTTGCAATTTGGAAACAACTAGCTGTTGGAATAAGTAAGTAACTACTTATAGGGTTCTAACTCAGAGGATGAATTTCTCTTTTTATTTATAGTGCTACAATGCCTTGCAAAAGTCTCCATACTCATTGAACTTTATCACATTTTTTGCATTCCAGCAACAAAGTTATGGCAGAACCCGTCACTGACATTTCATTTGATAGACCTGCACAGCCTATTCGTGCATGCTAGTGCACATGCTAGTGGGTAGATCATTGTGTTGCGTTTGGTTTTATTCAGCCCCCTTTCAATCTGACACCGCTAAGTAGAATCCAGTGCATTAGTAAATGGAGTTCACCTGTGTGTCGTTTTTATCTCAGTATGAATAAAGTTCTTCTGTGATAATCACAGAAGTTTGTTAGAGAACATTGGTGAACAAACAGGGTCATGAAGTCCAAGAAACCCAGTGGACATGTCATGGAGAAGGCTATGGAGAGGTTTAAAATAGGAATAGGTAGTAAAAGAAGAATACAAGCTTTGAACATTTCATAGTGCACTGTTCAATTTATCATTTTAAATTTTAAAGAATATAGAACAATACTTAACCAACTAGCCTGGCAAGGAGAACCTTAATCAAAGAAGCAGCGGAAAACAATGATAACTCTGAAGGGGCTAGAGAGAGTCTACTGATAGGACAACTGTTAGTCGTGCACAAAGCTACATGTAGGGGGAAACTAATACTATGCATCCCCCTGAAAGTAGTTTGCCCACAGGGAAACATGATGGTGGCAGCATCATGATGTTTAGATGTTTATTTTCAGGAGGGAAAGGGACAATGTTCAGCGTTGAAAGATTGGGTGGACCCAAGTTTATGGTGATCATGGAAGAAACCCAAGGCTCCAAAAGACTTGAGATTGGAGCAGAGGTTAATCTTCCAGCAATCATACAGCCACAGTGACAAGGGAATGGCTCAGGTCAAAGCATATTGATAGGTAGAATGGCCTAGTAAAAGTCCAGACCTGAATCCAAATGACAATCTGTGGCAAAACTTGATATTGATGTCCACAAATGCTCTTTTCCCAAGCTGACTGAACTTTGGAAACAACATTTACACTTCTCTAGAAGTGTAAAGCTGGCAAAAAGCCAAAATAAACTTCACTGTTATATTGAATTAACTTTCCTGGCAAGCAGAAAGCCTGCAACCTCCGCATCAGTTTAGAGTCCCCGCTCCCTTATGAATCATCTCTGCCTGGTATTAATAGCCGATATAGATATTACTTATTTTCATTTCTTGGTTACTTTCTCTTCCTTCTCACTGGGAAAAGAGTATGGGTGATCCTCCATTTAAACAGAAAATGGCAAATAGAATGATAGAAAACGCGCATGACTGACAAGTTTGTCCCCATTCGGCTTCTTAAATCCAAATTAGCGACGCAACATGGCGCCTCCCAGTGGGTGCACCGAGACCTAGGTATTCATAAACCACTCATTCTAAGCTATAAGAATGCTCTCATTTTTGGTCTAAGGTTATTAGACTGTTATAAGATGAGTATAAAACTCATCTTTAGAACCAATCTCTGCTCAAAATGGTGATCTACACCGCCTAATCTACTGTTAGCAGTTATCATCAGTTATTGCAACCGTAAACTGCAGAAAATACGGGCAGAGCGGCTCCTTCTGAGTTTACTCTGCTCCTGTCATGAGCTGCAGCGCGTTTTGAGGCGGAGGGATATTTCAGCGTCACTCAGTTTAGAGCCCAAACAAGCGACTTGTTTGGGCTCTAAACTGAGTGACGCTGAAATATCCCTCTGCAACCCCACAACTCATGAAATTTACAAGCGACTTTAGAAAAAAGAAGACCAAAGTCGCATAAAATAAGTGGGCTTCGCAACAGTGAGCGTTCTATCGAAGTGTGTCGTATCACTCCGCCCCTCTGGTCGGGTAAACAAATGGCAAATTCTACATTATTAAAAAGAAAAACCTACCGAAAAGTCTCGCTCTCATGTCATCTTGAAGACATTCTTCGATGAAATGTTGGCTACAGACGACGTGTTTTCTCTCTGGCCAGAAGTTCGATGGCAAGTTGGCAATCCAACAAAAGAGCCCGTGGTGGACCATGAATCGGAAAGGTGAAAGAACTAATGTTTTTTTCTCTTTTACCCGATGTATTGGAACATCCAACGACCATGCACGTGGGCATTGTTGCTTCAACAATAGCTCTCGCGAATTTCAATGGTGAAGTCCTCTGGAAATCCGAAATAATTGTTTCTGTTTGCAGCTCTGTTGCAAACTGTTGTTTGCAACAGTTCCTATTGAATTAGCTTGTAGAGCGCAGTGCCTTACTGCGACATTACGTCACAGGATGTGATGTCAGGCGGCCATTATGATAATCGAGACGACAATTTATGCTTTCATTTTTTATTGATTAACGCTAATTTCATTAAATCACCACGAACGTATTAGTTTTAGGTATAGCTAATGATCCACTGATTTTTCCTTGTTGACCGGACTTTCGATCGCTTTACCCGATTGGGCGCCATTTTTTTTGTTTTGCTTTTCTAGACTTACGCCTGGTCACGTCGTACTTGCTTACTGAATGCCGTGTGCGTAACTTGCTTAAAAAACGTGACGTAAGTTGTGCTGCCCGGCTCTGGTGCTGCCTGGAATCGATGAGAGAATCGTTAAGCGAGCTGCCAAACGGTGCCGGTTCTGAACAGGAACCGGTTTTCGATTCCCATCCCTAGACAGAGGGCGGTTTGGGCAGAACCAAAACTCTGACAAACCCTTGCCATTCGCACCGAATGGAGTTTTACAGGCCTGCAGCTCCCACAGAGATCAATTTTTTAACCTTCTGTCTATGGATACATAATGTATTTACTACTTTCAGAATGTAAGAATGATTTTACCCAGTATAACAAAATGTTTCTGAACAGGATTACCAACTGTACCTTTAATGACAGAAGAAAGTTCTGGCATACATTAGGGATGTGCTTAAGGCCTGTTTGCAACACAGGTTGCAAAAACATTTAAACATTCACTGGAACTTATTAAAGGAAATTGCTGACAAGGCTTGATTTTTTTCTCTCTCTGTGGGGGTTTAAAACGTTAGGTAGTCATAACTCAGTTTAAAGCACTGGGAGATTTACCAAAACTTAATCAGCTGGACGTGTGCCTATTGGAGGAAGTCCATATTGAACTCCGTCCATTTATCAACCTCTGTATCTTCTCCGGGACTTGACAGATAAGCTGTTTTTGTACTCAAGGAACCTGTCGGTGAATCCGTCATCAGCTTGACAACCGCTGAGCTCCATTTTAAAGTTTGTGAAATAAACACTTCAAAACAGCATCCATGGAAAGCCAAATTGAATTCAGCTTTGGAGTCACCAGTCTAGCCAATTCTGCTCTGTATTCCTTCAACTTGTATCAGCTCATGTTTCAGGCCAGTCTGTAGCAGGGGCACCGCTGCCACTGCACATCATCCAAACAGTTCTGGGTGCATTCTTGCGGCCCACAACTATTGCAAGTTCAGTTCCTCCAAAACACATCAAACAGGAGACGGTATTGCCTAAGAAAAGCATTTATGTAAGAAGAAGACAGAGGCCTAACAAGGCTTCTGGTGGTTTTTGTGAGACATGTCCCATTACCACACGGCCTCAACCTGATTCCTCTTGGTGTGGTTTGTCAAAGCTGTGTCTGAGGTCTGCTAAATACACAATTTTGCGTGAACTCACAGTAATCCATTGACACAAGCTGACCTGCAACAGACAGACGGAAAGCATGGGAAAACCATCTTGCTTGCAGCTGTGTGCGATTTTAGCGATCACTTTAAACCTTTTTACAGGGAGATGAAGATTTTCCTCCTTTGCCTTGGGGCTCAGTCTTCTAAACAGTTCATCTCCTAAACCAATTTTGCGATTTTTACAGGAGAACAGTAGTGAAAGGTTTTAATGTGGCTGTTTGGAAACATAAACACACACCTGTTACCGAGTCGACAGCAGCATGGCAGGGGTCTGATGCACCCGGATGAGAACCCGGCCCACCCCTGTAATTACTGTCAGACACACAATGAGACATGTATTAACTGAGACAGGAGAACACATGGGAGGTATTAGCCCCCGCAAACCTGCCAGTGCATGTGCTGAGCACAGTGTGGATGAAGCGTACATTAATGTAGACATGATGAGGCTTTACGCATCTTGATTTTTTGACTGTTGTGTCTCCCCACTTATGCCCCTTAAACGTTCACTTGTGGCAAAGTGAATCTCCGTCCCAACTACGGAGCACGATTCCCACCCAACACAGATGAGATGTTCAGCTGAATCTGACTATGGTGTATTATAATGAAAGCATGTGAACTTAAACGTGTCTATATGATTGGCATGAATTTGAACGATTGGATTACATTTTTGTGTAATTGAAGACGAATTGGACTTGTTTGTCCTGCAAAGTAGGTTGAGATTAAGTTTGTTGTCAAATGGCGTTGTACAAATAAGCTGAACTGAAATGAACTGATACGCAGTGCTTTCTCCTCTCTCGCTCTTGCTATATTTGTGACACTTTTCAGCTCTTCCTTCCCTATACATAAAATCATTTGGAGCCATAGATATACAACATTGCAAACTTGAAGAATGAATTGTGAAATGTAAATTTGAACTGAGACATAGCAGACCCTCCTTTAAAAGATTTGTGAAATTTATCTAAGATTCTAAGTGTTTGGGACTCAGCTTGGCCTTCAATAAAAATGTAAGAAATTACCTTGTGAAATGGTTGTTGTAAACACCATGGCATGAACTCCAAAACAAGAGCATCTCAGTAAGTGAACCAGTTAAATTAGGAACTTTCAACATTGTCATAAAAAAAGATTAAGTTTGTCAAAGGAGCAGTCAAAACTTACTCTGCCTCTTCAAGTTGAAACGTTTGAAACCCTTAAAAGAAACATGATAACCAAGAAAAACACTAACACCTGCAGATAAGCTATTTCAATAGAAAAACATTTGACTTCTTTCCCATCTTAAGCGTGTATTTTCTAAGTGATCTCATCATTAAGACATCCACGTAGTGCCAAAACGGCAGCTGAAGGCCGTGCAGTCTAAAACAATCTTATCTTACCATGGGAATCTGTGTGCAGGAGATAAAAAATGTGAAACACTTCTTTATACTTGCCACCAACCAAAGAGTATAGATTGAACCGCAAGTCAGACTTGGTCCATTGCATTCATGGCAACTCACACACGGCTCTATGTACATAAACATCCAGCATGTTGGTGGAGCAATAAGCTGATGGAAAAGAGCTGAAATGCAAACCTGCCAAAGGTTGCTAAATGTAAACCTACAACAGTCTCTCTTTAAATCTTTCTTTGCTTGTTATTCCACTGTCACAATGCAAAGCGGGCAGTGTTAACAGAAACCCCACTGCATCCCTCCGGGATTTGCACCCTGCCCTCGTACACCCTATAAATCTACAACCCTCCCCTGCACACAAACTGGCGCGAGTCGCTAACAAAAGAAAGCATAAAGTTCAGACTAACAGATTTGTCATGCAATAAATCGTGTGAACCTGGTGTGGTCCATCACCTACGTGTAACCTTAAGAACTGCGCCCAAAATTATGTGATGAAAACACAACAAATGCATGAATGTTATCTGCTCCGAGTACTGGCTAGAGATGTGAAAGATGGATGTTCATATCCACAGGTTTACATTCGTTCCTCCCTGCAACTCAACCACACAGTAACAACATTGTATGAAGAGATTCATTTGCTAATTCTATACAAAAGGCTATTTATCACAAGCTTGGTACTTCATTTAAATCAATGTATCTCTAACACATCTTTTGAATACCTCATCTCTTTAGCACTACAGAGTCTTGCGCTAATTAAACTCCCACATCTTACTGTGACACACTTTTTTATTTGGTTCAGTGCTTTTTAAATCCAGCATCTCAGGAGAAATTCCACTGAAGGTTAACCCACATCGAGCAGTTAGGCGTACAAAATAGATTGGTGTTTAAATCTTCGTTCACTTTGTAATCCAAGGGTGACAGCAACATACCCCTATATAGCTCTGTTTGCTTACACAGATAATGCAGTTTGGAAGGATTACTTTACTCTGCTAAGGCACCCTAGTGCAAGGCAGAGAAAATATTTTTTAATTAAGTCTTTCATTTATTGTTGCAAGGCACTGGAAATAAACTTCCTCTGAGATGCTAATACTTGGCATAATCCGCATTTGTAGCATGCACGACCTGCAGGCATTCAACCATAATAAAGAACTGATTTTTGCAGAGAAATAGAAGTTTGTTTGTTTGTTTGCAGCGTGCGATTTCACAAGGTCTGGCAGAACAGCTTAGGTTGATCAATTTCTCTAACTGTCGTTAAGTCGTTAGGACACAACACAGATAAAACTGACAACACGACAAAAAGTGACCCTTCCATCAAGATTTACAATAGTTGCTCCAAGAAGCTTACAGGCAGTTATATTTAAAAGCCCTTTCAAGGTAAACCTGCATAAGATTTGATGAATCTTGTCTACATTTGTTGTGAATTGATGACCTTACGTTGCTTCATTTAAAACCAACAGTGTGCATTATTCAGTGAAAACTGGTGTGAACGTGCCAGATTTAGCCACAGAGTCTAATTTCCATTTGCAGTCCCTTGGATGTCTGCAGATAATAGCTGAAACAATCATACAAGAGAACATTAAAAACAACATGATGAATTTGTAACAGTCTCCATATGATCACAGATTTCGTTAGTTACCACCAACTTCCTTGTGGCTTTTACAAAACTGTCTGCAAAACTGTAAAACAATTAGCCTACCTTTAAGATAAATAAAGCATGTAGTCGCGGTTCAATTTAACTTCGACTCATATTTCAGTAGGGCCGCTGGCTTCACAACCACTTTGTTTGGCCAGGCCAGGTAAATTGAGTGGTTTGTGGCGCCATCTAGAGGACATGTGAGATAACAGCTGTAAACCAGCAGAGGGCGCTGTCTACTTTTCATATACGCCATATAGGTCTATATGATAGGAGCGAGCAAAGTCACTGGACCGAATGAAGCGCTTTCGCCATATTGTGGGTGGCAGGTTTACCTTGCAAACAGTGCGAGTATGCCCAGAAATTTCATAAGAGAAGCCGAGACATTTACGTTAAATGTATTTGAAGAAATTGTTTTTATTAGCAGTATATGTTCTCTGAGAAAAAAGGAAATTAAATAATAAAAAAGGGAGATCAACCAATATGAATGAACCCAAACAATTTACCTCTGAGAATATTCTACACAACTAAATTGAATTTAAATTAAATTATAAATTTTTACTTATATTGGTTAAGTTGTACAAATCTGTAATCAATAATAAAAAAAAATAAAAATTCTGACCAATTTTTCAAAATTTCTACACATTCTACACATTTTACACTTTTCTCGGTTGAGTGATCCTTAGGACAAAATAAATAAATAACTTAAATGCTTCATAAATTTCAAACTGCGTTTTATAGAATCTCTCTTAATTCTAAATTTGTCAAGATTTTTTTTTCTTTGAACGTAATGTGATTATATTATGTCCAGATTTTTTTAAATCGACAAAATGCCCTTTTAATTAGGTATTGAAACTGAGCCTAAATAAGAAGTAAATACAAATTTCAGCCTAATTTTTTCGCCTGTCTAAAATAATGTTCATTCCTTTTAGAATTGACATACAACAAATGAGCAATAGTTGCTTATTTCCAGTGTTTTGGTGGTCCCCGGCATTTGGCATTGTATAAAGTTTCTTTTTTCATCTAAGTTAATACAGTGGTCTATGATGCAAAAGGGTTTAACAACGTTACTGGGTAGGGAGTACATGGTGTGGGTAGAGGACTTTGGCTTCAGGTTTCATTGGAATAGACTGCATGCTGCAATAAGTGCCACTCACAATATGGCGGCCGCGTTCACATACGGTTGACGGTCTGCACGGCTACGAGGAAGCCGGGGAAGCAACATCACATAATCCGAGCTGGTGATGTTGTGTAACTACTTGTCTTGTGAGTGAATTTGTCAACGCTCCTTGGTTATTGGATTTAATGTTATCGTCGTTTGTCTGGACCCCTCTGATGCTGTCTGTGGGATTTTTAGCACTATAGCCAACGCCGACGAGCAGGCGGCGATCTTAGCCGAACAGCTGATGATGTGTTCGGCTCTCTGTTAGCTTAGCCGGTTAGCATAGCCACATAAACAATAGGAGTCTGTGAAAGGATCTGTGGTTTTACTCTCTTTTATAGGCACACCGTCACGTCGTGTGTTTTTTGGGGTTCTCTGCTATTTAATGTGATTAGTAAAGACGATGTAAACGTATACAAGTCTTTTGTTTGTTATTGATTCCTAAATAATGTCTCAAAATTCAGTTCCTGTTATGGTATGGAAAGCTAGCGTTCAGTCCTGCTAGTTTTGTACTACTTATTTAGGACAATGTAATAATCCAACACTAATTTCCTCCAGTTTTATTTCCTTATTTTGTAGATGCATTGAAGAAGCTGTTGTTTTAAATTAGGGAACGCATTTTGACATCCCACTGACTCTGTTTGCAGCTTCATCATAATGCCTGTAGAAGCTGCAGAGCACCAGGCGTCCTCCTCCGTCTCCAGCCCGGTCAGTGCTGCTCTCACCCCCGGAGGTTCGGAAGAGGATGGACCTGCCAGGGGACCTGCTGTCTGTACGTTCCCCGAGAACGGTCATGGTTCTGAGGCAGCCGCAGCCTACCCTGCCAACTCCGGACCCGGGGAGGGCAACAGTGGTGAGCCGAGCAGCAAACGCATTGAGTGACAGACTAAAGACGACAAAATCTCAAAAGCGGTTTAACTAACCCACTGATGTGTGTGGCACATTCAGCCGGCAAGCGGTCAGGAGCCCTGCTGCAGATCGACCGGCTGCGTATCCAAGTGGCATCCGCCAGTTCCGGTGCAGATGAGCTCCAAGGCCTCGGCGTGGCCGTGTACGATCAGGACGTCCTCGAGCAAGGTGTTCTGCAGCAAGTGGACGAGGCGATCCACGAAGCGAGTCAGGCTGCTGCTAAAGCTGAGGCCGAGAAGGAGTACCAGTCTGTGCTAGATGATGTCAGGTGATGTTTGTTACCGGCTCTCTTCGAGTTCTTTTTACAGAGAAAAGCAATTGTTGTATATGTGTGTAGTGACCAATGCATCAAGAATTAAGGTCAGATAAAGGAAAATCATTCACAAAAAGCGAACTGAAATTTCTACTCAACGGATATGCGTGTAGGCTGGAAAAGGGTAAAGTTTGACTCAAGTTCTTCAAGTTCTTCCAGAGTATCAACTCAAATATTCTATCCAAATGTTGCGGCCAGCTAAGACAAGGGGTGTAGGCTACTGAAGACGCGTCTCGCTGAACCATTACGCACGATGAGGTCCTTTTATTGCTCCATTCCACGAGCTTAAAGTCACGTACGCGTGCAAATACACCCATAGAGAGGAGGCTTTAGTCCCTGGCCTCTTAAGTTCTAGGCGGAATAATTATGGAATAAAAATGCGTAGAAACCCGAGGTGTCTGTCTGCCGCGTTTTATCGTAAAGCAACAAAGTCAAAGGCGTGCTGGTTAACGCTCGTCCTGCCTTGGTTGTGTCGTCTTACAGGTCCGTCACGACATCTTTGAAACAGATCAACAAGATCATTGAGCAGCTGTCCCCCTATGCCGCCTCCAGCAAGGATATCAGCAGGAAGATTGAGTCTGTAAAACGGCAGAAAGAAAACAAGGTCAAATGCACAACATCGCACCAACAATAACCGATCAATAACGCAATAACAGCTGTGGCGCTAACTGCACGGAGAAATGCGTTTCAGGAGAAACAGCTGAAGAAAGTCCGTGCGAAACAGAAACGGCTTCAGGCCATCCTGGGAGGAGAGGACATTCAGAGGGTGGAGGCTGAACTGCTGGCTGAAGACGATGGAGAAGAAGGTGATGTCGGATTTTTTTTACTGACGATATGTTTTTATGTAGTTTTATGTATTTTGAAACACATACAATGAAAATAAATGAGAGCGATTCAGCTCAGTTGTTTTTATGCTTAGAAAGCAATAAGAAAATGACTCATGGCTGACGATCGGTGCACTCAAAGCACAAAACAAGGCCGTCTGATCCCAGTATACGGTTCCCGTCAGATTCATCTCGATAGGATGCCAATTTGTTCAACGTCTAAAATGTTGTAAACGATTCCATCCGTCTCCTGTATAGTCGGGGCATCTGTCTTGAGGTTGCCTTTCTAGCTGCAGTGCTTACAATTTGTTTTTATTTTTGTTTCAGTTTATAAATAGGAAAACCCCAAAAAGGAGTTCTTAGTAATTAAATGTCCGTTTGGACCACCGGTTCTGATGAAGGAAATAAACACTGTTGGTTATTTACGCTGGTGATTCTATGCACTACGTTTACACACTGCTAGATTCTTTATAAGGTTTCAGACTATGGGTGGGCAATATGGACTTTAAATTTTATTACGATATATTGTGGTAGTGTGATAACAATAAAAGTGATGATAAAAGACTATTTACAGCTTCTTGCAGTCTTTTCCAGGCCTGGCTGTGACTGCATGTCAATTATAGCCCAATAAGCACTCACACTGTCCTTAAAAAACATTTAAAAATGTAACATTTTAACTGAGACACCCGGAGATTTGTTGCTTATATTGCAACAAAATTTTAAATGTGTCATTAGGACTCTACTTACATATAGAAGTGTGATTTATTTATACTGCACACAGTAACTGCATTTAATGATATTTTTGAGTTTATTGATATTTTTTGGGGAGTGGTGGCCTAGTGGTTGGAGTATAGTGCTTGTGTTCCAGAGGTTCTGGGTTCAACTCCCACAGACTGCCACTCTGGGTCCCTGAGCAAGACCCTTAACCCCAGAATGCTCCCCGGGTGCTGCACAGTGGCAGCCCACTGCTCCCCAAGGGCATGGGTTAAATGTAGAGAACAAATTTCATTGGAATGTACGTTGCAATGACAATAAAGATTATTATTATTTATTGATGCTCTCAATAAACCAACAGTAGAGGAAATGGCAAAAAATAACAATCCTGACAATACTGGCAGTTTTGGGGTTTTTCAAACACCACTAGCTGGAATTTATTGTTGTCAAGACGAAACCTCTTTTTTTATAATAATAATGATAAAGGCCCAATCCTATCTTAGACACACTGTTAAAAAAAACTAATTGATGCATCTTAATTAGCAGTTATGGATGCAGCCGTGGACTCAAATTAGACTCCACCTTTTGCTACACAAAGTGTGTGTTTCCGTTGTCATAACTACCCGAGATGTAACTAAATGGAGAAAATGCAGGGAGCTCCCATAATATTTGACTTTATTCTTGTGATGTTGATGTTACAGATGAAGATATGTAAAGAAAAATAACTGCTTGCTTTACGAAGGCAGTTTGTCTTCTTCGTGTTAAAACTGGGACAGTCAGGCTTGATGTTTGTGGACCGAAGCATTTTTTTAATCTAAGTGCATTTTTGTGTGTTTTATCAGCACCTGGACCATCCACGCTGGGCAGCATGCTCATGCCAGCGCAGGAGACCGAATGGGAGGAACTCATCCGGAAAGGCCACATGACTCCTTTCGGCACCCGAATCCCACAGAAGGAGGTAAAGAAGGAGCCTCGGAAACTGATGCTGGCGGAGAACTCGGCGTTTGACCAGTACCTGGCGGACCAGGCCAAGTTGGCTACCGACCGGAAGAGGGTTCCTCTTCTTAAGAAGAAGAAGAAAAATTCTGCACTTTCTGAGGGGACCAAGGGTAAAACAGGAATAACCGTTTCCTCATCCAAAGAGAAAAAACTGAAAAAGCGCATGCGAAAGCTGCAAATAAACGCCTTGAGGACCCAACCTAAGGCCCGACCCAAGGAGGAACCAAAGCTTCCGAAGCCGCGGAGGACGCGACACACAGAGGGAGAGCAAACAGACAGCGAGGGGTCGGAGTACCTGCCCAGTGATGAGGGACTGGATTTGGACCAGGAGGAGAGGGACGCCATGGAAGAGGGCTTTGGTGATGATGATGACCATGATGAGTATGAACTCAAACCGTACAAGAAAAAAACTGTGAGGACAGGAAGGAAGGGAATTAAGAAAAACGACAGTGAGGACGAATACTCCCCCGAGAGTTCAGACGAGGACACCGATAACGGAGGTAAATCCAAGAAATCTAAAGACGACGGGGATGTGGACTGCTACAGGCAGAGGATGAGGTAAGAATAGCCAAAAGATCAAATTACGCGTGTATGCAAAGGTGAAAAAATAAAAGTTTTTATCGGCCACTCTTGTGCATAAAGTTACATCTGTAAATTCTCAAACCAAAAAAAGAAAGAAAAAGAAGAGATAGACTTCTTTTTTTTTTTTTTTTTTAAATTTGCATCATATTTGCATGGCAATTGTGCAAATGGGCTATTGTTCTTGACTTTATTTAAGGTGAAAAGCAGTGGGTTTGGCTGGCTCTGTAGTGCAGAGAGAGAGAGAGTTAATCCCAGATGAGATTGGCAGCTGTTTCTTGACTAAGCAAATTCACTCTCGGTTCTTCTTTTCTCTCTGCTCTTGCACTGGCCTAATTATCCTACTGCACATGGTTTTATGCTCTCATTCACCCCAATGCTCAAATAAATGGAAGAGCAGCCCTAATGAGATTTCATATTTATAGCTGCCAAATAAATTGTGTTGGCACACGTATTTTTTTTCCAGACTCCCAGCAACTAAATGTCAATACGAACGCGTAGACATGTCACGGTGGTGCGGCTGGCTTGTGTGAAGAATGACATTATTAGAGTGGGCTGGATTTCTAGTTGGGGCGCAGGGGCGGGTGGAGCGGGGGCAGAAAAGTGTAATTAACTGAACCAATGCTTAGTCTTGACTTAATTAGAGAGTGTGGTCTCCCAGGCCCGGCTAAAGGACCGGTTTTGTAACAGGGTGACAGGACCGGGCCCAAATGAAGATGGATTCCTATCCTCCACACCTCACACCTTTCTGGGGAACTCACACTGCTAATTGTGTGTATCAATCTTCATTTGCGGCACGACGACTGTGCCTTTAACTGCCCTCTCCCCTGCACTGTTCAAACTCTCCACTTTACAATAACTTATTCTGTTGGAAAACCTCCCCCTGTGCTAAGAGTAAACACTCACAGCCCAAAGACACATAAAAGCATTCGCACAAAAGAATGCACATGCATTCGACAGCAAGGCTTAAATGATCCAGTCTTCAGATTTTGTGAAGATAAAGTGGAAAGGGAGAAGAAAACTTTTTTGTTTGCATTTCTCCACAAGCCATGTAAGGGACGTATAAACACGGAGAACTCTGGTGTGATGGGATCAAAATGTAACTTTTTGGACTTGGTGCAAAATCCTGTGTATGGGCAAAACCCGACACTACACGTCACTCTGAAAGCACCATCCCCACGCGGAAACATGGTGGCGATCATCGCGTTCTGGACATGCTCTCCTTCAGCAGGGACAGGTGAGCTGGTCGGGGTTGTAGTCAGACTGGGGCGGATATTCACGGTGACCCTAAACGCACGGCCAGAGCGGCAGTGGAAGGGTTAAGATCAGACCACATTCACGTGTTGGAGTCACTCCACATGTGTTGGAGTGACCCAAAGACCTAAATCCTATGTAGAAGTTGGAAATTGAAAATCGATGCTCCCACTCATCAAAGACTGGGCAAAGATTCTGGGTGTGCAAAGCCCAAATGCTTGAACTGCAGCAAAATGTGTTTCTACAGAGTTTTGACTCAAAGTTGGTGAAAATAAATGCATGCCACACTTTTCAGATTGCATTGCGAAAAAGGATGTATGGCTTTAAACATAAAAAAAAATCCGGAAAGTTCGGCGTGCGATCTAAAAAAAAATTGTGCTTTAAGGCTACAAGGGCTATAAACGCACCTGAAAGGCTTTGCAGGACAATGAAACAAAATATGAATTTGTTATTGTTATATTTAAGCCAAACCAGTATCCAAACGCGTCGTTGTTGTTTTGTTTGGGGTTTTTAGGAGATGGAAGCGCCAGCGACTTCGGGAGCGAGAGGAGAAGCGAGAAAGGGGGGAGGAGCTTACAGACGACAGCGACGCAGAATTTGACGAAGGCTTCAAAGTTCCCGGTTTCCTCTGGAAAAAACTCTACAAGTAGGTTCAGTGTGTCAGACTGACAGGCAAGCAGAGCATTTGGTAATATGTGACAAAACGTTTTAGGCAAGTGCAGAAGACAGCTGTCCACAAATGCTTCTAAATGATCTGATTTTATTGCCGTACTTTCTCCTGGAGCACTCCCACTGCTTTGATTGCCCTTCTTGAGATGATAACCAGAAATATCTGGATCGCCCGGAGATAAACAAATGGATTAATGATTTTTATTTAATAGTTATTACATAATACATTCTTTCTATATCGACTACTTGTATATTTGGTCGGCCGGCCCTTTAACATCTGTTAGCCTGAACGTCTTTGGTTCCTGTAACACATCCATAACACCTCTAGGTACCAGCAGACCGGTGTGCGCTGGATGTGGGAACTCCACTGTCAGCAGGCGGGAGGCATCCTGGGAGACGAGATGGGATTGGGCAAAACCATCCAGGTCATCTGCTTTCTGGCAGGACTAAGCTACAGTAAACTGAGGACTAGAGGGTCCAACTACAGGTACACACATACACACGCGCGCACTCACGCAAATAAACTGTGTCCAGAGACTGTGTGTCTGTATGGTATGAATATTTGATCAGGAGGATCTCTGCTTGAGAGTGTTCGTCTAAATTATTAAACGTGTTTCAATTATCCGACTCCTCACTTTCTTACTGCAGACAGAAGAGAAAACACTTACTGTGTGTGTTTGCGTGCGTTCGAGCAGGACCGTTAGTGCCTCCGCGGCCTCCTGCAGTGAACGTCGGACTCATGAAATGTGGGCGGGGCCGGCGCCGGAAGGGCCGACCGGTCACAGAAAGCACCGGGGCAGTGTCGGAGAGAATTGGGTTTTACTGCACCGACGACACTTTGTGCATTTCAGGAGGCAGAGTTTCCCCGATGGTCAATACTGTGTCTGCTATAGACGCCCACAAATTGATTGTTTGCAAACTCAATTATGGCCCAGTATCAATAGCTTCCAGCAGGCAGAGGCTCATACCAGTCCATTAGTGCATGTTTGTGTGTGTTGGACAGCGGTGTTGTAAATCTTCACAGAGGAGCTGAGGAAGCCCTCCCAATATTTGGATTCTTGTGTCCGACGAAAGTTTTTGGAGGAAAACTTTGCGCGCTTATTCCTTTAAGAACAGCGCAGCCGCATGCAAGCCAAGCGCACGTTCAGTCTTTTATCCGCCCGTGCCCATCGCCAGTCTGCGCTGAACGCGTCTCTCCTCTGTGTTTGGTTCCAGATACGTCGGTCTAGGTCCAACGGTGATCGTGTGCCCAGCCACAGTCATGCACCAGTGGGTGAAGGAGTTCCACACCTGGTGGCCTCCTTTCAGAGTGGCAGTCCTGCACGAGACGGGCTCTTTCACCAGCAACAAGGTAACGCTTCCGTCTGTGTGTGCTTAGCGTTATAGGGCTTAGAATGTTTGCCATCCTCTGGGAGGCACTAGAGCTCTGTATGTAGAGTCTTGGTTGGTATAGATATGACTGGAGGATATATTTCTATTATTTTGTGCAGGAAAAAAAACAAACAATCATTTTTATTTCTATGTTTGCAGGAAAAGCTGATTCCAGAAATAGCAGCCTGTCACGGCATCCTGATCACCTCGTATTCAGCGGTGAGGAATTTGCAGGACGCCTTACAGCGCTACGACTGGCACTATGTTATACTTGATGAGGGCCACAAGATCAGGAATCCGAATGCTGGGGTCACCGTCGCCTGCAAACAGGTATCAGTCACACACGGCACTTCTGGAAGTAAAGCCTCGTCCCCCGTCTGGGTGTCTACATCTTGTACAGGTGATGCACGGAGCTTCTTGCTTTCAGTAAAAAAAAAATAGGAAAGAGCAAGTGGCCATAAGAATAAATAAAGGCACCCTAGATTAGGTGAAAACAGGTTTCGAAAGCCTTTATCTTACAAATATAATCAAAACCTTAGCCTCTCAGGGAGTGTTTGTTTGGACATCCTTGCAAATTGCACAGACCTTTAACTTCAATATTCAAATTTTTGCCAATGACTTCTCCAGGAGTCTAACACATCTTTTACATCATCCTGTGAACTGACTGCTACCCGTCTTTCTGACTTCAGCATCAATTAATTGAACTTACATCGTTCTGTGAAGAGTCTGCTGTCCTTTTTGACTCAAACATTAAACCTTACCAGATGCGAAGGGTTAATTACACACTTTCAGCTTCTCGGGAAGCGTTGTCGGCGCATTCAACCGTTTTAATGTCATGTCTTGTTTTGCGTGTCATGTGTGAATCTGTGGGAATTCTGAGCCGATGTCTCACCAAAATTTCATTGAGGTGACGTAACGACAATAAAGATGCTTGATTCTTGAAAAGATATCAGTGGCAGCAAACTGTGACCAAGCTCAGTCTCCATTAGGATCCCCTGTCTGCGGTGACACTGCGGTTCTGTTATCCTAACAAGCTGACTGAGCAGAAACCCCTCCAGTAAACTCACTAGTCATCACATTCAGAAATAAAGTTTAAAATAAAAAATAATCCCGTTTTCCGTCTTTTTATCCCCTCATTTCTTTTTTCTGCCTCATAACTACTTTTTTTTTTTTTTAAATTTAGTTGGACTTTATTTGCTTTGATTAAAGTAAAAGTAAATCAAGTGAAAAGTAAAAAAAAAAGTGGGAAAACATTTGTCAGTGTTGACTTTACCCAAATTGTCACATAAAATAAAGGCACTTTAAATGTATTTTTTCCCCCCCACGCTCCATAATGGGCCATTGATCGTTGCTCTTTTCACAAGGGGGCCATTTTTTACTGAAAGCATGAAGCATTAAAAGATCACAGATGTGAGGCAGTAACTTGCATTAGGAAGTTTTCTGTCATTAATTGCTAAGCGGACTCATCTTCTGGCTCTCTTCCCTCTAGTTTCGAACTCCCCACAGGTTCATCCTGTCTGGCTCGCCTATGCAGAACAACCTGAAGGAGCTGTGGTCTCTGTTTGACTTCGTCTTCCCCGGAAAACTGGGGACCCTCCCCATCTTCATGGAGCAGTTCTCTGTGCCGATAACTATGGGAGGATACAGCAACGCGTCGCCCGTCCAGGTATAGACCCTAAACCGTTGCAAACAAACGCACACAAATGCATTTCTGCACACTTCTGGATGGTTAGACTGAAGGAGGTCAGAAGGAAGCAAAGTGGAGCAGCAGAGCCATTAGGCTTGCATAATGTAGGTCCGTGCAAAGGAACTTCAGATCTTCCCTAATGTGTGAGGGTGGACGAGGATAAAGTTAAGAGCCAGTGAGCTGAACTGTAGCTCTTTGTCATTAGCGTCTAATCGTTAATAACCCACTGACTGAATAGATTTAATTATTTAAGATGGCTATTGATGCTCCTTCCGCTGTCGATAATAAAAACCTTTACTAATTATTAATGTTATTAAATGGCCAGGGAGGCCAAAGCTCTGCTGCTTTATCCTGTTCTTGAAAGTCACAAAGCGCCAGAGCAGCTACTCGGCTGATGCGTGAACAAGCACGCGTGTACAGCCCGATGTGCGTGAAAACATATGTGTTTGGGGTGGGACCTGACGAGCGGGTGGAAATTGGATCCATTATTCAAGCGTGTGCTTTGCAGCCCCATGTGAATCCAGTCAGCAGCTTGTGCTGAGACCGCCGGATCCTCTACTGCCCTCCTCTGATTCGTTCCCACTCCGACCTCCATTTAGCTCAGGATCCCTGCTCTTTATTTTCCCCTCCAGCATCGCCAGCGGTGTCTTTGATCCCCATGTGGACCCCCGGTGAGTTAATGTCTAAAAGGCTAACTGGCTTTTAGCTTTAGATAAAGTGTAGCAGAGCGCTTACAGCAGGGGTTCCTGGGGATGAAACCAAGAGTTTCTTACACCCCCGCCCCCCAGTTTCCTATAAAGCTGGTCAGTCCTAAGGATCAAAGAGGAGAGACTGAGTCCCCTGTGAGTTGAAGTGCTCTGATCAATGTTTAATGTCTGTCCTGAGAGGGACGGCAACCCGAGGGAGGACCAATCAAACCACAGAAACCATGAGCTCTGAGACTGTGTACGCGCCAAAGTTCGCGTTTTTCTCAGGGATTTACCTGTTGTCATTTTTCTAGGTCCAGACGGCGTTCAAGTGTGCGTGTGTGCTGAGGGACACCATAAACCCGTACCTGCTCAGAAGAATGAAGGACGACGTCAAGGCCAACCTCTCCTTACCTGACAAGAATGAGCAGGTAATCCTCAGACGTAAATCCTCTCAGCTGTGCAGGTGTGTTGTCGTTTCTTTGTTTTTTTTCTTGCAAGTTGCAAGTCTTTGGGATTCATTTGCAGAGCGCCTGATGACCGTGCTTGGCTCCTGTCAGGCGAAGCCAGCTAATAAAGTCCCTGTAAAGTAAAAGGAGTTTGTATTCATTAAAGCTGGCTGGTCTCTGGTCTGTCCTCGTGGCTGATGCTGGTTGACTACTCAGTCCGCTTCAGCTCATTAAATCAGTCCCACAGGAAGGTGTTTTCTTTTTTTTTTGTTTTTAAATCACCTTGCTTCCGACTAATTTCTCCTCTCTCTCACGTCATTTCATCAGGGGGGTTTAAAGTGGATGTTCACTGTCCGTTCCTCTGTCCTCCGTGTGTCTTTGTGTGTAGGTGCTGTTTTGCAGACTAACAGAGGAGCAGCGGCAGGTTTATCAAAGCTTCTTGGATTCCAAAGAAGTCTACCAAATATTAAACGGCGACATGCAGGTGAGTTTCACTTCAAAATTCACGTAATGTAGCATAATTCTGGCTTTCTGATCTCCCTTTCCTCCCTTTTTGAAACACAAAATAAAAAAAAAAAAAATTTAAATTATTGTAAAATATGTCACTTTCTCCCTCAATTTTTAATCATGTGGAACAAAAACGTTCAACTCAGAAATTAAGAGTCCAAATTATTTTCCTTGGCTTTTCAATTTAGCATCAAAGCCAAAGATTGCACAGTGATTTTGCTGAATACCAAACAGTATAAAGCTGAGATAAAAATCAGATAATAGGATGAATAGGATCAGTGCAGTTATGTAAAGGGCATAATCTTGACAGCAGTTTAAAAATGTAAAGAGGCGGAAAAGAGACTTTTATGCCCCTTGAGGCAGAGAAGTGGTAATCCAGAGGTTCTGCTTTTGCAGAGGTTCTGCAGGGCTGTGTAATTTTGTTCAACTTTAGATGATAATTAGGCACTAATTCTATAAAAATACTCAACCTAATGGTTACTATTTGAACACCAAAATTTGACGTGCTTTGTACAAAATAAAATGCTTAATTAGGCAGATAGTTGTTAATTTGAGCTTTCTGCACATGTCAAAACTACACAAAAATCAAGTCATGTAGAAGGGAAATAATATATTTTTCTAACGCATAGAGAAGCAGCGGTCAGGCTTTTTCTTTGGTCACGTACCGATTTCCGTTTTCTCTGAGTCTGAGCTCTTGATTCGAGTTTTGACCAATCTCCATCCGACCCCTGTTGACTTTAACGCATAAAAGAAATGGGGGGGATTTTCTGGTTTTGAGCGGATTTTAGAAAGCTAGCATCTTTCTGTCCTCAGGACCTCGAGTGTGAGATTTTTTTTTCTTTTGACACCACAAAAAATATGCATCAAATTTGTTGTTGCTATCAGTCAGTAAGCTTAATAATTCTATTAATGAAATGCTTCTTGAAGTCTTTCTCCTATTGCACACATTCCAGAGATAAGCTGGTCAGAGGTTATGAGCAGGAACACCTCCACTTGCCGTATTTTCCATTTTAACCACTCCTCTGATGACTCTCACTTCATATTTGTGGTTCAGAAGCGTTTACTCTGAAACCAATGAAGATTAACAGCATCGAGGAAATAAAAGAAAAGATCTGCGTGAATCTCACAGCTATAACAACTTAACTAGTATTTTTTAGGATCTCACTAAGAAGGCTGGGCATCTTTTTTTCTCACATTAGCCAGACTCATGAGAGAAATGCTCCCATTCATCACCACTGACCAAATGGACGTGCTTGAAGAGCCATTGGTGACCGGATTGTTTACACACGCGCTCCTATAGATGTATTCAGTGGTCACTCTCAGTCCATTAACCACCATTACTAATGCAGTGACCGCTGGGCCCTCATCATGAAACAGCCCTTATTGTCCGTAAATAAATTATGTTATTCATTCCTGTTGACTAAAGTAAATGTGCTTATTTGTTTAAAAGCGCAGCTCTGCACAGCGCCTTAAAAGTGAACCATTTCTCTGCTCTTCAGGTGTTCTCGGGCTTGATTGCGCTGCGTAAGATCTGCAACCACCCGGACCTTTTCTCCGGCGGGCCCCGGCTGCTGAAGGGAATCCCCGAGGAGCAGCTGACCGAGGAGGAACAATTTGGCTTTTGGAAACGCTCGGGCAAGCTGATGGTGGTTGAGTCGCTGCTGCGCCTCTGGTACAAACAGGGCCACCGGGTGCTGCTCTTCACTCAGTCCAGACAGGTAAGGAACTGTTGCACAGATTTCTCCTTTTGTTTTCTTTAATAAATATATAGCCTGGATAAGTTACAAAAAAATAATTGTAGGTGTTTTTCCAGTCTGGATAAGGGGGGAAGAAGAAGAATGAGGATATCTATCTATCTATCTATCTATCTAGATAGATAGATAGATAGATAGATAGATAGATAGATAGATAGATAGATAGATAGATAGATAGATAGATAGATAGATAGATAGATAGATAGATAGACATGAGAGAGAGATTTTATTTCCTTGTCCTATTGTCTAAAAGTTGCATCCATCCGTCAGTCGGGACCACATTCAAAGGTTTCTTCACAGATTGATTGTAACGTTTTGTATTAAAAGTTCTCTCGTCTGGACGAGTATGAAGCGTTGACACTTAAAACGTGTAAAAGCCCTGCAGAATAAAGAGTTTATTTTTATTATGAAAAAAAAAAAACCTGCGTGTTAGATTGTGATGTCATGTTTCCTTCTGGTGTAATTATGTCAGAGACGGAGGAAGTGTGTACATGTGACAGAGGCCCCAGCTGTTGCAGTCAATACCAATGAGATTATACCTCAGAGGGAACCTGAGACCCTCCCTGTCGGCATCTCTGTCCATGTAATATTAATCTGCTCTAATCCTTTTAGTGCTAATCCAGACCTCAGCCCCTTGTCCCGTACCCCCGCTCTCCCTCCCACCCCGTCGTCTTTTCCCTCCATGCCTCCCTCTTGTCTTCATCGTCTCCCTCATTTGCAGATGCTGGACATCTTGGAGGTGTTCGTAAGGGAGAAGGACTACTCGTACCTGAAAATGGACGGCACGACCGCGATCGCTTCCCGACAGCCGCTCATTGCTCGCTACAACGAGGTAAGGATTAGCCTTCCCTAATGGCTCTGAGTGTTTCCCATGAAAATCCTGTCCCCGGGGACACAACGCTTCAGTGGACCATGGTTCAGCCCGAGGCGGAGACACTAATTGACGGCAGTCTGTTGTTCAAAGTGGAAGTTTTCTCTTTAATCTGGGTGTGATTAGTGGAAATATCACTTGGCAGCGCGTGTTTTCCTTTAGAGGCACTTCAGAACTGTAATGTGTTTTAGTTATTGTCTAGTGTTTTAAAGCGGACGCACTACCGTTTTATTATTAGCGCAAAGAGTTTGATTTGAGGGAGAAAAAGATGTTTATATGAGATGAAATGTAATATTTGCCTTACACGATTGTCGGGATATGTGTAAAAACTGTTGAAATGCTGCTTAGTAACGCTGAGATTTTACCCCGGCCTGTCTTTGTTGCAGGATAAATCCATTTTTATCTTCCTGCTGACCACTAAAGTTGGTGGTCTGGGAGTCAACCTGACTGGAGCCAACAGAGTTATCATTTATGACCCAGACTGGAACCCAAGTACCGACACACAGGTTGGACACTCGCATTATACAGTTCTAATAAAATGCTTAGCAGCTGAAATATTGTCCTCGTCGGTTTATGAAGCCTTGGAGAAGTTGGCATGGCTCTTAAACTTTTTCACATTTTGTCAAATTACAACAAGAAGCTATTATTTATTTTACTGGGAATATATGGAAATATTTTCATGTAGAAAATAATCATGTTCAGTGCTAGGATTCAGCTCCCTTTAATCTGGAACCTCTAGATGACATCCAGTGCAACAAACTGCCTTCAGAAGGCTAATAATCAGTCCTTTGAGTCTGGCTGTGTGTAAACATCTGACAGAACGCCGCTGAATCCTTCTTCCACAAATGGAAAGATCATGACATAACTGCAAACACACCAAGATATGGCCTCCCACCTAAACTTACAGGCCTGGCAAAGAGAGAACCAATCAGTAAAGCAGACAAGAGGCTCAAGGTAGACGAAACCAAAGCGTAACTTTTTTTGGCCTTAATGAAAAATGTAATCTGTGTCCATTCAGGCACATCACCCTGAACACACCATCCCTGCTATGAGACATGCTGATGCCCTTTAGCAGCAACAGGGACCTTGGTCATTGTTGATAGGAAGATCAAGGGAACTAAATATGGGGCAACCATGGAAAAATAAGCTGCAGATGAGTTGAGAATGGGACGGAGGTTCACCTCTCAGCGGTACAGCTGCTCCTAACATACAACCGGCGCTACGATTAAATTGTATAAATCAAAGCCTATTCATGGCCCAGTCAAAGTCCAGACCTAAATCTAATTGAACAAGTATTAAGTCAGAGGGGCTGAATTCAAATGCATCAAAAGTTTTTCGTAAGCAGCTGGTTTAGTGGAGCATGATTATTCATTTTCTTTCCCATACATGTCCTTACAGTTGTTGGACGTGTAAAATGCGTTTTCCTCTATTAACCGTTTATGATGTGATTCACACCAAATCCTCTGGGTGTGCGCATGGGTGTGACGCGTTTCGACCTCTCGTTCACCTGGCTACTTTATTGAGTCTCCGCCGTAATCGATGCAATAGCAAGAGAAGGGCTAACTTCAGTATTTATAGCTTTCTTACCTCAGAAGACATTACGCCTCTAAACAAAAGACCCGTTTAGTCGCAGCAGCAGACGCTTTTCCTTTTCTCCCATGCACGTGTACAACACTGGTGTCATTTCAACTTGTCGCCAGAGGGGGCAGACGTCTGCAAAAACTCTGGAACTTGGGCATTGCTCCTTTAAACAACACATCCTCTTTCTTCCTCTTCACAATTATGCTCCTCTTTATTTTGTTGTGTGATTATGTGAAAATGTGAAACATTTCGAGCGGTAGGGAAGCCTTTGCCAGGTACCGTAAATGTTCCCACTTCAAATGATGAATTATCACGGTCTTTTCTGGATGGATCAGCATTGATTGACAGATGCGTACAGATGACATTTCTAATAGGCATACATGGTGCTGACAGCAGTTTAAACATTTAGCCTTTGCTGTCTCTTTTTAACTTATTTATAACCTCATTTAAATGCTAGATGTCCATACCTCCATGTTTGTTTTAAGTGACTGCTCTATGCTGAGCGTTTCCTTCTTCCATACTGACGGTCCACTTCGTTGTGATGTGTTGTTTTTAGGCTCGAGAACGAGCGTGGAGGATAGGTCAGAAGCAGCAGGTAACCGTCTATAGGCTGCTGACAGCTGGGACCATCGAAGAGAAAATCTACCACAGGTAATTCACCACCTTGTCTCTACATGCATGCGATCACTCTGTTATGCAAAGAATACAGAAAATGACAGAGAACCCGAGGTTTCAGCTGATTTTTGTGTTTAGTTTTCTTTCAAGCTACCGTACAGATTGCTGATTGTTGTTAACTGCTCAGATCGCTGCCGTTTCACTATTTGCGCTGTCCCACTTCTCAGTAATTGAAAAGCTTTCCTGCAATATTAAATGGCCATTTGAGGAGTCTGAAACTGTTGCTGTGTTTGGTTTGCGTCAGAGAGGCGCTCTTGAAGAAGCAGATTGGAGAGCTGCAGGGATTCTATTTTGATACCTGCAGCAGTGAACTTATTTAATTTTCTCATCCATCAGCCAAACTACTCTGCGGTGACATGATCAAAATTGCCTGCTGAGTTAAAAAGGAGAAACTAATTAGATTCAAGTGTCTAATTCTGTATTATATCTGTTGCCATCCAGGCAAATCTTCAAGCAGTTTCTCACCAATCGCGTTCTGAAAGATCCCAAACAAAGGCGCTTCTTCAAGTCTAATGACATCTACGAGCTCTTCACTCTGGCTGATCCAGATCGAACTCAGGGGACGGAGACCAGCGCCATATTTGCAGGTCTGTCTGGCCATTTTGTTATCAGAGAAACGTTTTTAAGGTGCTTTTGAATCTCAAACCTGTATATAAGTTCATCTAAATTCACTATAATATCACAAAAATAGTATTTTATTTAGTTATCATTATGTATACATTCATTACATTATATTTTATGTGTTTATTTCTGATTAATATGATGACCATGGTTCAGTTTCTTAGAAAAGTAGAATATCACAGAAAACTTAAAAAAAATATTTAATACAGAAATATCGACCTTCTGAGAAATATCTCTGTGTATCGTAGGCTATATACTCTCAGTGCTTCCTTTTGCGTGAATTACTGCACCCAAGCCGGTGATCAGCCTGGGACTCAGTTGAGATCTCTAAGAAGCCCGGGTTGAAAATAGATTATCTGTGAGGTTTAGGTCAGTTATACCACGGCCATTAAACCAGGTATTGGTACCTCTTGCAGTGTAGGAAGGAGCCAAGCCCTGCTGGAAAACGAAATCAGTGTCTCCGTAAAGCTCGTCTACAGATAGAAAACAGGGAGGGGTCCAGAATTTCTTGGTAGATGGCTGCTCTGACCATGGACTTGAAATAGACAGTGGACCTCCCCCAGCAGATGACATGACTCCCCAAGTCATCCATGGCCACCGAAACGATCACAGTGGACCTCACACAACTTGAATTTAGTCCCTGGGACTTTGACTTCTAAACAGCAAGTTTACTTCTGTGTGACAAGAGGATTTTGGACCACTGAGAAACAATCCAGTCCTTTTTTCTCCTTAGCCCACATAAGACACTTCTGCTATTGTTTCTGGTTGTAGAGTGGCCTAACACAAGGGGTGTGACCTCTGTAGTCCGTTTCTTTGACACGTCTGTGTGACGGCTACTGAAGCGCTGACACCACCCCAGTCACGGTCCTAACTTTGTGAACGTCCCACCAAACTCTTCAAAGGATTGCGCAATCCTCTCAAGACCCCAGTTATCCCCGTTGCTTGTGCACTTTTTCCACCACGTTTACCTTCCACCAATCTTTCCTTTCATATGCTTGAATACAGCGCTCTGCGAACAGCCAGCTTCTTAGTCAATGCCCTGTGATGGTTTACCCTCCTCCTGGAGAATACCTTGAACTATCTAGGAGTCTCTCCAATGATTTTGAGTGTGGCAATCATAAGATTTCTATATTAAAATGTAAATTGTTCTAATATTATAATCGAATTTGTCTGTGAAAGTACATTTTTATTAGCTGTGAGCCATGATCATCAAAATCTATGAGTTTTTTAATTTAATTACTAAAATACATCAAGTGTTTGTGGGTATTTTATTTGAGATTTGCCTGTAAAACTCTTCCAAACAAGATGTAAGAACAAGTTTGACGGGTTCGGCTTCTCTCTTTAAACAGGCACCGGATCTGACGTCAAAGTACCCAAAAAACCTGAAAGGTTAAAGTCATCGCCCTCCATGAACAGTTTCAGCCATAAACAATCGGCAGGAAAACCGAGTGAATCCAGGGCAGAGAGCAGAAACTCATCATCGAGAGAAATCCCAGCACCGAGAGACGGCAACATATCTCCATCCAGTGGAAACTGTCAGGGTAAATCAAATGCGCCGATGGACGGCTCAAATCGAAATGCCCAAAATATAGAGATGAATAACTCTGCAAAGACGCTTGTGGCAAGAGGCAAAAACAACTCGGATTCAGCTGCGAGGGCAGACAAAGGCGCGGCTGCCTCTCACCAGCACACAGACAGAGACAGGGGAAAGCACAGGGAAAAGAGAAAGCACTTTGACTCTACTGGCATGGACAAACACAAGCAGAGAAAACGGAAGCACTCCAGGGACGCTCGCTTCGAAGGCCACCGCATCTCTCACCTGGTGAAGAAGCGCACCTACAAGAAAGAGGAACACGTAGAGAGTCCGCCAGAAGACCAGAGAAAGTCAGACGACTACGTCTTGGCGAAGCTCTTCAGGAAATCTGGTAGGCTCCACGTTCACAGTCTGCAACTGTAATGTTCCTGCTGTTCCACTTGCGTCTCATCTGTGGTCTTCCTCAGGTATCCACAGTGTGATGCAACATGACACCATCATGGAGTCCTCCAACCCTGACTATGTGCTGGTGGAAGCTGAGGCCAACAGGGTGGCCAAAGATGCCCTCAAAGCGCTCAAGATCTCTCGGCAGCAGTGCAGGCTGCCTTATAATAGACCTCCTCCTCCGCCGCCTGCAAAGTACGTGCTCTCCATGCTCAGTTTATGTGGAGCTCCGCCGGTTTAATTTCAAACACACGTTGCATTTTGCTTTGTTTTCTCAGGAAACGTTTTGGCCAGAAGAAGAATTCCCTCTTAGTTTCGCCCCCCGCTCAGTCTGTCTCCACTTCCATTAAATGCAAGGTAAGAGCACAGGTCTCTTCTGCACCTCGTGCCAGGATTTAAATTTGTAAAGACACGCGTTCACGTAAACATTTCTTGTTTTCAGGATGCTGCTGTTGTGAAGACGTCTGTTTCAAAGAAACCAAGCGCGGGAGCTCATTTTAGTGGGGAAGCGCCAGATGACGATTCCAGCTCAGCCCCACTGTCGTCCGCGTCGCTGCTGGCCAAGATAAAAGCTCGAAACCACATCGCTAAGCCCTCCTCCCAGGGAGCAGCTGCAGAAGAGGAGGAGGAGGGGGAGGAGGAGGAGAATGGCCCTGGAGCTCCAGGAACAAGCTCTCCTCCTGCTCCACCCACTGAGCACGACGAGCTGTTAGTGGACCTGCGCAACTTCGTGGCCTTCCAGGCGAGTGTGGACGGCGAGGCCACCACGCAGGAGGTGCTGGAGTATTTCAAACCAAGGCTGAGCCAGAAACAGGCCCCCGTCTTCCGAGAGCTGCTCAGGAGCATCTGTGATTTCCATCGGACCTCCGGTCAGGAAGGCATCTGGAGACTAAAGGAGCACTTCCGCTGAGGAAAGGAACAACTGTAGACTGTGGGGAAAAAAACAACTTTCAGCTATAAGCCTCTTAAGGTTAAAGCTCATGTATTTTTGTAGATGTTTTTATTTATGAAATACACTCCAAAAAATATTATTTTTGTTGACATAATTCAGGAAATCAACATTTAAATGGTGCTTTCAGGGCTATTTCTAGGAACAGTAAAAAAGTGGAATAGTTTGAACCTGAAGTTGTAGCATTGTTGCACACGACTCCATGCCTTTCCGTTTTTATTTATAGTCTGGATATCTTTTTCTTTATTTTGTCATATTGTCGAGCTACATTACCTCATATGCTGTCAGGTAAACTGCATCCACTTGAACAACCTCACTTTTGCTAGATTTGATATTTTTCTATTGAGGCTATGGTGTGTCACTTTATGAATATCACTAGGCTGTAGGTTTTGGTGACTTTTCTAAAGACTGACTGATCTATGTAAATAAATGGACCTCTGGTTGTTTCCTATGGGGGGTGGAAATGCCGCCTGCTTTTTTGTGGGTAAAACAGTTAATTGATCTCTTTACTTGAAATAAACTTGTTGTCTTGTCCTGCATATTTTTATGCAATAAGCATCTGTAAGATTCCCTTTTTATATACAAAAGGAAGGAGAGATTTGATTTACTTGAATGTGTTCTGAGTAACATTTATGGTTACAATTATAAGGGTGACTAGTCTACTTCTTTTATGATAACTGTATTTGGCTGTCCAAAAGATTAAAATGTGGATTTTGATCTATGGAGCAGGTTTTCTTCAGTACTATTTTGTGACCTTTTAAGGCTATAACAATTTCAATGTTAGACCTTACGCAAGTTATAAAGAAAAAATACGACTTAACACTATAACAATGTCTTGACTCTTGTGGTTTTGCACTTTTACACAGTAGCCCATTTTGTAAGTATAATAGTTATATATAGGAGGTCTTAGCCAGCTACTGTAATCTGTATTTTTCTAGTCACACTTTGTTTAATATAAACTTTCCTGATGCCATTGGTAGTAAATAAGATAAAATGTTTTGAATTGAATTCTGTATAAATTCCTTCAGATGGGCTAGTTTGATACTAAGCACCAGGAGGTTTCCAGATTTGCATATATTAACACCTTGAATCTTTAAAAGGGATAAAAAAGAGACAATGAAAGAAGGATGAGACAGACAAAATATAACGAAAGGAAATTTTACGACGACAGAAAATGTTGACATATTAAGACTCTTTGAAGCCAACAATTAAAATGATCAGAGTTACAGCTTGTTTTGACTTTGAAAGACACAGCAGCAACCCTGACCATGGGCAAATAAGCAATAGAAAACATTTAACTTTTCCACTAAGTGCTTGTGAGCCCTTTCATCCCCATCAAGAGCGGTCCCAGGTGGTGGCACTGACCAGAGTCCTGAAATATCCCAAATAACTGAAGAAACCAGATACAGGTCCAAACGCAGGGCCGCAAAACTGCTTGATAAATTTGTGAACTTATCTGCCTCTTAACACAGTGTACATTAGTATACTATTCCTAGAATCTCAATTCAGGCCTCTGTTTCTGTCTTAATGTTAAAACCTTTTGTACAATAGCCCTTAGACTAACAATCAAAACAGTGACAGCCAGCTATTGAAATCTCCTTTATTAAGCAAGAAATTAATAATCTGTATATGGAGCTGTTAAGGTAACAAAATATTTTTTATTTTGTTTCTGTAGAAAAAACATGGTGGGGGAAGTTGAAAATCAGGGGGTTTATTACTTCTTTCAGAGTTGTTTACTTCCTCGTGGTTGTGGTCCAGTGTAATAATTTCTTAGCCAGAACTATAAATGTTGTCAATTAATTTCTTTTAAACAATCAAATTTATTTATTTATGGTACCATTATTTATGGTAGGAAATCTGGACATGCTCTTTGAGGCCTATAATTAGGATTAGATTTAAGAGTTAAGAGCCTGTAGAAATCCCATTTACTGGACATGCAAATTACCAATGGAAACCAGACTATCTTTTTTTTTTTTTTTGAGTGCTTGAGTAGCCCCCCCCCCCAGCCTATGGCGCCCTGGGCAGTGAGCCATATCCTCCCTCTCAAGAGCAGCCCCTTCTTGTGGTGCAGATCAGGGTCCTGAAATGTCCCAGATAACCCCAAGAAACCATGATTCGTGTCTCACGAATGAAGGCTAGGTTTAATTGTGAAATTGTCTCAGCCCGCTGACATGGAGCACTGAAACATCGTTATAGGCGCTTGAGCAAAAATCAGGAGGGGATCAGGAGGAAAGTCGGGGATAGGAAACAATCAGATTCCAGGTGTGCACTCCTGTCAAGAGTTGTCTAGACCAAATATTGGGATAAAGTTATCAACTGTTATTTGATTTCAATTTTCTCCATGCACTTCACCGAGGTCATAATAACAACTTTATTTTCAGTGGTGCATAAATTAATTACGCGCATTTAATAACTAAAATATCATTATATTCCCCCTTTAATAACATAAACGCTGCACGCCAGGGAAACCCTTAATAGCGCGGGGCCCTGTAACTGGCCATTATCCGCCTGTAATGATATTACAGAACCAATTACGCGCCATTAAAAGGGATTTTCTGCACTTTATGTGGTTTAGTCCAATCCCGCACTCCTCTTCTAAATTTCAGCTGCTTCTCGAAGCCTCATTTTGCCTCCACCTCAGAGACGCATGGCGTCTGCGCTCTGCCGTCCCAGAAGCGCTTTAAAACTAATTGAAAGGGTCCCGCAGCAGATCATTTATCTGAGGAAGCGAAATAAATCGCGGGACCCCTTGCTGTGAACAAAATCAAAAATTTGGCCTTGTGAGTGCTCTACACGAGCAAGCCCTTGTAAAGTGGACCCCCTAACACACCCTGACGAGCAATTAACCCGCCCGACAGTCAATCTAAAACCCAAAAGCAGTCATCCTCCTTTTTTTAATATATGAAAGAACCAAATAAAAAAGTGCAGCGGTATGTGTGCATGTTTATGGTTAGGGAATATGCCTGACTCTGAAATAACAATCACTGGTGATGAATTTTTTTTAGCTACCTTGGGCATGTCTCCCCTCTTCCTTTATTTCTGTCTTTCCACACACAGACCCGCATAGACACGCACACGCGCGCACACGCCAGGGGTTCGGGGTGAGAGAGACAAAGCCGCGATAATCCGATTAGGACCAATTAGGCGTGAGATTCTGCGACACTATCTGAAAGCCTTAACACTCTGTAGACAGTTATACAGTTATAGAGACATCTGGACACTCCCAGAGAGAGGGAGAGAGAGGACGCGTGTGTGCGCGTTGAAGAAAGAGAGAAGAGAGCTGGAGGGATCCGGACACTCCCAAGCAGAGAGTCAGTGGGAGCGCAGCATCAGCCGCCTCTCTCTCCAGAGCGCAGACTCCCTCTCATCAGCATCCCCACTTGCAGGTAGGATGGGCTCAGCTCTCAGCTTTGAATCCATCTCTTCCGTTTTGGATCAACCTGCCGCAAGATCAGACCGGTGGTATAACGAGGACGTCTGATGGGAGGCTGAAACTTTTCTTCCTCTCTCTCTCTCTCTCCCTCTGTGCGTTCCAGGTTCCAAGACGCGCCGTCAAGGATGTTCTACTTTCACTGCCCGCCTCAACTTGACGGAGAGTGCTGTCGCTCCACCACGCGTGAGTTTCCCCTCTCTTGAATTTGGACGTTTTCACTCGAAGTGTGCGCTGCACGCAAATTATTCTGCTGTTGCGAATTACCTGAATTAAGTTTCGCTCACGCTGAGCCTTTTGCGCACAAAGTCCGACCGTAGAACAGGCCGCCTCGATTTTTTTAAATACTTTATTCTACCATCATCTAAATAAATAGAGCTGTAAAGGCCCTGTTATTACGGCTGCGGTTAAAAAGTTTTCCTTGACATTTTTCTCCTCTCGTTTAGGAAATAATTCCAGACGATTATTCATTAAATAAAATAAATTAATTAGAATAACAAGAATAATTTCAAACAAAAGAACAGGCTACTTTGTGTTTGTCTCAAACCCGAGGATGGCTGTAAAGGGTTAAATGTGATCTTCCCTGTCTGCTTGTGGCAGTTTGTTGGCTGCGTTGGTGAGAAGCGCTGGTGGTTTGGCCCCGGGGCAGAGGGGCCCGCTTTGTCCCGGGCACAGATGTTGGGTGTCATGGCTCTTAGTTCGTCACAGTTCCCCTTAGACTCTCGGCATCAATGTTTCATGAAACTAATGGAAACAAAATATCACCCGTTGGCCAATTTGTATAGGCCATCGTGTATTTAAAACAAATAGCTCCATATCTCCGCCTCACGTTTAATCTGCATAAATAAAATAAAAACACAAAACAGAATCATAAAACGTTGTCCAAAGATTTTATAAATCAAATGAAACATTTCAGCCATCTGTCTGTTTATTTATTTATGTCTGTATTGTCTTTTCAATTCTTATTTTACAGTTAATTCAGGTGGTTTTGGAAACCACGCCCCGGCTGATTTCGACGATGGATTTCTGCGGAGGAAGCAGCGCAGAAACAGAACAACGTTCACTTTACAACAGGTAGAAACTTCTCCTTTTTCCAACACGCGAGTGTGAGCTGGAAAAATCCACATTAGACTGATTGAAAATCGATGAAAAGTTGGCAAAGTTTAAAAAATAAAAATAAAAAATGTGTTTACCCCTTTGGATGAATAGGGATGAAACTCTTTCTCGGGTTAAAACCAATAATTAGATAGAATCCTTTCTCTTTTTGTTTCTTTTTTGGCTATGCATATGTAAGATGCTCAAATGCGAGCATCAATAGATCGGTCCCTAATATGAAAGCAAACTTCAGTCGGAGTTTTCGAAAGAAACTCTCAACACAAAAACTACAATTAAATGAGTTAAGTAACATTGAACCAACGCTTGTTTTGTGTCCCCGCAGTTGGAGGCTTTGGAGTCTGTCTTTGCACAGACTCATTACCCGGACGTGTTCACCCGGGAGGAGCTGGCCATGAAGATCAACCTGACCGAGGCCAGAGTGCAGGTAAGCCTGCTGGCTGCAGCGCGCACCGCGTCCTGTCGCCGGGCACGTCTGACCACGCAAGGGAGGGGAGGCTAAATGAAGCCACTCTGTCATCCCAACGATACACTTTAATAACATCAACTTAATGGTGAATATTAGATTAGCTTGATTAATCGGTCATTCATAATTAAGCAGCGATAATGTTCTGCGCTAATTTGTCCGCGTCTGCATAGGCAGGGGTACGCCATCCGTGCAGATCCGGTGACGCAAACACGGTGTGTCTGTCTGTGTGTATGTGTGTGTGTGTGTGTGTGTGTGTGTGTGTTTTTTTTAGGAAATAGGTGGAAAAAAAGTCATAATCCCCGCAAACTCTTACTGACTCTGTGCCAATCACGTCTTAAATGTAACAATTGATATTCGGATCCTGCCCTGCACATGTGCGCGGTTATAAACTTGGCCAGATGTAATTAGGTTAGGCGTCCTGTATGTAATTTCCCTGCATTCCAGATTTGCTTTTGGGTTTTGTTGTGCGCAGCAGATCTAATTGTAGGAAATATAATAGTTTGGCTTTTTGTTCCCCAGGGTCATCTTTACTATCGCTTAAACCCAATGGCGGGGCTTGATAATGGAATCCAGCGCTGTAAATTAGGGATTGTAAACAAATTATTCCCCCTCCTAATCCGATTACCGCATTCCTATTATTAAATCTGAACATGAATCCACCGCACTGTGCAGGGGATATTAAACTTACATTATTATTAGAAAATAAATTTCCTTTCTCTTGTAGTGTTGTTGCCCCCCTCTTTTTTTTCCTTTTTTTTTGTAAAGTGTCAATGGGCCCTCCCCCGCATTAAGAGCACGCAGCAAATTGAGATTAATGGAGCAATTATAGCCCATTCAGAGATGGGTGCGTGTGGGGGGGGGCGCGACTTCTAGCTGGAAGGTGCAGGGGTGAGATAAGTCCATTGGATGCATTGTTGTCCTGCCATGAAAATGTTGTCCCTTTCTCTGCAGAATGAATGCCTGCGTTTTGTTTGGCTGTTGACATCATTTATACCCTCTGCCACAATGGAGAGGATGCAGAGCACATGCACGCAGACTCACCTCCATTCACACATCGTGATTAATGCCTGCTAGAACCGAGTCCTAATCGAATCTGATGTTGTCAAACAATCACTAAATAGGGAAATAAACGACTTCATCATAGCTGCCTCTCTCTCGGGCAGCACAACTGTCAGCGGGAAGTCATTAAAATATGATAATGAAAAATTGCTCAATTAAATATTGTTACAGGCACTGACCTTCAGTCGATTAAGATCCCAAGAACTTGGCTATATGTGCTCTTTTCTGTGTGGACCGTGAAGTTTTGGTGGCTAAATTAGGGGAAGGTGGGAAATTAGAGCAGCTGGCCGGGCAGGTTCAGACACCTTGTTCAGAGGAGCCGAGCTTATCCGATTCAGCTTCTCCACACCTGCTAAACAAACTGAATATTACACCTGACAGGGACGTTCTCAGACATTAAGCAGTGTGGGTCCACAAGATTATTATCACGGGCGTGTCACACTCATTTTGCTGGGGCATATGCCTCAAGATGGCTCTGGATCAAATGCAATAAATAAAATGCTTAAACATATAAAATTATAACAAAAAAAATGAGTTGGGAAGCTATTTGTATTTTAAAATGTACAATAACAGTTCTAAACCTTTCGGAAATGTTGATATACATGTCCCAACTTGCGATCCATATGTTAGGCAAACATACTTTAACCTGGAATATGAAAATGCTTTTAGAAAAAGAACAACTGTGAAAGACTAGAAATCTGCGATCATATATTAAGAAAGAACAAAAATGAAGTGTTGTTCTCTTCAGTGTTTATGTGCCATCTAATAATTCTGTTTGGAGCCCATAGGTAACAAACTCTATTATAAGCATTTGTAAATCATACAATGCCAAATGTATAATTTTTTAATACACATATTTGAAAAGCTCTACATTCTTAAAGAAGTTGGTCATTTTCTCAAAAACCTGCTGTGTTGACTCCTTCCCTCATCCTCTGCTTCTGGTGAAAGATCCAAGCCCATGAAAAGCAGAGATTTTTTGAAGCACAAATTCTTGATTTTAAAATGGTTACATGAGAAAGAAAAATGTTTAAAAAATTGATTGGTGTTAAAAAATAATTCTTTAATATAGTGGTCCTTAAATCATAAGGCATTGGTGAAAATGTGTGCATCGGGTGTGATACTTTATATATTCAGGTATTTCTTATGGATCAGTGTTTCAAATCTTTTTTCTTTTTTTTTGCTGATTTTTGCCATGAGGTTTTTAGTGCATTCAATTCATATCCTTTTGGTTGAGGACGATATGTTAAATACACGAACATAAATGTTTTTTGTATCAGTTATGATGCATAAAATGGAATGTCAGGTGATATTTTAAAATAGAAAAATGCAGTTATGAGAGCATTTAGTTTTTAAAATGTAGAATCTTCTGGGTTTTTATTTATTTATCAGGCTTTAAAGGCGTCACCTCTTGTCTAGATTGCTTAAAATGTGCCTCTCTGTCTCACCAACATGTGACAGGCGTGTTGCAGATTTCTGGTTTTGTGCCTCTTTGGTTTGATTTGGCTCCAAATTATTTGGCTGTTATTTTAAAGCCAGGATTATCTTTTCTTGTTCCTCACACTCACACTCGGCACCTGCTGAACCCAGTCCAAATATCTCTTAATAGACTCAGGTTACAAGTTTGGAAGTCCCCAATTTCTCCATCCTTTAAAAAAATTAAACTTAATCTGACTTTGAGTGCATTTAAGTGGGGAAATTAACGGTTATACAGGCTGAACTAAACTGCATGTTCTTGGGAATATACAGCTTAGTATCTTTTCCTTCTTGCTCATCTGGATGTTTTTTTTTATTAATATGTCTAAATTTATCTATTTGTTTGTTATACATATGTTTTGGAAAGTTTTCACTTGCATTGTATTTAAAATATAATTCTATTTCACCTTGCACTGATGTGCTTAAATAGTTAGCGTCAGAAAAACTTTACAAGTCAGAAATGTATGCTGAGTCCATTCGGGAAAAAAAAGCATCAAAACATCTCCTCTGCTTTATTCCCACTATTTTCCAGGTTTGGTTTCAGAACCGCAGAGCAAAGTGGAGGAAGACGGAGCGAGGGGGCTCCGAACCCGAAGCAGGGAAGGAGCCGATGAGCGACGGCACCCCTCCATCTCGCGGTATCAACTCTCAGTCTCCGGAGGACCACGGCAGGAAACAGAAAGAGCCTCTGGAGCTACAGCAGAGGTAAAGGAAGACAGATACATACATGTGGTGAAATATTGCCGTACTGCTGGATCAGGGTATTGGAAATTCATCAGTAAAATTATGTCTGATTTCCCCTCTTTTGAAGACATCCAAGTCATTTCAATTTCATTTTGAATTTGTTCATATATGTATAACTGTATGTGATGGGGCCTGTATTTGAAGCTGCATTATGCAGAACTATTAATAACACGTCTTGATGTGACGTAGTTAGAAATCATGAATATTTCTTGTTATATTGGTGTGTAATATTATGAGAAGCATATAATCTTCAATGTGATATTAAGATGCAGTTTGTCTGCTCTCTCCAGCATCAACAGGACAGTGGGTCCAGGTGGTCCATTCTTCCCGTCGTGTATTCCAGGCACGCTCCTCAACTCTGCCACCTACGCCCAGGCCCTCTCACACGTTGCTACACTGAAAGGTAAATAAGATTCTCATCGCCTGTCTGATGATCCTGTTATTGCTTTTAACAACTCATTATGAATCCAAACCTTTGTATCTCATTACTTCCCAGGGAATGGTCTGTGCTCCTGCTGTGTCTCTGACCCCATGGGCTTGTCCTTCCTGCCTCCCTACGGCTGTCAGGGGAACCGCACAGCCAGCGTCGCCGCCCTGCGCATGAAGGCCCGGGAGCATTCGGAGGCCGTGCTGCAGTCCGCCAACCTGCTGGGTGCCGCGGCCACGCCGGGAGCCGGCATGGGCGTCCTCTCCAGTGTGAGCTCCGCCGGGGTGGTTAGGCCCACCATCGAGGTACCTGCTGGTGGCCTGAGAGGGGGAGACAACTCCAGTCCCGGCACGGCCACAAAAGTCTCCATCCTGGGTGGCGGTCCGGACAAACATCCTCACTGCTCCAAGGAGCCTCTGGAGAAGAAGTGAGGAGCTGGACACTAACGTGGATGTTGCTGATAATCTGTGACTATGCCTCCTTGTTTCTTATCTCATTTGCTCCAAAATGAGCAACAAAGCACAAAACTACTGGTTGAATCCAGAAAAACCCTGGGACAGATGTTTTGTATGGATGCAAACATTAACATATTTATTTGACTGTAAAGTATCGCCATGAGAAACGCTGAATAGCTGAGTTGTTGTTGCCCTCGAAAAAGACAAAACTGTGGGTCTTTTTTTCTATCTTTACTCATCTACATGCACTCCTGGGCTATATTATCTATAACATAGATGCATTACGTGTGAAGCAGAGGCCTGACTGATAATGTGAATTTAAATAATCCTGTTGGGACCGTTGCTTACATTTTGACTGTCAATGCATGAAGTGATGGCGGGCCTGAGGATTTTTTTCTTTTAAGTCAGCAGTGAGACAACACAATGGTCTCAAATGTTTTTATTTTAAAGTGAAAGTGCACTTTAGTAATAATCAGCTGTGCCCCTTGTAAAAAAAAAAAAAAGAAGGTAATTGACAATGTCACTGTGTGTTTTCAGTTATCCCCTGCGCTCTGTTAGCACATCTGTAGCGGCAGCAGACAGGGAACACACCAGTCCTGTTGTGACATGTTCTTTAAAACAATTAAAGATGTAGTCACTCATGTTCCTCTCCTGTTGCCTCTCGCTCCAGCCATCTGTTCTGTTCCATTATTTATGAGCCCCTCTTAAAGCCAGGAGGGGACTCTTATCATTTATTTACTTGTAGGAACGCTCTATGCTCCTGCTAAAAAAATGGTTTGTTCCATTAATTATGTTGATTTTAAAATTTCTGTCCACGTAGTTGCCGGCTTCTCTTTTTTCCAGCTCCACACTGAAACGACTCTTGAATAACGGGGGTCAGCTGATCGGACGGATTGTACTTAACTGCAGAGCACAACGGCCAGTAGTCCGCCTGATTCAATTTGCGTCCTTGAGGATTTCCAGGAAATTACTTTTGATAGTCGATAACACAATTAAGTAAACTACACACACATTATCGTGAATAATTGATGGGAAATTATGTATTACCATGAAGTACCGGTTCAATAATTGATGAGGAGACACCCCCACCCATGACATGGGAGAAGGAGATAATGTCAGTAATAGCACCAGAATGTGCACAGCACACTCACAATTCTTTGTTCAGTATTATTATTATTATTATTATTATTATTATTATTATTATTATTATTATTATTATTATTATTTTTATTATGACCCCATTGTGTGTGCATGTTGTAAATATCCTACAGATATAACAATAAAGTGATGCATTCATGTAATGGACTTTAGGATTGGACAAGATTTTTATTTTACAAAAGCTCCAAATAAAAATTTACACACACACACACACACACACACACGCACACACACACACACGCACACACACACACACACATATATATATATATATATATATATATATATATATATATATATATATATATATATATATATATATATATATATATATATATAGATAGATGTGCAGAAGTCCTAAAAATTAGATCCTTATCAGTGCAGATTTGGTTTCTGTAGCAGTTACTTTACTGGATCTACTGAAAACATCATGTTGTAATATAATGGTTTTGTTTTAAGTCAATGGGAGAGCTACCATGTTAAGCCGGGTGACATGGCAGCTAACGATAACACATTAAATCAGCTTCACTTCCACAATGTGGCAGATTGGATAGCAGACCTCACACAAAAGGCACCAAAAAACGCATTCAATCTCCCCAAAATTGACAACAGTAGCCGTGGAATTTAATCATTTGCCAAAACAAAGGAAGCTGAAGTCATAATGACTCCGATCATCATTAAGTTCTGCATGGTGCCCATAATTCACGGCTTTAATATTTCATAAACAAGTCAAGTTGGTTGTTGACATTCAGCTTGTGCATGTGGCATCATTGATAATTCTCCGTCACCTAAAAAAAAAGTCCTGGGGATGTTTTGTTGAGCATTGTTATATCAAATTAGCTGGAGAGCATCCAGAAAAGCAGACAAACACTGTGACTGTTGGGGGGGACAGCAGCTGAACTCTGTTCTTACATTGCAGTTAATGGACTTCTTTTGTTGCGATAATGAAATGTTTTTTTGTTTGTTTGCTTCTTTTTTTTTTTGTCCTGCAAAGAAGCAGCAAAACGCACTCACACAACCATCTGCGTCTACAAACAGCGACACTTCACACTCCAGAAACCTTTGCAAATCTTTACACAGAATTTAAAGTTAGACGTAACTCCTAACGTGCACTCAGGCCTGCTCCTCTGAAGGCCCCGAAAACGGCCCCCTAACGCATCATCTCCGCTTTTAATTCCTGCAGCAGAGCTGATCAATAACACAATCAATTAGAATCAGTTGAGTTCATGTCTGAATGGAGATTATACAAACAAAGCACATCTTAATGCAGCGAGTAATGTGCCTGTCTGCTGTGTGCCACATAACCACAGCCCTCCCTTTGTCCTGACTCAGCACAGGGAGAAGCATCATCAGCGTTTGTGATCAATGCTCGCAGGGCTCAGTGGCTTCTCACGGAAGTTCTTTAGAAAGGGAGATGCAGAATTGCTAGTTGCGATAACCTGAGAGGCTTGCTACAAATTAGGAATTTCTGCAGGATAAAATGCTTTTGGATGTGTGTTCTTATCTTCTCCACTAGATGGACTTAGTGAGCAGGAATCCTGTCTGTACTGCATCAGCAGATCTCGGATTTCTCCAGGGAACCTGAGCATTTCGGAGGAAGACGCTCATCAGTCATCATGTTAGTTGAGGATGTTTTTTTATTTTTATTTTTTATAAAAATTTTTTGGGAGGGGACATCAGTTTCTTTCTAAAAATGTCTTTATTAAAAAAAACATTAAGCCCTGTGTACTAAAAAGGAGATGTATCAAAACAAAGAGTTGGTAATAAGCTGTAAATTTTAAATTAGTTTGCAATCATTTTTTTTTTAAATGAACGTCTGTGGGGTTTTAAAAAGAGAAGAGAGGTTGTTCCACTGCCTCTTCTCAGTCTCCGAGCGCTCATGTGTGCATACTCATGTGAAGGAGTGTCTCCATTAAGGCCCATGTGTGTGTGTCCATCATCCCACACGGGCAGCTCTGCAGCCGCCGCCAACAATCCCAGGGAGCAATCCGCTGCTGCAATCTCCTATTATAGCAGCAGGAGGAAGATGGCAGTGAAAGAGGGAGGTACGGCTCCTCCCCTTCCTGTGCCGTAAGGCTTTTTTTTTTTACTGGGTTGAGGAAGGCTGTAGTCAGGGAGATCAAACATCAAATCTTTGATTACAGATGCTGGGGAGTTAGTGTGAAAACAAAACTCCTGTGTTTCTTTAACGTAAACTGATGAAAAGCCATGGAGATACTAAAACATGCAGAGCTGCAAAATTAATCAAAATACTTTTGACTTTTTGCCATTTAATTTTATATCACCAAACGTATTTGGCCACCTGCTATAACTGCTATGCTAAGTAACACCCTATTTCTAATCCATAGTGAGATGTTGGTCCACCCAGCTACATCAGCTTCAATTCTTCTGGGAAGACGGTCCACAATGTTCTGGAGTGTGTTTATAAGAATTTTTGACCATTCAGAGACTGATGCTGGACGAAGAGGCCTGGCTCTCAGTCTCCGCTCTAATTCATCCCAAAAGTGTTCAGGAATCTGAGCAGGCCAGTCAAGGTCATCCACTCCAAACTCACTCATCCATGTCTTTATGGACGTTGCTTTGTGAGCAGATGAACAGCCATGTTGGAAGAGCAAGTAGCCATCTTCAAACTGTTCCCAAAAAGTTGGGAACATGGAGTTCTCCGATATCTCTTGGTATGCTGAATATTTAGGGTTCCTTTCATTGGAACTAAGGGCCAAGCCCACAAGGCTGGCCTTTCTGGAAGAGCGATGTCTTCAAGGGGACACAGACAACAAGAGGAAGAAGGTACTCTGGTGAGATGAGACCAAAACTGAACTTTTTGGTCCTAAATGCAAAATACTAAGCAGGGTGGCAAACTAACATAAAACATGGTGGTGACAGCCTCGTGCTGGGAGGACATTCTTCTTTAGTAGGGAGGGAAAAGCTGGTCACAGCCGATTGGAAGATGGATGGAGCAAAATACTGGTCAGTCCTGAAAGAAAAACTATTAGAGGCAGCAAAAGACATGAGACTGGCAGGGGTGTATTTACTTTCTGGCAGGACAGCAACCCTTAATATGCAGCCAGAACTACAATGAATTGTGTATATGCTAACATTTCCTAGTCCAAGTCCAGACCTAAATCTAATGGAAAATCTAAGACAGGGCATGAAAATTAATGTTAAGCAAAGCTCTCCATCAAATCTGACCGAGTTTGAACTGTTTTGCCAAGAACGATAGGCATCATGTCAGTCATAACTGTGTGGAGTGAATAATTTTGCCAAGCGGTGTCCATTTGTCTTAGCTTTAACCAGCTTTGCTGCCATGCTGTAGGTTGTGACTGAAGTCCACTTGTTTAAAGCCCCTCTGGTCCCTGTCATGTCTGTTCAGTCAGAAGGACTGGACCGTGATGCTTTGGGCTATTTATGTTTCCAAACTTCAACCCCCACCCACCCTTCACCCATCGACACGTCTTCAGAAAATGCCGTTTTTTCCCCCCCTCTCAGCTGTGTGTCAACCCGCAGAACCTTCTGACTGACTTCCTCAGTTTACTCACAGTTAGCTGTCCCAGCTAACCGCCAACATTGCTGTCCAGATTTATAAATAGTTTAGAGGCTGTTTGTTTCATCCGTCTGACACTCGACACCGAAGGATCTCACAGACCCACATGCTAAACTCAAGCCCTTATTCTGTGGCCCCATGGTGGACAATCTCTGCGGGATCGCTCCTCTATTTCTGTCTGGTCTCCTGTCCTGGGTTCCACTGCCTGCTGCTGGTCAGATCCTCGGAGATCTCACAGTGGATCCCAAAGCAGATTTGAATTATTCTTATTACGAAGACCCAGGATCTCCCAGAGAGTGGCTGTGTGAGGTTACAGTCCAGCATTAGATCAGCAAGGCCTTCTTTTGGAGAGAGGGAGTTACTAAACAATCACCAAAAGTATGGACTTTAAACCTGGAAGGTAAGATTACGAGATTGCTGTGATATTCATATAAAAAAAAAATAATAGTAAGCTAATAACTACATCAGAGAAATGTCGAATTGAGCTAAATTTGAATTGTAGGAAAATGAGTAAATGCAAATTCACACAAAGCTGTAAAAAATAGAGACACCTTTAAGCTCAACCTTCTTCAGACTGAAGTTTATTTCAAACTCGCTGCCATTTAAAAGCTTTCAGTCCATTCTGAAGTGACAGCTACGAAGCTGATACAGTCGTCTGTCGGACCGGAGCTGAAATTTACTCCTCTTTGGTGTCAGGTTTTAGAGCTGCAAGCCCGTCACTGGACAGAAATAAACCTGCCGCATGCAAGAATGAAAAGAAATCCTCTTGACAGTTAGAGAGGAGATTATTGCTGCATAAAACACACTCACAGTAAGGAAAGTTTTCATAGCTGTGGAGGATTTTAACTCATAATTTACAAAGCGTATTGATTCAGTTTCCAGCAATCGGAATCGGCCGCCAGTAAAAGGGCAGGATTAGTTTGGACTGTTTGCTTAATATAAAGTTAGCAGTAACGCGCTCCATCAAAAGACAATTATTAGACCACATTCTTGTATGTTTGGTGCTGACTTAGCATGTGTGAAGATGTGCATGAAGTGAACTGCTTCCAGATCAGAGAATATTAATGATTCACACCGGATATTCTGAGCAAGGTGACGTGTTCTTGGCAGTCACTCTTTTAAGCAGATGATGCACATGATAATACTAAGTTACCTCAACATATGTTAACGTTTGGTCCAAAATTCATAAGCGATGTCTTAAAGACTTCAACTAGAAGCAAATAGTAACTAGTGATATGTTAGCCCATTTTTATAAATATAGGTAAGTGCAAATTGTAAGGCCAGTGAAGTAATGTGTGTATAGTCAGCTTCTAGGTTATAAATGATCTAAGATAAGCAAGAAAAACTCGCTAAACTCACCAAATCTCCAGCCTTGTCATGTCTATTTAGTATTTGCACACCAGGACAGTGATTTAATCGTCAAAGAACAGTAAACCTGCTTCATTTTGTAATAAAAATTTTATGACACTATTAAAGGTCACATGAAACATGCTTGATTTTTATTAACTTTATCTGCAGTTAATTATTTAGTCTTCCCTCTGAAGCCTAAAATTAGAAGTACTTCTGGTACAGGATATTTCATTTTCCACCTGCTGCTCTCTATAATAAAGCGAACGACTTTTCCAAGATTAGTTTTATGTAGGCCATAAGTTACTGTTTCCAAACATATGTTTTTGCTATTTCTACCAAACTCTTGTTGCCGATATTGTTGTGAATTAAAACTTTCATGCTGCCCAGACCTTAAACTACTGCCAAATCTGCATCAATATCTGTCTTTAGATGCAATGTCAACTTGCGTGTGTGTGTGTGTGTGTGTGTGTGTGTGTGTGTGTGTGTGTGCGTGCGCTCTGTTAAATCTGCACTGATGCATCTTGATCGCCCAAAATAACGCACGTGAGTCTGTCTTTTCTGAGCCTAGCAACAGGGTGGCTTTCTTCACATGTCCCCCGAAGGTCATCGTGATTGAGTGAAAGGATTTACAGAGCTGTTTTCAGAACCACATACAGTACATTGCTGCTTAGTCCAAAGGGGTGAAAAACAGCACTTATCAGATTATCACAACTGAAACATCACAACAAAAGAGCTGAAACAATCTCACAACCCAATGCATGACGTGCCTTTAAAAGGTGTTAATCAGCCTTGAACTCTGACACATTTTGTCACATCAGACCAGAGCAAAGTAGTGCATAATGGTAAAGTTGAAGTAAAAAGCCATTACAGCTTTGATATATGTCTTTACCTTTGCTAACAGCTGAAATGCAGACAGGTTGGACAGCATATGTGAACAATGATTTCCAAATCTTACCACAGGTTTTCCTTTAGGCATTGGCCTAGAATTTGACCAGGCCTTTCTAGTGCACATATATATCCTTTGACCTACACCATCCCATTGTTGCTCTGGCTGTATGACTTAAATGTGAACCTCTGCTCTATAGTCTCAAGGGTTTTGAAGCCTCTGGCTGGTTTGCTTCCTGATAAAGAATGAAGAACTGCATGATGCTGGCGCCATCATGTTTAACAGAGGGCACAGTGTGTTCAGGGTGATTTGCAGTCTTAGCTTTTTGATCGTTTTAAAACATAACTCTGCTTTAAAGCTCTCAAAATCTCAAAAGCTGCATATCCTGGAGCCTTCACAACACAGCTACATTTATACTGAGAATAATTTACACCGAGGGGGTCCCAGTTTACTAACTAGGTGACTTTTCAGGGCATACGGAGGCAGTGAATTCAATTTGATTTAGAGGAATAACTGTTAAGGGAAATTAATAGAAATGCACACACTTCAGATTTCCATTGGTAAAAAAAAACGGGTATCATTTTTGTTTCAATTCTCAATTATGTTTGTTTTTGTGTTGGTCTGTCACATAAAATCCAAATAAATACATTAAAGTTTGTTGTGGTTATGAGACAAAATGTGTAAAATTCAAGAAGTGTGTATGATTTTAAAAGGCACCGTATTTCAAGTTTTGCATTAAGCTAAAAACACACCTTTCTCCCAAATCAAAGCTTTTTTTCTTTTAAAAGGTGTCGGTGGTTATAGTATCGGGTCCGAGTTGATTGTCTTTTCTTTTTTTCCTCTTCCAGGAAAGCAGTAGATTCAAGGATTACTTGTGCAAAGCCAAACTAAAACAGACAATGCCTTTGGATCAAATCCTGAACAGAGGCCCCAAACCCCGGGTGCAGCAGCTCTACCAACACAAACAGAGTCAAACTTTAAGGTCAATACTTGCATGAATGACTGAACCACTGAAATCCAAGTTTTTTATCTGTAACTTTGCATCATGACCTCGGTTGAGAAGCGCCGCTCAAGCCGGAAGAGCAGTGGGCATAGGAAGCACAGCGATGGAGGCTTCAGCGACACGTCGAGTGGAGGCTCCTTCCTGGATGAGACTGATCGGGAGGTCAGCAATCTGACAGACAGAGCATTCAGAAGCCTTTGCATCGGAGATGAGGCTGTTTATAATGACTCTGACCTCAGTTTGTCTTCGCCGAGCGCCCAATCAGACAGACAGCTGGCCTTTTGCAGAGACAGCGAGGAGAGAGAAAGGGAGGACCGAAAGAGAGCTGCACAGGAAGATTTCAACCTCAGGGTGCAGCGATATGAGCAGGACTGGATCACTGGAGGGACGTATGGAGCAGCGATCCACAGAGATCAGCAGTGGGGGGCGTATGGGGAAAGGACACAGGGGACGGTTTCTGCCACATTCCAGCACTCCTTAGTGGAAACCTCGCAGCTGGACAAGTCTCTGAGGGAGAAGGAGCTGTCCTTCCTCAGCAACGGCACCGCAGAGTTAAGTTCGCAGCAACACAGAAGCCACTCGAGAGTTTCTTCTCTCATCAGGGCTTACGGACCTGACGGACTCAGAGACGGAGGGGGAACGGTCGATAAGATAAGAGAGCGGGATGGTGGGACAAGTTGGGACAAATCAGCCCTCATGAGTATTCAGAGAGAACTTTCTGAATTTTCATACCAGCAAAATTTTAACAGCCATCATTTCCATCCTGCCGGGCCATTTTCATGTCAAGACGCCAACTTCTATTCCTCTGAATCACAAACATTGGCGCAAATATCTCACGGATTTATGAGGTCGTCACATATTAAACACAGCATGTCCTCACAGGCCAGCTGCAGCTCCAACTTCTTTATCCACAGTGAGTTCAGTCCCTTCAAGTTATGGAGGGATTATAACAGGTTTCCCTTCCAGCAAGCCCAGGCCTCAGGCTTCATGCATTACTCAGAGTTTCCTAAATGGTACCGGACGCCGATGTACAATGAACCTTCTCTTGAAAATCAAGCACACAGTCATCAACGAGATGCCAGAAACCCGAGGAACTACCAGGGATACCCGGTTCCTCTGACGGCTCCTCGCTCCATCTCTACTTCCTCTCAGGTGCAGAGAGCTTCAGCTGTGGAGAAACGGTGTGAGTCGGAGCTGGCCGTTCATCATCCACACAGGAAGTGGACCCAGAACCTGGGGACTAACAAACTCCCTTCCCATCGACCATCAACTGCATCGCCCTCAACTGAGATGTCTCGCCGCGTCAGAGACACCATCAGCTCCGTCAAAGCTCTCCAGCAGAAGGTTAAAATGATGTCAGAGCAAGATATGACTAATGAACAGGGAGTGTTTGGCAGGAATGAAAGATGGATTCACTCAAGCAATAATGCATTGTCATTGGAGACTAATTTCGTTGGCAGTAACGCAGCAACGCATCCCTTTAGAGCTGGTCAGGAGCTGACCCCTTCAGTCCACCAACATCAGGACGCAGAGACGTCCCGTCTACATCAGCATGAAGTTTCACCTCAACCTGTGGAGCATCCTCCGGTGAGAGCTGAAAGCCGCGGAGCAACTCCAGACATCAGGAGGTCCAGCTACAGAGCCCGAGCCACGAGCCTTCTTTTCAACCTGAAAGACAACAGAAAAAGAGTGAAAAGCACCTACAGTCCAACCAAATTCAAAGGCTTGGATACGCCGGAGAAGACCCAACAGTCCTCTGTCCAGGAGCCGCCAGAAACTGCATTTACTGATTCAGATATTCAGGGTCTCCAGCCAGAAGTCCCCAGAAGGACAAATGCTGCTGTAAACCAGTATCAACCCCCTGGACCATCAATTACACCCCAGACTTCTCACCCTGTCAGAATGAACACAGCTCAATATCCAGAAAACACTGCAAGCTCTTACAATGCAGCTCAGATGGGTTACGGCTCTAGATTCAGTGGCTTCGAGCCTTCACATTACACCAACAATCAGCGGGTGGGAAATGGGCAGCATCCCGATAAAACTCTAGCATCAATTACGCCCTATAGGCAAGATATTCATAGATCTGAAGACAAAGTTCAGCAGCCTTACGCAGCTGTGGACACAGCGAGGTTCAACGTTGACAACAGTCAGCACAGAGAACATCTAATAGGCAAAGCAAATACAGCGGCAGTTTTCAATGAAACTACAGGAAGGGTGTTGACAAAGTTGGACACACATGAGCAGGTCCAAGAAAACAAATACGATTACAAAAATGTGTCCACGCAGGATAGCTGGAGACAAATAAACAGCCAAGATCCAGAAAACACACATCTCAAAATAAACATTTCCCCAATGAAACAGGAGAACGCGTCTTTAATAGAAAGCTCAAAGCAGCAAAACATGCATGGTGGAAAGAGGGAACATCTAAAAGATGTCAATTTAACGCAGAATTATAACAGATTTACCGATCAACATGGCAGAGGACAACAAGATCTTTATTTTACATCAGATAAACCCCTAACCATGATAAAAACAGGTCCAATCAAGCAAAATATACCAGTTCTAAATGAGAAAATACAAAATAAGACCCAGTTTGAAAAGAAAAATCCAACAATTATCCCCGGCAATGCACCCACCGCCACAATGACAAATCAGGTAAAGGACGCACAGAATGTAGACAGCAAAGGTGAACAGGTCCTGACATCACACAAGAAAACACAATATCCCCGAGCAGAGCTGGCCAAAACCCAGCAGAAGTCCAACCCAGAGCCATCAAAAGCGGAATCAGCTGGGTTTATTTTAGCAGGGCAAACTGGGTCTGAAACTGTCAAAACACAAGAGTCCAAATCAGAACCGACAGGGCTGCAAAATATAGGACAAGTCAAAGAAAGTCATATAATTAAAGCGGGGGAGGGGAAAGATCAACATAAAGAAAAGTTAGGAGTAAAATGTTTTCAGCCAGAAAACGAGAAGCAGATAAAGGCTGAAAAAGAAAGGCCCCAGAAACTGACAGACGAGCCAATAAATGTCACAGAGAAAGTCCCTAAGAAGCCCAAAACAGAACAAGCTGAAGCGGAGAAGCTAAAAGAGGAATGCATAAAAACCAAACTGGCAAAGACTGAGACGCCTGAGCGGGTCAGTATAAACCAAGTTAAACATGAACAGGCCAACGGCCTGCAAGCTGAGGAAAAACAGCGGCGCACAGAAACAGCTGAAGGAGAGGCAGAGAAAATCAAGACTGAAAAGGTTAAAGCAGAAAAGCTCGGAGGCGAAAAAAGAGAGCAGATGAAAGAGTCAGAAACCAAAACAAGAGACACGAAGAGAATGGAAGTGGAAGTGTTGGAGATCAGAGCAGACCACATGAAAGTGGAGGATGTCAGAGAAGCTAGGGATGAGAAAGACCCAAGTCCTGCTCGTCAAATATATTTAGAGAAGGCTTCATCATCTACAAGAGCAGAAAAGGCAAAGCTGGAAGAAAACCTAGAGAAAAGGGAATCCAAGCAATCAAAAACAGAAAACCTGCTGTCAGCTAAACTCTCAGCTAAGGTTGCAGCAACGCAGCAGGTCAGACAGGAACCAGACAGAGTTGAGCAGGTTAAGACGGAGCTAGCTAAAGCCAGAGCAGAGTTGGCCAAAATAAAGGAGAAAATGAGAGGAGAGCAAAAAGAAAAAGTGAGAAACATTCTTTTTAGTAAAGAGGAAGCTACGTGGAAGACCATTGATCCTATAGATACAAATACAGGTAGAAATGTAGACAGCATAAACCAGAGCCACCCAGCTGAAATGCAAACCCATGCGGTCACTGATGAGTATGAACGGCTCAGGGAAAAATATGGTTTCACTCAGGCGACATCAGCAAACAGCACCAAAGCGTCAGTCACAGAAAATGTTCCCTCAAATGATCTCAACAATACTGGAGTAGGGACAGGAAATAAATCGATTGAAGAGCCATGTCTCAAGGACTTATTTTTGACACCGGACACAGACGATAAGGTGGGAGTTATAGGCTTTAAAGGCAGCGAGGAGAAAGGAAGTCAATGTGATCACAATAAGTCATTAAATGAACCACAGTTTTCTGGCTCTCATTGTCTCCACACAAATTCATATGATAAAGCAAACAGAGAAAATGTAGCAAAGAAAGGGAAGGACAACAGTGGTCAGAGAACTGATGTTATTAAAGGCACAGCTTCACTGCAAAAAGACTTTGTCACGGTTAAACAGGAAAGAAAGTCAAATGATCAACGTATCAGCACAGGAAAAGACACCCACCCTAGTGCTTTACCTCAAAAGGCGAAAGCTCAAACTAAGCATGAGATACTGACTTCCAAAATAAAAGCTCATGCAGAAAAAGAGATTTCTGCAATAAAAGAAAAGGGATTTGCTTTACCAGAAGGTTTTATAGGCAAAGGCTCCACCAAGCAGTTCACATGTGGTCAGAGCGTTAATGTCCGGCAGAGGCCTTATTCACAGGAAGTGCCTAAAAGTGCCAATAAAATCTCACCAAAGCATCAGGTGGAGCCTTCAGGAGCAGAAAAAGCAGCAGCGGAGTGTGCTTCATCTCTGAGCTCTGAAACAGTGAGCGGTGATGCAGCAGAAAAACCCACAAAAACAATTCAACCATCAGGTGCCAGTGTGAGCACAACAATGCAAAAAGAATCCGAGATCACGTCAATATTGCAACAAAAAGAGGCAAACCCTCCAGAAACATCTGCAAAACAGAATTGGGATATACAACAAGTAGCCAACGATGAAGCTCTCAGCAAAACTGAAACTAAGAAAGCAGCTCGTAAAGACTCAGGACTTGTAGATTGTGTAAATCAGAAAGAACCCCCTGTAACAGATGACACCGTGCAGATTATGGGGATCATGGTAACTGTAGTGGAAAGAAAGCCGACAGTGAGCAATGTTCCCCAGAATAGCAATGCTGAAAAACAAACCACTGCAGCAGAAACAGAGTGCAATAAATCAGATTCAGGTCAAGAAGAGGTCTTAGTGAAGGCAAATGACTCAAAACAGAGTCAGTCTATGGTGAAAGAAGATGAGTCCGCTCTTGGTAAGGATGCTTCTTCACAGAACCTGCAGGAAGCTTTAACTTGGGAGGCATTGAACAGAGAGACAACAGCAGAAATGGCAGATCTCCAGCTCAACAGTTGCACCGTTAACACAGAGCTACGAAGGATGAGACAACCAGGAGCGACAGAAGAAACAAAGGATGTCACTATCAAAACGCCAATGAAAGATTGGTCCAAAAGCTTTGGACAGACAGAGAGAGGAGATGAAGAAAATCAACAGAAAGTGCAAAATCCCCTGGCGAATGAAATATCTTGTGAGAAAGTCAACAAGGCTGAAAATGATCTGCTTGTAAAAGATGATATGAAAACAGGTAAAGATTTTTCTAAAAGCAGCGGCAAAGATGGGCATTGTGCTCCACTCCCACAACATAACATCTGCCCCTCTACCTTACCGAGCTCACTGAGCAATGGCGGTGCTCCCAATAATTCAGCCGTGAATGAAACCAGGCATGTGTCTCAAAACCTGCAGTCCAATGAAACACACACCGAAGGAAATAGTCAAGAAGCTACGTGTGTCCATATTGACAACATTGCCATCAGAGTTGAGCCAGTTGGAGGTAAAAAAGATCATGCGGAAATGGTGGAACATCGTGACATAAAAACTAGCCCATCCAATATGGAGTCTCCCTATGAACAGCAACAAGCTGCAGCATCTAGCAGTGAAGGAAAAGCAACGAGTTCAAATAATGGACATTGTTCTGAAAACTTGATTCAAGCAAACACCGAGCAAAACAGGAAAGACAGTCTGGAAGAGAAATTAGCTGTACAGTATGTATTATCCAGTGTACGGAAACTGTCTGACTCGTTGAAGGCGATTGATAAACAGAACAACGCAAACGTAGCCAGGGAACCTGCTATCGCCGAGGACCAGAAGTCTGAACCTGGCACACAGCTGGTGGAAGCAGAATACTTTCAAATACAAGGGCTAGCAGAGACAAGCAACGCGTCTCATGGCAGTATGGAAGCTGGAAATGATTCAAAGGCAAAGGATGTTCTGAAGGTATCACCATACAAGACAGTTATCGGCAACGGACTGCACAAGGAAGAAAAAAGTGACGCCTTTGTGTTCACTGTGGATCCAAGTGAAAGAATAGCAGATCGGTCAAGTTTAACAAATATTCAGGGTGAGAACTTGACAAGAAAACATTTGGAGACTGAAGATAATACGGTTGCTCCAAAACAGAGTGGCGGTTCCATGGATAGTTGGAAGAATAACAAAAAAGGGGAGTCAGGCCAATCTAATCCCAGCAGAAAACACAATGAGGAAAACCAGTGTGACCCCTCAACAATGGAAAGACAGCACTCAAGTGATCAACACTTAAAAAGCACACATTCGGCTAAAGAGAGAGCTGAAGTTAGACCAAAACTGAAAGAACGAACGTCTGCAATACCTGAGATCTCAGCCCTTGCGGACTACGCCAGATTAAAGGTGATTGTTTCAGAGGATAAAGAAGTGCCACAGGTTCATCAATTCCCTCCGAATAAAAAGGAAGGGTTCTTCCCACTAATCCAAACACGTCACAGCAGATGTCCTGTGTTTACTGATGACCCACAAGACCCCTCTGTGAAAACTCAAAGCGTGCCAAATAAGACAGAGATAAGTGCCACAGCTTCTAAAGAGCCCAAATCGCTAGTATTTCCTATCATGGAGAAGGAACACCAAAGAACTGGGATGTTCAAATTGGCAGAAAAAGAAAGGCCAGAGAAAATGAATGCCAAAATGAAAATATGTTTGTTAGACAAAAACGAAAGTCATGTAAATCAAACAGATACAAACAAGTCATCCAAAGCTAAGACAGAACTATTTGCTCAAGCATCAGAGGGGCAGCAAATGAGGCTTGTAGAAGTAGAGCAACAGAGGGAAGCTGCACGTGAGGAGCAGCAGAGAAGAGAATCAGAGGAGCAGCAAAAGAGAGCTGTACAAATGAAGCTACCAAGGAAGCTTGCAGAAGAAGAGCAAAGACCACAAGATGCTCTCAACGAACAGCAAACAAGAGAAGCAGAGAAGCAGCAAAGGAGGGCTTCACAATTGGCGATACAAGGGAGGATTGCTGAAGATCAGCAGAGGAAATTTGCACATGCTGAACATCAGAGAAGAGCAGCAGAGGAGCAGCAAAGGAGGCTTGCAGAAGAAGAACAGCAGAGGAAAGCTGCAGATGCTGAACAACAGAGAAGAGCAGCAGAGGAGCAGCAAAGGAGGCTTGAAGAAGAAGAACAGCAGAGGAAAGCTGTGCACGCTGAACATCAGAGAAGAGCAGCAGAGGAGCAGCAAAGGAGGCTTGTAGAAGAAGAGCGGCAGAGGAAAGCTGTGCACGCTGAACATCAGAGAAGAGCAGCAGAGGAGCAGCAAAGGAGGCTTGCAGAAGAAGAACAGCAGAGGAAAGCTGTGCACGCTGAACATCAGAGAAGAGCAGCAGAGGAGCAGCAAAGGAGGCTTGCAGAAGAAGAACAGCAGAGGAAAGCTGCAGATGCTGAACAACAGAGAAGAGCAGCAGAGGAGCAGCAAAGGAGGCTTGCAGAAGAAGAACAGCAGAGGAAAGCTGCAGATGCTGAACAACAGAGAAGAGCAGCAGAGGAGCAGCAAAGGAGGCTTGAAGAAGAAGAACAGCAGAGGAAAGCTGTGCACGCTGAACATCAGAGAAGAGCAGCAGAGGAGCAGCAAAGGAGGCTTGCAGAAGAAGAACAGCAGAGGAAAGCTGCAGATGCTGAACAACAGAGAAGAGCAGCAGAGGAGCAGCAAAGGAGGCTTGAAGAAGAAGAACAGCAGAGGAAAGCTGTGCACGCTGAACATCAGAGAAGAGCAGCAGAGGAGCAGCAAAGGAGGCTTGCAGAAGAAGAACAGCAGAGGAAAGCTGCAGATGCTGAACAACAGAGAAGAGCAGCAGAGGAGCAGCAAAGGAGGCTTGAAGAAGAAGAACAGCAGAGGAAAGCTGCAGATGCTGAACGACAGAGAAGAGCAGCAGAGGAGCAGCAAAGGAGGCTTGCAGAAGAAGAGCGGCAGAGGAAAGCTGTGCACGCTGAACATCAGAGAAGAGCAGCAGAGGAGCAGCAAAGGAGGCTTGAAGAAGAAGAACAGCAGAGGAAAGCTGCAGATGCTGAACGACAGAGAAGAGCAGCAGAGGAGCAGCAAAGGAGGCTTGGAGAAGAAGAACAGCAGAGGAAAGCTGTGCACGCTGAACAACAGAGAAGAGCAGCAGAGGAGCAGCAAAGGAGGCTTGCAGAAGAACAGCGGCAGATAAAAGCTGCGAAAGAATCACAGCAGAGAAGAGAGATAGAGGAGCAGCAAAGAAGGGCTGCACATATGGAGCTACAAAGGCAGCTTGCAGCAGAACAGCAAAGAAAACAAGATGCACATGAAGAACAACAAAGAAAAACATTAGAGGAACATCAAAGGACGATTGCACAGTTGGAGCAACAAATGAGTATTTCAGAAGTAAAACAACAGAGAAGAGCAGCAGAGGAGCAGCAGAGGAGGTTCAAGGAAGGACCACAAATGAAGAAAAGTGCACATGAAGAGTGGGAGAGAACTATACAAGAAAAACAAAGAGAAGCAGAGCAGCAGCAATGTACAGCATTGCAAAATGAGCAACAGAGGAAAGCAACCGAAGAAAAACAAAGAAGAGCATCACAACTGCAACAGAGAGAAGCACACAAACAGCAAATGAAGATTGTCCATGAGGAGAAGCAAAGAAGAGAAGCAGAGGAGCAACAATGGAGAGTTGCTCAGAAGAACCAGCAAAAGATACTTTCACCAGAAGAACAACAAAGAAGAGAATTAGATGAGCAGGAAAGAAAAGGTGCATACGATGAGCAACAGAGGAAAGCTGCACAAGGAAAGCAGCAAAGCATAACATCTCTGCATGGAGAGCAAAGGCAAGTTAAACAGGTCAAAGAGCAGACAGTTGCACCTATTCAAAAAGAAACAAAGGGAAGACTAAGAGAAGATATAAATGTCGCTCTCCTTCCAGAGAAGGGAAGCATCAAACAAATCGACCTTAACAAAGATAACAACATGCAGGATCAGGCTGAAGAGCCTGTGAATGAAAGGCCTATGGGAGAGGACAATACTACATCACAGAAAAGGTTAGAAAGTGAAAACATAGCTGCTGAAAAGGAGAAACTCATGAGAGAACAGAGGGTAGAAAGGCATGTCAAACATGAGAATGTTGAAGCAGAAGAGACATTAACTAATAATGATCGTCAAGCTAAAAAGGCAGAAGGCGACGAACAGTTAGCATCTCTCAAAGAAAAAGCAAGATACCTTGAGATGGAGATGGATAACAGAGCAGCACAGAGGACAGATGCCCTCCAGTATTATGCAATCACTTCAGCCAGCAGTGAAAGGAAACCCAGAGAAAGACAGCTGTCCTCCCCTTTACCGCCACCACAACAGAATAAAAAAGTCACGGAGTTGGAATCAGCCAGTGACTCTTTGTTCCCCACCAGACCTCACAGACCTCATGCGGCTGCATCCCCAGCTCCATCTCTGCCCCGTTCAAACACCTCCTCTCCTGCGTTAGGAGTCAAGCCCTTAATGTTCAGAGTGAAGGATAACACCATCAGAGGTTCCTCTTTCACAAAGTCAGTCAAGCCTCGTTTCCATAGGAACTTTGGAGAGGATTTCCCGACGCTGGGAGGGGGATCAGATAAAACGGAGGAAGACCAGGACATGATTAGGCGGAATGCAGGGACCCCATTAAATCGCTTTTCTGCTATCAGCGAGTCAGCAGCTTTCTCCTCACCATCTTCATTACAAGATTACTCAAACTTTCTCCCTCATCTGAGACCCTATTCAAGGAGAAGCATGGTGATGGACGACGATGAGTCCCGCTCCGTCATCAGCAACATGTCAGAGGATGTGGAGAGCTTTGCGACCAGTGCAGCAGATCTGACCGATCTGCACGGCCAGTTTGACCTGGACAGACCCGAATCGGCCTGCAGCTTCAGCAGCGATGCGTCTCGCTCTCTGGGCAAACCTCCGGTTGTTCCACCGAAAAGTGAGAAAGCCTTGCGCAGAGCCCAACGGTTAACCTCTCGAAGGATAAGGAAAGAACTAACCAAGGCTGCAGCAGGAAGCCCCGCGGGAGTTGGGAAAGAAGCCGCCGGTTTTCCTTCTTCGTCATCCTCCTCCGACGAGGTACGCTCCACCAACCACCATGCTGTGGCTTCCCCTCATTTTTCTCCACCTGTTACCTTTGCTCTTGCGCCAGCTCCTGGATCTAGCTTGCCTTCTTCTCATACAAATCCCAAACCCTCTCATTGCTCCTTCCATGCTTCCCCTCATGCCACCGGCCCCATCTCGATTCCCAGCCCCTCGCCTCATGCTGGTTCTGCTGTGTCTCTTCATGCTTCCGGCCCTGCTTCCAAACATGCCGCCCTTCAAACAGTTGCTCATGTATCCTCTTCTCCCACTCTCCATCATGTCAACCCCCCGGCCCCTCCAGTGACACAGTACCACGTAGAGTCGACCAGCTATCCCCAGTCCTATCCACTGACGCAGCGCAAGGTTCTGCAAGATCTGGGATCTGGTCAGTACTTTGTAGTGGACGTACCTGTTCAAGTAAAAACGAAGACTTTCTTTGACCCGGAGACGGGAAAATATGTTCAGCTGAACGTGCGTCAGACCGCTCCGAGCATTTCTCAACCTCCGCTTCAGCAAGCATACCAACAGCCTCAAGTGCCACCCCAAATGCAGGTCGAGCAACAACAAATGCCCCTCGCTTCTGTTGCCTCCGTTGCTAGCAAGCCTTTTAGGTTTTATCACGGCTACCACAATTCTTCCCAGCACTACCAGACAGCGGTTGTCAACCCTGCGCCGCCGAGCAGCTCAGCAGTCCCAGCAACTCCGCACCAAAACCCACAGATGTCAAGGGAGGCCCACAGCTACGGGAGCCCGGTTCCCGGAGTAGATCAGAACTCTGAGGGGCATCGCTACAGTCCAGAGAAGGCGCCATACATGGACACAGTTAGTGATGTCACCAAAACACACAACTTGGTGAACAGCACGCAGGAGACACGCGACCCTTTCCTTGACTGTGACACAGACAGCCAGCTTGGTAGAAGTTCAGTTTGTGAAAACGAACGCTCGGCTAACTCGGAGTATGAGCCCCGTGACATTATAGCCATAAGTGAACTAGAAGATTTCATGGAGGTGTCTGACTGGTGAGAGCAAAAACCAATGTAGAATTTTAAAGAAAGTATTTGCTGAAATTACACCGGAAACCTAGAATGTTTAGATAATGACGTACCACGTTTGAACAACTCTTCAAATGAAATAAATCCTGTTTTTGACCTAAGATGTCACCGGGACGTGCTCTTAAACTGCTGCTGGTGCCTTTTTTCAGAGATCAACTGTTCTGTTCTATATTTCTATTCTATATTTATTGTTACCATTCCATGTGACTTTGAATGTCAGAAGCTAAGATATGTCTCCTGTGTTAACAGTATCATCTGTATCTCATTTCTTCATATGGTGAACACACCTTACATGAACAAACTGCAAACTCCCCCATCATAATGTTATAAAGCGCTTTGGTCCTTGTAAGAAAACACATTTACATTTGCATTATGAGCAACGAATGGCCTGCCTCACTTTTCCTTTTGTAAAAGCCTTGCGATGCATGAAATATTAACTCTTCGAAGGTTTTCAAATGGTATACAGCACAGCTTGTCTATGCAGCAGGTGTCGAAATGAACGTGGTGACAAGGCAGTGATGAGATTGATGAGCTACAGTCGTTGTACAGTAGTCTATTTTTTTAACATGGATGTTTCTCGGAGTGTTTTTGTGTTGCTGTGATTGTAGCATGACACGGACCGTTTTAGACAACAACAAACACCCTTCACACAGATATTTGCCATCAGGTGATTGTAATTCTTTTTCTTCTGAAGACTTCAAATAAAAAAAAAAAAAAAAGATTTTTGAAAGATCTCAGTGATAGGTTGATTTCGTTTCTTACAATGCTTTTTCTGCTCGGGTCGCGGGGGGGTGGTCCACATCTCTACGGGTCAATAGGTGACAAGTGAGGTAAAACCTCCAACAGGGGCGGGAAATTTTTAAGTAGTGCTGAATAAGGGGCGGGCTCCAATGGCGCAGCAGTAATAAGCACCCCCCATGTATGGAGGCCTTAGTCCTCGACGCGGCTGACCAGGGTTTGAATCTGGCCTGATGTCCTTTCCGTATGTCTTCCCCCCTCTCTAAAACCCCCTTTCCTGTCAGCCTACTTTGAAAAAATTAACCACTAGTTCCACAAAAACCCAGAAAAAGAATTATAAGATATATATATTTTTAAAGTAGTGCTTAATTAAGGTTATCAGTGTACTGTCCATGTAGTGGGTGGCCAGAGCCACCTTGCTGGGGTCCCTTTCAATGTGGTACCTTCACACAGTCTCCACTGTGGTGGGATCGGGCTTTATGTTCCACAAAAATTATAACAACACTGTGCACGACAATTGATCAGTGATTTTGAAATATGTTCCTGAAGGGTGCACAAAAATAACGCGAGGATCATCATCTGTTGCGCATACAGTAACACAATCAAATCATTTGCAGGAAAACATAGCACAGCAGGGTAATGTTGATAACCCATGCCCATGTCCCTCCTCCTCCTCACACTTTGATTTGAATCCAGATCGTGGGAGTATAAAAATATCACAACACGCATGGGAGGATCAAACTCAGACCAGAATAATAAAGTACTTAAAGTACTGGAAAACTTTCAGACGGAACAGTCTTCAAGACAGACAGGTTTTCCTGGTGGATTTATTCTCTGTGTTTTCATTTCATGTTGAACATTTTGTTTCCTGACATTTCCAAGCAGTTTAAATGACTCAGCAAAAGAAAGAAACTTGGAGGGGAAAAAAAAATGTTGACACGTTTTGTCCTCTTGGGATGAATCATAATTTAACTTAAATCTTCACCTAGTGTAACCATGGGAGAAAAAAATATAAATAATGTAACTGTTTAGTTGCATTTAAGCAACGTGCGGTTCATCCCCTGAGAAGCAGTAGCCTGCTTTGGCCACTACAGGGCAGAGGAGAGCAGGGTCCCTCACTTGGATTTAGGAGACACAGGAGAAGGATAACATGACAAAAATCCCACATGAAGTATCATTTTAGCACATGTATGTATGCACAACCTTTAGTTCATTAAACCTGAGATGAGTGGCCGTGTAATGTACACACCGAATAGCCGCTGCATTCACAAGTCCTAAGATTCAAAAGAGGTTCTCAAGGTGAGATGGGATTAAAGAGCTGCAGGAACAAAGCCAGCACACTTTCCACTGATTCCACGCTTTTTATAAGAATCCTACATACTGGTTGAAGGGTTAAATGTGTTGTGTAATTTCATTTGGCTTTGGCAGAGCTCAAAGCAGCCAGCAGAAGCCCTGCCTCAGCAGTTTGGCCTGCCCAATAAAGCAGCAGGCTTCATACCACTGGGACAGTCTGACGACCGCAGCCAGAGACAAGCCCATGCCACTCTGTCTCTGTCCAGTAGCTGGAGACAGGGTGGCAGCATCTGCATGCACCAACCAAAACCAACAAAAAACGAACACACGTTGTGCTTAGACAACCAAAAAAAAAAAAAAGAATCCCCCCCCCCAAGATGAGATATGTCTGTCACCTCTGAGTTGTGGGGTGTTGGGCCATGATCCAACACCCACTCTCAGGAACACAGGAAATGACATTTCCTACGTTTAGCAGGACACAGAGGGGAAAGACAGAGAGAGGTTGACGGAGACAGCTGAAGGGGAGAGCGAGGGAGAGAGTGGGAGTTTCTAAGTGGGAACAGAGCTTTTACTGTTTCATATTACAGAGAAAAGAGGAGAAAGAGGAGAGGAGTTAATGGTGGGTAAGGGCTCTGGTGGGTTGTGCAGCCAGCCTCTGTTTTGAATGTAGCTGCTCGTGAAAGGGCTGTGCAGTTGTCTGGGTTTATGGATTCTCTGGCTGTGGAAAATGTACTTCTCTATAGTGGTCCTTGTCCTGACTAAGACTCTGGTCTCAGGTAAGTTTACTTTGTTTGCAACAACAAAGCTCAGTAGGAACGCAAGAAGGGGGGGGGGGGGGGTGAAATAGAGTAGCAATTGGTGCACACAGCAACATGCAATACAGATTCCTTTATCTTCAGTATGAAAACGATGTGTTCGTTATATGTGCAAGAGGTGAAACGTGCATGTGCTTTAACTGTTTTTATTTTTGTTTGTTTGCACACGTTTAAAGTGATTAATTGCCTGGTTTAAACATGTGCAAGGCGTATGTTTCTCAATCATATATCACGGTCACAAAATTATGTAGATTGGATGACCCAGTTTTTCTAAATTAGTAAACACCAAGTGGTGAAAATGAGCCCCACGCAAAGAGGTAATTCTGATTCAGCAAAAGGTTTTAGAGTTAAGAAAGCTTTGGTCTCTGTGATCAAGCCGAAGTTTTGGACTTTCTGATCAGCCTAAAGTTGACGAGTCAATTGTTTCCAGTAGCTTGAGTTGCATATTGTTACTTTTCCAGTAACTTTTTCTGCCTATGATGTTTTATGATATAATTTTGGACATAACCAGAGGCAGATTCCCAACTGACACAACAAGAACAACAAAAAAGCAACAGCAGATGTTCCCAGTTATCCTGCCTGCGTGGATTGGGTTGAACCGCCCAGAGGATGAACGTTTCTCACCTGTAGCACATCCTTGCCTGCCTAATCCCACTTACTGACTCATATTCTGTTTTAGACACACATGCATCTGCTTCCATCAGAGGAAAGCAAAAGTATGCATGGAAAAACACAACAGTTGTGCAGAACCTATGATTTTTTTTTTTTATTTTGCTCTTGAGCTGTTCTTGCCTTTTAGCGGTACAGACAAAATTCCCATCTGGTGATGGAATGACACATATAAGCAGAACCAGTCATACTTTATGCTTTTGACAGCATAAATCCTAAGAGCCACTGTGGGTGTGGGTATATGAAATTATTTTGTGTAAATGCTACAATTAGGTCTAACTGGCAGGAAATAAATAGTTGTAAAAATGAACTCAGACCTTTCCATGTGGGGCGCATTTTCTGCTCCAGTAATTTTGCTAATTGAAAAAAGCAAGAAAGAGTCACGCAAGCTGAGTCATTCAGTGACTGTGTGACCCATCATGGCAAAAGGGCCTGTTTTGTGGATCGTCTGTAATTTATTGATAAATACCTCAAGAAACAAGATGTGTCTCATAAATCTTTATACAAGGGACACGTAATGAAAAATAATTAATGCTTTGATTCACATCTGCTCTTTTATTTTTGTCTTAAACAAGTTATTCTTTTGAACTCAACTTTTATTAAAATGTCTCCAGGATTTCTCGAGATCTTGTAAAGTTCTTTTCTCTGGGGCTTGCGCTTCGCATCCTGAGTGTTTTTTCTGTCTTTTTAGTCATTTAATGACAATTTTATTCATTTTTGTACGAATAAAAATATTAAAAGCATGGTGCGCATTTGTGTTCAGCCCCCTCTTTATTCAGATGCTACAAAATAAAATTCTCAAATTACACCATCAGAGGTTTGCTGGAAAACACTAGTGAGCAAACACCAGAAAGGTCAGGGATAAAGTGGTGGGAGTTGGGACGTTTTATGCGGGTTAAGTTTTATAAAACAGCATCCCGCAGTTATGATTGTCTCACAGAGACAAAATGAAGAGACTATGTTACAGCTTCAAACATCACAAGGCATGACTGTCCATGTAAGTTAACAGGCTGGGAACAGGAAGCATTCGTCAAAGATGTGATAAAAAGAAAATCCCATAGCAGCTGTGGAGGAGCTGCTCTGATGCATGGCTCAGGTGGGGAATCTGTCAGAAGGACAGCTATCTGTCTTGCCCTCTACATAATCCTGCCTTGACTGAAGGGTGGACAATAAGAAATACGTTGCTGATATAAAAAAAAAGCTCGGCCAAGTCCTGTTTGCTGTTTCTCCTAACTCATGTAGGGAACACTGAAAACGTGTGGAAGAAAGTTTTCTGGTCAGATGAGACCAAAATGGAAATTTCTGGCCTACATGCCAAACAGCAGATCAACTTGAACACACCATCCTTGTGGTAACACACGGTGGTGGCAGCATCATCCTGTGGGGTTGCTTTTCTTCAACAGGGACCGGGTGGTTGCTTAGAGTTGATGGATGGAGCTAAATAAAGGTCAACCCTGAAATAGCTCACCTCCCAGCTGCCTAAACAACCAAAGACATAAAGCCAGAGCTGCAATGGATTGAATTATGTTAAATCATATTAATGTGCAGAAATGGCTCATACAAAGTCCAGACTTATATCCAATTTATATCCAATCCAAATGTGTGACCATACTTCAAAGTGTATGTTCCCAGACGCTCTCTGTCCAGTCTGTCTGACTTTGGGCTATCTTACTCAGAGAAATGGGCAAAAATGCCAGTCTCGTGATCCTGAAAGCTGGTAGAGACGTAAAAAGACATGCAGCTGCAGCTGCAACTGCATCAAAAGCTGCATCTACAAAGTACTCTCATCCAGGTGAATGAATACAAAGGTACTCAGCACTTTTCCAATTTGCATTTATTGGCATATTTTAAACCAAGGATTGTTTTCCTGTTGTACAGTGTCGCACACTTCCAGGTGACATGACTAAATGATCTCCACTCTGTTTTTTTGCCAACAGAGGTCTGTCACACCCTGAACGTGACGGTCACCCCTGGGCCTTTGGTCTTAGTCGCAGAGAGAGACAACCTGACGTTGTGCTGTCGGGTGTCTGAAAGGAAGTGGAGCAGCAGTGTCCTCATTCTTCGCTGGCTCTTCTCTCCTTTGACTCCTCCAACTCTAAGACCTCCTGTGGTCCCGACCACTTCTCCCACGGGACTCCCACCCTCCCAGTTTCTGATTGTGAGGATAGGCATAAAGAAAATAAAGCAGTATGGGAACTACAGCCGTCGCTTCCCCCAGCCGAAGTTTCGTTTGTTTGATGATGCGGCAGGAGAGGCGTACCGGTTGCTCATCGCCAATGTCACAGGAATGGACCAGGGCTTTTATAGCTGCAGAGTTCAGGAGATCCGAAAATACAGAAACACGTGGAGAGCCTCCTCCAATGGCACCGGCACCACACAGCTGACAGGTAACTGAAAAATACTCTCTGGCCTCTTTTTCTTCTGTAGCTTAAACTTGGTTTGTAAAGACAAAAGGGAGAAGCTGAATATTGGGATAGAATAGAATAACTTTTTTATTATTTGTACATATATATATATATATATATATATATATATATATATATATATATATATATATATATATATATATATATATATATATATATATGTATATATATATATATGTATGTATCTGATATATTAAAGGGATAGCTACCGTTTTTTTGCGGTGAGACTGATTGTCTCATTAGGCAAGGGTTACTATTTAGAAGCAGCTGATATATCATTATACCATGTGGTGTAAAGTCACTTTTATGAGATGTTAAGTAAGTGCTGACGTGACTGGAGCTTTCTCATGCTGTGTGGAGCATACAGTTATGTGTTTCTAGCCGACCCCTCACCTGTTGCAAAACACTGCAGGCCAGCTGGCTGAAAGAAGGCTACCACACTTTTTCACTTGCTTATACAAGAAAGTCAAATTTGGCTGTTTGGAATTATTTCCAGTTGTAAAAAACAAAACAAAAAAACAAACAAAACAGTTTTTGGTTGGAAACCAAAGGAACACCACTCATTTGTCTTGTTAAGGCAGCACATAAGGCCTGTTTAAGAACACGGTTGTGAAACAGCAGGTGTTGTACATGGACAGATAGCCTGACCGACTAGCCTGCTTGTGAAACTCATGTCACTCTACAGATAGCAACACAGTGAAGTGTAGGCCACATCAAGCTTTTTTCCTTTAACACTGCAGTGAAATTTAGCCGGTCATTATTTTGCATCTTGGCCTAAATTTGTGTATCAAATTCCAAATAATAAATGTTATAGTTAGCTTTATAACCGTAATTATAAATAACCAACAGCACTGTAATGACACAACTAATGCAAGCACTAGCAGTCAAAAGTTTAGACGCACCTTTATCACTCAATGGCATTTCCTTATCTTATTTTTTTTCTACATTGCAAGTACATAATGAAGACATTACATTATGTATTTTGCAAAATGCAAAAGTATGTATCAAACAAAAAAATTTGACATAGAGGTTAGGGTTATAGCTTTATAAGATACAGTTTGCATAAACTGCTTTGATGTTTTTTGCGTTTGGAGTTGTTTTAAGAAGGCAGAAGTCCCCTTTGGTCCTGGTCCCTTTTGGACCAGCGGTACCAAGCTTCAGCTTCTAATCTGGTTGTATTTTAAATAAGACATTGTCCACTCATAACCTTTTAATAGAATCTCTGTATAAATAAATCCTGCCTTACGAGATTGAACGTTTTGTGAGTTTTGTTCTGCCTTTGCTCAAAGCATCTCTTGTCATTTGAACAACACATTTAGATGTATAATGCTGACCGGGTATTTCTGGATGCATGAGTGAGCAAATTAGAGCCGCCTCCCCCTCTGTTTATCCAGTGGGGCCTCCTAACTCTTTTTCTTATGAAGAAGGGAGCCAAGTCTCCTCCAACCATAATGGTCATCAGCTCAAACTGTATGCTTTCTTTTCAGTGTAGAAAGGAAACAATTTAGGTTTTTGATTGGAAACCTGGAAGTTATTATTGAAAGTTAGGGGCTCGTTTTGTTTGTTATTGGAAGATATTCATTAGATTTAAGAATTATAGTTTCATTTAGTTGCTGTAAGTTTCTGCTCTTTTATGTTATCATTTATGGAATCATTTGACTTCAGTTCAGGCTCATGTTGTAGATGACACTTTAGAAAATCATCTCCCCCATTTTTTTTCACCCCCAAGAGACGCTTGGAGTCAGTCTCTGTTTCAAGCCGGGGAGTTTAAGTATCTTGCTGTCCTGCTCATGAGTGATGGTACGATAGAACGAGAGACGGACACACGGACTGGGGCTTCATCTGCAGTGATGTGGCCGCTGCTTCGGTCTTGTTGTGGTGAAGAAAGAGCTGAGCCAAAAAGCAAAGCTCTCGATTTACCGATTCATCTACATTTCAGACCCTCCCTTACGGTCATGAGGTCTGGATCATGACCAAACGAATGAGATCCCAGATACAAGCGGCCGATATGAGCATCCCCCAGAGGGCACAGCATTAGAGACCAGGTGAGGAGCTCTGTTATCTAGTAGAGCCGCTGCTTCTCCACATCAAAAGGAGTCAGTTGAGGTGGTTTGATCAGGATGACCCCTGGAAATATCCCTTTAAGTGGGGATGCATGGATGACTCTCCCCAGTCTCAAAGAATTATTAATTATGGTAGTTATTTTTGAGTATCTAATGTAGAAAAAGAAAATAAGAAAAAAAATGAATGATGCCTGGCTCCTGGAGCCTTGGGAGTCAGGTGTCATCAAAGTGTTTCCTTATTTTAGGCTCCTTCATTCTGCCCGGGCCACAGCATAGTTTTCACTGAATATGAAGGAAAAATACTTTTCTGATCAGAACACATTGTTTTGTCATGCAAACCTTTCTTTTTTTTTTTCTTTTTTTTACAATAGCCATTACTCATATTAGCCAAAAGATACTGGGTTTGGACTCACACATCTGCAAGTCCATGGAAAACAATACCCTGTGAAAAGGAAATGTGGTCAAAATTAGTTCAAGAAATGCATTTTTTTTCTGATTCAGATTGACATAACTTTGTTGTTCCTTGTCAAACAAAACAGAAGAACTAAAGCTGAATTGTCAACAATTCAGCTTTAGTTCAGAGAAAATGGCAAAGGATTTCTCACTGCTACGTATCTTAATAGTAAAAGTGTCCATCACCATCTGGCCTTCCTCTGGGCGTATGCTCAACACGGCTCTGGTACAAACCATAAAAAACAAAGGGGGATTTCTGCTGCGATCATTCTGAAAATGTCTTTCAAGGAAAAGTCCTTTCCAAAGAATTCAGCTGAGAGCTGTATTTATCCTGCTGGGACATATGGTTCATCTCTACGAGGAATAAAACACTGTTCCACGCTCTTTCTACTCAAGAGCAGGAAAACACAAAGAAACGTTTTTCATGTCGCGGCAGGAGGGATTAGGGGTACCTATATATCGGAGCGTGACCCCAGTCCTCAGGCATTTCCATCCCAAAACAATGATCTCACACAGTCAACAATATCACTCTGTGTGAGCATAAAGGGGGAAAAGGTAGTGGTGCTGAGCTGGCAGTGTTCTCAAACTCTCTAACACATGACGTCAGCATTCTGGGTTTACTGCGCTCTTATTCAACTCACCGAGTCTCAGAGAAACAGTCCTGGGGATTCGGGTTTCAGCTGGTTTAGCCAGGTTCAAGTCCCACACAGGAATCAACCCAACTGTGCACGGTCACTAAACCGCTGCTCTGAAAAGTTTCCTGTTAAAAAATGTGACTTTAATCTGGTTATTGAGTTTATTTTTATTTTTCTACCTGAAGAAAAGCACATCTATACTGTACGTAGTTAGGCAAATGTTTCCATGGTGTTTGAACGTTTTCACATTTTGTTGCCCTACAGCTACAAATCTCATGTTTTTTTATTGGGACCAACACACATTAGTGCATAACTTTAAAGTTAAAAGAAACATATATGGCTTTATTATTTAAAAAAATGATAAACATTTTTTTTTTTTTACAAATAAGAATCTATGAATCTACTCTGACATGGATTGAAGAAATACTCAGGGAGGCTGTAGGACCCTTGGCTGCAGTTATAGCTTAATGCTTTTAGGAGTTTGTCTCTGTCAAGTTTGAGCAACAAGAGATATTTGTGCCATTTCTTCTTTCAAAAACTAGTTTAAACTGCCAGATTGCAGCGCAATTATCTCAATTCCAATTCAATAACACTTTATTAATCCCAAAAGGGAGTTAAATGCTGGTGTAAATCATGAGGGTTTCTTATGAGTAACCCCTTTTAACAGACGTTATAAGGTCTCTGATGGATTTGTGTCTGGACTTTGACTATACCATGGCAGAACAGAAACGTGATCTGGTTGTAGCTCTGACTGCATGTTTGGGGTGCTGACGGCTCAACCAGCCTGACGTTGTGTAGTCTCCAGCAGGTTTCCTCTCATCCTTACACTGTATTTAGCTCCATCTATCTTCCCATCAGCTTTGGCCAGCTTCCTCATCCCTGCTGATCAAAGGAATCCCCAGCATGATGGTGCCACCATATTTCACAGTCTGTACGATATGTAGAAGGTGATGTGCATGGCCAAATTTCCACAATACACAGCATTCTGCTTATAGTCCAAACAAGTTCAGCTTGTGTCTCATCTGAGCAGAGCTTGTGGTAAACCTGAAACCTGACTCCTTTTGGCTTTGCTTTAATAGTAGCTTTCTACTTGTCTCCCCTTCCATAAAGGCCAGATTTGTAGAGTGCGAGACCTTTTCATCCCCCTCAGCTGTGGATTTCTCCAGGGTCACCATGGGCCTCCTGGCTGCTCATCTGATTAATCCTCTTCGCACTCGGCCTGTCATTTGCGTGGATGGCCATATGTTTTACCAGGTGTGCAGCTGTTGCACACTTTTTCCATTTTCGGGTGTTAAAAACAGTCCTGGGGGTATGAATGCTTTTGCAAGGTGCTGTAACTTTTGCTTGTTTTATACTATCAAAGCATAAAGGCTCAGGTCCGACAGAGCCATCGGACAACGCCCTGCCCTATATTCAGGGCACGCTGAGGAACCACGCAACCTCAGGCATCTGAGAGATGCATTGACCACAGAGGCAGGAAACACAAGAGCTGACATTATGAGGATAAACAATGAGGGAAAAAGTTACAATCCAGGGAACCTCTCGGTCTGGAGTTTTCAACCTTCACTCAACACTTAAATTGATTAATTATTCATATCCCACAGATTCTGGCCAAGGAGGCAAGGGTTTGCTTTTTTTCCACATCTCTGCATCCCAAATCAAACCATTTAAAAGAAATGTTTGAGTGTTTTTTTCAGAAATGGGTCGAATCTCTCTGAGTTTCCACGTCTTCATTTTTCCTTTCTAGATGAGTGCTGATGCCAGCAGCTGTAACTTGCCTGTTCATCCTATATAAACGTGGCGCCGTTTGCTGTAGAGTTTTTTTTTTTTTTTTCAGACACATCTGTAGAACATATGTTGACTGTAAGGAGCCATAACAGCTCCTTACAGTCAACCTGCTGACCCCAGGCTGCCTGGATAGATCAGGTTGACCAACAGAGTGAGTCTGCTCAGATCTGGGGTTTGCTTACACGAGTCTTTATTTTACTGCTCAGCCAGAAAACTCTTATTAACTTAGTTCACTTTGTCTCGAGATGTCATTATTTACATTGAAGTGGATGGAAGACAAAAAAGTACCCCCTCCACAGTTACTGACATGCCTGGGGAAGATGTGTGAACAAATTTATCTTTTATTCCAGCAGCATCTTGTGTGAACAATGCCGGAAAATTGATCATTTAACTGAAGCACATTTGTATATTGGTTCAAAACATTTTCAAACATTTCTGTGTTGATTTGGTTCCCTATTCATTATCAAAATCAATCAAAAATCTCCAGACCCCTTTTCCGTTTTGTATCACTAAGTCCACCAAACTTTTATTGATAAGAGTTCCTGACACCATGCACTCCTGATATTCATCCTTTGTTTTTCCACAGAAACACATGGGCTGCATCCGAAAGGGTCTAATTGGTAAGGACTCTTTAGGCAAAGTGGAAATGCATCAGCTTTTGTCATGATAAGTGCTCCCCATATAGTGCAGTCAGTAAGGAAGGAGGTAGGAAAAGGAGCCTGTATGCTTCCAATCATAGCTCCTTTAGCATAGGAACCCCGCAATGTCCCTTAGCGGCACTAAGGAGCCAAAACAATCCTTTGCGTGACATGACGTATCAGCACAGCCCACCTCACGGAAATTAACGAAAATCTCCTGAGAGAAGAGAGCGCGAACTTTGCAGCTAATTTTTGCAAGACTGTAAACCCGGATTTGACTGACATCATCCATGCGTGTGTCTATCTCATAATGACGTATGAGTTAAAGGCTGTCTGAAATCGGCACAGCAGTCCACTCCCCCCACCCCCACCCACGATAGCGTTCTTGGTGTTGACCTCTTGAAAGGTCAAGGAAAAGGAGCTAGGAGCTATAATTAGAGCGTTTGGATGCAGCCATGGTGTGTTTGTTGTTTAAAAAAGCTTGATCCTCATCTAACCAAAGCACAAGGCTCTTGTAAGAGTCCCGGGAAGATGGACGCGTTTGTGTTTTTGGTGGAGGGACAGGGGGGCAAAGTTTTGTTTTCTCTTGGGGGGGGGGGGGGGGGGGGTAGTGGTTCTGGCATGCCTCTCAAACAAGTGTTTGGAAAGTAATGTCCTTCCTCTCTGTAGTTCTTTAACAATGCGGTTTAGGAATTTATTTTACCTCCCTTGCTTTTATCTCCCATGTCATTCTTCTCACAGTTTGTGTGGAAGGATAAACAAGTCTTTGTTCTGCCTTGGTTGTCAACGTTATTCCATTATTGCTCCAACTGTAGATATGAGCAGGTTTATGGTAGCTATTATATTGGGACCATTCTCTGATTATAAGGATCGAGACACATCTTTAGCTGGTATGTACTCTTGTCTTACCCGTTCTGAGCAGTAGTTAAGGGAAATTCTATGTCACTTATCACCGTCATCAATTACCTAAAAGTTGCATAAAACTGTATAAATTACAAATACACTTTAAGTTGTTGGAATTGTGAGAGGCGTATGAGTGAATTAAAGAATCGACTAACCCTTAACTCGAGGCTTTTTCTAACACCTTGAAACGGTTGGATTCTTCTCTTTTTCTTAGAATAAGATTATCCATTCGTCCATCAACTTTGCCCACTTATCTACACAGGGTGCAGAGGTGGGGTACACTCTGGACAGGCTGCCATGCAGTGAGATTTTGTTACAGCAAGAAAAGCTGATATGTTTATTTTTATGCAGCTTAGACAGCAATGTCCAAGCTGCATAAAAAGTATTTTTAACTATTTGTGTGCATTTTGGAGGGCACTGTAAGTTTTTGCAACAAAACACGTCTTTATGACCATACCAACAAAATTTTGCAGTTTGAATGACTAATATTTTAAGACAATTAAGAGTGTATTGTCATGCAAATGTCATTTTTAAAAATAATTTTTCTAATGGTGTAACTTGCTATCCCACACACTTGCACAGACCTAAGATTTTGATCGTTTTCAAGTTCAAGTTCAATCTTTTTATTGTACCTGATGAGTAATTTAGTTTGAGAACAGGTCCTCAGGAAGAAACAAACCCCATTCATCACACAGCCCCTGGAACAATACGTCAATTCACATTAAAAACACGGAAAAGCCACTGGTTGGTGTATTAAGTATTTTCATTTTGAATGAAGTCTAGTGGTCGGGAAATGATTGTGTTGCTATTTAATTGCATGGCGTATTTTTTTTATTTCTAAGTATCAACAAACAACTGTGAAGCGACAGTCAAAAGGAAGCGAAAACGCAGAATAATGAGAAATCTCTCCATTTTTATCCAAAAACAGCTGCATGCTGAGGCCTGCATCCTTGCGGATGTCCCCACTGTGGGTTTGGCTGAGTGGGTTTTTTTTTTTTTTCCTTCACAGCAGTGGTTTGGATATTTCCAGAAGCCACTGAGGTTGTCTGCTCCATTGGGTCAGTGCCCACAGACATCAGCAATTTATAAAGATAGAATTGGAAATTTTATATTCTTTATGTGCTGTTTATGCTGACTTATCGCAACATGTTTGTTTCTACAGTGCACTTTACTCACGAGGATGGCAGCAGCGAGGGGCTGTGGCTTTTATTTGCAGGTATTGTCTGAATCTCTAGACCTTTTTTTATACCTTTAATGATGCATAACCTTGATGCAACATATTTGTCTCTGAATTAGATGTGTATTTGTGCGCTGTGCTGATCTGCTCACTGGGCCTGCTGTCCATCTTCTTGTTCTCCCTCGTCTTAACGGCCCAGTACCTCCACAGACGACACAGGCTCAAAGGTTCCTCCACACTTTTCTCTCCACAATACTTATTATGTACAAAGCAAGTGTCCCTTTTACTTGTTCGAACAAATGATGAAGTTCAAGACTTTTTTTTCTGATTTCTCCGCAGCCAGTTATCTTTTCGTCAAATGTCCAGAAAGCAGGTACTACACTGTTTATTAAAACACTCACAAAGCATTTGATTAACGACGCTAAACAGTTTATTCATGGGTACTTGTTAAACATTATGCCCCTGAAATGTCATAATCAGGCAGTTGCTTTTGTATTAATTTGTGGTAATTAATACATTAGCTTCCTCCCCAAACTTTTCAGCCTGCAACCCCCAAAAGAAGAGTGGCAGAGACTGGCAGCCCCTTTTTAAATATTACTAGAATAAAGTAATACAATTATGAGAGGTTGTAACTTTATGATAACTCTTACAAAAAAATGCAGTCTTCCCTCGCGTTAAAATGGGGAATGTTAAGGATCCTGATTGTTTTCTAACTATAACCAATTAGGATTGTTCTCTAAAGTAAAAAAATATAAAACATATTGTTTAACTCTTCATACCCACATTTAGTAACTGTGCCCAGCCAGTTGTTGGCAACGTATCTAAACCCTAGCATATCATATTTTCATAAATTGTAGACAGTCATACTGAATTGGGAATTTCAAATATACTTTCGTTTAGCCATACATTTAAATCTGAAAACATATTGAGCTCTATCACCGTTTGTTCTGATCCCCGTTTGTGGCCGTTGTCTCCTAGGTTATGGCAGATTATGATTCCTGATCACAACAAAAGTAACTACACATATATGCTTGAAATAAAATCCTGTTGAAATACTTACTCCTCTGTTGTGAAATACAAAACACTTCGATACAACCTTTTAGAGGCTCTTGTTTAGTGTTATTGAAACAGGCAGTGGGTTAAGGCTGTTACAGATTGAAGACTTAATGATTATTTTCTTCCTTTTTGCAATCATCTCTGTAATTTATTCAAAAGCTCCAAAAAAATAATTAATAGGGAACAACGGTGTAGACCTGTATATAGCTTTATAAGACCAAAACACATAACTTTCAAAGTGAAATTGCAGGTCATCTTTGCGTCGTCTACTCCTCAGCTCTGGAGAGACCGTCACCAGCTCCAGCAGCTGCTCCAGTTCTCCCCCAAGGACACAAAGAAGAGAGACAAGACAGCAGGTTGACAGAGGACCAGCAGTGACAGCACCTAAACTAGCTGAAGAGCCACTATTTCAGCCCCCAGTCAGAGGTATGACATTCTATTTTAATTCTTGGAAATGATCACCACGCTTTCAGCATTCAGCTTCTTTACCCTGAAAATCCTGTTGAAAATCTGTGATGTCAACCTCGACAAAAGTACTGAGCATTAATGAATGTCTGCAGCTCTGGCTGAATATCCTCACAGCAACTAGAGTTATGTCTTTGCAAAACGAAGCTTGGTTTAGTCCGTCCTCTTTCTTTCTTGAGGTTAAGTTTATGTCGCATTCTTAACACGGTTGGAGATCTCTCAAAGTCCCAAAGAGCACCGAGACATCAAAGCCCACAACGAGGAGATACTGGCGACTGAGAGCAGAAGTTTGATCCACACTGAAAGGCTAAACGATGAAGCAATGCTCTGATTTCAGATTTAAACGTCTTGGTTAAGTTTAACTTAGATGTCAAACAGGCTGCGACGTTGCTAGGTTCAAATCTCCTGGCTGTGGTTTTCACCTAATTAAGTTTCTCACATTTTTCTTGCAGCGCCTACTGCAGCAAAGAGACCTCAGAAGCCCCGAAGGTTGAAGACTCAGCCAAGAAGATCTGGCACTGTAAGTCCTCAGTCTACGTGCAGGGTGCCTTTGACCATAACATAAAACACGTGGGCAGTGTTTCATTATGCATTTTTAATTTTTAAAAAGCTGCTTTTCCTTTTATTTTGTTCTTCAGGAGCAGAGTTGTTATTGAAATACGCACAAGAGGGAATATGTTTGACGACCGCGTGATTGTCTACCAGAGTTTATTGCCGTGTCTTCATTCAGTTATGAGCTTGATAATTCTATTTAGCATTATTGCTTCAGAAACTCAATTATTTACTTAGAGTGCTTCATTGGTTTTATATCTACAATGAAAGCCTCAAACGAGTGTATTGAGAGGTAAAACAACTCAAATCAAGAACCAGCGGTGTCTCTGCTTGTGCTGTCCTTGACATTTTGTTGTGAGAAGCGGCGCTGGAGATGTATGCATTTGTTTCGCATGCACACACGGATTAGATTAGTGAAATTAGGCAGATCTGAGGATGCTGAATGGGACGCCTTTGGCAGCAAATGTTTTCAAGTAAACTGAATGTTCCCAAAGCTCCTGCAAACAGAGTGAACACGTAGTTTCTGCAGCTGAGGAGATGTTTAGCGGGGAGTGCTGAACAGACCGCATTTCTCATTTGCGTTATCTCCCAGCTAAATTCCTCTCCCCTTTTTTCCTTCCCTCCTATAGTCTCGAGTATCGCAAGACGACAGCCTGACGTACGCAGAGCTGGAGCTGGTCCGACCGAAGCAAGAGCCACCAGCCTCTTCCAGCCCTGACGCCACACCCTCCAGCCCCGACACTGTGTATGCTCAGATCCTCTTCCAGGAAGAAAAGCTATAGGCCTGGCAGCTCGGTACCTCCTGGTGAGGGCAGAGGTCCAGTTCTCCGCCCCAAACTGAACTAATCAGCATCTAAAGGAACGTATTTATGAACTACGAGTATAATATTTAGCTTTTTTTCTATGAAAGTTGCCATATTTGTGGGTACGTGACGGGTTTGGAGTTTGATTTGTGCAGGGCTTGACCTTTTTTTTTTTTTTTTTTTTTTTTTTTTTTTTTGGAGTCCCTTTTCTTTTTGCAGCATTACCGGCATGGGAGCCTTTCCCAATCTAACTGTTAACTATCATCCATAAAATCATGTGACTGTTGAAAATAAACTGTTGTCCAGTATTTTTGTTTTTTTTTACCACGGCATCGTGTCACTTTAACAATTAGCTTTTTAAGTAAATTCATTATTACTGTATTAAAACTTTATATTAAAAATAAGCCGTGGTCTGAAGTCTTTAATTTATATAATTGCAGACTGTAACAGAAAAAAACGTCAGCTGATATTTAACCCCCATCAAAATATCGCCTATCTGCCTTGCATTTCCACGGTACAGAAAGATATGGGTATCTTCCTCACATTTAGACACACCTCATGCGTTTTTAGATTTGCCGACATGCACGGTAAGACAAGAAACAGTGTGACAGTCACTTAAAGAACTAGAAATTATTGCAATTGTTACTCTGCCAAAGATAACTATTGTTCCATCCTTTCTTTTTGGCTGCGGGAAACAAGGAAACCGGCTACATTTTTATCCGACAGTCAGATAAGGTCCTCTATCAATACTCTCATCTAAACCACAGCAACAAAAGCAAGAGAGCATCTTCTCTGGTTGTTTTTAATAGAGTGCCAGTAACAAGTCCAATCAGTGTGCAAAATTGACATTTTAAAGCACTTAATGCGGAGAAGGTGAAGGGTGTAGGGCAGTTTGTGAAGGTCAGTGTGAAAAATGGGATGAAGACGGAGGTGCCTGCAGAAAGAGAATGAGCCATATCTACACTCCTTTTCTAGCAAGTGGGAGAGAGATGGAGAGAGGCCATCATCCCCCACAGTTCATACGCACCGACTGGGATGAACCCACTAATGACTACATTTATTCAAATTAGACTAATTGTAATCATGGTTAATAATTAGCTTTACAGTGCATTATAATTGGGTTAGGCTACAAGATGGTTCTGCCTAGGTGCAATAATTTATTTGATTTAATTATTCTGAGGAACCCAGTGGTTTGACATCTCATATCATAAAACCAGTCGTGTAGAGAGAATGGAGATGGCTGTTGTCTTTAGAGAAGGTCATTGCACGCTCTCTGGGAAAATTATGAGGACTATTTTCTACTCTATTAAGCCACTCCACTTAGCACAATTAGCCACACACACAGAGGTTAAAGAGAGGGACCCCGTCCTCTATCATGGAGAGGGGTGGTGCGTTTGCTTAAGAGTCACAACAACAGACGTAGCACAAGCAAGACCCTGCATGGTTACCCGTTTATTAAAATGCACAGTTGTAACCAAATATACAGCGCCTTTTATGTGATAAACCATCGCAAAGTAAAGCATAATGCCACACTTAGGGTTTTGCATGAAGAAGGAAACCTTTTGGTGCCACCTGTGTGGAGCAGCTTCTCTGACATGTTTGCTGTCCTGGAAGGGAAAGCTCTCTCCTTCCCTTCCATAAAGGCCAAATTAGTGGAGTGCACAGCTCACAGTCATGGCCACCTTAACTTCACACAGCTGCTAAAGGGTTACCCTGGGCAGATTATGGATTGCGGGATGTTCAAAGCTTGGGATTTTCTTTTAGAACCTAACAGTGTTTTAAATTTTTCCCACAACTTTATCACTGATCCGTCTGCTGGCTTACATTAAGGTCCAACGGTCTTTAGTCAAATGGGGGAGATCAAAGCAGGACTCTGTGGTCAGTCCCACAGAGATGGCTCTAAAGAGCCGTATTTGTCTTCATGAAACCAGAAAAGAATCTGTGACAAGCATGAAGGACCCAAACGCACGTTAAATCCCCTCCACATCCCAAATTCTTCACCTAGAATTATGATCCGAGGAAGCAGTTAAACTCTCCTGAGTGCCGCATTACGAAGCAAAGTAAAAACACATTGCGAAAAACAAAAGCCAGCTAATGTCTGAGAAACATCCTGAACTCTGCACGCCTGAAGCACTCACCAAAGTAAACATCTTGTAGAGTGAAATGCAAACTTGCGTGCATTTTTATAGCACCCTGAAAGTAATTTACTCCAGTTATCCTTCAGTGCAAAACCCCACTTTGACTCATTGGGTTGTTTTGTATTCACACATCTTCAGTTTTTGTAGTTTAAAGCTGATAAAGTTTGAAATACACCTTAAATGTGACCCTTGTCAGTCCCTGCTGTAAGTTCTTTTTGTCATTAATTGTACATTGTATTGTGGCCGATATCCCTTAGGTTTCACTTATAAGAAGCTTCAGCTGCCTGACCCTGGTCTCCATCCATTAGAGAAGCCCAAGAAATGATCTCAGAGAATGTCTCTCCATGATTTTATTTATATTAATTGACATTCATTATTTACAGAGAAATACATAGTTAAATGTGCTCGTAAGTGGGAAATACTGTTTTATGTGTAACTTGATTCTGTTGTAACTACTAGACAGCTCCTGCCGCTCAGCCAGTGTCACGCCTCAAACTGCTGATGAGTTTTTCTCTCAGTTTTTTTCCTTGTGGAGCGTCGAGGTGCGCAGAAATATCGACTGCAGCCATCCTTCACTCGCAGGTCCAGGTGAAAACTCTGCCCCAAGCGTCTCCGGCCAGAAGGGTCGCATGAGTCCTGCACAGAGGAGAGCGAGCAAGTTGTGAAAGCATCCTGGTGTTTCCAATGCTGAATGCTCAATTGTTCAATGCTGAATTCAAATTCAGAAACCATTCAACTTGTCAGGATTAACAAACTGACACTTCCTTAGTTGTGATTACCTATAAAAGCAAATGTCAACTAGGTTTTCACCTTATTTAGTCAAATGATGTGCTTGAATACAAGTGAGGGATTATGGGTAGTTTTTAGTACAGGGTTCTTACAGTTTTTCTACCGTTTATTGGCTTAAATTTCCATTTTTACAAACTTCTGGACATATGAGTAGAAAACATTTACCTATTTTTTTTTTTGCAGTAAAGGGCTATTTCCCATCTTTTTTTAGCATCTGAAAAAATGTACCCAGGTGATTAGATATATTTTACTAAGTTTACCGTTTTGTTATTCAGCCTTATTGCTTTACGTTTAATTCTGTGGCTTTATCATACCTCCAGTGTCCCCTCATTACAGATAGTTACAGTTAAGATAGAGATGTGAATGTAGTCGTTGCTTTTAACAAGTCTGTTGGTGATGCTGTGAAGTCTCTGTGTGCACGTGTACATGCGTGTGTCTGTCTAGTCAGACAACGGTTCAAATCTTGGGTCCAGTTTATAACTGTGATCTAGAGGTGTCTGGAGCCGGCAGACTCTCCATCTGTGGCTCTTTAACTCTCAGCAGTGGTGCCTTGCCTTCCTGACCAGAAAATATATTTATATGAGCAAGGTTTTTAAATATATATTTAAAAAAAATATATATATAAAAAGGCTGGTTAAGGCAGATCCTCAATCTGATTTTCTACCACATAGGCACTTGACTTATTTAGCCCTCTGTGGTATAGCGGGCAGGAAGATGCAGAATCTTTTAATTTGTAAGATAAATACCGGTTGCATCAGGAAGGACGTCCAGCATAAAAACTCTGTGCGCAAGTTACAATGACTTGTTGTGGTGACCCCTGAATAAGGGAGTCGCTTAAAGGGCACAAACTTATCTTATTTCTTTAAACTGGCGACATATTATTACCATTACATTTTTATTTACCACGAATAGAGAAAAGTATCAGAAAGTAAAAATAAAATACATTGTGGGTCCCTGGTATTACAATTAAACAACTTTTATATTGCATATAAGTACAAAGCTCAAGGTTATCTTCTTTGTAAGGGTCGAGTACGTTTTGTAGCTCTTCACACATTTGGTTGTCTGGTCAAAGAGTTGGACAAAAACATATCTTCAATGTAGCAAATCAAGGACAAATGAAGCAATTTAAATATAAATAAACGTAAAAGAGATCTTTGTTTTACAGAAATCTGTATTTTAGGTTTTAGGTTATAGAAAAGGGAAAAAGGTCTGGACAATTCAGACTCTTCCCATGCTTAATTTGATCTTTTTATGCTTTATCACTGACTAAATAAAAAAAGTGTATATTGAATACTTGTCATTTAATACAATTTATAAACACTGACATACGGTGGGTACTCAGAATAAATACAGTTGAGGGCAGTATTATTCTTTACCCTAGGCACATTTTGTTTTAAAGTAATATTTCAGTTTTACCAACATGTTTCTTATGACTGGAGGTAATTCTAATGTTTTGGATTCCCTACTTCAATCTGTGAGAGAGAACAAGAGATTAGGGCGACGGCCAAGAGGCTTTCCAACCTTAAAGACTTGAATCATCACCAAAAGGAATCCCTAAAATGCCAGGGGAAATATGCTGAAAGGCTGGTCAGCCGTTATAAGAAGGGTCTGGTTGTTGTAATGGAAAAATAAGATTTCTCCACTGATAATTGAAAATAGTATATACATCATTTTTTACATGCAAGTTTTTATTGAAATGTAAATAAAGACATTATGTAAAATTCATACTCTTTTCAGATTGTTTTATCATCCTTTGAGATTTTTTTCATTTCCAATCAGAAACCAACTTCTTAGCTGTACAACAGATTTTAAAGCTAAATCTGTGAATGAATTACAGCGGGCTTAACTGTAGATGCCAGTAATTTACCACATGGAAACGCAATAATTTCCATTGCTGAGAGCTGCCGCCCTCTGATTTCTGTACCTGCTCATGGCCAGAGCGGTGACGGCGGGGCTGTCGTTGGAGCGGCGCTGGAAAACGCTCGGACCTCTGCTCAGCTCCCGACACAACACCAGACATCTCCTCCAGCCTTTCCCCTGGCCTGAGGAGCTCCCTGCGGATCCATCAACAGAGCACATCCACTCACTCCAAAATAACAAGTAAGCTCAACGTTGTGGCACCCAGCGGCCCTCACAAAACAATTAAACTGTACATTAAGGCGTGTCCATCCGCAGTCAGCGGGCAGTAAAAGGGGGAAAATTCCTTCAAATATGAAGGCTTCAGGGTTACGTAAAGACTTGTCTCAATGTAATTGGAAAGCATAATACTCCTATGAGGTGACGTGAGGCTGTAACCAACGTATGCTAAATTGGATCTGGGTATTATTGCTTTCTAAATTATACAAACACACACACACACACACACGAGCATACAGGCACGTCAGCAGAATTATTCATCAGTGTTTACAGCCTCTATGTTTAATAACTTTATAACAGCATAATTCCTGCTAGCCCTAATGCTAGCGAGGGATAGGGTGAGCACTATAAGCCCTCGTCTGGAAGAGACGTGGTCTAGCTCTGAGATGAGCAGTTAAACTCGACCATAAAGATTTATTTAATTAGGACGAGGATGACCCCTTATTGCACAGCGGCTCACGAGTCGGTTCCAGAGTGTTTCATACAGTCAGCCGCATACATTGTCTGCGCCGTTGTAAATAAAATTCACGCACCCATATCTTACAGCACTGTCAGTAACATTACCATCTCTCTCTATCTGGTCCTGCCCCGGGGACACGGGCTCTTCTGGAGGGCCAGGTAATTGTGTTCTGGTGTACTCTGTCCTCCATATCTGTATGAGAGACACATAACGAGTGGCAAAATTATAGACATAATTCAGGATAATAACAAGCGGGGCTCACGCTTTTCGTGCGCCCACCTCATCACTTGGCAGCGCAATGATAAAGTGGCGGCAGCGTGTGTGCGTGCCGTGCCGTGCCGCGCCGCGCACGCGGACAAACACGCACTCCCCCAAGTGAAGCACAACTCAAGATTTTGCAGCTTTGATTGCGAGGCGGCAGCATGTGGTTATATTAATCTGAGTGAAAACACTCGGCCAACACACACGCGCTCCCTTTATGTTGTTATTAATAACCTCTGTGGACATTCAAGCAGACATATGTGAGGATAATATCAAAGTAATGACTGCACAGCAGAACAGTGGGAAATACACTATATGAAAACTGCGCAAATAAGAGAGACGACTGACTTACTGCGTCCAGCGCTCTGCAAAAGTATTCATACCTCTTGAACTTTCTCACAACCGCAAAGTTTGATGTTTTCATTGGGATGGGAAAATTATACACAGCTTTCAAGCCTTCTGCAAATAAAAGCTTGAAAAGGGTGATGTGCACTGAGTTAAAAGTTTGTAGAACCACCTTAAAGCTGGAAGATCTTTTTGGGTTTGACTCATCCAGCTCTACACATCTAGAGATTTTTACCCAGTCTCCTCTTCAAATTAACCCGGACTCAGTCAGATTAAATGAGGAGATTTTAAATTGGATTTAGTTCTGGACTTTAACTCGGACTTTCTAACACCAGAACATGCTTTGATCTAAAGCATTTCATTGGAGCTCTGGCTGTAGGTTTAGTGTTGTGCTGCTTCACGTTGAACCTCTGCCCCAGCCTCCAACAGGACTGCCATGCATGCAGCTTCATTCCTCCTTCCTTCAACCAGTTTCCCTGTCTCTGCTGAAGAAAAAGCAACATGAAGCTGCCACCTCCAAGTTGTAACAATAAGAGGATCTGTTCAGGGTGATGTGCAGTGCTAGTATTTTTTTTATGTGTGTGTGTGTTTATGTAGGCAAAAAAGTTAAATTTTGGTTTCATTTTCCCAGAGCACCTTCTACACGTATGCTGTGTCTCCTGCATGGCTAATGTCAAACTGTCTTCCATGAAGGCCGGATTTGTAGAGTGCACAACTAATGAGGGGAGTGGCGGTTGGAGAGCAGGGCGCTTGCTTCCTGGAGTGGCTGCAAGGTTCCTGGTTCGACTCCCACAGACTGCCTCTATGGGTGACAAGATCCTAAGCCCCAGAATGCTCCCCAGGCACGGCACAGTGGCAGCCCACTGCTCCCTAATGAGTTAAATTCAGAGGATGAATCCTGCTGGAATTTATGTTGCAATGCCAATAAAGATGATTATATTTATGATTACTATAATAATTGTTCTATCAACCCATTCTCCCACCTGAGCTAATGTTATGTAACCTAACCGTGCTTTAAAGTACTACGCAGCTTTATTCCTGACCTGTCCATTTGTGTAACCAGCTCTTCTTGGTGCTGTTTGCCTATTTAAAAAAAAATAGGTAAATAGGTCTGCAAAGCTCTTTGCCCGCATAGGGAGAACTTACCCGAATAATGCCGTCTGCACACCCTGTGACGATGACGTTCCTGGAATCCCACTCGTGCCGCTGTGTGAAGCTGACACACAGGACGTCTGCCTGAGGCCCGGAGGAAGCTTCAGTGCACGCCAGCAGCTGGCCCTTCATGCTCCATAGGTACAGCCGAGGTCCCGCACAGGACACAACCTCCCCCTTGGACAAAGTAGCAACGTGTTGATGTGCAAATGTGCACAGATATGGACATGCACAGGAGTGCACGAAAAGAGGATAAGCCGCCCTGCCAGCTGTGAGGATTTTCCCTTCCTCCCGCCGTGAGCAAATCAAACGGTTTTTAAAGAGTAAAGACAGACAGGAAGTAGACTTACCGTGAGGTCATTGATGGCCAGTGCTGAGATGCTACTTGTGTGTCCCGCTAACTGGGTGACATAATTTAGCTCCTCCAGATCCCACAGGATGCAAGTGAGGTCACGGGAGCCGCTCACGATCAAGCTTTGGCCCTCGGACACAGCCAGGCACGTCACTGCATCGGTGTGACCGTATAAGGGCTGTGAAAGACAAGAGAGTCAGAGAGGAGCACAGCTACAGCCCCAGCGTGAGCAAACCCGCGGACAGACTCACCTGTCTGAGCTTCATGTGAGAGAGTTTATCCTTGCCGACAGCCACTTCCCACACACAGACGACAGTGCTGCTTCCTGCGGTGATGACGGTGGTCGTGTTGGGGCAGGCGGCACACAGCGTCTCACCCCAGTCGCACAAGCTCTCACTTACTGCAAAGTGCTGGCGAGAGATATTCATACATCTGTTATTGGTATAGAACGATGCAAACTATCGGTGCAACACATAAAAACACACTTTCTGAATTTTTAACCCCTTAAAATAAAGTTGTAGGTATTAAAAGTCTATCATTAAAATAAAAACATCAAAAACAAGACAAAAAGGGACATTTTATTATTTTTTTCATCCTGCATGTAAAGATTGGAAAAATAAAAAAGCCATTTAGCAGTTTTTTAACAAGTCTGGACTGGATTTTATCATCCGCTGTTCACAATCTAAAATATGCAAACTTATCCAACCTCAACTGGTTAAATTTATGCTGAACAGAGATTGTTTAAGAAATTATATTCATGAAGACAAAAAGTATGACTAATATTACAATAAGTTTAGAATGAAATGTGCATAAAAACAGCTGGACCAGTCAAACCTGGGCTGAATTATTCTAGACTAACTACTAGGGGTGTAAATTGGCAGTTTTATCACAATATGATGTTATATTGATTTGTTTGGCTGGTGATATGATGTTTTCCAACATCACAAAGTGTGTCACGATATGATTTCCATTACATTAAAATGATGCAATATTATCTGCCCATCTAACAATTATTTACATTGAAAACTCAAACCGCCTTATTGCTGAAATGTGCTATACAAATAAACTTGACTTGTTCACTATAGTCGAATGCCTTGTGAACTTCAAAATAAAGGCGCATCTTAAAGATGACTTGGATCAATATTTTCATTTTGCATCAATGTTTGATCATTAATCATTTATTCTTTGTATCGATGTAGATCAATGTATTGTTACACCCCTACTAACTACAAATTTACACTGAGACATTTAGTCTAATTGTAAAAGCAAAAAAAAAAATGGTATTCTTAGTCTTCTGAAAAAAAAAATGCTTAAATTTCATATTAATTGTAGTTGTTGCAGCTTCATTTTCCTATTTCTTATTTTCTGTAACCAGGTTTCATATATAGTCTCGTCTGGTTAGCTGGAGATATTGGTAGATCCTTGTTTAATGCCAACAAATATTTCAAACTAATTTTTAACACAGCCTGATGCCTTACAAGTGAAGAGGTGGCAGAAAACATCTTGTTGACATTTCAACCCATTCCCTTAAAAACATGAGGAAGATCACCAGGTGAGACAGTTGCTAATGTTTAGCAGCAAATGTTTCAGTGTGTGAGAATTTAAGACTCACGATTTTATTTGTATGTTTTTTTTTCCCCTCGTTTATTCGTAATACAGAACATTCAACAGCAAGAATCCCCAATAAAGAGAGTACAGTTGCACTCAGTAGTTTTTGTATCATGCCCTGCGTCCTGCAGAAAGGCGTTCTGTATATGTAGGAACTAGCATCTCAAGCAAAAACATGTATGAAAGGTGGATGCAGAAAACACCTGGGCCAAATTATTTGCCAATTCTTTTAAATATTTCTGTTGTATATGTACAAATGTTTCTCTTCATAATTCAAGCATGACTCCTGTAATGTTAGTCTTTTTTTCATATGACGAAATAGAAATTTGGTAATAAATTGGATTTCTGAAACCCACATTTTTCTGTTTCAGGCCGTTATTTTTTTATGTGTTCAATTATTGCTCTATTGATTTTTATACTTTCATGGTCAATTAAACTTGCAATTTCATTACTTCATAAGGCAAGGACCCAGATAAATAAAGCCAATAAAATAAGTAGGAATAGTTTAAAATCCCAAAGCTATTGAGAACAAATTTCACAGGTGTTTTAAAAGGTGTTTTAAAGGGTGGCATTGGCAAGTACAGCCAAATAGAGGAAATTCAATAGTTCTGACATTAGGGGTTTTCTCAGAATAGTGTGTCTGCTGACTGTATCGGGTACACAAGCATATGATAAAGATGTAAAAAAAAATGTAAAAAAAATCACAATGTAAAGGTTTCTAAAATATTTAGGACTGCTAGCTATCAAAGTTTCATAATTTGCTATCTCTGAACACAACTGAAAAAGTTGTTTTATTTCACTTCAATTTAACAATTACAAGCACTTTCAAGTTGTATTTAAAGACACAGAATGCATCACCAGACTGCTGCAGCTCAACTAACCATGAGCCTTGGATTTACAAAGGTGTCCTGGAGCAAATGTGGAAACAATAAATGCTTTCAAATCATTCTTCAGGTTTAACGTCACATATTTTATATACAATTCAACTAAAAGACAAATAAGCCTGTTAGGATGAGATCTGTCACAGCAACCTGTTTCCATATGTGTGCGCACAATTAATGATTTGGCAAAACAAATATGTTTTTAAAGTGGGTGGAGAGGGTGAAGAGAGAAAGAGAGGACATGGAGTAAATGGGATCAAACGCTACAACTTAGTCCAGACACATTGCCAAACATATGTTGTTGTTAAACGTAATGATGTTGGTCGCCTTTTGACAGCATCACTGCTTAGTTTCAATCCTGTTTTTGTCTCAGTTTTGGAGAAATCTTTAGTTTTTGTAATGCCACCTGCCTAATATATTCCCCAGTTACTAATGACGTTCTTCAACAAATAGTCTGTGGAATTTCTTTGTACTCCTCTCCTGATAGACACTTTGTCACAAGGAGATCCATTTGATATTTTGCAACCTCTCTGCAAAATATGGCTTTCGCTAAATGATGGAAACGAGCAAATTTTAGAGAAAAATCTTACAGGGACAGCCGAGCTTTAATTCTGGTTAGTAACTTTCACAATATTTGATGGCAGCGGTTAATTAATAAAACAATAAAGGCTGAAACAGAATCAAGTCATCAGTTTAAAGCCGGTGTACGGTACATACCTTCTCTGCGCCGTAGTTTCCAAAGGCGCAGCTGTTATCTGGGAATCCCCAGCTGAAGACGCAGCCGGAAGGAGGCGATAAAAGTAACCGGTTTTTCTCCATGACCAAGACTTCTTTCTCAAGACAAAGTATCTGACCTACCGGACCTCTTGGTAGCTCTGCAAAAAAGGTTCAGATTGGCTTTATTAGTAAAAGCAAAAAGATTCGAATTTTTTTTTAGAAGAATATGCTATACTATGTGAATACAATAAAGAGTTATAGGGTAAAACTACAAGTATAAAGGCGATTCTGTAATTGCCGAGTATCAGTGAAGACGTCAGGTCAAATAAAACTAATAGCTCTTCAAAAGCATCACATTAAAGAGTTCAGTAGGTCCATAAACTTGTAAAGAATTTCATTAAACTGACCAGAGAAAACTGGGCAATTAAAACGGCTTTTCCCAGTTTACAAGAAGCAGAGCTTTGTCCTGGGGGCCACCTGCATCCTAGACGGCATGAAAGCAAGCAGATGTGGGTGAGGAAACTTACAGGAGGCAGTAATTGTGCCTATAATTGACCTATTCATGCAGGAAAAGGCAGAAATCATTAGATCCATTTGCCAGATCTGCGTCTCAAATCCCCAGAAAGAACCTCCGTCTGCACCGGTCTTAACGTTCCTCCTCCTATTCATCTCCATCTCCTTATTGATCAGATCAGACACTCCAAGATTTAATATGAAATGTAATATGCAGGAATCTCTCCCTAAGCATTCGCAGATTCATCTCCTCTCCCTCAGTGGGCCTGTAGGGATATTCAGATTATTAAGTAGAGCTCAGCTGAAGAGTCATCTCCATATCGTAGCTCCAACAGACAGCTCCTTCTACCCTTCTGTAGGATAAATTAATCTATGGACGTTCGCACTGTGTTTCAATCATTCCCTCGAGACCGGAGTACATCTCGTGTATAATAAGAGATATATAATGGTAAGGTATAAATTAAAAGAGGTACAATAAACAGTGAGATATAGTATATACAGCAAAGTTGACCGTGCTTATGTAACTGTTTGCAAATATATGTTACATTTTTATTATGTTATGCAGCGTTTTGAGTGAGCATATTCAGTTTGAGTTTAATACACATTATGATAGAGATCGTATTTATTTTGCTTTTGAAGTAGAAAAGGTTTTTTTATACTTTGCTTTAAAAGTTTAGAAATTGTAAAAAAAAAACTAAAAAAAAACACTTGATTTAGTTAAAAGATTAGACAGTGAGGTTAACTTGCAAAAAGTAATACCTTCTATTTTAATGATAATCTTATTTACTAAATGCTCCAACAATCTTTTAACCAGGAGTGTCCAAAGTGCGGCCCGTGGGCCATTTAAGGCCCTCAGAATGATTCTGTACGGCCTGCGTTCATGGTACAAAATTGGCCAGCCAGTATTCATGGTTAGTGCAGATGGACGCTTTGGAGAAAGAGTTACTCATGTCATGTTATTGTTACTGAAAATAGACAAAGTAGAAAATAGAAAAAAAATAATAAAAATCAACCAACAACCAATGTCTGCTTTCCTTTATTAAGGCAAACACGTGAAACGCTTCTATGATTCGTATTTACTAAGATTTACGGATCCCTTTTAAACAAAAATTGGACTACTTTGCGTCATTAAAATAATGCCTGTTACGTTTTATTATTAATCTGGTAAGAAAACAATTACCACAAAATCTTTTTTGTTTTATTTTCAAAAATCCATGTAATCCATGTGATCCACCAGTACGTTCAACTTGACAATTGTGTTTTGGATGTTTTGCAATAGAATTGTAAAACATCCAAAACGGTCAGAATTGTTAAAATTGTAAAGGGCAACCTAAACACATGAACTAACTTTAGAAAAAAAGTATTTTAAAGTAAAAAAAAAACAAACTATTCCTGGATCAATGTGTGCTCCTGTGCTCTTTGTGTCTCTGCTCTGTCTTCTCTAACCCCCAGTCGGTAGAGGTAGATGACCGTTCACACTGAGCCTGATTCTGCTGGAGGTTTTCCTCCCTGTTATAGGGGAGTTTTCCTCTCCACTGTCGCTTCATGCATGATTAGTATGAAGGATTGCTGCAAAGCCATGGACAATGCAGACGACTCTCCCTGTAGCTCTACACTCTTTCAGGAGGAGTGAATGCTGCTTGTCAAGACTTGATGCAATCTGCTGGGTTTCCTTAGATAGGAAACTTTTTGACCAATCTGGCTGTATGATTTGATTGAATTTGACTTTGTAAAGTGCCTTGAGATGACATGTTGTGAATTGCTGCTATATAAATAAAATTGTATTGAATTGAACACTATGTAACTGACTTACATGTAATTAATAATAAGTATAGAAAATTATCATGCAGGCTAGATACGATTGCACTGTAGGCTATCATGTCAGTCCTACACCATACACTCTTCACTGCATCATGAACCAAATCACAGCCCTTCATGTGCTAAAACGCATGCTGGTGACCACTAAGTGACCATAACATGCTGTTTTTTCACTGCCTCTTTCACAAAACAGTTTGGTTATAAAGTGAAAAAGAAAAAAACCAGGGTGCAGACCCCTACACATGTAACGTGAGTTGAACATCTCGATGTGTTTATGCCTGAAGTCACAAAGTTAATCTCTTGACCGTCTCTACATCTCTTAAAAAGCTTAGATGATATTTTATTTTCAAAAATCACACAGAGCGGGAGAAGGTGCCAAAGTCCTAATTTAAACGTTTTTCCTGAATGGGGCCACAGTGACTCCCTTTGTCCCTGACCAAAATATCCATCATAAATCTGTGGATAGACTTTAAAATAGCTGCGTGTGCATTAGGGTAACGGATTTCCTGAAACTGGAAACTTTTTGCTGGCAAAACAGTCAAACTACATCAAACAAAAACATAAAAGTTTGGAGCAACAAAATTACTGAGCACATACTATAGTGCATAAGCTTTTATATTTCTTTAAAAGCAATATGATAATTAAAATGTAATCTCCTCTGAAGCAAAAGAAAGCACAATATTTATAGTGAGATGAACTTGGACCCGAACCCGTTATGCTCCTACATATTGCACCCGGGCTGACCCCTCTGTAGTTGTGCAGCTTTACCTCTGAACGGTTGTGCAGATGTCTTTAGTGTATCCAGTTGGAAAAAAAATGGAGTCGGATGAGAGGGTGAAGACCCATCTTTCTTGGAGCCCCCGCGAGGAGGATGAGGCTTGGTAAAAATCTATGGAAAAGATACTAATTATTAACTACACAGATTTTCCTTTAAAATACATATACACTACCGTTCAAAAGTTTGGGGTCACATTTAAATGTCCTTATTTTTGAAGGAAAAGCACTGTACTTTTCAATGAAGATAACTTTAAACTAGTCTTAACTTTAAAGAAATACACTCTATACATTGCTAATGTGGTAAATGACTATTCTAGCTGCAAATGTCTGGTTTTTGGTGCAATATCTACATAGATGTATAGAGGCCCATTTCCAGCAACTATCACTCCAGTCATTGGCTCAGAAGGCTAATTGTTGATTAGAAACCCCTTGTGCAATCATGTTCACACATCTGAAAACAGTTTAGCTCGTTACAGAAGCTACAAAACTGACCTTCCTTTGAGCAGATTGAGTTTCTGGATAATCACATTTCTGGGGTCAATTAAACGCTCAAAATGGCCAGAAAAAAAAACCTTTCATCTGAAACTTGACAGTCTATTCTTGTTCTTAGAAATGAAGGCTATTCCATGCGAGAAATTGCTAAGAAATTGAAGATTTCCTACAACGGTGTGTACTACTCCCTTCAGAGGACAGCACAAACAGGCTCTAACCAGAGTAGAAAAAGAAGTGGGAGGCCGCGTTGCACAACTGAGCAAGAAGATAAGTACATCAGAGTCTCTAGTTTGAGAAACAGACGCCTCACAGGTCCCCAACTGGCATCTTCATTAAATAGTACCCACAAAACACCAGTGTCAACATCTACAGTGAAGAGGCGGCTGCGGGATTCTGGGCTTCACGGCAGAGTGGCAAAGAAAAAGCCATATCTGAGACTGGCCAATAAAAGAAAAAGATTAAGATGGGCAAAAGAACACAGACATTGGACAGAGGAAGACTGGAAAAAAGTGTTGTGGACGGATGAATCCAAGTTTGAGGTGTTTGGATCACAAAGAAGAACGCTTGTGAGACGCAGAACAAATGAAAAGATGCTGGAAGAATGCCTGACGCCATCTGTTAAGCATGGTGAAGGTAATGTGATGGTCTGGGGTTGCTTTGGTGCTGGTAAGGTGGGAGATTTGTACAGGGTAAAAGGGATTCTGAATAAGGAAGGCTATCACTCCATTTTGCAACGCCATGCCATACCCAGTGGACAGCGCTTGATAGGAGCCAATTTCATCCTACAACAGGACAATGATCCTAAACACACCTCCAAATTGTGCAAGACCTATTTAGAGCAGAAGCAGGCAGCTGGTATTCAACTTGTGGGAGCTGCTTCTGGAAGCGTGGGGTGCAATTTCTCCAGATTACCTCAACAAATTAACAGCCAGAATGCCAAAGGTCTGCAATGCTGTAATTGCTGCAAATGGAGGATTCTTTGACGAAAGCAAAGTTTGATGTAAAAAAAATCTTATTTCAAATCCAAATCATTATTTCTAACCTTGTCAATGTCTTGACTCTATTTTCTATTCATTTCACAACATATGGTTGTGAATAAGTGTGACTTTTCATGGAAAACACAAAATTGTTTGGGTGACCCCAAACTTTTGAACGGTAGTGTATATTATGCATTCATTCTCACTTGCAACATGTAAATAAAGTAAATATAGTGTATTGCTGTTACCTGTCTGGGAATCTGGCCAAAGTTGCTGACGTATCCCAAGATCGTGCTCTTGATCATGGGGTCTTTTGCATGTTGTCGGCCTCTCTGCGCATAGAAATAAGGGTGGAATGTATTCACGCTTTCCACAGCGGCTGAACCTTGTTGTCTGTGTCCAAAGATCAGGTCGATCCACAGGTGGAGGCAGGAGCTCACATAGTCGCTTTCCAGGGCCTAGAGCAGACACAGCAGCAGTGGGAGCACAAAAACGTACCAGTTAAGCAACATTACAGAAGTACCGATGGAATCTGCAGATTTGTGCTGCAACTATAATTATCATTGTGGGACGAACACCGCCTCTCAAACTGGCAATATGAAAGTTCACAAGATGCAAAACTTCCTTCAGATTGCACAGGAGACATTATTCAGGTGCACAATGATATCTTCCAAAAGTCAATTTAGAAACAGGAGAGGGCTGAGAAGTTGTGTTATGAACTTATCTTCGTGTTAGAATCAGAGAATAATTTGGGTGGAATTAGCCAGAGATTGGTTTCAAAGAGTTAATAAGGGAAAGTGGGCATTATGACCGGCTACATCCTTGCTGTAATAAACCCAACCTGAAAAAGAAAACATTACAGCAAGGATATTTTGTCCTGAGTTAATTTGTCTGTGGAAGAAAAAAAAACACAATCTTCTGAAGTCACTAATTTTATGAGAATGGTAGGGAATATGGGAAGTTCAGTAGATTACAGAGTGATAACCATCGTAGATGCCCGAGGAATGAAAAAAGGGAGGGTCACGCTAAAGAAATCAGAGCAACAAAGATACACAATAACCCCCCGCATCCTCACACAGTGGAAGAAAACAGGGGGCTTACAGAGGAGCACAGCGAGAACATTCAGCCCATTAACAACCGACTGAAATAATGGCCTTATGAACAAGAGAAATTCTTGTGCCTGCATGAATCACTTTAAATAGGCATGTTGTCAAAATCCAAGCCCTACATACATGGCTATTTATGCCCCTTCTTAATAAGAAAATAACTAAGCATTATGTTTGAGAACAGCACTGATCTCAATGACACAAAACTGCTGAAAGAATCTAAAGAACAAGGCTGTGACTGCTGTGATGAACTCTTATATTGCAGCTGAAAGAATGAGGGCAAACAGCTATGCTGTCATGTGTGCAGCGGACATTTGTTGAGAGATACAAAAAACAGTGAACCTTGTCTCTGAATAAATCGGACAGTATTGACAAACATTAGGTCTGGTGGGGAAAGTCGCGCTCAGAGCTGGTCAGGCTGACCAATAGGAGCCAATTGAGGTCAGGTGATACTGACCTCTCGATGGATCCTAATGAACTCCTGGGGGTCACCTTTCGCCCACGGAGGCAGTTCCACATCTCCCAGAGCGGTGCCGTCCTCCAAGCAACCTGAAAACACGTAGATATGTCACATCCAACGTCGCTGCAAATGGAGCTTTAAAAAGGCACAGAATGTGTTTAAAATTGTCTGTTGTCAGTAGAGAATTTAATTACTGATGTTAAACTTTGTAGAAATATTTTGGAATTTTGTCTCTATAGCACATGTGAGCTCTACACTTACTTGCATAAAGATGCAAATTTCCATACAATGGGAGCTAATGTATACAGTGACAGACATATTTATTTCCAACCCTGGTAAATATGTGTAAAAATCCTATTCATCTTTTATTGTAGAAGTATAAACTCACTCTGAAAGGTTTTTGAGAAAACATCAACCTCTAATCTAAGTACAATGATGGAGCGGAGGAACAAAATAATGTTAAGAATTAACTTGTTGCACAATTGTTGGCATCACTGCTGTTGATTTTTCTTTGCTCATCCCATCTCTGTTAGATTTAGGTCTGGGTTCTGTCATGTTCATGGAAGAAAGGTTGATTTTGTGTCTGGTGAACCATTTCTGTATTATTTATTATAGCCTGTCCAGAGCGCGTCACTTGGACCTTTTTTTGCATCACATCTGGAGTCATCCGATTGCATCTAACCTGCTGACGCTGACCCTGTTAGTCCCGCCTCTGAAAGCGGGCTCCACCAGCTCCTCGCCAGACTGATACGCTGCATATATGTTGAAAGTCAGTCTGGCTGGCCAGACAAGCAAAACTCTGGAAAATAGTTTTCTAGCTCAAAGGGACACCTTTGCAATGCTTTCCAAGTTAAACTTTCTAAGCCTGTACAGGAAAAGCAACAAAGGAAAACCCATAAATCTAGCACATTTTGATGCTTGAAGTGGTAAAAAAGCAGCATTTGCAATGATTTTTCAATAAAGTTGCCATTTCCTTCTTTGTTTTTATCTCTTCATAGAAGTTACAACTGGCCTGGCATCTCTGTTAGCTGCGATACCCTCCTCAACGCATACATGCTGAGCTATAACTGTTAATAACCTAATTTTCTGTCTTTGCAAATGATCCGCTTGGCCTCGTGTGTCTGTGTTTAATCCTGTCTCTCCTAGACAAAACCACTGAAGGAGCTATTGTTACCAGGAACTATATGTACTCTGTTTCATACCATAGCGTGTACCAATGGCTCAGAGCTAATCTGTTTAACTTTACATAAAGTGGATCTGTTTGTCTTGTAAAGTGCCTTAATCAGCTCATACCTAGAATGAGAGCAGCTCATATAAGAACAATGATTTTTACCCCCGTATGCAACCAACATAAAAAATGTTCTCCCAAAGAAGCTCATTAAACACAAGCACATTTGTTTTTGAGGCTGCCTAGTGATGCTGTCTTAAGCTTATTAGCAACAAAGTGTTATAAGGTTTGCAGCAACCTGTTAAATGCAAATGTATTCAGAAAGTTATTCTGAAATACAGTCATGGATTTGACATGAGGTTTTGTGGCTTAAGAACAAAATTTACACCTAAAGCTAGACCCAAGTTAGCTACAATCGACCCAGATTTCGATCCAGTGTTGTGGCATGGATCAGGCTACCTTAGGCTTTTGACATGCACTGCTTTTGGGAATTTTGGAAAGTTATCACTCCCTGAGTAGTGTTGCTGAGCTGAAACTGACCTTTAACCCTTGCTTGCTGTCTTTTATGCAGTGGTTAAGAAATATGAAGACATTTATCATGCGACAGGTCTTGTCCAGCAGTCAAAACAAAAAATACAATTTATTTTGTAAATTTAAGTGTGAAATTGCATTGTGCGATGGTTCATGTATATGTAACATAAACATGTTTGTTAGTGGGGTAGTTTAATGTATGTTTAACGCCCCCTCCTGTCTCTTTCAGGAGTGAGTAGGTGGGGCTTTTGATTTTTAATAATCACTTTTCAAATATTACTGTGAAAACATAAAAAAAGAAAAAAACAGGTTAAATTTTCATCAAGGCTGTGTTGACAACAAAGTGAACAAAATGTCACAGAGGCCAGGAGATTGACATAATGAAACTGAAATTTCCAATGTTTGTTAATTTCTTTTAAACTACCAATGACAAAAGTTTTGAATAATTTTATCTAACTTTCTTGATCCTATAATTTTGGAGAGGTCAGTGAGACCAATTAGATTTTTTTTTTTTTTTTTTACTTTTTGTTCCTCTGCTTATTAAAGTCCAAGACCATATGTACAGTTTGAAATGTAAATACAGAGAAGCGTTTAGTTGGCTGACCGAGCTGGATGTGGTTGGAGTTGAGCAGAAAGTCTGGCAGGTAGAAGAACTCCGGTATCAGTTCTCTGACGTCTCCCATGTTGTCTCTGGATGCCGACTCCCACTCTTTTCCTATACTGTGGAACATCCGCTCGGGGATGTCAAACCCTCCCTACAGAGGGATAAAAAAAAACATCACTCTCAGACCTCCAGCACACTGCTGGCTGGGCTGAACTTTTCTGCAGGAATGTTGAAAAACAGGGGCCTAATCCTGTGCAATGAACCATATTTTTCATTGTTTACGTAAGCTCTGGATATTTGCTGCTATAAGAGAAAAGCTTTTCATCATAATGTAAAATTGCATAATTTCAGTGCAAATCTCATGAGAGGGAATGTAATTTGAAATAAAACAATTACCTCAATAAATGAAAATAGCATATACAGCAGTAAACTCAGTTAAAGATGCAAATTCAGTTATGGATATTACTGCACGCCCGTTATGTGCTTTAGAAGACAAAAAGGCATCCCAGTTCACCAGATGAACATCTTTATTGCTTTATTCAGACTATCAAATATGCATGCCTTTTCATTATAATCAACTGGATGCTCGATTGTAAATTGCCAACATCTGTGGCTATTTGGATTGGCTTCTTTTATGTGCCGTTTGTAATTATTTGCATATATATTAAAAATCGCTATAATTTGCTTTCAGACCAAAAAGAAGACTGTTGAAAACTGCTTATATTAGATCCATGGTGTTGGCAAAATAATGTTTGAAAATAAGTTTAAAAAGAAAAATGGTGAACGTCAATGAGAATCCGGAGCACTTTGTTTCCTGTGGGTAACTGAAGTAAACACAACACTCGACAAATCACGACAAAGAGTCAGGACGTTAATATACATATTTTCTTTATATAATTTACTACTTGAGTGCATGACAGTAAGGTCCTGTAGAGTATAGGAAATACTATATGTGTACTTTTTCTCTCAAAGACTTTTGTTTTACAATCATATCAAAATGATATGTTGTTCTTGCTAGGATGCCAATTTATTGTGTAAGGGCATAGAAACCCTAGCAAAAGTATTTATACCTCTTATACCTTTCCAAATTTGTTACAACCACAAACCTCCACGTATTAAACTGGGATTTTATTTTTGAATCCCAAAGTAATGCAGAATTGTGAACTGGAATAAAAACATTGTTTTTGCATATTTTACACGTGTCCCTGTTCCAAAAGAGTTGATTTAAATAGCAGCATTATCTCTTAATACTGTCACCAAGTTCTGCTAAAACCCATTCAATGAAGTCAGGTATGTTCAAAAAGGCATAACTAACACTGGGCTCCAACGACTGGATTTCCCCCCTCTGGTTTAGATCAAAGCATATACGCGTTAGAATGTCCAGATCTAAATCTAAATTAAAATCTGATGGTAGACTAAAAAAATTAATACGTTCTCCAACCAACCCGACTGATCTAGATGTTGTAGCTGCAGTGAAAGGTTGTTCCAGTGTTGACTTGATGCATGCCACACTTTTCAAATTGTATTTAGAAAACGTTTTGACAACCATGCATCAGTTTCCTTCCATTTAACAATTATGCACCACACTGTTGCTCTATCATATGAAACTCAAATGAAATATATTCCAGTTTGTGGTTACAATGTAACAAAATCTTAAATTTAGACAAAGTACTACTCCAGAACTACTGGCCCATCTCAAACCTCCCCTTTATCAGTAAGATTATTGAAAAAGCCGTGTTTCAACAATTAAATACCTTCTTAACAACGACCAGCCGCTTTCACATTTTCCAGTCTGGCTTCTGTGCTCACCACAGTACAGAGACCGCCCTTATCAAGGTGTTTAATGACATCCATATAAATACAGACTGTGGAAGAACCACAGTGTTGGTACTATTGGACCTCAGTGCAGCATTTGATACTGTCGATCACTCCATTCTGTTAGAACGCCTGGAAAGCTGGGTCGGCCTCTCTGGTACAACTCTCAACTGGTTTAAATCCTACTTAAAGAACAGGGACTTTTTTGTATCAGTAGGTAACTTTACATCAAAGATGACAAAAATTACACGTGGGGTTCCCCAAGGGTCCATTCTGGGTCCCCTCCTCTTCAATATCTACATGCTCCCTCTTGCTCAGATAACAAAAAACAACAACATCAGCTACCATAACTATGCAGACGACACACAGCTCTACATCACCATGTCACCAGGTGACTATGAACCAGTTCAGGCACTGAGTAAATGCCTAGAAGAAATCAATGCCTGGATGTGCCAAAATTTTCTTCAATTGAATAAAAACAAAACTGAAGTAATAATCTTTGGACCAATAGAGGAGAGATCAAAAGTTAGCACACAGCTTCAGCTGCTTCAGCTAGGAACCACTGATCAGGCCCGAAACCTGGGTGTAGTGATGACCTGAACCTCTAAAAGCATCTAAAGACAATTACAAGGTCAGCCTTCTATCACCTGAAAAACATTTCCAGGATTAAAGGACTAATGTCTCAGCAAGATCTGTAAAAACTAATCCATGCGTTTATTTTTAGTCGAATAGATTACTGCAACGGTGTTTTCACAGGTCTGCCTAAAAAGTGGATCAGACAGCTGCAGCTGATCCAGAACGCTGCTGCCCGCGTCCTCACTAAGACTAAGAAAGTAGAGCACATCACCCCAGTTCTAAAGTCCTTAAACTGGCTCCATGTATCTCAGAGAATAGACTTTAAAATAATCCTGTTAGTCTATAAATCCCTGAATGGCTTAGCAGCTACATATATCACAGACTTGTTATCAGTGTATCAACCCTCCAGACCACTAAGGTCTTCTGGCTCCAGCCTTCTCTGCCTACCTAGAACACGAACTAAACAAGGAGAAGTAGCATTTAGTTCCTATGCTCCACTGATCTGGAACAAACTTCCAGAAAACTGTAAAAGCGCAGAAAGCCTGAGTTCCTTTAAATCAAGATTAAAAACCCATTTGTTTAGGATTGCCTTCAACTGTTCTAGTTAAACTGTTCTACTGAAACATCACTAGTTCAACTTTTTTAGTCCAACTGTTTTTAATGCTCTATTTTGTTTCTACATTTTATTCTTACTTGCTTTTATTCTGTTTTATTTTCCTATATTTTAATCATGTAAAGCACTTTGCATTGTCTCTGTACTGAATTGTGCCTTGCCTTGCCTAAAGAAATGCAAGGGATACAAATCCTACTGTGATGAGCTGCATCTGTATAGTGAAATATTTGCACTTCAAACTGAATTGCAGATTACTTCTTCACAATGTGTTAGAGAGATATAGGTTCCGCCGTTGGCAGATATTTTAGCAGCGACACGACAGTGAAAACCCACATTATAAGTTATATTATATTATGTGATCTTACAGGTTTTAAGCACATCAAATTCTGTAACTTTCCATTCCTTGGTGTGTTTGGCCTCACCTGAAGTGCCTGGAAAGTGTGTGAAAAGGGCTCCATTCTTACAAGGAAGGAGGCCACAATGATGGCAGATGAGTAGTGGGTACAGTAGTGGCAACGTGCTGACATGTCTGTTACTGAGAGACAACCACGTTAGAATAGTGAGACGCAATAGAAAATAAACTTTGAAATTATAGGTTTTAGAACAAAGAAGATACCTTCGCCCCCAGTGTTTTCCACTTCTTCATATCTCTCTATAAACATCTGTTTCCTTTTCTCTGTCTGAGCTCCCATTGGCTTGGACAAGTCACGGAAAGTTGTGGCATTTGACAGATCCAGTGTCTGTTGAGGACAGAGATTGAGGAAAACCTTTAACTCATTCCATAATAATAAACATGTACAACAGGGATCTGTAACGTTTATGATCCAAAGACTCATTTACGTCCTTTTCCACTCAGAATTTAATTAATTTCTAGCATAAAATTCTTTTTGAATGCATTAGTTATTATTTTTGATGGTTATGGCTTAGAGCTAATTAAAATCCAAAATTCAGTTTTTTTAGCACGTTTTATTACATAACACAATGAAAATAAGGATTTAGAACACCATCATGTCAGCCTCAGAAAAGTATGTCCATGTTCGGTACAGTACACACTCTCAATACTTCATCAGGGTTCCTTTTGCATGAATTACTGCATCAATGCTGCATAGCATGGCTCGGCCTGTGGCCCTGCTGAGGTGTTAAGGAAGAATAGGTTGCCTAAGTGGCTTTCAGCTCATCTGTATTGCTGGTTCTGGTGTTTCTCATTTTCCTCTTGAAAATACTCCATAGATTCTCTGTGGGGTTTAAGTCAACTAAGTTTGCTGACCAAAAAAATAAACAAAACAGTACAAAAAACACAACAACACCATTAGCAGGTGTTGGTACTTTAATCAGTTTAGCAAGGAACTATGTTCTGCTAAAAAATGAAATCAGCATATCTATGAAACTTGTTAGTACAGGGAAGAACAAAGTGCCCTAAAACATCCAAGTAAACCACTGTGCCGACTTTGGACTTGATAAAACGTAGCAAACCATCACAGGTAGATGATAAAGCTCCCTGATTAATCGCTGACGGTTGAAATTTCACACTATTCCTCTAGTAACTTGAATTATGTGTATCCTGAAATGTATCTTCTTCAAAGACTTTGAACGGGGCATCAATGTGGTCCTTTATTTCCCTTAACCTAGCTAAATCTGCATGGATATGCTAATCTCTTTGCAAACTAAACTAAACTTAGCATAAACTATAATGTAATGAGCAAAAAGTTAGCTTCGCAAATATCTGTTTTCATATTAGCATGACTCTGCCCACCACTGGCTAAGACCTTTACGATATTGCCTCTAGTTCAGGAGTGGCTTAACAAATGTCGGTTTATGTTCAGTGGCTCTTGATGCTTAAATTCTTGAAATAATTTTTGCCTCACAATCCCTGTTGCTTATGGACCTTTTAAATCACTCCTTCCAGGAAACTTTGCATTTATTTGCCAGCATACAGTGCTATGTAAACGTCCGGCTTCCTTACCAATGATCTTATGTGGGTTCACCTTTTTTGTAGCGAGTTAAAGGGGTCATACCATGTAAAGTTCACTGTTTACTTAAAAACATTTGGTTGTGTACTTGGAGTCTCTAGCAGGGCAGAAAATTGGATTATAGTCTGTCCAGATACTATGCAGATACATTTATATTCTGTTTGGGGTCATATTTTTCAAGTCTTTCAGTTTTCCCTGTTCTCAATTAAATTTTTTAAAAATAAATACATCACAGTATTTGCTGCAGAACTGCTTAAAAGGGCCATGGACTTCTGGCTTACCAATTTTGCGAATCCGTCATATTAATATTATCGCTGCAATTTTGCAGTCAAAGGTCAAGAATGCCGAAGCTACAAGTTGATAAGCGAAAATGTTTAGTTCTTGGGTGTAATAACCCACACAATTTATTACACCATCCCCCAGCGTACTACAAAAATGGCCAAACAGGGTGGAGTGGAATGCTCTGCAACATGTGGAGGGCAGGGTGTGAAGTGCTTCCCACGCATTTAAAGAGATAGCACCAAACACGAGTTAGAAAAGGGGCAAAAGAGGTGCTGTGGGGCAACAATAAAGAGAAATTCAGCCCAAAGCATCGCAGGTCCACTTTATATGGCCCACACCTGAATGATTTGAATGTGAAAGGCATTAAAAAGAATAGGTCTGCTGGACAACCATGAAATCACTACTCTTCCCTGTCATCCTGCAGGTCATATCATGGCAAAAACGTAAGATTATATATTAAAACCCATCTTCATTGGTGTTTTTGTAATATTTTGAATTCTGGACGACCACATTTTAGGTTTTCATTAACCCTGACAATTATATTAAAAATTATCAAAAATAAATATTTCAAATTATTTGGCCAGCAATAAATTTATAACTCACTCTATCCAAAGAACTTGACAGTAACACATCGTTGCAGTTCATGGTATTTCTGTACAAAGTTACAAGGGAGCCAAAGCAGAAGGGCTGAAACCAAAGATCGAGCCACAAGTGACCTCTGACCTCTGATCTAAAACATCAGTCAGTGCTATGTGTGGAATTCTACCTCCGACTGATAGTCAGCCAGGATCCAGGGGAAAACTGGATACTGCATCAAATCATTGTACGTCCTTCCAGCAATAGTGTTCAGGTGCATCAAATACTCAAAGTTGCTCATCTCGCCTTTCTAGAAGACAAAAAAGACAAGTTAGGAACACTTTCTAAAACATAGCTTTATAAATAATACTGTGTTGTTGAAATGGATTAGATAAAACTGCAGTCATTTAGTGAGGATGAGGAGAATTTTAGTGCGTTTCACATTACCTGCCATTTAACAAGGGCTGTCTTTCCAACCACTGGAGTCTTTCTAAAGAACAATATAAGCAAACACTTTGAATTAGCCATAGAGACTGAGCACAGAACAGCCCTTACTAGCCCAGACGTCCTTTGCTTGCTCTGTTGCCTAGCAGCCAGGATTTAAAAGTAACCAAAGCCAGAGTTCAGAGGCAGAGAGGAGCTGGGAGACTCAGGAAGCAGAGACTGTGTACACAGCTGTAGGAGCAGTTATGGAGGTGAGTTCAGCTAAAGTGGGTCGGCTTATTCTTATAAAAGATTTCCTAATTCACAGCTTAGAAAACAAACAGATAAACAGTATACATTGGTTACCATTTGTTTTTTGTTCCATATTTGATTTTTAAATATTAATGCAGTCAAACAGAAGCTCGTGTTGTGACCAAAGTTACCGTAGCCAACGACAGAGTGTAGAATTTGCCAAGCTAGCATACGTGGTTTTGTTTTATTTCACCAGAATAAGCGTCCAGCTCGATAAAACATTCATACAAAAACAACGACACTGCTGAACATTTCATTATTTCTGAAACAACCAACCAAACACATCTAATCTAAATTGTAAAAGTGATCTGCCGCTTCCTCTGCGGGCTAGTAACAGGACGATAAAGTCAAAGCACTTCAGTTGCTAAGTAACAGCCATAAACAAGAGAAATCTTTCTCTGGCTGGTGAAGGAAGGCTCTGTATGCAGACCGTTATCTGTCCCTCTGAAAAGGATTAGCGAGTATTGTACGTGCTATTTCTGCACCCAACTATTAACTCTTTTGACCACTAAAGCGAAATCTGATCAAGTTTAACAACATAGGGGAAAAAAGCTGATCAAATTTGGTAAGTAGAATGTTTTTGTGAAACCTTTTGAGTGAAATTTGCAGCTGAGTGTTGACTTATGGTGTTTACATGCACTGCATAAAAAACTATGGCCTTTTTTTCTCACTGTAACTAAATGTTTATCAATTTTGTGTCAGTAGACTGACACAAATGATTGTATTTAAAAAATAATAAGCCAGATCACTTTCCATTACTTTCTTTAAATACTGACGTGTCTAGTTAAGCCCAAAGATTTTTATATCCCTGAAAGATTTAGGCTTAAAGTGACCTTTTAATTTTACCTAGGTTATTTTTTTTCTGACTGGAAGTAATGTTAACATATGTAAGTTACTCAGCTAGAGTTTTGACTTAAATCTTATAAAAAATAAATCTGTAGAGTGAGCTAAAAAGGCCTTCCAAACTCAAACACTTGAAGCTCATAACCACAGATCAATCAACAAGACATCAGTGAAAACATGGGAAAAGCTGGGCAACAGTTATAAGAAGGGTTTGATTGCTGTCAAAAACTTTAGACAAGCAGTTTTTTAATAAAATATGAAATGTATACTTTTCTTGCATTACGTTATGACCCCCTGAGAGATATCTGTCTCATTACAATATTAAATATGTATGAATCATTAACTGTACATACACACAAGGTACAAATAAGTTGTCATGTTTTTGTAAGTCTTTGAGTTATCGTTATATTTTACTAAAACATCCAGCTTCCTCATGAGGCATTGTTGGAAAACGAAAACAATTGTGATAGGAAGATGATTGTGAAGTAACAAGTTTGGTTCATCTTTAGATTACATTATCCACACTGAAACAAGTCCTGAACTGGAATGGGCTGAAAGACCTCTCGGAGAGGAAAGGAGCCAAAAGCAAAATAAAAAACACAGTTAATGATCTAAAACTGAGTAAAATCTGGAGGGAAATGAGGGAAGCTTCCAAGCCTGGGAACATCATCCCTACAATGAAGTTTAAAGGTGGCAGCATCATAGTGTCTCATGGGTGTGCTGCGGGAGGAACCGGTACCCTTCAAAAGATAGTTAGCATCATGAAGAAAGAACATTATGAGGAAATCTAACGCAACGTCCCAAGACATCAGCCCGGAAGTTCAAGCTTGGGCATAATTGGGTCTTCCAAACGGACAATGACCTTAAGCATACCGCCACAATAGCTAAAAAGGGGTTTAAATACAACAAAGTCAATGTTGTGTAGCGACCATCACGACCATCACACTGGTCTCAGTCCTCCCAGATTATCAGTGGTAAGAGTTGAAACAGTGTTTGCGAGCCCAGTGGCCCACTAACCTCACAGTTACACCAATTCTGGCAGGAGTCGGCCAGAATGCCACTAAATTAATGTGAAAAGCTTGTGGAAGGACACCCAAAATATTTGACTCCCGTCACATTCTACCAAATGCTCATAATGCTGACATTTATCAAATAGAAATAATTTTGGTAATCCAAACTGAATTAAAACAGGAACATTTTAGTCTGATTTAATGCCAGACAGTAAAGATAAAAAAGGTTGAGCCCTTTCATACAGTACAAATATCTGATTTCAACTGCAAAAAAAAAAAAAAAAAAATCAGTTTAAAGGATGAGTTTGTGTTTTAAATGTATCCACCGTCTCGCATCGATAAAATTATTTCGTAGCCCCACACTAAATCAATCATTGCATTTGGCGCGGTAGGTGTTATCTAATTGGAGGCAATAATTTCATGCAATAGTTTCCTATAGGAGGTTATAATAGGAACAAGCACCAGCAGATAACCTCTCTCATCCTGAGGATGATGAATGAGGCGAGAGAGGGCCTTGGGGTGTTACGCAGACACAAACAAAAACACACCTTGCTCTTTTAGACAGGGAGGGGAGAAGAGCAAAGCCCTCATTACACTCCCAACACTCCCCAACTATCATTTATCAAAGTCCTGATTTGACTCTTTGTGAACAAACACACATATAACACATTGAATGGCTGTCCGTCAAAATATACACACACACACACACTTTTTCTTTTTTTTTTGCTCCAGAAGAACCAAAAAAACCTAAATAGGTTGCGCGGTGAGAACATCAGCGCTCCTGTGTTTCCTGGCTGTCGCCTCGCTCCTATTGTTCCCCCTGCATTAGCCTTAATTAGAGAGTCGTGCTCTTAAATACCCCCATGGGCAACAGAGGGTGAGCACACTCTAATGCAGACACAACACTGTGACACACACGCTGCTCAAGTTCTCATTCCTCAGACTGCGTGCTTTCCCCGCTGCCCCAGGCCGTACACAGGCCCTTGTCTTTGAATAAATCCCATCAGCTTCACGCACGTACACTTACGCATTAACATACACAGAACACATCCGTTTCCTAGAGTACTGCATGATGCGGTAGATCCGACATAGCGCTGCGAAAAAACGTATTTGTCAATTTCCCCTTTTTTTTTTTGCGTTTTTTTTTCTGTCACACAAACGTTTCCGATCTTCCACGGATTTTTGACATCATACAAAGACAAGCTCAGTAAGTAAAAAAAAAAAGCAGTTTTCAAGTGATGATTTTATTTATTAAGAGAAAATGGCAACCCATACCAACCTGGTTCTGGGTGAAAAAGGTTTTACCCTCGAAACCTGGTTGCACCACCTTGACGGCAACAATCGCCTTGAAGCGTTTGCGGTAGCTGGCAATCAGACTTTTGCATTGATCTGAAGGCATTCTGGACGGTTTCTGAGCATGACTGGCCTGTTTATAGTCACTCCACAGCATAACAATTTAAGTCTGATATCTGACTAGCTCCCTTCAAAACTTGCATTTTTTTTAGGGATTTTTTAAAAATTTACATTCAGAGGTAAAGTTACTTATGTACTTTGTATCAATGCTCTGCTGCATAATCCAAGTGTTCTGGAGTTTAAGGCAGTGGTTCTCAAATGTTGTCTGTTGCGCCCCCCTTTGAAGAAGCAAAAAGTTTTAGGCCCCCCTATACCAACATATTAGGTCAAAAACGCAACTTTTATTGTTTTCTGTTTTAACGCATTAAAGCTATCATTCTTAAGATAACCCTGAATCTCTTTTAAAATGTACAACATAACAATGGTTTCTAACCAATGTTTCAACATTGCCACACACATATTAACAATAATATAAATGCCTTTTAGTCCGACTCGTACATGCAGTCAACTTTTAACTAACTATGAACCTCATATGGCAAAATAATATAAAGCCATTAATATTAAAGACAAACTTCAGCTACATTAAGTCTTGTACTTTTTTAGGTGTCTATTAATAGTATTCATCATACTACTGACCGCAGGTACAGACCAAACAGCAGGGGGTGCTGTTGTCACATTTAGAATGATGCAGAAGGCCTGTATCTTCTGGACAAAAAAGGCAAGGCTGTATTTGCGCCCCCTGCAATACCTTCATCCCACTATTTGAGAAGCATGGGTTTAAGGTCATCAACTGATGCTCAGAAATTCTCCGTCAGGATTTTCTGACAGACAGCAGAACTCATTGTTGCATCAATTATGGGAATCCATCTAGGTCCAGAAGTAGCAAAGCAGACTCAGACCATCACACTACCACCACGTTTGTCTTTGTGTTGGAACTTGTCCTGTGATGCATTTTCTTGCCCAGCATGTATTCTCATTATTGAATCATGAACTCTGACCTTTAATGAGGCACGTCAGGCTTGCAGTGCTTTAGAAGTTGTTTTGATTCCTTTTTTTGACCTTATGTATGAGTCAATGATGCGATATTAAAGTAATTTTTGTCAAGCTGGCTCATACTGAGCAGGTTAACTATTATTTCATGTTTTCTCCATTTCAGAAATAGCTTTGTAACGATTTCAAGACTGATGAAAGTGACTTTGTTTCTCATATTTTCTTGATTATCTTCATCCTTCCTTTAGCCTGCTTCATGTCGTCAGTCAGGTTTCATTTAAAGGACTTCTTGACTCTACAGATCTGTCAATTATCAGGCAGCGGTGTCGGTTGTGATATTTTAATTCATGACGTAACCAGGGATTAATTACTTTTTCATATAGGGCAAGGTTCTACTTTCCTAAAGGAAATCATTTTAGAATTACTTTTTGTGTTCATTCAAGTTATCTTTGCCCAATATGAAGTTTTGTTTCAATCATCTCAAACATTAAAGTTTAATAAAAGACAAAGGAAGCCTGTAAAGGAGGCATTTACTTTTGTACAGCAATCTAAATGATCATAAATTAGCCTCTTGAGGCAAATGCCAAAAAATAAAGCTGAACTGATCTGTTGGCCGTTTCTCTCTACATTCCAGTACGATGCCGAAAAAAAAGGGAGCCGATGCAAAAAAGGTGACTCTAAAGACTGCCAGGAAAGCCATACACACAACCCAAGAAGGAAGGCGTAGACTCACACTCAGCAACATGGGCTTGACCGTCTTCCCAAAGTGTCTCTTCAAGCTGAGCAACGTGGATGAGTTGGACCTCAGTCGCAACCTGATCCAGGCGCTTCCTGCTAACATCGGGAGCTTCACGTCACTCAGATGGCTGGATCTGCACAGCAACAAGCTGGAGTCTGTGCCCGAGTCCATCGGCAACCTGGTGGGACTTACCCACCTCAACCTGGCCAACAACTGCCTAACCTCTGCTGGTTTACCTTCTTCATTGGGCTGTCTCTGCAACCTGAAGAGTCTCAACCTTGGACTGAACCAGCTGGACTCCCTTCCTACCACTTTGGAGCGGTTACACCATCTTCAAGAGTTAGCCCTGTTTGATAACCATTTTGCCAAAATGCCCGAGTTTGTGCAAACTCTCCGAAACCTCACAAAGCTGAATGTGATACGAAATCCTTTCACGTTTGCTCAGCCCAGCGGTGAGCGGATGAAAAGGGAAAAGGCGGAGCAGAAAGAGGAGGTGTACCTGGTGCATGAAAGCAGCTTGTGTAAGAAATGCCTCCGAAAATGTAAAGCAGAGACAGAAAGAGTTTTGAGAGGAGGAAGACAAGGAGGGCGACGAGGCGACAGGGGCGATATGTTTGAAGAGAAAAAGAAAACATTTTCAGGATTGATGACACCAAACTCAGTGGCTGCAGTCACCCAGGATGTGTGGAGGATAAAAGCGAAGAAGCATCAGCCCATTTCCGCTCTTCACTGAATAAAGATGCTGGAAGGGAGGCAATTTTAAAGCCATCCTGAAATGTTTAATACGTCTAAATGCTAGACTTCTGTTTGATACGATTTCCATGTTTTCATATGGATAAAACTGAGCCGACATGCCAAATAAAGATGTTTTCTTCACGTCAGCGTCATTCCCCTCGGAGCGCTTTAAACGTTAGACCAGTCTCACCAGAGTAAATGTAAATCTTGTGAGCCAAAGAAATCTTTAAGGAAATAAATATAAACACTTACTTTGCGTTAGCAATGACCTCAGCAACAGCTCTGCCTTTTAATGCCGGCACCACTGTGCTTAGTCTGAAGCCAGAGAGAAAGAGTAAAGGTCAAAGCCTGTTAACTGAAAGAAACCATTTAAGATCCAGTGAGTCTCACTTAGTTACCTTTTATATGCGGAGACGTGGTCTTTATTCAGGAACACAAGGAATGCAGAGTGTCCATTTTTCATGAAAATTTCAATGGCATTGTCCTAGTTTGGCAGAGAGAGACAGCGGCTTTTTACTAACCCAAATATGCTAATATTTGTTCTCCTATGCTAATGTATTACATACTTTCTGGGCACAACATAGCCAGGATTAATTCTCTAATATAACCACGAGATCACTAAGAGCAGAAAAAAAATACAGTTAAACTCCTGCAGATTTAGGTTTAAAATAATTGTTTAATTTTGCCAACAAGTTTTCTTTTGCCTGGAAGAGTAGTTTTTGTTTTTGAGTCCAGACTCATTTCCTGCACTGATTTTCTAATCATCATTAAAGCTAGCCTGTCATCTTCTTATCCAACCTGGCAAAATCTTAAATGAATGACAGCGGCCAATACAAAGGCAAAACACACACACACACACACATATATATATATATATATATATATATATATATATATATATATATATATATATATATATATATATATATATATATAAGAAAGTTAGTTACTTTTAGTTAGTTTAACTTTTTTCTTAATTTTTTATTTAATTTTGACTGCAAACAGGATGCAACTAACCAAAAACAAAAGTTTTTTCATTGCAAGGTAATCTCACATATTGAACCATGTAAATACAGTGATATGTTTCTAAAAACGATTATTCATATAAACATGAAAAAAATCTAAACAGCTTGAAAGAATATTATTGATTGAAATTTTTCAGCGTATGTTTAATACCCGTTTTAAGGTTGTTATTTTTAAAAAGTACTTTTAACAACCCTCGTGGTATCATATTGTAATTGATTGAATATGCATGTATAAGAGATGGTTACATTTTTGTTCAAATGTATGAAAGAATATCTGTGAAAATCATTTGATGGCTGACCTCTAAAAGGAAGCGCATGAAGCGAGCCTCCTTGATGTCCTCATAAAGCCAGCGTCTGCACGTGGCCGACGGCAGCTCTTTGCTCAGCATGGTGGAAATAAAGGAATCCTTCACTCTGGCAGAAGGGGACACAGAAGATGTCATGTTTACTGTGTCTTGGTAGCAGCAGAAAGCCGCGCGGGACTCACGGGGTTACGGTACCTGCTCGGGTGGTGTCTCCTGCAGCAGACGTCTCCAGCGGTGTTCAGCGTGAATCCCTCACACAAGAGCAGGCTCTCATTTCCAAACAGCAGCAAACCTTCTGTCACCCTGAGGCCACTCACCATCACCATGCACATTTTTGCCTTTATCTATGCAAGAAGAAACCGGCAGATGTACACAATCTATTAGCAACCCGGATAAATATGTGCACTGTATAAAGCCTTAAAATAACATGTTTATTGCAGTTGCAACCAAATTCAACTCCTAATTTGATTGCATCTATTTAGTGGTCAAAAAATCCCATGTTGTTATGAAAGAAACAGACATCAACTGTTCCCCATTTATCATTACGACTGCTGCTAATACTTTTTACAGCTCCATTTAGCTAGTAGGGCAACATTTAGCCTACAGCATTTGACAAGGTTGGAGCATACAGACAGAGGCGCCTTTGACCATTCCTGTTCCCACGGTCCCAGAATGACACGATTTAGATGTGAAAACGGAGACGGCCATGAAAGACGGATGATTTTGTGTCTGGTGAACCAATTCTGAATTATATGACCAAATGCTTTGGATCACCACCCTGTTGAAAAAAAAAACCCAATTATGTCTCAGTTTTAAGTTTGCTGGATGAGTCTACTGGATCTTTCCTCAAAATGCCCTGCTGGTTTTAAAGAGTTAATGATTCGTTGCGGTCTAACAAGGCTCCCAGGAAGAGAAAACGGAATCACAGATTCTCAACCATACACAACAGTGGACATGAGCTGCTTTTCCGCATTCTCATCCGTCGTTTTACCCCAAACCTCAAGTCCCGGTACAGTTTGGAACTTTTTGTGCTTATGGTTGTGATTAAAGGACAGCAGAACCAAAAACTTGTTCTGGCATCACTCCCAAGCAATTGGTAAGCATGTGAACAAACTAAAGTAGCAATGTGTCAACCCCAAAGAAGCTACATTTCTGTTTTACCTACTTTATCCTCCTCCACCCTGTTCATAGTGGCTGATTAAAATGGGTCCTCGTCCAGGCAAGTGGCTACTATGAACAGGCCTCTCTGACAAGTCACATTTACATCCCAAAGAAACAGAAAGCAACAAATTACTAATTACGAGACTTTATTAACAAGTCAGAGTACCTTAAAAAAGTAAAGCATAAATTGAACGGCTGCTTCATTCACATTTAATTTCAAGTGATTTTAAAAATGATTGTTTCATATCAAGGAATCTTTACCTCATTAAATAAAGTGTTCTCAAATCGAAAGTTGGATTAATAGTCTGAGATTATGCAACCCCGGTAAATTTCATCCACATCGTTACCAAGGGTGCCAACAGATACATTAGAACAGAATAGAATAAAATAAAATAATCCCATATTGTTCCACAGCGGGGCGATTCAGGTGTATCACATGTATCAGCAGCGAGTAAGGCCCATATAGGAAGCTCCATACACTCCAGAGCATTATTCTCTCAGGGCATGACATGGCAGACACGCAGGCAGTCCAGGCTTTACTTGATTGATCATTTTAATCACATATTTTAATCATTATTAAAAAGACACCGTCGAACACTTCATTATCAGATCTGATTGATGGGGAGGAGAAGGACCAGCCCCCTCTTCATCCCGGGCGAAACGGTGAATCCACATCCTGCTTTCAGCGCAGGTTGTAGCTAACGCTAACTGCACCGTGATAATGCGTGGATAATTTTATTGTCTCCCTTGATTTCACAATGAGTGCGTACACCTGGCTGCCTCCATGCGCCGAGTCCACCGGGAGACAAGCACCCCCCAAAGAAAAAACAACAACAAAAAAAACATATGGGGCCCCAACTCACCCCGCGGGGGCCCACACAATTTATACTAATCAAATCAGAGTCCCTACCCCCAGACACGCAGCCGCACGCTCGGTGGACAGGGAGGAGGTCCTGCCTGGCCTTTATTAGGAGAATTAATCACTGCCACACACACAATGGTAAAGCTGATAAGTGATCAGAAGCTCTTGTCTTAAAGGCCACACAGAGACACGCTATGATGGATACGATCACTTATCATGTGAAGGTGTTTAAGAGGAGTCAAGGTGAGTGAGTCTCCGCTGGGCTACGTCCTGGTAGATGACACCGGGCGCCACACGACTGTCACCAATAAGGGGCAGATTAAACTAGTTGAATTTATTATCAAAAATAAAACGCCTAACAATAAACTGATTTCCTTATCTGCGGTCCAGTCCGATACGCGCTATCAGCCTGCGAGCGATTTAGCCGGGCGATGTGGAAAGAGGAGAGAAAAGGAGGACTGTTATTGACTGAGAGCCTAATGTCAGACCATTGATTTCTCCCCACACACATTATTGTCATAATCACACTATTGGCGCTGGCAAGCTAATTATGAGCGGGTCTCCCCTTTGTGTGAACGTTGGGCTGTGAGTGTGTGTGCATTTCTCAGAGCTAATGACTGTGTTCATTTGACAAGAAGCTCAGCGGGAGGCGCGCGCTGAACCACTGCAAGGCAACAGGACACACCGGCACACATCACACACTCGCTAAGCGGATGTAAGACAGCTTGCATCACCTCCTACTGCTTTTATTAATACTTCTGTCAGAAACATTAAAAGACGCGGCTGGTTGCCGGAGCGATCAGAGGGCCCCGTCAACACGTGCGTATTTTCTAACTCGCTGTAACAATGAGGGGAGCTGTGCTGAGCCTCGTCATTAAAATATTTTACTAATGAGGAGAGATGAAATTCTGATAGCAGCGCGGAGCTACTGGAATCCCTTCGTCCGCATCAGATAATTATGAGTGCGAGTGTTAAAAGGGGTGGGGAGTAGTTTTACTTGTATTTAGAGTTGACAGACCAAATATCATCCCATGCCAAAGTACCTTCTCTCCGGGGTGCAGCTCCTGGAGCACAATGCGCATGTCAGGGCAGTCTTGTGTGTTTGAGCAGGGCTCAGGGGTGAAAGGGTCAGGTATACCCTCGGTTACTGTCGGTGTCTCATTCAAAGCCGGGAAAAACGTCAGACGCTCACAGCTCTGCTCTCCCTCTGCTTCGTCCTCTTTGACCTCTGCATCGACGTCACACAAGATCTTCGGCTCTGTAAAAATGAAAATAAACACTTCCTGAGTGTCCAGGACAGAAACTGGGATTTAAATAGAACAATGTGTAGGATTTACTGACATCTTGTGGTGAGATTTCAGAATGCCAGCAGCGTTCTGCTCTAAGAAGATTAAAAATGCATTACTGATTTTTAATGTGATTCTAAATTCAATATAATCTTTACCTGCATCACTATTGGATCTGCCATCTTTCTCCTCAGATCTTAAGCCGAGACCCATTGCTCCCAGGAGCTGCAGTGAAAACATTTGGCACTTTCAATGTGCTGTAAAAAAATTTTTTTAATGGTATGCACAGAGCCTTACAAAAACATTCATACCCTTTTGAACTTTTTAAAACATTTCTCGCATTAAGGCCTTCAATGCATTTCTTTGGAACTTTATGAGATAGAAACACAAAGTAGAGCATGCTTGTAAAGTGGAAGGAAAATAAAATATGGTTTTCATGAATGGTGAAGAGACACCAGACGAGGAGAGCATTGATCGAGAAGCAACCAATTGTAACTGTAAGATCTGCACCTCAGGTGGAACAATCTATTAAGAGGACGACTGTTAGCCATGCACTATGAAAATCAGACCTACAAGGAGGACTATGAAGGAGAAGGTCACTGCCATGAGCCAAAAGAAAGTAGAATTCAAGCTAACTATGAGCAAAGCAAATATTTAGATAAATTTGCTTAAATCTGATGAGACCATAGTGGAATATGTTGGTCCACATGCAAAATCCTATGTGTGCAGACAGAGTTAAACAGCACCTAGAACATCCCCCCCATGGTATAACATGGTGGTGGCAGTCTCATTGAGTGGGGATGCTTTTCCTCAGCAGGGACAGGGAAGCCGGCCGAGTTCATAAGAAGATGGATGGAGCTAAAAACGAGGCAATTCTATAAGAAAATATTTTAAAGGCTGCAAAATACTTGAGACTGGTACAGAGGTTCACTTTCCAGTAGGTCAGACATTCAACCTAAACATACAGCCTGAGCTGCAAAAAAAACCCTATCAAAGCACATGGAAATGGCCCAGTCAAAGTCCAGACC